>OY987222.1:23105184-24305184 GCA_963920805.1 Primula vulgaris
GCTAAGCTTGCCTTCATATTTTTGGGTTGATTTTTCCTGTTAACATCTTTTTGTTGAATAACTGTTTTATGTTATTGAACAGGCCAGAGGTAGGCTTGTAAAGAAGGGAAACTTTATGCATCCTTATCCATTTTGTTGGCGCTCAGATACTCCTCTTATATATAGAGCGGTTCCAAGCTGGTAGTTTTTCTTTAGAAATTCTAATTTTGTGCTTCTTCGGTTTCTTAATTTGGTTATCGGGCTTTTGGCTGTCTGGCATATCCATCTGTTTGTGTTTCTTGTATTGTTTTAAAATATTAACTTGATATAAAAAAGTTTTAAAACAAAATTTGACGGTTCATGTTGTAATAGATAGCGGTTTAAAAAAGTACTATTGTTTCTCATCGAGGAAATGTATTCGTATTTCATAATGCATCTCGTAAGATAAGATGTACACTTTTTTCTTGGTTCTTTTATTTGCACGTATAATGTGAACATGTAACTTAACCGCGGCCTAATAATTTCGAAGCAGATTGTTCCTTTTCTTGTCATCATGAAATTGGAAAATAAACATCATTATTAATGTCACTCTATATTTTGTCATTTTCTTTGCTTGTATAACCATGCACTCCCATTTTCTAGAAACTGAATCTCAGTCTTGTATTTTTAGGTTTGTTGCTGTGGAGAAATTAAAGGATAAATTGCTGGAGAACAACAAACAAACATATTGGGTTCCTGATTTTGTGAAGGTTAGTGATTGTTTAGTTGTGTCTCTATTTTTCATAATGCTTTATTTTTTGGTCTTTTTGATTTTATGAGATGTCTGGTTCTGGTTATGTGATGGAATATGACGCCCTGTAACCAATTATAGAATATAGTACTTGTCTAAAAGAGGCTGATAATAACCTGTAATCGCAAGAGATAATGGTTATTAAAGCTAGAATTTTACATTGCAAAAGATGGTGGAATTTTTAGTGGTTGGATGTCCATTAGATTCGTATATAATTTCTGTATTCCATTTATTTGACTATTTTTTATTGGTCATGCCATGTTATAGGAAAAGCGGTTTCATAATTGGCTGGAAAATGCTAGAGACTGGGCTGTCAGTCGAAGTAGATTTTGGGGTACGCCTCTTCCTGTATGGATCAGTGACGATTCTGAGGAAATTGTTGTCATGGATTCAGCTGAAAAATTGAGAAAGCTCTCTGGTGTTGAGGTCTGTACTATTTTAATCCTCTATTCCTTTTTATACTGCTAATGTATTGTGGAAAAAAACATTACTTAGCTTCTGGGTTTAAGTAACTACTGTCCCTCCCTCATTTTTTAAGGGTAATAATTGAAGATGTGAGATAATTCGTGCAATATGAGTTGTTGGTTTTTCCAAATCCTTCATATTGTCATCTATATAGTGGACAGATTTTTATTTCAAAATTTCTTCCGCCATAGATGCATATTGGAAAATTCGTGCCTGATTACTAGTCTATTATGTACCACTCGTGGTTTCTGTGTATCCATGTATAAAGCAGTTTTAATGATCTTCTAGACACCTCTCTTTTAATTGCAGGTTACTGATTTGCATAGACATAAGATCGACCACATCACTATTCCATCAAGTAGAGGCCCTTCTTTTGGTGTTCTTCGACGTGTTGAAGATGTAAGGGATTGGATATAGTTCTCCATTATTATTATTTTGCACATAAGGTGTTCTCCACATTTATTTTTTTTGCCCGTAACACCATTACCCGCATGAACAAATATTGGGTAAATGTAGTTATAACAACAAGTTTTCTTTTCTTGCCTCGTCACCCACTGTTTGTATGCCAAAATAGCTTCTGCCATTGATATTAAGATTTTGTTGTCTATATTTGCAGGTTTTTGATTGTTGGTTTGAGAGTGGGTCGATGCCGTATGCATATATACATTATCCATTTGAGAATGTGGAGTTGTTTGAGAAAAATTTCCCTGGGCATTTCGTGGCTGAGGGATTGGACCAAACTCGCGGCTGGTCAGTTCTTTTCTTCTTTGCTTACTCTCTCTGATTCTTTCTTTTTCCTTTTTCCCCATGTTTTTTTTATTCAAATTTTGTTTGTGGCGGATAGACAATAAATTGTGTTGGAACTAGTTTATCCTTGCTTTAGTTCCTTTTTTATCTTATCAGATTGTTAATATTTTGTTATGCAATTTTTCACATAAAATGCTTTGTTCTCCCCTTTTCAGGTTCTATACTCTTATGGTTTTGTCAACCGCACTATTTGACAAACCAGCTTTTAGAAATCTCATTTGCAATGGGCTTGTCCTGGCTGAGGATGGGAAGAAGATGAGTAAAAGACTTCAAAACTATCCTTCACCTATGAAAGTTATTGATGAATATGGGGCCGTATGTGACCATATTTTACATGTTAAAATTACTTCCGGTGCTAGATTTATTCTTTCTGATATTCAATTCTGTCTTTTAGGATGCTTTACGGTTATACATTATCAATTCGCCTGTTGTCCGTGCTGAACCTTTACGCTTCAAGAAGGAGGGAGTTTATGGTGTTGTAAGTATTTTGGACTAATTCTTTTTACATGGTTGAAGAAAAGTTTCTCAGTAAAATGGGACTCGTAAGAAGTGATTGTATATATTTACAACTCTTTATGCTTCAGCTCTATGTAATGTATTGAAGAATTTGGATTGTTTTTTTGTGTAAATATGCTTGACTTGAGAGAAAAAGGAGCACTGAGAAGAGTTCTTGCACAATTTTCTGCTTTGTAATTCATTTGTTTTTTTGGTTTAAATTGAAACTAAATGTATAATACTGAAATGAAACTTACGAATCGGCAAGATTTAACTACTGCTGCTGCTGCTAGTATTAACTAATCTTCATCCTCCTTTTTTTAGTGTTGCTCTCAAAAACTGTTTCTTTAAATTGCCAAAAGAATCTCCAAAGTTTCTATAATTTTCTAGAAGCTCCACTGAGTTATCAATTTCTTCTAATTACACCCTCAAAAGGCTTCTTGGACTTCTTTAATCTTTATTTTGTTAAGAGTCATGTCAGATCTTCTCACGTATATCGTCTTCTTATATATTAAGTAGTCTCAATAGCCTGTCCTTACTTTGTGTACTGATGTATATGCAGGTCAAAGATGTATTTCTGCCATGGTACAATGCATACAGATTCCTTGTTCAAAATGCAAAGAGACTCGAAATTGAGGGGCTTGATTCATTTGTTCCTATTGATCATTCGACTCTTCAAAAGTCGACCAATGTTCTTGACCAGTGGATTAACTCAGCCACACAGAGTCTTGTCCATTTTGTCAGACAAGAGATGGATGGATATCGACTATATACTGTAAGTTGTTTAATTGTCAAAATGGTTGCATATGTAATTATAAAACATATTTATCTGAAAATTATTACCTCTATACATCATGACAGTCTGGAGGAGTTTCAGTTGATGACTCATTAAACCGTAGGATACAGTGTGAGGAAGTCTAGAACTAATGTCTTATAATTATGGACATCTGAGATCTCTAATTATTAAGTTGCATCAAGAAAAAAACATAATAAGTTAACAGGGGTCCAAACTTTGTTATACAGTTGTAATATAATGAGATGGGTTGTGTGTGTCTGGGTACTTTCAACTCTAGTTTTGACAAATGGGATTTGTAACTAAATCTGACAGCAGGTGATGTAGGACTGGGAATATTTAAGCACAAACAAAGTATAAAGAGAGAAAAAAACGATAAGAGTGATAATAGGGAATTAAGCTTAAGAGGTAAATAAAACTCTGTATTTTATGAGAAATATCAAATAGTCAAGTCTGTCTCTAAACACAGCATAAGGACAATTTATAATAGTCTAAGGAAACCCTGAAACCATAAAATCCTAATCCTAGAAGGAAACAATTCTGAATATGCCGAACTTATTAAAAAGGAAACACTTCAAATATGAAAGATAACAATTAAATTATGTTCCTGCATCAGCAGGTCACATCCATTTTGAACTGGTCTAAATACCAGTCCTAGGTTTACAATTTCATTTGATTTCATCAGTAAAACGTAAAAACATAAACATCTAGTTTTAAGTTCTGAATCCCTGCTATGTAGTAGCACAGTTCTATCTCTTGTAACTCATTTTACATCCTTATGAAGTCCTAAATATGTACGTTGTATCGACAGGTGGTTCCTTATCTTCTTAAATTCCTTGACAGTCTCACTAATATATATGTGAGATTCAACCGTAAGAGACTCAAAGGTCGTACCGGAGAAGAAGACTGCAGGATTGCACTTTCGACACTATACCATGTATGCATGCCTTTTCATGTGATGTTTGTTTAATTTCTTGACTAGCTAAAATTTAATGCACTTTCTTCTAACAAGACTTTGCTTCCTTTTGTTTCAAAATTTATACTGTTTTAGTTAAGACTTTGCTAAAATAGTTCTGCATCGATCCGTGACCAGACTTTGTTTTAAGTTCCATTTTTCTTTAAAATTTTCATTTTAGAAAAATAATTTATCGGGTAACACCATCGCCATATCTGAATCACTCGGATGTAGAATTCTGAATATTTGGATTAGCATTGAACAATGAATACCCATGGACAGGAACATCAATGCATATTTTCCAACTGTTATATTCGGAAAAAGAGAGTTGAGGATGTAGTTAAATAACTCCGGCCAGTTTTAACACATTTACGTTTGTGAGAAATAAACCTTTGTGTTCTGATTTCTAGGTGCTTTTAACTTCATGTAAAGTAATGGCTCCATTCACACCATTTTTCACTGAAGTTCTTTATCAAAATTTGCGTAAAGTTTCTGATGGATCCGAGGAGAGCATCCACTATTGCAGTTTCCCTGAAGTAAAGGGGAAGGTATTGCGAAATTGTCTATGTCAGCTTTATTAATTATGTGGTGGGTAAGGTTTACTAATCAAGTGTTATGTTTTTTTAGGGAGAAGAACGTATTGAACAGAGTGTTAGTCGAATGATGACCATCATTGATCTTGCCAGAAACATTCGTGAACGTCACAAACAGCCTCTAAAGGCTCCACTTAAGTAATTATTTAGTTTTTATTGTACTGGTTTCTTGTTTTTTGTCTATTTATAACGCTTAATTTTCTCGCAACTTTTTTGGGGCATCTTTATTTTATTTAACTTTCCACTGCAGGGAGATGGTTGTAGTTCATCCTGATGCAGAGTTCTTGGATGACATTGCTGGTAGACTGAAAGAGGTATAAACACTACAGCATACAGTATTCCTTTTAAAAATATTTCCATTTATGTATCCATGGTCTATCCTTGTTTGTGATAGGTCAAAGGTAGTATACACCATAAATTTGTAATTTCTCTTTATCAGATGAAAACACCTGTGGAACTTGTGAAATTGACGTTTTATTTAATTATAACTTTTCAGTGCTCAATGTTCATGCTTCCCTTTTTTTTGTTCCCTTTTTGAAGTACGTGTTGGAGGAACTCAATGTAAGATCCATTGTTCCTTGTAATGATGCTTTGAAGTATGCCTCTCTTCGTGCGGAACCTGATTTCAGGTGTCGATCTACTTCTATGCCTCTTTCTCTCGATAAATATCTTTTTCACTCTCTCTCTCTTCAAGCTTAACACTCTTTTCTCTGGAATGTTTTACTTTAGTGTATTAGGCAAACGTCTTGGTAAAGCAATGGGTGTTGTTTCTAAGGAAGTCAAAAGAATGTCCCAGGAAGACATTCTAGCTTTCGAGAAAGCTGGAGAAATTACAGTTGCTACACACAGTTTAAAGTTGAGCGATATTAAGGTGTGTTGTTTACCACTGTTTTTTCGTTCAACTATAAGTCTATAACCAATATTTATTAGTTTAGTTCTTAGATTGTAAATGCCGGTTTGTGAAGTTAAAGTCTTATTCAAATTTTACTTCATTTCTTTTGGTTTATTTGGTAGAACCTAGAATGTGATGTTACTTTCCTTCTCTCTCTGAAGTTTTTCATTTACAATTCTAGCAAACACGGTAAATTTAGACAAAAACAGTTGGGCAAGAAGGCTAGCCTAAGGTGGATATTTGGTAAAATTTGAAAAGTTAGTGATTTTAAGACTGGCAAAGGGTAATGATAAGGAGGTTTGGAACCTTATTACTGATTATGTGGTTAACTGAACTTTGATTATCTGGTAGTGTACTATTTAAGGGGTGAGACGTCCTTGTTGAAAAGAATATTATTATCTCTACTCTCTACTATATAAAAAGAGAGGGTTTGACATGCCTGGTTGAAGACCTGCCTGCTTGTACTAATAAATGAGACAGTTTACCAGTCTACCATTGCTCACACGAAACCAGTGTTTTAAAAATCGGCCTAGGCGCTAGTTGCCAGCTTGCCGCCGGGCCTAATTCAATTCGTTTTCAAGCTGGTCAACTTTGTTCAACGTATGTATAAAGTATAAAAAAAATAAAAAAATTATTTTTTAAATGCTCAAAACCCTCAATTAGACTAACTTTACCCTCACCTAGAAATGACAAAAGAAATAATAAAAGTTTATGATTTTTATATATTTTTTTATCATTTTGTTTTCAGCAATACTTTAAAAAATGGATTTTAATTGTATGAATGTCTAAGAAAATTGTGAACTATGAAAAAATGTGAAAAAATGGTCTTGCCGCCTAGGCGCCAGACTCCCCCTCACTGCCTAGCGCCTTTGAAACCTTGTACGAAACACGGCTTCAACTGTTTTATTCAATATTTTTTTACAATACTTTAGAAATATCATTGAGAATGAAGTTCAACAATATATATGACTAACTTCGACGTCATTTAGGTCCTCCGAGATTTCAAGCGTCCTAATAATATGACAGAGAAAGAGATTGATGCTGCAGGAGATGGTATTTAATTATTAGAGTCAAATCAAATTATATTTGTATTACTATTACCAGATTCCGGTTCTTCTTTTCCTTTCTTTACTAACCTCTATGATCTTCTGAAAGGGGACGTTTTGGTGATATTGGATTTGCGTCCTGATGAATCTTTGCTTGAGGCTGGCGTTGCGCGTGAGGTAACTTAAAATCTATTTTCTTATTGTTTAGAGAGAACAATGTGGGATGTCCGTGCACTTTTTCCGATCATAGAATTTTGATTATTTCAGGTGGTTAATAGGATCCAGAAGTTAAGGAAGAAGGCTGCCCTTGAACCCACTGATATGGTTGAGGTTTATTTTAAATCACTTGACGAAGATGAATCGACCGCTAAACATATTTTGGATGCACAGGTAATGCTATATTTACAATGGTTGTATTATGATAAATTCTTTAAGTTCATCTTTTCTTGTATGATCTCAGATTACAGCTTGTCAATTAAATTGGATGGAATATGTCTTCTTCAAAATTGAATGACAAAGAAGTTTTCATTTTTTTTTTTTGATTAGGGTGTAGGGCCCGTGAGGGTGAATAATGATATGTTAAATTATGTCTAAAATAATGTCTAGTTCCTTTAAGTCGCCTTAAGCATATACTGAAAGCCATTCTCGTTTGTTTAACAATAGAGTGAAAATTAAGATTTTTTCTTTCTTTTTGTAGGTTTCTTTTGAAACCAATCGCGCTTCACATAGTTGAGTTATATCTTCTTTTTGTTTGTGTTTAAATGCAGGAATCATATATCAGGGATGCACTTGGTTCCCATCTGCTGCCTTCAGCTATGATTCAACCAGACATGGTATTCTCTTCTTTGAATATTATTATGGAAGTTTTTAATAAGCATTACTTACTGCAAATCCATTACACTATTAAATTGTGATAGTAATTTGTTGAATTGCCTGGTTAACTTATTAACTTCCTACACAAATGAGTTCTCTCCTAATTTTTACAAACTACCATTCCTACAGCAGAAAATTGCCTACATTTATAATTTGTTTTCTGAATTTTACACCCTGTAAGTTATTGTAAGCATATTTTCTGCCGCTCTAGATGGTGATTGTTAATTTTAAGAAAACAATAAGGTTCACCCGTTTCCTAATTCACTAGCCACAAATGATTTGGCTTTGATATGATTTTTTTTCTAGAGATGCTACCCGTTGTATTACTTGTTATCCCGTTTTAATTTTCTATAACTATTAACCTCATATGAAACTAGTCCAAGTATATTCATTTTCATTGGTACTTGCATAATTGCAGGTGACAATTGCCGAGGAGAGCTTCCATGAGGAGAACTTTCATGGCATTTCAAAGATGGGGTTTGTCATCATTTTGGCGAGACCAACACTGGTATTCAATTTAGATGCTGTTCTAAAATTATACGAAGGTAACAACTCTTATGTTATTTTGATACATATTTTCCTTGAATTGAATGTGTGCACAATTTTCTGCATCTCCCGATCGATTCCAAATTTTCTATTTTTTCTTTTATTGCAGGAAACACAAAGTCTGCGAATGCTTTACGGACATACCTGCAAGCACGGGATCATCATAACTTGAAATCAGAATTTCTACACAAGAACGGAAAGGTTTTTTATTACTTCTATTTCTACATTTTATGAAGCTAATAGTTGCATAATTGTCGGATTTGTCGTTACTCATTTCATGCTTTCTAATTACAATTACCATCTTGCAGATTACTGTTGATTGCATCGAGAATCTGCCTCCTGTTGTTGTGGCATTGGGTGAACATGTCTTCTTGACAGTTGGGGATTACTTTCTGAGCAGCAAAAATTATTGATTTTCTCGAAGTGAAACTGCAATTTTCCAAAGGATAAATAAACACAATTTTGTATTTCAAGATTTTAATTGATTCATTTAGATCAGGGGGAAAAAGATACAGGTAAAATGTAAGGTAATACTATCCATTCAATCAAAGATAAGTTTCCTTGTTTAATGTACAGTTGTGGAGTCTTTTAAGAGTCTAGGACATCTGGTATGATTTCTTTCTCTTCTCGAGTACACGCCGAAAATCAACTAAAATGGGATATAGATGTTACGTTACACTTGTAATGTGTTTTCATATAATTTTTCTTACATGGCAACACAGTTAACTTCAGGTTATTTAAGGATGGGATTAAGTTTAAAAATGTAAATATATCTTCAGTAATTGTTGTTCAGACGTCTTCTAATGAACAACTTGGTTATGAAGTAATCTCATGTGTTCAACATCAATTGAGGAGAACCCCATAATAACAAAAATAATTACTCTCAAAACTATTAAGGCTCACTTTCGAAATATTAGTTGGCCTGTTGAATACTGATTTACTCATATTTTTTAAATTTACTTTGAAAAACTTATAATTGTGAATTGGTATATCATATTAAAAGTATGAAATAGTAAAAACTGAACTCTACACTGGACTAAAATAATTAGCATGACATTGTATGCAAAACCATAAATTCAAAATAATATTTTACAATCAGGTATCTTTTTCTTTTCTAAAAGAGGCTGAAAAGAAGGATTTGTAGTTTTGTACTAAAATTTCATGAACCGACACACTTAAGTAGTTTTGTACTAAAATTTCATGAACTGACACACTACGTAGTTTTATACTAAAATAATTAGCATGAACTTACAAACTGCTAAATTTCATCGTGAAGTAGCGTGTCAATGGTCACCATCTTAAATAATTGATACTACGTGCAAATGGACCGCTTAAAATTAACGGGAGTCAACAACCGTACACGTAGCGTGTCTCCAAGTCCCAACGCTCACTTTCATTGCGGGTTAAATAAAGGAAACAAAATGGATTAGCCAACAAATATTTTTTGTTGTTTACTTAGAGCATCATGTTGTTTTATCTGACATGTTACTACTCTGCTATAGTAAAAGTTTAATTTTAAGTTTAATTTCAGTGTTGTAATGTTCTATGGCATTATAAAATTTCTCTCTAAAACTTTCACGTTGTTATTTTATATTATTGGATTATTGAAACTTATTCATGTTGCGCCTAAGTTATATTTGTTAACTTGTGTAACTCTAACATCTATGTATATAAATAGTGTTATGGTCCCCTTTTATTCATTCATTCTGACCAGGAGCGATCCGGACCCAAGTCGAGTAAGGCTTGGGCCAAAGACAATTGATCCGGAAAAAAAATTACGAGCAACACCCGTCTATATTTTTAATATACTTGATAGTTAAAATAAAAATATTAAACACTAATTTGTTTGCAATGTGTTGTAATTGCTCAAATGACAAAATAGTTTGTTATTTAACCTAGTAGATTATGGGTTCGAAACTTTCAAGTTACAATTTAATTTTGTTTTATTTTGATTTCTATTTATCGAGAAAAAAAAAAATCGAGCCTTAGACATTCGGACATACCGGACCGGCACTGATTCTTGATTAATAAAAACTTAAAGTTTTCTCTCTCTATCTATTCCTATATCTATATACCCCTAGCTAATATATCACACAACACGTTATCAGCACTGTACTCACAGAGATTGGCGTATAAGCTCGAAGATTAGGATTTTCTTGCTCAGATGTGAGGTAAAAGTATAAATCTTGAGTTTTATACGGATTTTTTTTTAGGTTATTGTTCTTCTATCGACCTTCAACAACACATTGTGATAAAGGTACATAAATTTCTCAAAATTATATATAAAAATTACCATTGTAAGCTACTGCCATGTTATAGACCTGTAATATTACGATGCATGTTGATCGTGATAAACCTAATATAGCATCATATGTTAGAAACTATTAAACACTGTAAACGTACGGACGATTGTTACTATTACATGAATTTATAGGATACCATGACACCTAATTATTATATTGCCTGTGTTTTGTGTATGAGAAATACATATATTAAAGATATTATGTTGTCGTCGTATGTCAAAACTTATATGAGTACTATTTCCTATTAAAAATCTCACTGTTACATTAGTATGTATGCATGTTTATCAAGTGTGCAATTGATAGGTTTGTTGATATATTATAAAATTGCATGCCATATGTACACACGTTAAATCTGTAAGACCAAACTGTATTTTCCAGAAACTCTTGGACTGTCTATGTAATAATTCTAAAGCTGAAATAAATAGTTTATTGAAATTACACGCATGGTCATGTAATAATTACTTGTATGCAAAACAGTTTATATCTTTGATAAATATCAAATTCACCCACTCACATGCATGTAAATTAATAAAAAAACTAGTGAATACAAATTGCATGTTAATTAAGAAAATTAATATGTTTCCATATAGATTCACCCAATTTGCATATCATATGGTAAATCAGTAATAAATAATATATTGACTTGCTTGCATGTTGTAGTGTATCTTGTGAATTAACAGGATTAAAACTTACACATATAGCAGTGAAATAATAATATATTGTGTTAGATATTGTTGGTGTAAATTTGATCAATACTACTATTAATTTGGATTCCTTATTAGTAAGTATGTACTACCATGTTATTTAATCATAAAACAGTTACAATCGATAACTGCCGTGTAATATTTATTTACTGCCAAATAACATATATGATCATTGTCATTTAATATTTATTTACTGTCATGTACATATGTGTATAACATGATAATTTGCGAAATCATATATTTTCACATTTAAGTTGGAAAAATTATGAAACTTCCCTAAATAAGCTAACCTATTTGGATACGATGTTTATGAAAGATATAGGCGGATAGTTGTTATCGTAATGAGGTCGGTGTATAAGTGACATTCGTGGCCACCACTCTCACTGTCTTACATGGTCGTGTTCAAATAGAGCTACAGAAAGTGATTGACTAAATAATAATTTTCCTGAGTGTGTTAACATAGTGATGTATGTTTCGTCGAATTGGTGTCTCGGACCTGATCAATGAGTACCAATTCACATGAGAAGCAAAACTAGTATTTTCGAACCTGTCGATTCGAAACAAAGTTTATTCTTGTTCAAACCATAAACATATAAACCAGTCGTTTTATATGATAACTAATCCATAACTATCAACATATGCTGGATGTCATCTATGATGAGAAAAATCGTAAAACATACTTGCGAAATTACTGTTTAGACAATGATGTTATTCCGTCACCATATGTTAGTCACCCTGATGTGAGTATGTGATGCCCAAATTTTTTTTTTGATGCCATCTTTAATGAGTAAAATACGAGTTTGTTGTTACTCGCGAGATGAAAGCTAATGCATTATGTTATTCCGCCGCCACATTTGAAATGTGATGACGTCGATGGTGAACAAATGTCTGAAATTGACATATTGGAGCAATAATTCACCAAAATATTAGCCTGAAAATTGTATTCCATAAGCAGTATCGTGAATTTATATTCACTATTTATTCATCGCCAACCTGTTTGTGGATGATAAAATTGCCCCAATGAACAATTTTTAATCTTATTTATTTATTTTACAAAAATAACGATTTAGCCCTTCATATTATCATAGTTAGTGATCCTAGGTGGGCAATGTGTCAAAATATTCCTCCATCCGTTCCTATTTAATAGTCTAATACGAAATTACATGCAATTTTAACCGGTTTATAACTTTTATCAAAATTGTCGAAATAGATTTTTTTTTTTAAATGTAATCATAAAATTTAACAATTGAACTATATGATCAACTTTAAAAAAAATTCATTCCGACAATTTTGATGCAAATTCTAAACCGATCAAAATTGTATTCGTACTGAACAATTAAATAATAACGAATGAAATTATCCGTATATTAATAAAAATTAAAATATGTATCGGGGACTTGCCAACTTGGGGTTATTTTTTTTAAAAAAAATCCCTATAAAGTAAACATATTCACTGACACATGCATCAAGAAATAAGCGTCCAGGTGTTAGAGTGAGAGTGAAGGATAGAAAAAGATAGAGATATAGTGAGAGAGTGTGGCTATTAATTAGTGAAAAAAAAAGAATAAGAAAAAAAGATGGCAAGGACAGAGTTTGGAGGGTCATGGAGAAGTCCTAGACTTCAACTTGTTTTGGAAACTGGCAATCCTTTACTCGACCACACTCTTGATGGTTTCTTCAAAATTGGCACTGTAACATTCTTTTACAAGTTTTTTGTTATTTCTTTTACATTTCTGGTTATGAATGATAGTCTTCAAGTCTTGATAGTGTCTAGTAGTATAATGCATCTTATAGTGACAGTTTAACCTGATCATCACAATTCACAATAGTTATTGTAACCTTCTTTCATTAGCTTTTGTTATTTCTTTTGCATTTCTGATAATAAATGATACTCTTCAAGTCTTGATAATGTTTTGATAAGGGTTTTTTGCAGTTTTGTAACCTAAACTATAGTCATTCTGTGATTTTGTAACCCAAACTACGAGTTTTTCTTTTTTAAGTACCCAAACTAAGTGTTTCCCTCTAAACCAAAACCTTCCGTCCAAATTAACGGGAAAAGCTGATGTTATCAAACATTTTTCATCCAGATTCAGGGGCAAAATGGTCATTTTACTCCTTTTTCGATCTGAACCCGTTGTATTTAATGCAATGACTAAGAAAAAAAAACATATATACATATAGATATATGAATACCATCATCATTATATTTACATATATAAATATATACATATTACATACAATTATAAATATATAACCAAGGGAAATTGGGGACTTTGATTATTAAGGAATCGACTTGATTCCATTACAGGGTTTGCGTTCTCAGATGTTAATGATTCAATGGTGGTGTTATTTTGGCCGATCGAAACGTGTGACGATGTGTGGTGCGGGTTTAAAAGATATGTATATCCCATGTAATAAAAGATTTTAAACGAGGGTATTTTTGTAAAACACAACTTTCCATCAAAAAAATTAACGGAATGCACTGATTTAGAGAAAAACACTTAGTTTGGGTACTTAAAAAGAGAAACTCGTAGTTTGGGTTACAAAATCGCAGAATGACTATAGTTTAGGTTATAAAAATGCAAAAAACCTGTTTTGATAATGTTTAATAAGTAGTTAATGTATCTCATATGGACAGTTTGAATTACAGTTAGAAGAATAACTATTAGCATGCTAAAATGGACTCCAACACCCCATATTGAGAAGAAAAAAAACTGATCCTTTACAATGTATCTTGATTTATTTCTTTATTTATCGATTTTAGGATTTTGAGTACCCGCAGAAAAAGCAAAAGGTCTAGTTCTGCCACTGCAGTTTAAATTTATGTGATAATCACAATTTACAATAGAGTAGTTATTGTTTTTTCAAGTCTAGCAACTACTATATAATCATTGACTCACACCTTGTTTGGCTTAGAAAAAGTATCTTACCTTGAGGAACATGTTGTAAAAATATCATCAAAGATCTAATCTACTATTCTACTTGAGACTATAAACTTTGAGGTGAGTGAGATTTACTTACTGATTACATTTTTGAAACAGTTTTTTAGAGGATTTTGATTTCATCTTTTATTTGTCTAACAATCCTACAGGTTGCAGTTGCCAAAACAGCAGCAGAAGAAACTTATGAGATTGTCAAGAAAGGTTTTTTAGATCTTTGTCATTTTATTACCATTTTTATTGAGTTTTCTTTAAAATTCTGAACTCGTGGGATTTTTTTTTGATTATTTGGCATAAAATTCAATTATTGAAGCTTAAAAGCTGCAATAATCAGTCACGGCAATCATGTGATTTAAGCTCTGCTTAATCGGAAGGGAAACTAGTGCTTATATCATTCGATTAACTTTTTTTTTATATCAAAAAGTCCTCTTATATGATTTTTACATGCTTCTGCAGGGAGTCTTTCGAGCCACGCGGTTGAAAAGTCGGTGAGCGCTCTTGATTCTATTCCGCTTTTTCCAATTTGTTGTTAGATTTTGCAAATATTGTGTCTGCCACTCCCTTCTTATCTTCCTTAGAAGTTCACTCATTGTAGAAAGGGATTCATTAGTTAGAAGAACAATCTGCAAATGTTTTTGATGGGGATAAAAATGGAGGTTGAATGTTTTACTCTTAAGTTTGATATATTTCCTGAGTAGTTCCTTCTGAAATGATGAGATTCTATAAAAGACGTCTTATAATGAAACTTGGCAAATTGACATATATAGACCCATTGCTGGTCAATTTTACCATGTTGAGTGTAAATACGGTTGTGAGATATTAGTTAGTATCCCCTGATCTTCTTATGCTGATGAAAAGTTATAACTATTTGAAGGTCGGTCAGGAAACTCTTAAGTCCTTGCCGCTGCATCATATATATAGGTTTTGTTATGGCACTTACGTATTTAAGGCGGGTTTGGTTTGCAACAATTTCATTGCATGATCTTTGTTTTGCAGTTGAAGAAGATGTGCAAGGAGGGTGCTTATTGGGGTAACAATCCGGTTTCCTTGCGACTTTGCGGCCGATACTTAGATTTAGTATTTTAAATCTTCAGCATTATAAACAATATTTTTATTATTATTAATTTTCAATTATTACACTTTGGTGAGTAGTTTTCACTGCCTTTGAAAATATTGCATTACCAGGAACTATAGCTGGTGTATACGTCGGAATGGAGTATGGTGTGGCAAGAGTACGTGGCACTAGAGATTGGGTAATTTCTTTATCCTGTATGTTTCAGAAAATATTCACGAAATCAATCCTTCAATAAAATTCACTGCTGGTCTTGTTTTCCCCTTATTAGCATGTCGCTTCTAGATTCAGACTGTACTTGAAAGTTGAAACTCCATTTCGTGATACATCTACTTCTATAGTCGTCTAGTTGCAGCCTGCAGGCATTTTATTATACTTAAAAGCCTAATCTAGTAATAGGCGTGGCTGTATCGCTTGGTGCTCTATTATTTAGGTTTATAACTTTAAAAAGAATTAGAGTATTGGATGTCTCTAGGTCATGTTTGTGAACAAGAGGCTGTTCTAAGATAGTTAACGAGTTCGAATCTATTAGTTTAATTGCTGGACTACATGTTGATGTAGTAATATTCAATAAGTTAATGGTTTAGGATTTCCTGTGGAATAGTACTTGTTGATAATTCTGTTTTTTTGTTGCAGAAAAATGCAATGATCGGAGGAGCGTTAACAGGGGCTCTGGTGTCAGCAGTCACCAACAGTAATAGAGACAAGATTGTGATGGACGCTTTTGCCGGAGGGGCTGTTGCAACTGCTGCTGAGTTCATCAGTTACTTTAAGTAAAACATCGAGCAAACCACATATAAATAAGAAAAAGGAGACTTCGAATCTTCATTTTCGCTGTCCTCTACATTTTGCTTCCCTTTGTAACCATACATTACGTTGATGGATCAAATTCGAATTTGAAATTAAGGCCTTACTTTTGTGCTTGTAATGGTGTCACTTTGTCTTGTAATAATATTTACTCTAATCGTTTATTTGAGGACCGTGAGAAATTCTTTGCTGTCATTATATTCCCCCGGAGGTTATGTCTAATTGTTGGAAACATGATTACGATAAATAAGCCAAGCGGTTTCTTTGTGACTGTATTTGTTCAAATATCCGAGCGAATATCTGCCTCTAGTCCATATTTGCTGGTCGTTTGTTGTTCTGTATGAGTACACACAACTAAGGTAACTTGAAGATGCACAGTAGTAGGTATTAATTAGTGATGATAAAGGCTGGATGATATATTGATGAACAGGTGAACATCTTTATTTTAAGGGTAGGATAGGATTTAAAAAAAAGTTTTGATAAAGAACCATTTGACAATTTAGGGGTTATTAAAACAGCGGAACTACTCTAAACGGAAATGCCTAGAGAGTAGAGAGTGAAACATAATCAGAAAATTCTTAAACAAAGCATCAATAACTTATAATGTAAAACTTAAATGTAAATTAGAAATAGGATCACAACACACTGAAACAAAGTATAAATACTCAAATACAGTTTCCAGGTTTTTTGGCCATGCTCATACGCCAAAGTAAAACGAGAATATTCCAATTATCTACTCCAAAGTTGGAGACTTGTAACCAGAACAAAGTTTATTATTCAGACCTCTTCGCAGATCTAATACCGGTACAAGGGTCGAAGAGAAGACCCATAATCATATACAGGCGCTTCTTCACGACGATGATACTCAGGTGCTGAGCTGGCAAGAGGCAGATACGTAGCGGCAGCTTGCACCCTAGGAGGAGGGTTATATTCCCTGTATGATGCATAGGGGTCACGGATCCCAACCTCATCCATACGCCTTACACCCAAATCCAAGATCCGACGGTCATAATGATCCACAGCTGGCACTCGCTCGCGACGATCTACAGCTGGCACTCGCTCACGACGATCCACAGCTAACACTCGCTCACGACGATCCACAACTGGGTCACGCATATACACAGCCGTCTGCGCAACCGCATTATATGGATCATACCCCCGAGAAGAAGAATTGTATGCCCGAGAGAGGAGAGGGGGAGGTGATGCATATCTTTCTCTCTCATAGACAACTGGACGTTCATGGTAACGTGGGGCCCAACTCTCTTCATCCAATCTTTGTCTCCTGATTCTACCTCGATCTAATCTCTCTTCATCTTCTCTTTGTCTCCGGATTCTCTCTCTGTCCAACCTTTCCTCGTCTTCTATCTGTCGCCTAATTCTCTCTCGTTGTATACTCTCTTCATCCGCTCTACTTCTTTTAGCTCTGCCACGGACTAACCTCGCTCTCTCTAACTTCGGCCTCAGATCATAACTGTCTGGTTCCACTCTCTTCCTTCGGATTTTGCCTCGGCTTAAACTTTTTCCATCTGTCCTCGGTCGGACAACCCTTGCCCGCTCAGCAACTGGATAAGTTTCTGCTCCAGCAACATTTTTAGGCTTCTTAGACCTAGTTGGGAGTTTGCCAGCATTAAAAAGCTTGCACAAGCTCCTCACCTAATAAAAAGATAATGTTTAAATACCGGGAGGAACAACAATAAGCAAGAGGGAAGTTGAAGCCCAAGTCTAAAATAGGAAACACATTCAAAGTTCAGGTCAATGAACACAAGATTCCAATACCATGTTACTGGCAATGCATTATAGTGGAACGATCAATTCATACCCCCCACTAATTAAGTTTCAAGAAAAACATATTGTGAAAATACTAACCAAACAAACACAATTTTAGCAACCAACCTGTTCCGGGTTAAGTTGGCAATCGAACTTCTTCTTTGCATAATAATTGTCTTTGAGAATCGATTTAAACTTCTCCTCTGCCAACGGCAAACAATCATCAATCACAGTAAACCGAACCTGCAACGAAATATACACAAGTTTACAGTTAATCAAATATGAAGCATATAGAGAACTACCAAGTATAAAAACATTTCTATACTTGATAAGTAAAGCATTTCAATAGCAATAGTTATTAAGAGAGTTCTAGTCATGGATGATGATCTTCCCTGTAGACAGAATTGAGATAACCTTTCCTTAATTAAGTCGGACACATTTCAAGAAAAAACGAACTTTCTCACTGAAGGTTCTATAACTATGATACACCGCTACAACATGATGAATCTGAATTCTGTATGAGAATAAAATCGTGTATATCTTGTTTGCAAATTTTTATGGTCCAAAAGGGACGAAGTATTTAATTCCATAGAATTTAGTATGGTAATTTTTCCAGTTATAATTTTTTCAAATAAAAAATGCTCATTAAAGCATATGTTCCAGTTTCTTCCCCAACCAGACTCGGTAAATAGCAAATGCCAATTGATATAAAAAGAATCCTATTCTCCTCTGCTGAAGCTAATAAAACTGCGTTGTCAGTGGCTGTAAAATGATTACAGCAAGAAAACGGTTAAAACAGAGGATAACGCATGTTTACTGGATGAAAACACCACCTTAGAATCACCACATCCCAGACAATAAAAAGCAGTTTCCCTGCTAAGGTGTTTTTTGAGTTTTTTTTTTTGCAAGAGAGGGAGAAGTGTTCCAAGCCTACAACACAGATTAACCACCGCATGATTGACGAGCCTATCTTCTCGAAAATTCAGAAGGCCTTATCCGACAAAGCACTTCTTAGATCCAAGCATAAAACACCAAAGTATCAAATTGGTCATCATTTTCTTTTGGGATTAGACTTCACTAAGATGCAATCTCTCCCTTTACAATTATTTTTTCTAAAATTAGTCTTAAATCTCCTTCTGACAATCCTGGTAACAACAATACACTCCAAACAGAACACACAGTCACACACATAATCTCATTCTTACACCCTAACTAGCTAGGTTATAAGATGTAACTAGCTAGGTTGCGAGTACTTAATAAGATTCTAAATAAAATATTAGGAGGCAAACTCTGCACAGAAATAAGAAATTAACCTGAGACGGAAATGCTGAATCAAATGCCTTGGGTTGAATATTATACCCTCCTGGTCCAGCAGCTTTGTAAATGCCATACATTAATCTCAGATCAATGTCAAACAAGAACAACCTCATTCCTTTATATATTTTTTGCACAAGATCTTTCTTGCTTTCAGGAAGACCAAGAATCTTGTATTTGTAGCAATCTTGTTTAGTTTTCGAGTTACACATGAAAATTAAACCCATGCTCTTAACCTTCTTTGGTTCTTTTTTCTTGCTTGACGTTTCAGGCTTATCTTCTGGTTTTGCCCCTACATTTTTCTTGCTTAATGTTTTAGGATTATTTTCCTCTATAGTGGCCACCACTTTATTGTCTTCAGCGTTGGTAACAACAACCTTTTTCGATCTGTTTCTTACCCTTTTTTTTTCTACCCCAGAATTTGCTTCCATTTTATCTTCTGGTTTTGCTGCAAGAACTGCTTCTTCAACATTTTTTTCCTTTTTCTCTTTCTCCGTCGTTTTTTTTGTCTTCACAACCTGAAGTGTTTCTTCAACTATTGTGTCTTCTTTCTCTTCAGTTTTCTCAACCAGTAGTGTTCCTTCAACATTATCTTCCTCTCTCTCTACCTCCTCATCCCCCATCTCTATTGGGTCTTCTTCATCATCCTCTTCTCCTTCATCATCCTCTTCTCCTTCACCCTCATCTTCTTCATCTCCTTCTTCTTCATCAACATCATCATCCTCTTCCAAATAGTCTTCTTCTCCGCCCTGCAGTTGCTCATCTTCTTTTTCTTCAGCTAAATTTGGTTCATCAAAACCCTTATTCTCAACTTCTACTTCGATTCCATCCATTTTAAGCTTCTCTCCGTCAGCATCAGCTTTTTCATTTTCCTCTTCTTTCATAGGAAAGTCGCCATTTTTCATAACCATTGCAATTTCTTCACCAATTTCTTCTTGGCTGGAATGCTTTTCCTCATTCTGAATCACAGGCTCAACTTCAGTTCCTTCTTGGATAATGGTGCCACCATTCCCCCCTTCTTGGTTAGCAACTTCTCCATTATTCACAAGCGCAGGAATTTCTTCTTTATTTCCTTCTTCGCTTGTATTATTAATATCAGGTGTAACCTCTGTACCCCCACTGTTCACTATTGTTGGGCTGGGAGCGGTTATCTCTTCTTGCAAGGGGTTAGTAGCGGCAACAATACTAGAAACTGGAGTGGTGGTGGTGGTAACAGCTTTCCTCAACCTCCTTTTGGCCATTTTCTTTCTCTACAACCACCAAAGGAAGCAATAAACTCTATATAAACATATAGAGTGCAGCAAACTAACTACAATTCCGGAACTTTATAAATCCCTTCATATACGAAGATAAGAAATATATCAAGTAACCATCTTTCTTCCAGATAGATGTCAACATGCAACAGCTAAGAACTTGCCCCGGTGTGTATCAAGTTGAAAACTCAGATGAATTTTAATTTTAAGGTGCTGATTTTTTAAGTTAAGTGTACCACTTTTGCATCTCCTTGTCTTAAACTTAATTATAGTACAACTGTTAAACAAAACTTGTGTGCTAAGATAAATTAAATAACTCATAAATTAAACTCGCAATAGCAGAAAGCGGTATGAGCTTCTAGAATTTTGTAATTAAAATGAGATTTACTAAACGGAATAGTATGTAAAGATCAAAATCAATCATTTTCGCTTCTTTAACTCATAAGACTGTCAAATACTGTTGAGTCAAAATTTAACAATCATGTAATTTTTTTGAAAGTAACAATCATGTAAGTACGTCATTTGTTTATAAGAAGAGCAACACCGGGCCTTGAAATCGAAAAACCAAATCAAATTAAGGCAGGTTCAATTCAAAATTGTATTGTACTCGAAAACAATAAATTGAAAATGTTTCAGTGATGTATCCTTTTTTCGTTCATTAACTTGTTTTAGAATGATATGAGGTAAAACAAAACGTCACGTAATTCATGTGAGTACGTCATTAGTCAAACAGTTTGCGTGCTACCTACTATAAAAGCAGTTCAAGTGGCAGATCACATACCCACTAACAGCACAAATGGAGAACAAAAGAGAAGAAAAAAATGTCCACTCGGGTAGCTGGATTCAATACATAACATTAAAAAATATCACCAAATTCTTATACTTATAAGAGAAGCAATAAGCATCGCCTCGAATCTATTTCAAATGTACACAAAGACGCATATAAAGTTTGTTCGAGTGCAAACTTAAGCAAAAAAGTTGGTTTATCTAAGACGGAAAAAAAAGCTACAACTTTAAGCTTTTCAAAGAATCCATAATAAATCAGTTTCTTAGTCGGCCAACCAAACACAAAATAGCTTATAATGAGAAGAAACTGGGCTTAAACTGCAACCAAACAAGGCCATAGTTATAAAAAACAAAGCTCAGGACATACATCACTAATAAAACAGCCAAACACGTTTTCTCGAGTAACTTTTAATTAGACCAAGTACACTAAACCAATGAAAACCAACAATAGAAACGAGGACCCTCGTGGAACCACTTTTAAATTAACTTGTAGTTTTTTTTTTTTGAAAATTAAGCATATATAACCAATCAAACAAACACTCAGCAACTCACATTCTGAGAAGTCAAGAGTTCAGAAGTCCGAATTAGAAAAAAACACTAAGCATAAATTAAATTATAATAAAACACTAATTTTTTATTAATTCGGTCCACTACTTTTTAAGGTATACAGGGTTTATCCAAAAGTTTCTCCGATCTCTCATAAATCCACTAAGCTATTGTTTGGAAACAGATTTTCTGGTCCAACATCAGCTTTAAAAGATTTGTTTTAAAAATCCATCGAAAATCCAGATTCTAGTATTTCCAAATTTTTAGCTTTTTAACTTAAAATTGTGCTTTTTAAAAGCTAAATAATCTGAATGTTCAAACATTCACAGATTTTTAAAATAAAGAATCTAAAAATCAACCAAAAAAATATGTTACCAAACAGACCCTAAAAATTAGTGTGCCAAACCAATGGAAGCCCACAATAGAAACGTGGAACCACTTTCAAATTAAATTAAAACACTAAATTTCTATTGGTTCGGTCCACTACTTTTTTCGGGTTTAATTAAAAGTTTCTCCGATTGATCATAAATCCACTAAATGAGCATTGACTTTTTTTCCAGGTTAATTCGATACACAATTCAATTCAGTGCCCGATTGACTTAAACTACAAATTCAACTTTCACTATCATCAACTAATCGAGATAAAGATCATCGAAATATTGTACCAAAAAACAAAACCTGTTAATTGGATACCCAATTCAATTCAAATTAATTCAGTACCCAGTTGGCTTAAAAACTACAGATTCAATTTCCACTATCATCAACTAATTGAGATAAAAATCGGCAAATAATTCTACCAATAAACACAACCTAAATAAATAAATAAAATCCAAAGTATCAAACATCAATAGATCCAATAAGATCAAATCGCACAAAAATAAACAAATTAATGCAATAATTGTCACAGTAAATCAATACACGGTATATGTATATGATCTGTAGAGAATTGAATATAAATACAAAAACAAACAACATTTAAATATATGTATAGATACAAAAAAAAGATATAGAGATAGAGAAGAGAAGGTGACGTACCTGTAAATTAAAATTTGATTGGAAAATTGTTTAATCGGCGGAAATTGGAATTTGTGACCTAATGAGATGAAGAAAAGGATATTTTTTGCAGGATTTGGTTTATTTATATATAAAGTGGTAATTAAAATTGCAGTCCTCGTAGTTTTATTATGAATTCAGTCTTTTGGGTTGAAATAATATAATAAGGAATTTTGAGATATTGTATGTCGAAAAAGGCGTAAGCGGGGTTGTTGGGAGTAAATTGGTGGTCTGCCGTCTAATTCCATCTAATTTTGTTTCGTCTAATCCGGTTAAATGCTAATCACTGTTTTATTTTGCCCAATGTTCTAAAAAATGTAAGGTGGGTTGTAACGACCCAGCCCTTCAGACCGAACCGTCACGTCCGTATCAACAATATTGTCCGTTTTGGCAGAACTTCACAGGGGGTCACCCATCCTGATACTACTCCAAGCTAATCATGCTTAACTATGGAGTTTCGTCCTCGCTATTGTGTCGCACGAGTTTAAAAGGACTTGTTGATAGGAAATAGATCTTTAAACTCATATAGCACACGAGTACTCTCATATCTGGGCGATGTGGGACTGACGCATAACACCGCACCACATAAATTCCTTCCTGAAAATCTGGGTCGCCACATGGGTTTTAGGCGAAATCAGCCGTCTGTCGCCTAATCCCACCGAATTCAGCGTAATTACCATGTAATCTGCTTAATCCCGCCTAATCTATGAGGATTTTAAACTCCGTGTAGACACGCCTTTTAAAATATTGATTCTGCCTAATATGTAAGGATTATATTCTATGTCTGCTACCGCCTGATTTTCGCTACTTACGCTTTTTAGAAGAGTAAATGGATATAAGGAAAATTTATTAAGAGAATTACATGTACCGAATCTTTCTTTCTATTAAGTCAAATACTGCCAAATTTGTTTCTTTTGATTCGCCAAATTCTAATTTTTTAATTACTAGATTTGAAGCTACATATTACTATATTATACTAATGTGGTGTAAATGGTAACTTTTGATTGTTGTTTTATATAAATGTTGAGCTCACAGTTGAAACTAAATTGGCATTGTATTAAAACTAGTTGGAAAAGTGCTTGATAATAACTGTTTTTCATATATTCCATATATCACACTAAATACATAAATAGATAATTTATCATGACCAAATTACTTATCTAAGAACTGAACAACAAGATAGTTATTTATATAAACATAGTATATTTTCAAACTGCTAGCATGGTTCCCCTTAACATGATGCGGATGCTCTTAGTATTTTAGTATTTAAGAGAGTGTTGATAATTAACCGTATCTATTATGTTTTCCATATTGCCAAATTGTAAAATATGATAGATTGATTGTTTTATAATAATCGATGTGGACAAATGAATTTTAGAGTAAAATGAATTTCTTTTACACTTTCTTCCATTCACTCATCCGTTTCCAGATATAATTAGAAATCAAATCTAACTTTTTAAAATCGATTTCTTTATTAGTTCCTCAAAATGTAGAGAGCAAATACAACAATAATAAGTTATGGTATAGTCCTTATCGTGGTTTCAAATTTTGGTAATTTAAAAATTTGCAAATATCATTTAAAAGATAATGCTAAAATGTATGACTAAGAAATGAAAATAATTCCAAAAATACTAAATTGACTCAAAAGCAGGGACTAAATCGAGGATCTATTAAAAATTTGGTGGTTTTTTGTTCAACTGAAGATAAAGCTTACTATGTGAGGTATTGAATGAAATTACGAGCCTACTATTGACATTAGTCTAAAATATTTTTAATATGTATATGCAGATAAGATATTGTCGGTCCCGTGGCCAAGCGGTAACTATTTGCGTTTGTAATCCGAAAACGTCACGAAAAAATAAAAATTAACATCAAATTTACAGTGTCGTATGTTTGAAAGATTAGAAAAAAAAATATGAAAGTTACAGAAATGGGAGAGAGAAACCTAGACTCATTTTTCTTATTTGTTTTCATTTTACTCTCACGGTTGGAATTAAAATGATTTCTCTGATTTTACACACAAAATTTTCCCATACTTTATTTCATTTTATTTTCAATTAGTTTTCTTATTCAACCAAAAACAAAAACAAAATGTTTCATTGAGAAATCATTTTCATTTTACTTTCCATTTTTCATGTTCCAAACACACACTTATTATTTTTAATAGTATATTATTTTGTTTAAAGATTAAAAATAACATATGCTAATTGTTTTTTCAGTTTCCTATAACGTTTTGTGAGGGATAAACAATTATTTTTAACTTTTGGGCTTATACTTCAATCTTTTTTGCACGAGCATAGGAGTACACTAGTACACTTGTACTTTATCCCATTTGTAGAATGTTATGCTTAAAATGATTAGGCATTATTAAGTGCATATGTGAACAATAACCCTCATTCAACTAAATCTTATAATTATAGACTTATAGTGTCATGGTCTTGATAGTAACAAGTTATTTATTCCAGAGCTATTTATTTTCAATTGATGATATACTCCCACTATTTATGTGCCCTGGATCCTTCCTCTTCTAAATTCTAAAAAATTACTCCGATTTACCTACAAGACTGTTCAATCAGTGGAGAAACTAGAAATGTCAATTTCGTAATTATGAGTTGAAAAGTCTTAAATTGATAAGAAAAAAAAATCAATATGCATGGTAAAAGATTTTTTTTCTTCTTATTATGAAGGGTGTTCAATTCCATTTTAGCATGTCACTGGTTGCTCAAACGTGTTCAATAATTTCCCATCGGTTTAAGATCTTGGGAAAAAACTTCTAAATTTGCGAGACAACATATAACTATTTTCTGTCTTAATCAACAATTTAGATAAATACGAATAATGCAAAACTAATTTCTACAATTAACAAATAAAAGCAAAGTGGAAGCATAATGAATATACAATACGATTGAACCTTCATTTTCCGTTCACGGAATATTTGGTCAGACACATTACACATACAACAAATCTTTGTCGACGTTTTTGGGAACTTTTTGTAGCGTTGTCGGTAAATTAACTAAATTCTGAACATGCAAATATACAACAACATTCAACAAATATTTGCTTTTTTTTTTATAAGAAAATCTTATAAAAATTCTCCCTGTATATGTTCCTTTGTGAAATGGTTTGTACATTAACTGCAAAGCTTAGTGCAAAGCTGCTCTAATAGAGAAGTTTTGTTGCCATCATTCCACGCATATGTTTTGCTTTTCCCATTGCTCAGACATTTCAAATTCAGCCTATTTCCGGTTATCTCAGACTGCAATGTCAATATTAGATACATACATAAGCACTTAAATAAAAATATCCGCACCAGATTCGAATTTAACACTTAATAAAGTCGACGGCTTTTCATCTGTTTTTAACACGAGTTCAATATTAAAAAGTCACCAACTGATTCAAGTATTTTCAACTGGAGGTGACTATTTTAGCAAATAAGCTCCATAAAAATCCATCTATGTTAAAGGGAGGGCAAAATTTTCACAAGATAATAGACCAATAGTTTAAGTGATCCCAAATTGAGAAACCCTTGAAGAATTAAGTTTTATTCAATGTAAGAAACTCTTAACACAATTCATTTTTCATTACACTACCGAAAGGGGTTCAGAAGGAAAAGGGAAAAAAACGTAAAGAATTGGCAGGATGAAATTACCTCGCAATATATTTGGGCTGATTTGCATTTCCATAATGGGGTAGGAACACAGCTCAAGAAATTACACCAAGAGCAATGATCATTACCATCAACTCCTCGAAGAAGTAACACCAAGCCAGCAACAAATCTGCCAAAATAACACAGTAAAAGGAGCAACTCATTTACTAATCTGTCAAATAAAGAAACAAGCGATATAGCAGTAACAGATGTATTTGCATTTCAACAAGAATATGGATGTTTGATAAATAAGTAACAAGGTGTTAAGTGTAAAGAGAATTAACCCGAAAATGAGAATTACAAGAGAGATTCCCAACAATACAAACTGGTATCTTTTATATTTAGGAGCGGTTATAATTGCTTTCCCATAGTCACCGGAAGGGAAATGTTTTTGCTTCACCCAAGCATATTGTGGACGAACCAGAATGACGAAACCAAGGAGAAATCCAGTCATAAATCCCCCGACATGTGCAAAGTTGTCCACATGGGGTAATATCCCCATTGCTAAATTGATCGCAATTATAAGCACGAGAATCGAAAGTGCAGCTACCTATCAAATTGAACCGGAAAATGTCAGACAATTTCATAAGTTAATTTAAGAACATAACCACTATGCATAAAGCAGGATTTTGATTTAATACTTTATTGGTATAAATTGTCCAATTTGTAAGGAGTTCCGAAAGCATGCCTCCAAGTAGACCAAATAGAGCACCAGAGGCACCAACTGAGATCGTGCTTCGGATGAAAAGTGATGACAATAAGCTTCCACCTACTCCAGATATAGCGTAAAGAAACCCAATCTTCACTGTATAGAGAAAATAATTATTAAAAAAATCTTTAGATTAAAACCTGTCTTAAAAGTAAGAATGATGCAGGGTTTAAAACAAAAGTTAACTCTATTTACAAAGCAGAAGGCAGTCTTGCGCGGATTAAGTCATATTGGGAATGTTTCACTGCAATTTCTCAACAAATAAGCTGGACATTTTGAGGTTGAAAGGAAAGCTGGACTCGTCCGGTTTAAAATTTCTAGCATTTTCAAGCTGTAGGCTTATCTGAATGCACTCCAAATTTTAAGCAAGAAAAAGAAAACTTGAGAATCAAATGCTGCGACCAAACAAGGCCAGAGTGCTATCTTTTCCCTAAGGCACTAAACACTATATTGTGGTGCATTCATGTTGATCTTTTATATTCTAAAGGTTCATTCCTTTCCCACTTATGAGACAATCATTGCATTAATCAAGAGATCAATTGTATACGTAGCCGAGCCAAATTGAGAAAGCTTTCGTCCTCGTTGAGTAAATTTGTTGCTCAAATTTTCAAATTTTGATCAATTTAAGTTTCCATATTAGATTCTACAAATAGCAATATACTGCCCTGTCTATACGAGCTATTAGCAAATGTTCGTATAGTATTGCTCCAAATCGGAATGTTTATTTGTAAATAAGGCTTTGACTTGCATGATTATACAGTATATGGAGAGAGGGTGGTGACAAACATACCAGGGCCAAACTCCTCTTCAAGACGAAGGCCAACAAGTACGAGACTCAACATATTGGCGAGAATGTGAAAAACTCCAGCATGTAACCAGGTACATGTGAACAAGCGCCATACTTGATGATCTTCGACCAATTTTTTCACTTCCAAAGCCCCCATATGTTGTAGTCTAAATGCAATAGCAACAAAATACAATAAGCTAGGATTCAACTAATCAAGATTAATAACACTAGAGCTTGTTTTATTGCAGCTTTCTACATATACTATGTTTAACTTAGATAGATTGACAGACTTGGCTTTGTAAGTCAATATTCGAAAAAAGATAACTTTTTCGGTTACATAATGCAGCCAAACCAAAGATCCCGAATCTCTTCGCTAGACAGGATTTAAATTTTGTAAAGTAACTGGCAAAACCGTTTAGCACCCTTGAAATCGAGTCAGAAGGAATCAACATTGTTATTTAAAACTATAAGTTGGCAAGTTATATCTGTATGCATGAACTGTTGGAAATGAGAGTAAGGTGGTGTCTGTTTGATTTCGGTTTTAACTTTCAATACTAGCTGATAACACATTGAATCATACAATAATGTTGATCTGGTACTATTCTCTAGCCTGATATAGCTGGAGTGCCTAAAATGTTTCGAGTTTCCAACAAAACCCAACCTCTATAATTCAGTAGATTGCAGTTTCAAATGCAGGCTAGCTAAGAACATCGGTAGCCCAAAGGCATTGAATGCTTATGTTAACATTAGTTTAAGCTGCTGGATCAAATACATGAACAAACCTAACTCAATCTGAACCGGTCTCGTTTGGATTTCAACTTAAAAGCACAAGATCTACACGACCTAAGAGAAAGTTACCGGTTTAGGTTTATCCAAAATCATTTAAATTATTCCGCGGCCAGAACATAAGAACAGTAAAATCGCAACATTACTTTCTTAAACAATGTTTCTAGCAGGGAGAGTTTGTTGGTGACAGAGACAAAAAAAGTATTTATTCCAAAAATAATTGTTCTACCCCCATAGGTCCCACATAAACTTCATCCTCTTTCGGTGCTTACATAAGTCACTAATGTTGATAATTAGAAGTTGCATACAGTGGCGGAGCTAGGATAAATGTATGGAGGGCTGGATTTTAACAAAAAAGTGAGAATCTAATTATTTTCATTATATAAATGCAAAATTCATACTGTCACGATAAGGTTTTAAAAAATATGGGAGATTGTAGCCCATGTGAGCCTTCGTCTAACTCCTACCCCGGATGCATATTTGTATAATGGAAGAAAAAAGAACGCATACGTGACACCGGAGGGGCCAAGGAGGGGGTTCTCCTTGAGGCTCTGAAACGCAAAAGGACCAAGAAAACTTTCACCGAAGCAACTCTCGGAGTTGTTAGGGCAATCATTGATCCCCATCGCCACAAGAAAAAGGAAGAAGTTGACCCCCACGAACGCAGGAACGGCCAGGGGCTTGTGTTTCTTGAACGGAGAAATAGGCGGAGGAGAAGGCATTGATTTATCCGCTGAAACACGATGGTTGTGAACGGTGATATGGACTTGAACCTTCTCGTTAACCTTCTTCTCTTGCTCCTCCGCCAAGGACGGGGGAGAGGCCATCCCCATGGCGGTGAAAGGCCGGGATTTGTGTCTAATTTAGGAAATATAACACAGTTCGCATTTTTATTTACGTGCGTTGTATCGTGTTTAATGGGATTATGGGAAAGAAAGAAAAGAAAACGTACGTAGTAGCTAATTTTGAACGGAAGGTTATTAAAATTGCAAAAGGCTTTATATAGCAAATACCAATAGCCAACTAAAAATGGTGATATGGACCAAAGGTAATGGCTCAACATAGTGCATGACAATTAACATGTGTCTAATAAATAACTTAAGACAAAGTGAATTAATAGAATTATACAACCGTATCTCGTTTATAAACTAAGGTCACGTATTGTTAAGCAAACAATATTTAAAGGAATATGTAGCTATTAGATTTTGCATTTCTTCTACTTACTCATAGAAAATCGTATTCGGTCAATGTCGAAAAATAAAAATCTAAATCTGAAAAATTACATAACTTTACACTTTTAACTATCAAGTGTCCAACAAGAGATGACGACGTCTAAATCATCAATATTCAAGGTTACAAAAATATTACAAAAATAGGTTCAATTTAAACTTTCAATATAAAGATAAACAAAAACGTTTGTAACCCAACGGTTAGGACAATTGCCTTTTATAAGCAATAAACCGTGGTTCGACTCCCGGCAGAGGCAATTTTACTTTTAAGTAACATTTTTCTATTTCTCAATCAGTTCAATAGTATATTTGTTTTGCATATTATAAAAAAAATATCAAAACAAATATAGTTGTAAATCAACAGGACCACTCATAATTGTCGGGGGAACCGAAGCGAGACGGGCAACAAGATTTTTTAAAATGCAAACGGGTTTTGTGGCACGACTCATATATTAAAAAATGCAAACGGGTTTTGTGGCACGACTCATATATTTCACTGCGAAAAACGGAACTTAAAATGAAAACAGCAAAAATCCCTTTTTTGTTCAAGTAAAAAACTTTACCACTTTAGTATTGAAAGAATGGGACTTAATTTTGCAAAATTAAGTGGCTAGTAGTGCTCACTCACCTTAAAGGTCATTTTCATCGTAAATAATCCAATATTTAACTCACTCTACTCACACCACAAGAACTCAAGAAGAGTAACCATCAAAAATACCCCCATCAAGTTCTATTGGAAAAAAAATAAAAAAAATACCAAACATAATCAAATATAATTAAATACACCCTCCAAGTTTTTAAAATACTTACATTGCTAGTATCCTAGCGTTGAATTCTTTGTTATAAGGATGAAATAACATTTTTAACCTATAAATAATCTTACGGACAAAACCCTCAAAAAACTGAACCGAGCCGAAAATCGAACCGAAAAAAACGAACACATCTCGGTTCGGTTTTGGTTTACTATAAAACCAAACCGGAAAAACTCGAAAAACCGAAAAAAACCCTGAAAAAATCAATTGAGTGCTGAAAATTTGAGTTACACATAGCCAATTATTATGTTTTGTTATGTATATTTTAATTGGTTAACACTTAATTTAATCGTAATTTGTAATTATCTTAACTTTTAATAACTCAAAAATCTAGTAATTAACATTTTAGCAATTAACATTTGAAACTAATGTTTGCATAATTATAAGTTATAACAGTTTCAGAACTCATACGTACGATATGAAAAAAAATTTTATTATAAATTATAACTATCTAAATAACTGTGATACTAACTTTTCATTATTAAATGCTCTATTTCATCTTATTTAAATCTTATCAAAAAACAAACCGACTAAAAAATACTCATTCATAAATAAGTTACATGGAGCCAAATCGAGGAAGTGTATCAGAAATAATTAAAACATGTGGACTATTTCGCTAATAAGTTAAACATGGAGCCTTGATTTGCTGACTTAAAATGCTCCACCTCATCCACACGGGGGATTCTTTATTACATAGCAGAATTACTTATGGGTATAAGGGACGTGGGATTGGCAATCCCACGTCTGCGTGTCACTGAATTTCTTTTTCTTTTTTTTTTTTTTTTCCTTTTTTTTTGGGTGATTTTGTTTTTTTTATTTCGTTTTCGTATATCAAAAAATTCCCCAATTTTACCTAAAAACATTTCCAATTTTATTCAAAAACTTCCCCAATTTTATCAAAAAAAAAAACTATAACCATCAACCTACTTCGTATATCAAATTAATATATTTTTTTATCAAATCAACGTCACTTTACCACTACAATTATCCTCAATTTTACAAAAAAAAAACCTCCCAATCTAAAAAAAAAAAAAAAACTTTTTCAATTTTATCCAAAAAAAACCCTAACTATCGACCATCAACCATCAAACTCGTTCGTATAAATTGAGTATACCAAAATAAAACCTCTCCCAATTTTACATATAAATTGGGATATGTTTTTTTAGGGAAAAATTGAGGATAAATGTAGTGGTAGAGTGATGTTAATTTGAGAAAAATATATATTAATTTGATATACGAACGAGTTTGATGGTTGATGGTCGATGGTTAGGGTTTTTTTTGGATAAAATTGAAAAAGTTTTTTTTTTTTTTAGATTGGGAGGTTTTTTTTGGTAAAATTGAGGATAATTGTAGTGGTAAAGTGACGTTGATTTGATAAAAAAATATATTAATTTGATATACGAAGTAGGTTGATGGTTATAGTTTTTTTTTTTTGATAAAATTGGGGAAGTTTTTGAATAAAATTGGAAATGTTTTTAGGTAAAATTGAGGAATTTTTTGATATACGAAAACTAAATAAAAAAAAAAAAATCACCGAAAAAAAAGGAAAAAAAAAAAAAAAAAAAAAAAAAAAAAATTCAGTGACACGCAGACGTGGGATTGCCAATCCCACGTCCCTTATACCCATAAGTAATTCTGCTATGTAATAAAGAATCCCCGCATCCACACGCCTCTCTCTCTCTCTCTCTCTCTCTCTCTATATATATATATATTTATATACATACATATAATATCCATACATAAATATAATATATAATATAAATATATATATATATACACAGCAATCAGCGCGGTGTATGGCGGCCGGTACGAACGCTACGGTGACACGTCATATAATCGGAACGAACTCCGGCGAATCGTCACGTGGAAACCGCCTCTTTTCGGTCCGTATTTCCGCCATGAGAAGCGGCGGAGGTGATTTGAGTACGCCGCCGTTGTTTTCGGAAGGTCCGTCGTGTTTGTTCGTCGGACCGATCGATACCGCTAGCAAAGAAACACTAGAAGCACTCTACCGTCAGGTGTTTTTAATTTTCTTACTCCAATTTAGTATCGATAGCTATTCCGTTTTTAAATGGAGATTTATTGTGCGTTTGGCATCAACTTTTTTTGTTTTTTGATTTTAACACTACAAAAAATGTATAAATAGCTACGAGAATTGTGACGCTTTTTTTGTGATGATCCTATTAGGTACGGGTTTTGTGATGGATTTGTGATATAAAAGTGAATCTGTGGCATGTGACAGTAAAGTCATTTTGTGACAGTATTTGACTCTCAGAAAATCAATATTATTTTGTAGTGTAAAAATTCACATGCGTTTGGTATCACTGTTTTTTTTAGCTTTTACACATTTTGGAGATTTTGGTAGCTTTATCGCCACTATTTTAAGAATTTAAATGAATATTGATCTTATCTCAACTAAAATTTTATTTTATTCGTATACTTGACGTGTTATTTGATCGTTTAAATGTGATATTTTGAAAATTTATCAAAAAAAAATGTCTTATAAAGTTATTTTGATTGAAAAAGCAAAAGGTTATTATCTAATGTCAAAAACCAATATGTTGAAAATTAGATTTTTTAAGTTTTTGCCAAACAACTCAGGTATATTTTGGAAAGCGAGTTTTTTTCCTACTGCTTTCTGAAAGCAACTTTTTGACTGAAAAAGCTGATACCAAACGGGCCCTTAATAAAATAGAAACTGAAAAGATCGGTGAAGTTAGTTTATTACCCTTTTTTCTATTTTGTGCAAGAACAAAATAAATTGATAATTACACTCGCTTTTCTTAAAGAGTTAGTTTCTATAATTTGGGATGGAGGGAGTGTATAATGTGGATTTTATTATTTGAATTGATAATTATTGTTCTTATATAGGCCTGTTTGGCATAAGTGTTTTTGGTCAAAAAGCTGGTTCTAAAAAAGAAATGAGAAAAAAAGCTTGAAAAGCTGCAGAATAGTGTGTGTAGTGTCTGGCTCAGTGTAGCTTTTTTTACTTATTGGTGGCTTAGAACTTATTTTTTATTGATAAATCATTGGTCACCTATTTTAACTTATAAGTGAGTTGTGGATATGCAAACGCATTCTATTTCTATTAGAATCTTTTTATTTTTGGAAAATTTAATGTGAAAAGGCTTTAAAAAATCCGTAAATTCCTAGTTTATCTGCTTTTTAGCGTTTTGACCCAAAAGCTAACTTTTTAAGTGAGAAAAAAAAATGATCAAAAATTTAAAAAGGCTAAGAAAAAAACTGCTGTCAAACATGCACAAAATGTGAAGCTTCATATTTGAATTGATAATTATTGTTCTGAATTTTGTTATCCATCAGTTTATTTTAATTTGCTCGTTAAGTATTTTCTCATATACTATTATACAGTATGTATGTGCCTGTTTGGCAACTGTTTATTTTTAGGCTTTTTGCTTAAAAGAAGCGATGTTTATTTGGTTTATTAGCTGTTTTAGCTTTTAAATAGCTAGTTTTTTAATCAAAGAAACTGAATAGGCTCAACATCAGAAAGCTAGTACTTTATGGACTTTTTTAGCTTTTACACATGGAAATTATTGTTCTTAATTTTGTTATGCATCAGTTTATTTAAATTTAATCAACTTGAATGATTTTTAATTATAGATTTAAGATACCTTTTTTCCCATTTGAACAAGACATTCACAATTCTGCACTGATATTGTATATTTTGACTTCATCGATAAACTATGTTTTATGTTAATAAGATGCAAGTATGCAAGCAAATTTGGTTTGTTATATTCCATGAAATATCAATTGTTTTGGGATTAAATTGTTTCAGAAGATACTGATTTTCAAAACTTATGTTCAGCTAGTAATTTGGATGTATATCAGTATAAAAGATTTGTACATGGTTACATTATTTTTGTATTCCAATTTCTTCTTTCTCGCTTAGATTCACTTCTTGAATGATGAACCATGAAGAAATAAAGTGCAACAGATCTTGAGCTCGACTAACTGCCCAGCTATTTTGCTGCTGGTGGTTTTTGTGACTGGAACTGATGGTTGCCTTACTCATCTGAGTTCTTCTAGTAAATTAAAAATGTGAAGAAGTCATTAGAGTTTTCATTTTAGTTCTCTGTTATAAATTGGCTTGTGCGGTGGAGCTTATAAGCTCCGCTTATTTGCGGTTTAGCTTTTTTGTGCCCAATATTAGTTGGTTGGTCAACTTTAAGCTTGTAGCGTTGTGTGCCTTTCATGCACTAAAAGGCTAGAAAAGTTATCTTTTCTTTCTCGGTATAGAGAAGCATTTTTCTAACTATTCTGCATCCACGGTTCTCAGATACAGACCTTTGAGATGAAATGGATGGATATTACCTTTGATAAAACACTTAACGATAAATGGTATCACAAATAAAGAGAAGTGAGGTAAATTTGGGTGACCTCTTGGCTGGTAAGGAACTAGGTGGAGACAGTCGGGGTGCAGCTCCCCCCATTTTGATAAAAAAAAATTAATCAAAAAGTGATTTTTCCCCCAATTATTCTGATGAAATTCTTCAAAAATTAACACCCCACCTGCCCGCCCACCCACACACACCAAAATCAGCATTTCTGCCCTCCCTTTAAAGTTCCGGTCCCATCCCTGCCTCTTCGCAAACTTGGAAGGGACTTGGGTTTTATTTTTCATTAATAGTACATAAACAAGTGATAATTGCACCAAAATTAAGTGATAATTGAAATTAAAGGTGCCCATCAATGGAGTTAGAAACTGCAGCTTGCTGAAGCTTAATGAAACATCTTATATAAAATAATATGTTTACATAACAAGCATATATTATAATTTGTTTTTCCAAAATTATTAAAATATAAACCAAGTAAATTAACTTTTTGTGTGCCCATCTCTTGAAACGCGAACTGCTATATATGGATGCTCTCGGTGAAGTGATACAGATCTTTTTCAGTTAATATATTTCTTACTGTGGATATTTTTGGTTCCAGGCACAAGATTCATATTACAGTGGGAATCCTTTAATAGTTGACGACATGTTTGATAGAGTAGAGGTGAACTCTAAGTACTTACAGCTATCTTTAATTTAGATGAAAATAGTTATACATCGTCCTGATTTTATGTCACATCTGAAACAGTTGAAATTACGATGGTATGGTTCAAAATACGTTGTTAAGTATCCCCGCTGCAGTTTGAAGAGACAATCGACTTATGCAGACACTCAGGTAACTCTATCAGAACACTTGGTTTTGAGAAAACGCAGTACCAATTTGTTTGGTAATTGTCATTATTGATAATACTCAATTCCTAGTAGCCACTGAAAATGGCGGTACTGTCATTCGCTATGCTTTCCGTGGAATGTTTAGTGAAATCTTGTAGGTCTTGTTTGGTATCTTCATTACCTCGGTACTATTTTACTTATAAGTACAGAAGTATAAATATGTGTTTGAACACAATAGTTTCCTCTTATTTTGAAAATTCCCAACACAAAATGTATAATTTTATTTTTCTATCAAACACTCTTGGTAATACTAAGAAGTACAGTATATTTTTCCACCTCTAATAAATAAGTGCACATTTATACTTATAAGATGAGTCAAACAAGGCCAAAACTTGTTTAACATACATGATTAAACGGTTGTTTACCACCAATCGTCAGACAATCTGGTAACTTGTACACGTTGGTCAAAGAAAATTGTCTTTCCCTTTTTGTTTTTCTACATTAAAGATTGATTGACGTGGATGTAGGGCAGGAAGATCCTTCTCAGGTCGTTGCGTTAGCTAGTGTATGGCTTCTCTTTCTTGGGATTGGTGGTTCTGCCCTTCTTGTGCCTATAATTTACACATTCGGTCAAGCTTATCAAGATACGTTCGATCTAGGATTTTCCTATAACAGTCACCCTTATGCAGTTGAGTTTCTCGCTATGTTAAATGGCTTTCTCTTTATGGCATTGGGCTCTGCAATTGGCTATCCAATTGCGTCAGCTTCTGGTAATGTTTCCAGAATACATTGTATATCATAATAGGACTAGGAGTAGTATAAAACAAAAAATATCATTCTTTTAATTCTTTATGATATTAATTTATTTTTTATATTTGTAGTTGGAGCCCTTCGAGGCCTTTGGGAAAATGACTTGGTAGCATTAAAAGGAGCTTGCCCAAATTGTGGGGAGGAGGTACATGAGCTAAACCTTCTAGTTTCGTAGTTTATGGACCTTGGTTTAACTAGTGACAGATTCTATGGTCGTTGCTGTTGAGTTTTATTTTCACTATTCAAAAACCATAATTTGCAGGTGTTTGCATTTGTGAGATTAGATCCATCTAATAAATCGCCTCATAGAGCAGATTGTCATGTATGCGAGAGTTCACTGGAATTTAGACCCAAAGTTGAGGTAATTTTGTTTTTATACTTCCCCCCAGATACGATAGTAGTTGGCTTAGCCAGTTTGTTCTTTACTTTATTAAATATTATGGGGAGGGATGGCAGTACTCTGTACTGTCGTGGAGAAGTAGAAGGAATGATAATACCTTTTGTTTTCAAACTCTTGCAAACACAAAATGAAGAAAAATTATCTAGTTCTTATTTGTTCATCCTGAGAAAGAGAAATAAGATTAACATTTGTACATAATTGCCACTTTTGTTATACCTCAACTATTCATCTTTTTTTTTTTTTTACTTTTTGTTGATTTATAGGAATCTAATGCAAGCTCGGGGAGACGGTGGGTTCATGGCCGCATTTACTTAGTTAGACAAAGACGGAAGAGCCGACCACAGAAAAGGCTGTGAGATTGATGTATAAACAAATTATTGTAAACGATTTCGTATTCTTTTGTTTTGTAAGTTATGTTCAACAGGAGTACTCACTGACAAATTCATGATCAAAGTTGTTTATATCCTTAATCTTTGTTACTTTTTTAATTAGACTGTTCATGTTCTCTTGTTCATGGATAAATATGAGATGATATTCAAGTGTAACCTCACAAATGAGATTTGAATTATTCTTGGCCAGTCAACAATTTTTCTATTACACTTCAAATAGAGCAACGTTTTTGCACTACAGTAACATATTATGTTCCACTGTTTGTACAACTTCCTTCAAAATGTGCAAAATCCAAAACCTGGCAGCCCCAAATTATATTTACAGAACAAGTAGTATTCATTTGAAGCAATATTTTTGTTTTGTTAGTTTGCAAAAGCAAAAGATAGAAATCTTTTGGAGGTCAATTACTACGGTTAGAATTTTACGAGGCTATTTGCAAAGCTTCCATAATTTGTGGGATTATTTATGCATTTACCGCCCTTGTTTAGTTGCGTCATTTGGACCTTGGGATTGGGCTATTAGTCCGATAGACGCACAAATGCAACGTAATTAACTCCGGACTAGTTATCCGGTCTTACATGAAATGATGTCAAAATTGTGTACTTTCAGGCCTCGTTTGGTTGCAGTATTAGTAGTACCGGGATTATTAATACATTGAGATTATGACGGGATAACAAATAAATACGGGATTGATAGTACCTACTGGCGAGCCTAATTTTCTTCCCAATCTCGACTTATTATGTAGTTATTCGCGTCGGCTCCGATCTTCCAAGGTAGTTGACGTAAGTGGTATCTGCTTCGTCGTCGGGATGCTCTCTAAGCCTGCACAAGAAACGAACAGGGGCCCGGGGTTGGTACCAGGTTTTCCCTCTCCGACGATCAAGTCAGTATCGGTATAGACTGAAGGTAGGAATTTAGTTAAGGATGAGGGATTGGTCCAGTTACAAGTCGTGGCGTCAGGTGTCACGGTTGATATTCTGGTGGTCCGGGTTGTTTTAGCTTTATCTCTCCTCTCTGTCTTTTTGTGTCCCCTTCTAATTGGTATTAGTGGGGGTATTTATAGTCTGATCAGAGGCGTATTAGCCCTTGGATCACTGCACTGTCTAATAAAGATCCAACGGCTTCAGGTCATTTATGACTCTGACAAATGCATTGTTCATCATCCGGGGCCCACAGGGCTGGCCTGTGATTGGGCCACGTCGATGAAACACATAAAGGGTCCCCCAAGGGAGCAACAGCATTAATTGGGGAAATGTGCTCGACAAGCTTCTTCGGGCCGGCCTAGACACGGTCCGGCCCCTCAAGATCCGGGGTGACGCGTCACCCATGATTGACAGGCCCGGATCGCCTGCTGTGGGGTTGATATCAGTCCGGACGAGGGGGTGCCGACATCCCCTCGCCAACAGCTCCCTGTTCGGAGTCGTCGTTAAGGACGAGGTCTTCAGGGATCTATAGTCGTTACGGGGGCTCCGGTCATAGTGTTCTTGTGCTTGACAGTGTGGAGACGCCTCGGAGTAGTCCGGCACGTGTTCCTGTGTGCTGGAATTTTTGACACGTGGAGCACGCCCATCATGCATTTATGAGGCGCCGCCTCTGTCTCTTCGATTCCATCAATGCCATCAATGCTAAAACGGCTGGTGAGTGACACTTGGCAGTTGACCTCTATTTGCTGTACACGTGTACTGCGTCGATTGAGTGGTAGCATTTATTTTTGGGAGTTCGTGTAATGAGCCGCCGTTGTCTTTTCACCTTCTGGTAAATGTCTTTTCATCTTCTGGTGAGGGTCTATAAATACCCTCAGTGAAATCTCATTTTCACTTTCTCACTCTCTCACTGAAATTTTTACACAGCAGACTATTCTCTCTCTTCCTTCACACTTCATACTTAGCAAATTTCACCAAACATCCAGCCATCATGGTTATTAAACACGGAGCCGGAAAGGCCCGATGGTTGCCCCAAAACCGCGGCGCCTTGAGGTAATGGCAAACGCCTTGCCGTTCCGGGCGATGGTCGTCGATCCGGCCATATCCGTGGCGGTAAATGACAACAGTATCATGGTCAGGCAGCACGGGGCTGACCTGGACGAGTTTCGTCAGCTATGCGGCATAGGGGAGGAGTTCCGACTTCGGACCTGTGCGACCGTTGAAGAGGTGAACGGGATCGTGGCCGATCCCAAGAGTATGGTAACCCTTTCCCTCTCTACTCTTCTATACGGGGGCACCCACCTCCCCATTCCGGAGCTATTGGCGGAGCTCTGCGCCTGGACGCAGACTCTTCCATGCCAATGGCCTTTGCAGGCGCATCGCATCTACGCCGGAATAGAGGCACTAAATGTCGCATTGGGCCCGGACATCCCGGAGCCACTGGGGCTTAAGGAGCTCTTGGCCTGCTATGAATTTTTGCAGACCGAGCCAAGCTCCCAATCCAAGAGCCGGCAGCCCTACCTGAGGTGCCGGTCCCACAATCAGCTGATCACGGGTAACTCCGATTCGAATCGGGGTTACACGCAAGACGTGGTCGTAGTGGAGGGCCATTGGCTCACCCGTGATGACCTGATCCTTCCGCCCAGGCCGGGGAGGGTGCTGAGCAACAAGGAAAGCAAATTCATCGTGGCCTCTAAGCTCAGGGGCCTTGGTGAACCCAACGTAGAGGCGTTTGAGGTGGCCCTAAACTAGTGGGGTCCAGACGGGACCGACGTAGGGGCCCGGGATGCGGAGCGTCTTTTGATCTGTGGCTCCCCCACCTACTGCAAAGGGAATAGCTTCAAATGGCCCCACAGGACCTTCTGTCCCGTGGGGTACTCCAGGGAAAGGTGGGAGAAAGAGAAGGGTCTGGAGTCGACCTTCCCTCCTAAGGTAGCTGAAGATACCGAGGCCACTGTGGAGCCTGCGGCTAAAAAGGCGTCGAAGCCAAAGCTGAAGACAGGCAGCAAGGCGAAGGTGGCGACAGTGGCCTCCGTCGCTCCTGCATCGGCCGAGGCCTCCTTTGCGCCTGCATCGGCCGGGGTTCACACTGAGACCCGGTCGGATGGTACCGTCCTCCACTTCAGGGTGGGGCTAGACGGTACCCGTGCTTACATAGACCAACATGGGAAACCTCTGCCAGAGGTTCTTCCCCTGAGGTCTAGGGAGCCTGAGGTAGTGAGCCCTCTTCCCTTGGAAGATAGCCCTGCTGAGGCTGAACCCACTGGCCCGGGCTTGGGCACCTCGCGGACCAGAGTAAGTTGCCCTTTTCTGTTTTAATGACTTCAGTTTTACACTTAGCTAATTTTTTGCGAATTTTTCTAACTTCTCTTCTTATTTGGTCTTTGCAGGTGGTCCTTTCTGATGAAGAGGAGGTGGTGGAGGAAAATGCTACCGATGCGGGGGGCGACGGTGAGGAAGATGAGGGGGCAGAAGAGGAAGGGGCAGTCGATGGGGTTGTCGGGGTAGAGGATGGAGAGAAGGAGATGGAGGTGGCTGAGAAGGAGCTGGCCGTCGTGCCTCAACCTGGCGCCGATGCTGCGGATGAAGTGGCGGCTCAGGCTAGGCTCGATCGGGCTGCCCGCAAGGCCCAGCTCGGGAAGAGGAAGGTGGAGGGGACGAAGCCCCTCCGTGGTGAGAAGAGGGCCAAGGTCGGGGGAGCGGCCCGCCCGAAATCGTGGTCGCGGAAACGCCTAGGGTGACGTCGGGCCTTTCTCAAGGCTCGAGCTCCTGCTCTGCCTCCCCGATTCATAGGATGCCAGTGCAAACACCCGAGGAGGTGAAGGCGGCGACGGGGGTAAAGAGCATAATGGAAGCTCACCCATCCGCCGGGTTACTGGCTTTGGCTGCGCTCCAGCAGCAAAGCGTAGAGGCTGACCACCGAGGTCGCGATCTCGCCACCTCCATGGCGTCGGCCATGGCCATGATCCCTCAGGCAAGTAACCTCTCATAGTGTTCATTCGTATGTTTTCATGTTCTTTCCAAATATTTTGCTAAGTGTTTGCTCCTTTCCTCGCAGGCCTATCTGATGATGAATCAATATGTATATCACCAAGGCCAGGTGTTGAGGGATCGGACCGCGAAGGCCGAGGCCAATGCCAAGTCAATGGAGGAGGCCCAAAAAAGGGCAGAGGAGGCCGAGAGCAGGGCTGAGAAGGCCGAGGGCCTGAATGCCTCGGTTGAGGCTCGGAGGGTTGAAGTCGCGAAGGCTAGGGCCGATGCTGAGGAGCGAGCTCGAGCTGCGGAGGCGGCTCTAAAGGAGGCCGAAGCTGGAATAACTGACAAGCTAAAGGCTGCAGTCCAGGTCGCTCAAGCCGAGCTGAATGCCGCTTGGACCCGGAAGACACAGAAGGAGTTCAACTCACTCCTTCTATGTCGAAGGGTGGTCTGAGTCGGCTGCCTTTATGAAGGCGGGACCGGACCATCCGGTATGGAACGTAGAGAACATCATCGTTCCGGTCCCCTCAGCCCCCATTCCTGAGGTGCTTCCCCTCACTCCTCGAGCTCTCTCTGACGAAGAGGGTGAGGAAGATGACGACGGGGCTGTTTAGGATAGTTTTATTTTCTGTTCTTTCGTGTAATCTCCTTTTTGTACTTAGCTTGTAATAGCTTCTTATCGAATGAAATGAAAAAACAATTTTGGACTTGTCTTTTATTCCTCTGTTTTTTACTTCCGTTGTGTACGTGCCCCCAATGAGTGGGCCGGTATGCTTCGGCATTGGGGCACTCATTTTGTATAGCTCATTTTAAACTGAAGTGCCGTATGTTCTGAAACACTTGTAGAATTTAAATGAACTGAAAAATTCAAATAAATATAACCGGGGTGCCGTATAGGCTCGGGTGTTCTGAAACACTTGTAGAATTTTAAATGAACTGAAAATGTAAGCCGGGGTGCCGTATAGGCTCGTGTTCTGAAACACTTGTGAAATAAACTGAAAATGTAAGACGGGGTGCCGTATAGGCTCGTGTTCTGAAACACTTGTGAAATAAACTGAAAATGTAAGACGGGGTGCCGTATAGGCTCGTGTTCTGAAACACTTGTGAAATAAACTGAAAATGTAAGACGGGGTGCCGTATAGGCTCGTGTTCTGAAACACTTGTGAAATAAACTGAAAATGTAAGACGGGGCGATTTCGAAATAACAACAGTTTTATTCATAAAGCCCTTGGGCTCATTTACATCATATTTTTATCTACATCAAAACGCAAAAGTCGAGCCCTTATTGATAGTACTTCCTCAGGTTATTGACGTTCCAAGGTCGATCCATCGGGACGTCGTCGGGGAGGCGACCTAACAGGTAGGCCCCGTTGCCCGCCGCACTGAGGATTCGATAGGGGCCTTCCCAGTTGGGGCCTAGCTTGCCGTCGGACTGTACCCTTGTATTGTTGTTTACTTTCCGTAGCACGAGGTCTTCGTCTTGGAAGCGTCTGGCGTTCACTCTTTTGTTATAGGAACGCCCCAGCTCGTTCTTGTATTCGGCGTTACGGATGGCCGCGACTTCCCTTCGTTCTTCGGCATATTCGAGTTCGAGGCCCATCATCTTTTCGTTCAGGCCGTTCTCCACCATGTCGGTTCTGAAAGAGGTGAGTCTGATTTCTAATGGGATGACAGCTTCCATCCCGTAGGTGAGGCTATAGGGCGTCTGCTGGGTGCCCCGTCTTCTCGTCGTTCGGTAGGCCCAAAGGACGTGCTGCAACTCATCATCCCATCGTCCTTTGGACTCGTCTAGCCTTTTTTTTATTCCGTCGAGAACGGTCTTATTCGACACTTCAGCTTGGCCGTTGCTTTGGGGATACGAAGGGGTGGAATAATAGCTTCTGATGCGGTACTTCGCATACATCGCTTTTAACTTGGCTCCGGTGAACTGGCCCCCATTATCTGCCACTATCGAGTAGGGGATTCCGAATCTCGTGATTACATCCCTCCAGAGGAACCTGATCACCTCGGCCTCCGTTATCTTTGCTAATGCCACGGCTTCGACCCACTTCGAGAAGTAGTCGGTGACCATGAGGAGGAACTTTTCGCCTCCCGGGGCCCGAGGGAATGGTCCGACGATGTCCATGCCCCACTGGGCAAAGGGCCAAGGCGAAGTCACGCTGCTCATCTTTTGGGCCGGGGCTCTAGGTATGGGGGCGTATTTCTGGCACTTCTCACATTTGAGCACGAATGCTTTAGAATCTCTTTGCATGAGGGGCCACCAGTATCCGTGAGTTAACGCACGGTTGGCTAGCGACCTGCCCCCGGTGTGGCTCCCACACGTTCCTTCGTGAATCTCCTCCATGACCCTTACTACCATATCGGGATGGACGCAGAGCAAGTAGGGCCCGGAGAACGACCTTTTATAAAGTTTGTCGCAGGGAGCCAACCAGAACCCCAGTGCCTTTCTTTTTATCTTTTCAGCATCTTTCTTATCTTCGGGGAGGTTTCCGGTGCGGTGGTATTCGATGATGGGATCCATCCATCTCGGCTCCGATGGGAGGTCAGTCACTACGTTAACTCTTGCCTTAGCTTCGATGCTAGGCAAAGGGACGTATTCTATGGTGATGACTCGCTCCTTTTTATCACTCATGGCCGAGGCTAGGGTCGCTAGTGCATCGGCGTGGGTGTTCTCATTTCTGTTTATGTTGATGATTTCCCGGTACTCGAAGCTTTGGAGTATTCCGGAGGCGATGGCTACGTAGCTTGCCATCCTTTCGTCCTTTGTCTGAAATTCGCCACTGATCTGGCTACTGACTAACTGGGAATCAGTATGTACCAGTATCTTCTTGATGCCGAGGCTTCGGGCCATTTTCAGGCCTGCGATCACGGCTTCGTACTCCGCCTCGTTATTGGTGGCTCGGAAGCCAAGCTGGATTGACTTCTCGATGACATCACCCTATGGGGATTGGAGTACCACCCCGAGGCCAGATCCCTTTCTATTGGCAGCTCCGTCGGCGTGCAAGGTCCACGTTCCATGGGCACGTTCCTCGACGCCGGGGGACATAGTCGTTCCGGTGAATTCTGTCACAAAGTCGGCCAGGGCCTGCCCTTTGACGAACGTTCGCGGCTCGTACCGGATGTCGTACGCATTCAGGTGGCACGCCCACTTCGTCATACGTCGAGACAGGTCTCCCTTCTGGAGTATTTCCCGAATGGGCTGATCCGTATATACCACGATACTGTGTGCCGAGAAGTAGTGGGCCAGTTTTCGCGATGCCATGACGAGTGCCATGACGAGCTTTTCTAGAGGCATATACCTTGCCTCGGCGTCGAGGAGGGTTTTGCTCACGTAATAGATTGGCCTTTGCTCCCTGCCGACCTCTTTGATGAGAACGGCGCTAACGGCTATCTCGGACACGGCCAGGTACAAGGCAAGGACGTCGCCGGTGTCCGGTTTGGCCAGCAGAGGCGCGCTTCCGAGGTAGTTCGCCAGCTCCGTGAACGCACTCCGGCATTCATCATTCCATTCGAACTTCTTCTGAGCCTTCAGAGCCGTAAAGAATGGCTTGCATCGATCTCCGAACCGGGCTATAAACCGGTTGAGGGCAGCGGCCATTCCGGCTAACTTTTGTACGTCCTTCCTCTTTTCAGGGGTTCTCAAGTTCTTCAAGGCAGAGATTTGGGCCGGGTTCGCCTCTATACCGCGATGGGTTACCATGAACCCTAGGAACTTTCCGGCACCAACTCCGAAGGCACACTTAAAGGCGTTCAGCTTCAGATCATGCCTTCGTATCGTTTCGAACACCTCTCTCAGGTCGGACAGGTGGTCGTCCTCCTGGGCGCTTTTCACTACCATATCGTCGATATAGACCTCCATGCTCCGGCCTATGCTCTTAGCGAATATCTTGGTGACCATTCTCTGATATGTCGCCCCGGCGTTCTTAAGCCCAAATGGCATCACCTTGTAGCAGTAATTCCCCCTTGGGGTTATGAAGGCGGTTTTCTCTTGGTCAGCCTCCGACATGGGTATTTGATGATATCCGGAGCAGGCGTCCAGGAAGCTCATTCTGGCAGCTCCGGCGGTGGAGTCCACTATCTGATCAACTTTAGGCAGAGGGAACGGATCCTTTGGACAGGCCCGGTTAAGGCTCGTGTAATCGATGCAGACACGCAGCTTTCCGTTCTTTTTAGGGACCACCACGGGGTTAGCGAGCCATCTAGGGTAAAAGATTTCCCTGATGGCTCCAGCTAGCAGAAGCTTTTGTACTTCCTCGTTTATGGCATCGGCATGCTCCGGACTAACACGGCGTCCCTTCTGCATCACAGGCTTCGCATCCGGGTTGATGTTCAACTTATGGCAGGCGAGGTCGGGACTGATACCCGGCATTTCGCATGGGGACCATGCGAAGTTATCGAGGTATTCGAGCAGTAGCTTAACGAGACCTGAAACCTCGGGCTCGCTCAGCCCCGCGCCCACCATAAAAAAGTGGTCCTCGTCGTACCCCGGGATCTGGACCTTCAGCAATTCTCCTTCTACCTTTTCTTCGGCTTCCGGACCCATCTTCTTGTTCAGTTCCCGCAGCAGCTTGGGATCCTCAACTTCTATGTTCATAGCACTCTGGGTCGGAACCGGTTTATTACCGGAGTATACGGCCATGGCACAGCTTCTCGAGACCTTTTGGTTTCCCGATATGGTCTCGACTCCATTCGCAGTGGGGTACTTGACCTTTTGGTGTAGAGTGGAGGAGACGCCTTCTATCTCATGAAGCCACGCGCTCCCCAGAATGACGTTGTAAACGGAGGGGACGTCCACCACCGTGAACTCCACGCTCATAACCTTGGTTCCTGTCTTAACAGGCAAAGTTATGTTCCCCCTGGGCTGAACAGCCTCAGAGTTGAATCCGTACAGAGGGGGGGCGTTGGTATCTAGCTGCCCCTCCGTCAGCCCCATCTTTTGGTAGAGGTCTCCAAAGAGAATATTCACCGACGTCCCCTGATCAACGAGGATACGTCCTACTGAACAATGGCCCACTTGGGCCGTGATGACAAGGGCGTCGTAGTGGGGCATGTCTACCCCCACTAGGTCGAAGTCGGTGAAGCTTAGATCCGGCTTGGTACCTTGTTTGCACCTCTTTCGGGGTTTCGAGCTTTCGGCGAGGCAGACGTGCTTTTTCATCGTGGCCTCACGGGCCTCGGTTCTCTCCGCCCCATTTGGCTTCGGCTTCTTTGGTCTAGAATGGATAAACTGGCAAGTCATCACCGGTGGGGGGAGGTCTGGTTGCCTTTCGTCGTCCCCTTCTCGGTCTCGATCGGGGTCCCTTCGCGTCTTGACGTATTTCTCCATCAAACCGTCCCGGACCCATCCTTCTAGCCTTGCCTTTAGACCATGACACTCATTGGTATAGTGGCCGCGGCCTCTGTGATAGTCACAAAATTTGTCATTAGGCCCCCGGGCCGGTTCGTTCCTGAGCGGGGGAGGCCAGGAAAAGAATGGCTCGTTCTCGATCTCAAAGAGCAGGTCGGTCAGTGGTAGGCGGAATGTGGTGGAGTAGGCATTTCCTGGGTTCGAAGGGCCTGCCCGACGGGTATCCTCTCTTCTACACTTAGCTGCCGGTTGCGGGCTCTTCTTCGTTCGCGGTCTCCCCAACCTTTCCATTATGGGGCGATCTCGCCGGGTGCTCCTTGAGAAGGCTCCTCCCCGAGGCTGCTCGATGCTGGCGACTGAACGCGTTGCTCCAGTAGATCTCATGTCTTTATCGATATCGACATGCTGTTTTATTAGTGACCGGAGCTGGGATATTGAGCCAGGAGGGGTTGCTATCATTTCGTTACGGATCCTGCTTCCCACGATCATGTTCTGCCTGAAAGCGGCTATAGCCGTAGAATCGGGGCATTCGGCACACTCAGCGTGCTTCTGCCAGAACCGATTATCGTAACTCTCGAGGGTCTCTTTGGGCTGGGCCCTCACTTGGTATAGCTGCTCCGGTTGGGCAGCCCTTTCCTTCAAGTTAATGAACCGGTGTGTAAAATCATAGGCCAGATCATCCCAACAGTGGATGGAGTTGGCAGGCAGAGACTGGAACCATTTACTTGCGAGCCTCCCCAGGCTAGCGGAGAAGCATTTACACATAAGGCGATCGAGGTGGGACCAGTGGTTCATCTGGTATCGATAGTGCCGGAGGTGGGCTTCCGGGTCAGAATCTGCGTTGAACACTTGGAGAACGGGGGCAGTAAAATTTCCGGGGGGCGTACTGTACTCTATCTCGTCTGAGAACGGGGTACTACGGGTGGAGGCAACGATTTTTAGCGCTGCCTCGTCCGCGACTTCATCTCGGCCAGCGCGACGACCCCGCCTCCTCCTCCGGGGAGGCCTTTCGGTCCGAGCGTGACTCGAAGCGGGCCTTGAATCGTGACTATCTCCTGGTCGACCGATTCGCGAGTGTACGCTTTGGTCGTTCGTACGGCGCGAACTCCCCTCGTGGGAACGCCTTGACTCCTCTCCCCTAGCCGGTTCCTCAGGAACCTCTAGGGGGGGGTCGTCTTGAGGGTCCCAGCCGCGACATCACGCTCTTGACGGGGATGCGAACGGGCTCTGGCTGCTCTACGCCACGAGAGACGGGCCCGGGCTCGGATGCCATCATAGAGGCTATCAACGCCTTTTGAGCCGCCAAGGCAACGAGTTCCTTCTCATGGATCTCTAACATCATGCGAGTCAGCTCGTCTCGCGATCGGGGCGTCCCCTGGACCGCATTGAGTGGAGTAGGCTGCCCCTCAGGCGCAGTTCCCGGCGTGCCAAAAGAGAGGGTCCTCGGCATTCCAAATACTGGGACATGCCGTGGGGGCGGGCTCTCGTACTGTTCATTATCTGTCATCGTTCCTTGGAAACGGATTGTCGGAGCTAGCGCGTTATGTTTTCCCACAGACGGCGCCAATTGGCGAGCCTAATTTTCTTCCCAAGCTCGACTTATGTAGTTATTCGCGTCGGCTCCGATCTTCCAAGGTAGTTGACGTAGGTGGTATCTGCTTCGTCGTCGGGATGCTCTCTAAGCCTGCACAAGAAACGAACAGGGGCCCGGGTTTGGTATCAGGTTTTCCCTCTCCGACGATCAAGTCAGTATCGGTATAGACTGAAGGTAGGAATTTAGTTAAGGATGAGGGATTGGTCCAGTTACAAGTCGTGGCGTCAGGTGTCACGGTTGATATTCTGGTGGTCCGGGTTGTTTTAGCTTTATCTCTCCTCTCTGTCTTTTTGTGTCCCCTTCTAATTGGTATTAGTGGGGGTATTTATAGTCTGATCAGAGGCGTATTAGCCCTTGGATCACTGCACTGTCTAATAAAGATCCAACGGCTTCAGGTCATTTATGACTCTGACAAATGCACTGTTCATCATCCGGGGCCCACAGGGCTGGCCTGTGATTGGGCCACGTCGATGAAACACATAAAGGGTCCCCCAAGGGAGCAGCAGCATTAATTGGGGAAATGTGCTCGATAAGCTTCTTCGGGCCGGCCTAGACACGGTCCGGCCCCTCAAGATCCGGGGTGACGCGTCATCCATGATTGACAGGCCCGGATCGCCTGTTGTGGGGTTGATATCAGTCCGGACGAGGGGGTGCCGACATCCCCTCGCCACCTACATGAAATATTAATGAAGTGTTTGTTTGCTTTTTATTGAGTTTTGACTATTTTGCACATTTACATTTTTACTCATAATATGTAAACTAGCAATTTACCTTCTTTTTGGTCGGATACAGAGTACGTAATGGAGTATTAGTTTTCAGATTGAATTAATAGATTTCTATATTTCTATTTTGGGTAATTAACGGTGTATGTATGTATGTATATATGTTTTATTTTATACTTAATAATATGTATGCATGCTATGTTTTATTTTGGGCCCCACATTAATCACAATCCAATCCCACCTTCCTATTAACGGCAAAACGGCAAACAAACGAGTCCTCAGTATTATAGAAGGGTGGTATTAATAATAGTACAATCATATATTTATTATTTGTCCCGTCTTTTTTTCTCAATCATGCTCATAATACTATCGTATTGTTAATAACATGATTAATAATCCCACAAGCAAATGAAGCCTAAAACGAGTCAGCAACGGAATGAACAATTTTAAATGATTTTTCCGTACCGTATATGATATTTTTAATATGACACCAAACACTGTTTTTTTAAAAAAAATATTTTGACCAAAATATGTAAAATAAAAAAAAAAACTCAATTTTTTTTTAGTGTGTCAACAAATATACCCCATTAGTTATAATAATGTATTTAGTCATTCCGTTCCCAATTAATTGTACTTTACGGAATTATGTGTAATTTTGATCGGGTTATAACATTTATCAAAATTGTCGAAATGATAAATTTTAAAAATAAATCATATAATTTAATTTATGAACTATACTATTAAATTTTAAAAAATTTTATTTCGATAATTTTGATATAAGTTATTGTAGGTAAAATTTTGATATAATTTTGATATAAAATGATTAAATGTAATTAATTGGTAACCACTCTTAGGGGTGGGCAAAAAATCCGCAAACCCGTCCCGTAACCCAATCCGTGCGGATTGGGGCGGGTTGGATGTCAAAAAAAGTTAAATCCGCCCCGCCCCAATCCGTAAAAAAATTTGTGGGTTGGGTTAGGGTTGGTATTTCCAAACCGCGGGTTAATCCACCCCAACCCGTTTCAATCCGCATATATATATATATAAATATAAATATAAATATAAATATAAATATAAATATAAATTTTCTCAAGATCTTTTTTTAATAAGAGTTTCTATATTATAATAGTATTGATTTAAGAAAAATTATATATATAGACAAAAAATCTTTGGATTGTCCAAACTTAAGCTTAATGATTCGATTGATATATTGTCTTATAAATTCAATGTATTATCTCGTACTTACAAAAAGAAGGAATTTTTAATCTGGGTCTAGGTAGTATGAGTGGTTAATTTATTTTTAAAAACTTTATTTGTAATTGAAGTATAGTAAAATATCAAGTTATATAAAGTTATTACGAAATCTGTAGCTATTGAACTTGTGGATTCAATTAGCTATTGAACTTTATTTTGATTATGTTGATGAAGAATAATTTGTTTTGTTTTGTTTTGTTTTAGCTTTGTTACTTGTTCCGAACATTCTAAACGTATTTTGGTTGGCTTTTAGTTTATATTTCTATTTGAAAGATTTTTTTTTTAAAATATTTAGGTAAATTATGCGAAAAAATGAAAAATTAATGACTAAAATGAAAATTTAAGAAACAACCCGCACCCAATCCGCCCCGCTTGATAATGGGTTGGGTTGGGTTGGGTTGGGTTGGGTTGGGGTTTTAATTATAATGGGTTGGGTTGGGTTGGGATTTGAATTTCACTAATCCGCCCAATCCGTCCCGCCATTTATTTTACGGGGCGGGTTAGGATTACGACCAATCCGCCCCGATCCGCACCGGCCCACCCCTAACCACTCTTGTTCCATATCTCTCTCTCTCATCTGAGCGTGATAGAGCAAAAAACAATTGGAATTAAAACATATTAATTGTCTAAAATTTAAGGTAATATTTTCGGGTTCTACTCCATTCTATCTTTCTATTAGTCACTTTTAATCGATTTAGAACCAAACCCTTTTATCATGATCCACTTTAATTCATACCCATTTCATTTCATAGCAAATAAGTTGAATTTAAGGTTAAAATTTGCCTTTTTTTTTGCATGACAGGTACGTATTAATCATTTTATGAGGTTCTGTTAAATCAGCCAAAGCAGGTTGTTGTGATCACTTTATGTGATTAATTAATCATTTTACTAATGAGGTTCTATTTTAGATTTAAAAAAAAAATATTAGCTTCATGTTAAATACTAATTCTGATAAAAAGCTAGCCAAAAGCAAGTTTTTTCTCACTTCTTTTTTAAGCAGTTTTTTGACCCAAAAGCTGATGGAAAGTGGGAGAGTAATTAATTTTTACTAATTATTTGTAATCTGGTTCAATTTCAGGACGGTTTGGTTGATTTTTGAACAACTTGAATCGGTCCAGTCCAGTTTTAGAAAAAGTAAATTTTGTTCAGAAAAAAACAGTCTTTTTCAAAACGCGCTTCGTAGTAAAAAAGCTTTTTCAAAGCTCGATTCAGAGCTTAACAAAAGCTTAAAAAGCTCGCTTTTCCGTTTTTAGGTCGCTGAAAGCTTACCTTTTTTACGCTTTTAGCGTAGCTTTTGCAAAAAAACGCTTTAGCTAAGATTTCGCTTTTTGAAACACTGGGAAAAAATAGGTTGCGCGTTTAGGTCCGAAACTAAATCATTAATAGTAAAAATTAAATTTTTTGAGTCGAGCAGGTACCGTTAGGGCTGGTTTTACTTGTTTTCAGTTTCCTTTTACAGTTCAGCTCCTTAATAATCATAATACCAAACATTTAGGAGCGTTCTCACTCGGACAGATGGAGCAAGCAGAGAAAGAAGTGATAGAAGCAGCCTCAAGAGAAATATCTCGTGAATTCAAAACTTTAACTAACGCCGATGACGTGGATTCCCTTAAACAGTTGCAGCACCTCATGTAACCACTCTCTCGTTCTATATAGCATGATGTTTAATTGTTTATATATGCTTACATTGTGCTACATAATCTTTGACTTGTTACAGCAATTAGGTTTTGAGTTTAGACATAGCTCATCAATCTTGAATGAATATTTATATATTTGTAAAACAACACCCTGGGCTATGCTGCTTTAGCTGTGTATATGCGTCGCATATCATCAGTCTGAGTGATTAGATAGTCATCTTAGAGGAACACAACATCTTGTGAGTATAAAATGTACTTAACATCTTGAATTTGAAGCATAAATTTGTCTACTTTAGAATTGTGTCACATTATTATCAGTGTATGCATGAATTTTAACTCCTCCGTGAAATACTTTTAATTAGGCGCTGCAGGAAGTGAACTAGGTAGAGACAGTCGGGGCTGTACTGCAGCCTTTCCCGTTTTCATTAGAATCTTCAATATTAGTGTTTCAGCCCCTCCCATAATATGAAGGAAAAAAAACATATAGAATATCAGCCCCTTCCATTTGAACCTCTTGGTTCCATCTCTGGTCCCTATTCCACTACAGGTAGAAGGAAATGATACATTGAGGTTGTTTGGTTGCATCTCTTGGGCTCAGTTCATATGTTTCTTTTAAGTTGCATTTCATATGGTTGGTCAGGTTATAAGCTGAATTTTTAATCTTGTATGAAAAGGGTAGAACTTTCTAGGTGGAAATCCATCTTGTTAGCGTAAAGTCTGCAGCCGAACAAACCCTTATCTGAGTAGATATAGTTCCGTATTAGCTTTATAGTAATTCTTATTAAGGACTAGGTATTAGCTTTATAGCCTTTAAGAGAAACAGCTTTTGTTGATGTTACATTGTTTTTTCCCTTGATATATTATATGATCAAATAAAAAAATGTGGGTTGTATTGTGCTACATTCCCTGTGAATATATGTAGTTCCGTTTAATTATTAAACTATTTAGCCGTTTCTCTGTCCGGTTTCTTTTCCTTTTCTATCGCTACTTCATTGAGTTCTGACAATTATTACCGTTGATGCTTGTTTTGATTCATGTAAGTAGGCAAACGTGGTTTCCTTGAACAAAGGAAAGGATAGAGAGAATTAAAAGCAACTTGAATATAAGATGCGTGTAGAATACAATTTATTTTCTGTATCTATGTATGCTAGTTTTCTAAGTTGGTAGCAAGCTTTAAGTTCCTTAACTCCATAAGGGCCTTGCATTTTGTGACATGATTTAGTCTTTATACGGTTTTCAACTCGTGTGGTTTGCTAAGATGTCTCTTCTAAGTCGGTAACTTGCCTGTTTTTGCAGATTGGGAAGGTTACAAGACAGCAATGCAGTCCTTTCTCATTATAACGAGTACTCTGAGAATTGCTTTGCTGAGGTTTCCAGCGATTTTGCAAAAAATACACGCCTTTTGAAGTCGATGAAGGCAGATCTTGACTATATTTTTCTGAAATTGAGGTATGCTCGACTGTGAGTATTTGACATAGTATAATTAGGAGTCAGTCAGATTTTGATTTTACTTAAACTGAACTCATATGTTAATTATGTTTATAAATTGTAATTGAGTTATACGACGGTTTGAAATAATTTATTTTTATTTTTCCTAATTGCCAGAAGCATGAAAAGTAAGATTTTAGCCACCTACCCAGATGCATTTCCAGATGAAGCAGCTATAGAGGCACTTGATAGGAGGCCCGACCTTGAAACACCTCAATGAAGAGTAAATTCGAAGTAATTTTACCAATGATGCAAGTGGGAGACGACCTTGTTGCTTAAAGAGGAATGAGTTCTGAATTACGAAGATCATTATTTAAGGCTCTGCATGTAAATTGTAATAAGCAATTGCATCATTCTCTTGATAATATTTTCTCAACATAGGATCATCATTTACGTAACTGGTACTAAAATTGCTCAATTATGTTCTTTTTGTCTCTTCGCATGGTGATTTCATGTTAATGTTTTATTATCCTCAACCCAACTTCGTTGACAAATTTATGTTCACTTTGTCAAAGCTCAATAGTTTATTACACCATGCGTTCCCATTTAATTGTCCATTACGAAACTACGTGTAATTTTGACCGGCTTATAACTTATATCAAAATTGTCGAAATGAATTTTTTTAAAATCTAATCATAAAATTTAACATTTGAACTACGAAAATTTTCATTCCGACAATTTTAATAAAAGTTTTCGTTCCCATTTAATTGTCCACTACGAAACTACGTGTAATTTTGACCGGCTTATAACTTATATCAAAATTGTCGAAATGAATTTTTTTAAAATCTAATCATAAAATTTAACATTTGAACTATATGATCAACTTTTGAAAATTTTCATTCCGACAATTTTAATAAAAGTTATTGACCGGTTAAAATTGCACATAGTTTCGTAATGGACAATTAAATAGTAACGGATATACTTATACTATTTATGTGCGTATTTTATCTATATTTTATTTCCGAGCTTTGGTAATTTGGAAAGAGTAACTTGCAAGAGTGATACCTGACCCTCCACTTATCTAGCATTTGCATCAGACGAAGTTCTAGTGCTTTTATTATTATCAGAACACCCAAGTACACTATTATTGTAGAATGCCAAAACCTGTATTAATCAGAATACCATTTCAAGTTTTCAACGATATTTTTCTTTGTTTGATACTCCAAATGAAAGCCAAAACAATTAAGCCATTCAGAACTTCACATAATTACATTCTGAGTAATAAAATTACTGAGCCAGTTTTACTAGCCTGGTTTCAAGAAGAAGAAAAGATAAACAAGTTTGGAACAAAATCAGGAGAATTGGTTTCAAGAAGAAGAAAAGATAAACAAGTTTGGAACAAAATCAGGAGAATGAAACCAGCTTTTCATCTTTGCTTGCTGAAATAAGAGGCTAAACTGATCAAATACTGTTTTGACAGCTTCACACAGTTCTACATTTCTGATTATCAAAAATACACAGCCAGCTTAACTAGCCTGATTTTAAAATCGAAATATTATATGACTACTATCGCTTTAGAAACCGGGGATTTCTCCAGACACTGGAGCCAACTCGTTTTTATTAAATTTCTCTTCCTCGTAAAAACCAGCTTTAACCACCCTTCCTCCAAAGAAACGACCATCGAGGTCGATAAGTGCTTTGGTGGTTTGTTCAGATCTTTCGAACTGCACGAATATTCTGACGGCCTCATCAGATGGGAAATTCTGCTCTGTTATCTCAAATATTAGGACCCGTGTTACCTTGCCATATTTCGCACATTCCTCAGCCACTTCTACTTCCAGCTCATCATCTACCTCTCCAGGGCCCACCTTTAAAAAGAGGAAACACGCTTGGCCATTAGTCACCAAACCAGTTAACATAAAATTTAAGGAATAATTTTGAATTAATAAATTGTTTACCAAAGGATTTATAATCTATCCACGCTTAAGAAAGTAAAGAACAAACAAGACTTGAATTTTGAACCAAGATAACAAACTATCGTTAAAAGTTAAAACTCAAATTGTCTGGAAACACATCCATGTTACGCTATTATTTTAAGTTAGCGTAAATCAAGCTAGGTAAATCTCACTTGTATGCTACCATACGCATGCATTGCGAGAACAGGTCAACAAATAAAAGACTTAACTACAAAAATCAAACTGATAGATACAGCACAAGACATCAATCTTGGAGTTCTGGAAACCAACAAATGATTTTAGTTCACTAATTCTCTTCAAATTCTTTTTCCTGCAAGTAAGCCGATACAAAATCTCTCTATAGTCAATACAGTAATAAGATATTGGCAGCCATCTCGGCAATAGCACACAAACAGCCGATTTCAGTTATTCCGATTTACCAAAAAAAGAAAAACGAGAACTGATTGCACCAAAAACACAAGGTATCCTGCTTGAATGTATACCAGGTGGCAAAAACTGTATCCCCCTTCTTCTCATGACTGATCATAAAATACAGAAAGCTTATCCAAGCTGTTTCTACTACATAGTTTATTTAAAAATTAAAAAGATGGCATGGCTTCTCGCCAAGCTTGACAATCAAGGACTATTGTTCAGTAAATTGTTTTCTATAGTCCTGTAGTAGGCTGACCACTGATATAGAGTAGAGAACTCTTACAAAATGGCTATCAGAGACTACATGTGCTTGAGAACTTCTAAGTAGGGCATCATAAAAAGGTCTTTAACAGGTTGTTACAAACGACATTAGGGGAAAACAACCAAAAGTATAAAAAAGAACATTCCTTAGACTCAAAAGATAAAACTATATAGACTTATCAACAAAAGCACCTACTCAGCATGTACTGTACTTGGAACGAATGCCAATTTTCAATTATACATCGTCGTCCAAACCAGAGTGTCATATTTGTATCTCTTGAAAGGAAAACCCCATCCTTCGAAGAGTTTAGAAACCGCAGTCCACTTCAAAGAAGCTCTAGCATTCTTTATTCATTAAGAAAAAGGAAGAAAGACAAAAATCATACTATAACATTAGCAGCTACACTTGGATCTAATTATTCATGCTTGTCACAAAATTAAGGGACTCTGTCACACTAATCAGCACGGATTGAGCTGAATCTCTATGGAAGACTTTAGACCAGATACTGCAGAAGAAGCTATTTCAGGTTAAAGAGAATAAAAGGGGGGATATATATAGTTTTTGTAATTCGGCCATATTAGTTGCATCCGCACCTAGTTGCTCTTTCCCATGATTTATCACAGGCTTGAAAAAATGTTTCTTCCACACTTGAAAGGTTTCAGGTAACCTGTACGGCTATACCTCTGGGGAACACTAATTAATAATAATGATAAAAAAAATAACATATAGGACCGATGAAGCAACTTAAAGAAGTTAAACAGAATAAGCAATTGCAGTAAATATATCCTGAAAACCTGAAACTTTTAACTTAATAGCCAGCTTTTATACTCAAAAGCTGCAGCTAGACAATCCCATACTTTAATAACAGCATATAACATAAAAGGAGCAAAAGGAGCATCACCGTATCAAAAGAGAAGGCATCTTTGAAACCAAACACGCTTAATTCTACATCTCTAATTTTTGCACATCAAGATAAAAATGACCAAAACCACTGATTAATCTTGATACATTACTCTTTCCTAAAGTAGAAAAGGCACTGAATTTTAATGCAAGACTCTAACATGGAAATAAACAATTACCATATTCTTGAGCAACAAAACACGTGTGGGTACTCCTTTAAGATTGACACTTTTGACCTTCTTCTCCGGCTTCGCCTCGCTGGCATTAACTATAACCCCAGCACGGCGATCGGTCTTCTTATGCACCAGCGGCGTAGTAATCCCCTGCTCCTGTTTCCCCAACCCTTGCCCATGTTTCCACCCCATCTTCGCCATCATCCTCTGTGCCGCACTCATCTGCCCTCCCGCCCCTATCCCCAGTCCCCCACTCTCTGAGCTCCCGATGCTAAACCCGTCTCCGCCAGCTGGCGGTGGGGATGGCGACCTTGGCACTGGAGCTGCTGCCGCCATCGCCTGCCGCCGCCGCCATGCTTCCTCACCGGAGATGTTCAGATCCTTGGTGTCTTTCTCTCTCTTACGTGCGGAGGCCGCTTCACGCTCCTTCTCTCTCCTCTCGCGGTCCTCCTCATCTTGCTGCCGTCTTTTTTCCAATTCTATTTCCCTTTCGCGCCTCTTTTTTTCACGTTTGTATTCTTCGTAGTCGTTGGGGCGGGCGGGGTCGTATTCCTCTACGACGGTGGAGGAGACGCCGACAAGGGCGGGATGGAGGGACTTAGTACGGATCCCTCCAATTTCTGGTTAAAAAAAGTACAACTCAATAAATAAACTCCAATCTTCACCCCAAAAAAATAGGGGGGAAATATCTCGTAATATAAATCATTAATAATTCCCATAAATTTTACAGGCAACAACAACAAAACACTAAAAAAACACTAGCAAATCAATGAATAACTCCAATCTTTTCACAACCAAAATGGCAAATCAATAAACTCCCCGTTTTTTACAGGTAACACCTATAAACCAACTAGAAAAAATCAATAAATAGCTCCAATGTGTAAATAAAAAAAACTGCAGGCAACAACAACAAACATGACTCCAATATTACACACACACATACTCCTTTTAGAACAAGGTTCACAGCCAACAACAACAAGAAGCAGTAAAACAGTAAAATAAAAGGACAGAGAGAGGGAAAGTTACCGTTTCCGATGGGAATGGGATCAGTGATTTTGATGGGTTTGGGTAAAAAAAACTATAATCTTCATCAGAACAAAATATCTCATATACTAAATCACCCATAATTCCCCTAAATTTCACAGGCAATAACAAACAGGTATTAAAACTTTAATTCGCCAAAATATCAAGACCCAACAAACAGTAAAAAATAAGCTAGAGAGATAAAGTTACTGTCTCTAGTCGGAACGAGATTTGTGAATTTGGTCGGTTTTGGCTTAGATTGTGGATTAGCGAGTGCTTGTGATGGTGTGTGTGTATATATATATATATATATATAGTTTTTACTAAAACACAATCAATATAAGTTAATTCCCCAAATCTCCATACCCAACAAGAAGAATCAGTAAAACAATAAAACAGTAAAAAAAAGAAGGAAGCTAGAGAGAGAGAAAGAGAGAGAGTAACCGTCTCTGATAGGAACAGCCGAACAGGATCGGTGACTCTAATAATGAGTTTGGGCTTAGAGTGAGGTTTAGGGTGTTCATCGATTGGGTGGGTATAAATAGAAATTTACTACGGAGGGTAGGTGGTGCCATTTTAGCAGTGGTCAATTATGTGTTGCTATGTGGTGATTGCCGCTGGAGGACTCCTTTTCCGCAGCGGAGGACGGCGGCGGCAGGTCCCCCCAACATCTTATCCGGTCACGGTTTTATTCATTTTACCGGGTTTTTTTCTTTTTGTTAGTTTTTTTTCCCGGTGAATGGTGTGTGATTTGAGAATTTGAGGGAATTAGAGAAAGATAAAAACCCGTAGCAGAAACAAAACAAAAAAGGGTATACCATATCACCCTTCATAGTTAATTCCCCTAATTTTCTCACAGCCAATGTTAGTCCCGTCTAACTTCGCTTAATCTCCCCCTAATCGCTTAATCAAGCATAATACCCTAGCCAAAAAAATAGACCCAAAATATCTCCCAACTAATCCAATACAGTTAATTCTCTAATTCCCTACAAAACTAAATTCACCTAAATTTCACCGGAAATAACAAGCAGGTATTAAAACTCCAATTCACTAAAAAAAATAAGACCCAAAATGACAGCCAATACACCAAACAGTAAAACAGTTAAAAAAAAGGAAGGTAGAGAGAGAGAGAGAGAGAGAGGGTTACCGTCTCGAATAGGAACGGGATCGGAAACTCTAGTAATGGGTTTGGGTTTAGAGTGTGGTTTAGGGTTAAGCGATTGAGTAGGTATATATAGGGATTTATTACGTAACGTAGGTGGCGCCATCTTCGCCGTCGTAGACCATACGTTGCTATGGTGGTTATTTCCACCGGATGATTCATCTTCCGCGGCGGAGGACGGCGGTGGAAGGTCCCCGTATAATCCCCCCAACATTTTCAATGTCGCGATTTTTATTCAATTCCTCTGGGTTTTTTTTTATTTTTTCTTTGTTTTTGTTAGGGCTTTTTTTGCTGGGTTTATTTTTAGTTTTTTTTTACTGACGCGTTTGATACTAATATATTTTTATCATATTTGGTATTCAAAACTTTAGTTTTTATCAATTTGGGTCGGGAGTTAACATTTCTTGTCCAAATAAAGGCGTGACAATAACGACATTTTTGACTAATCAAATATAGGTCCCATGATTATCGATCGACACGAAAGAGAACCTTATTTTGTTGTATGTCGACGGATTTACACTTACTATATAATAGATAATAGGTAGCACATGGGTTTCAATTCCGTTATTTTGTTTCACATTGTGATCAGATGAAAACAGCTTGACGATTGTCAAAATTACCAAAAGAAAATGGTTGAAAATGGTTAGGTAACAAAATGGTAAGGAACTAGTACATATTAGTAAAGAGTTTTTCTATTATAGTAACTAATGGTGAACATGTGCCAAACCGCTTTTAGTATCCGGTGGAATTTTAATCATTGATCATTTAAGGTATGTTAGGTTCGGTCTTTGTCAACTTATTAACTAATTATATGATGTTGTTAAAAAAAATACATAATTATACTGCTTTCACCTAACAAATAGTTATTGTATTCAACTAATTTGAGATATAGTTACTACAAATTGTCGAATATCTAATTGCATGAAAATAAATAGGTGTGGACCCAAAATTTATAAGTTTTAATCGGTGGGTATTATAATCGTAAAATCATTAGCACTTAATGGTTTTATTTTCTCTTAAAAAATATATTTTAACCTATGTACAATACGTTAATACGCTATATAGAAAATATGTATTAGTCTCGGACACATCAGACCAATATCGTTTTAATTTCCGACATTAAAATTACCGTATCGTTACCTTATCGACGAGTCGAGTAAACGAGCACCCATTTAACCTTTCATGTCATTTAGATTACGACCACAATAAACAAAATACATAGAACAAACATAAACTAAACTTTCAATGTTAATACTAGTTTTATCTCAAAAATTATCAAAAAGACTTGTAAATATTATTACTTCTTGCAGTTAAGTAATAAAATATAAAATTTAAACTTAAACTTGTCATTTTCTACTTAATATATTTATAGGGTTTATAATTAAACTTAAACTTGTCATTTTCTACTTAATATATTTATAGGGTTTATAATTCCTAGGGTTTATGTCTTATAACACTACATTTTTTGGTCTCTCTCTCTCTCTCTCTCTCTCTCTCTATATATATATATATATATATATGATATAGCAGCAAGTGTTAGCTCAATCCATCTTTGTTTCTCTCTCTATTAATACATTCAGGTTTGTTTTTTTTGAATATCTTAATTTATCTATCTAGTAACCCATCTTAAAAAATAGGAGTTTTTTTTTTTGGGTAAGTAAAAAAAAAAGGAGATTAAAAAACAGGGTACAGTTTAATTGGGTTAGTATTGAAAATAGGGCACAGTCAAGTTTAGATTTTATCTTTTAATTTATCATATTTGATGGCTAATTATATTTTTATTATGCAGATTTGAATATATAACAGCTAACTCTTCTATCACCATTTAAAAAATTTAGCTTCTAGCTTAAAAGCTAAAAAAAAGCAGCTTAATTTGTTGGCTACAATATTTCTATTAAGCATCTTTGAATTTAAAACAGCTATATTTTTTTACCATTTTTTTAAAATTCCAACTTTTAGTTTAAAAGCTACAATAATCAGCTTAATTTGTTGGCTACAGTATTTCTATTAAGTATCTTTGAATTTAAAACAGCTATTTTTTTTTACCAATTTTCTAAAATTCCAACTTTTAGCTTAAAAGCTACAATAATCAGCTTATTTGTTGGCTACAATATTTCTATTAAACATCTTTGAATTTAAAATAGCTATCTTTTTTACCAATTCTTTAAAATTCCAACTTTTAGCTTAAGAGCTGCAACATCGGCGTATTTTGTTGGCTTGCCATATTTGAATTAAAAACAGCCAAGTCTTTTACCAATTTTCTAAAGATTCCATCTTTAGCTTAAAAGCTACAACCAGCTTATTTTATTGGCTTACCATATCTGTAGTATGCAGCTTTGAATTTTAGAACAGCTAATTCTTCTACCAATTTTATAAAGATTACAGCTTTTACCGTAAAAGATAGAACAATCAGCTTATTTTGTTGGCTTACCATATTTGTATAATGCAGCTTTGAATTTAAAACATCTCATTCTTCTACCAATTTTCCAAAGATTCCAGCTTTTAGCTTAAAATCTGCAACCATCTGTTTATTTAGTTGGCTACCACATTTGTATCATACAGCTCTAGATTTAAACAGCTATTTTTTATACCAAATTCGAAAGATTCCAGCTTTGAGCATAAAAGTTACAGCCGAATGAACCCTATAAACTGGTGGCTGCTATGACAATACCCGTAAGTTTTTTTTTTTAAAACTATAATATCCCCAATAGAAATAGGTTAATTTTAACCTAGGTTCACCTTCACTATTACAGCCTTATTGATTGTTTTCTCTCCCCCCCTGCGAAAATCGAATCTGTTCTTCGATTCACTTACAACACGTAACAATTTTGTACTTTGGTTAGCATGAAAAATACCATGGTTCATTTAGAGGTTACATTGTTCTATGCTTGAATTTTTGTTGTTGTTGACATGTATCTAGTTTAGCGATTCTCTTGGGAAAACAACCAACCAATCTTAGAGCTTATGAAAAATATTGGTTGTTTGTGAATTTATCCTATAAAACCTAGTTAACTTTGATTGAGATGGTCCAATTAATTGTTAAATTTAGGTTGTTAGGTTCAATCCCCTCATAGTAATTATGTTAGAAGCTTGTACAGATCAAGTGCTAGTATATGTATTATTTTTTGGCTTAATTGGTTTCAGCTTTATAAGCAAATAAGCTAATTTTTTGGCTTCTAAAATATATGGGTTCATCAACCTAAATTTAGCTTTGTTGGACTCGATCAAAAAAGTTCACCTATTATGAATATTAAAAAGCTGCAACCAAATTAGAAAAAAAGAAGTTATCTAATTTTTAGATTTGACAGAGTTTATAATTCTGCCCCTTCTTTGTTTGAATCTTGGATTTGCCCCTGTGAAGCCCTAATTATATAAAAAGTTACATTCTTTGTTCATACGATTTTGCCTTGTAGAGATTTAGCCGTAAAAGTTTTTCTTTATTTGTCTTAGGTTGTGTTCAGCTCTGTACACCAAACCATGAGGGACAAAAATCTTAAGAGAAAGAAAGCTTCTGCCGAAAAGGGACCCAAAAGAAGCAACAAAGGCCGTTCGATCAAAAGTGACTCTTTTTTCGAGTCAGAGAAGCGTACAAAGAATTTAGACGATGATTACGAGATACAGAGCAGCGACGAGGAGTCTGATGAGGGAGTTGGCGAAAAGAAAGAGAAAGTGGAGGTTGCCGAGGAGGAGGAAACTGCTCAACAGAAAAAGTTGAGGGTAGCTACAGCTTACGTGGATAAGATTAGGAAGATAGCTGACCAGCACAAAGAAGACGAGGAGAGTGAAGAGGAGGGAGAGAGAGAAGGACAGAGAGACTCGCTCGTAGCGCAGATTCTGGCACAGGAGCAGCTCGAAGAGAGTGGCCGTGTTAGAAAGACGATTGCGTCCAGGTAAAGGACTAAACTTTACGAATAAAAGACTAAAACGTTTTGGGATTATCTGAGCTTTAATATATTGCCTAATTGTGCTAATTCTTTATAGTCTTTGTTTCAAAGTCCATGACATGTAAAAAAATCAAAATTGATTGGTATACAATATATAATAAGGGAATAGAACAGGATTCGTTTTTTGTAATTATATAGTTCCCCCAACCTATGAACTGAAATAGCTGAGAAACTTAGGTTAGTGTACTAGCTACTAATTTCTGTTGGTTGGCAAAGAAAATCAAAATGGTGATTCCTTAGTGTACAAGACCATAAGCAACCCCCTTTATATATGTGGTAAACATTTTACAGGCATTTGAGTCAAAAACTCTGTTTTAGGGGCAGTTTTTACTGGAGTAGGTATTATCATTTTGACTATCCCAAAGAGTGCATAATTGTTAAACTAGACATACATAACCTTCAATATACTACCAGTAACTTTTAACTTGCTCTTATGCATGTGTTGTTGATTTCATCATTATTGCTTATATCAGGGTTCAGAGGCCAGAAATTACCGGCGGGTTTAGGGTTTTAGTGAAGCACCGTCAGGCTGTAACAGCTGTTTCTCTCTCGGATGATGATCGTCGAGGATTTTCAGCTTCCAAAGATGGCAGTATAGTTCACTGGGACGTAGAAACTGGTAAAGTTGAGAAGTATAGCTGGCCCAGTAATGATGTACTAAAGGCTCATGGTGCAAAGGATCCACAAGGCAAAGCTAGTAAGCATAGTAAAAGTGTTTTAGCATTGGCGACCAGTTCAGATGGTCGTTACTTGGCAAGTGGAGGTGTAGATCGTCATGTCCATGTATGGGATACTCGTTCTCGAGAGCATATTCAGGTGCAAGCCCTAAAAAACCTTTCTTTTTTGTTTCACTTCTTAATTTTTTGCAAAGGTGTATAAAGTGGTTATATGAAAAAGTATTTAATAGTTGTTAAGAGTCCTTAAGATAAAATATGTATCCAAAGAGGTCCTATAGATGAACTGTTTTAAAGCCATCTTTATGTCAAATTAAAGGAAAATGCTTTCGACCCCACCACTTTTACACTTTATATTACGCCGTCTTCAAATTTTTACTCTTACGCTGCGAACGTTGCTCTAAATAGTGTATTTAATGTTATGTAACAGTTATTCCCCAACAAAATATCAGTCTTCATTTGTTGAGCATAGTAACATGGCGGAGAATGCAAGTCATTCGACGTAATACAATAATCAGATATTGACGACCCTCGTTAAAAAATGAAACACTCTGGGTGAAATGTGTTATCCTAAAATGTTTCAGTGTTATCTGTTGAGCATTGTAAAATGGCGGGGAATGTATTCATCACTCTAAAGTACAGGAATCATATATTGATGACCCTCATTATTAGTTATGAAACAGCGAAACACTGACCTTATGCTAGAATGGAAGATTCGTATGCTTAGTCGCGCATTCACCTTTTTTGACAGCAGCTAACAAGTCTGCTAAAATGTAGTCCCCTAAAATGTAGAAATAGATTTAAGTTACTTGTTGTGCAATGGTTTTAATAATGTTACAGCACGTAAGGTTGTTCATAGACCGGGGCATGTCAGTTTAGTGCAAATTCCATTATCTATTTTTTTTTAAACAATAGGCATGTTAGTTTAAAACTTTATTTTTCTGCTCCTTTTATCTCCGTAAAATGTAAGTTCACACAATTAATATTTGCAGGCTTTTTCGGGCCACCGGGGCCTTGTGTCATGTTTGACTTTTAGACAAGGGACTTCAGAACTTTTTTCAGGATCGTTTGACCGAACAGTAAAAATCTGGAATGTTGAAGATAGAGCTTACATAAGCACTCTATTCGGTCATCAGAGTGAAGTCTTGACAGTTGATTCGTTGAGGAAAGAACGGGTTTTAACTGTTGGACGTGATCGCACAATGCACTTGTTTAAGGTTAACCAACATCTTCAATAGTCCTTATTAAAAGTTCTTATTATGCAATTTCTTATCGGAGATTTTAGAGTTTTGGTCACTAACGTTTCAACAATGAACGAGTTTGTACTCTAATCTAGCAAGTAGCAACTACTACACTAACTTTACATTTCTTGGCGATTTAGTACGATAAACAGGAAATCATCCATAGGTCGGGGACGTAACTATAAAAAAGTACATGCATCAGGGACCATGTTAGAAAAATTGGGATACAGTTGTGTGATATGTTTGTGTATAAAATTGTATACAAAATTTTCAGAAAATGACAAAATTACTTATAATCTGTATTTATTAAACTATTTAGTACTCCAACTTGTGATATCTTTTTTATTTTGTAAACTGTGTACTAAAATATTTGAGAAGTACTACATTGCTGTACATATTGCTAAATTTTGTAGGTCAACATACAAAAATAGGAACCTGGTGATATGTTTGTGTATAAAATTGTATATAACCGTTGATTGCCACTTCAATTCTTATCTCGATGAAGTCGCACTGTAGTTTTATTATTTTCCATCTTTAATAGGTCCCAGAAGAGTCCAGATTAGTATTTCGTGCTCCAGCATCATCTCTGGAGTGCTGTTGCTTTATTAATAATGACGAGTTTTTATCTGGTTCGGATGATGGGAGTATTGAACAATGGACTGTCTTGAGAAAGAAACCTATTCATATCGTGAAGAATGCACATGCCTTGGTTACTCCACGTTTGGTGGAAGAAGCACATGAAGGATTGCCAAATGGTTTAAATGGTAAATTCACTACTCTGGTTTATCTGCAATGTTATTTTTGTACATCATCCTATCACCTTTCTCTTTACTATTGTGTACGATCGACAATGTTTGTAACTAGTACACTAACTGACCATTTATTGCTCAATCAGTGCACTCCTTTTTATTTGTAGCATAATAAGTTAGTGTACGGAAATAGTAAATACCATATGGTTAGTGTATATAATTGATGATTGCCAAAGAGCTATAGTGGAAAAGTGGTTATAAAATTGTGTGATTCTACGTTAATTTAGACAGAGGTACTTTAATTTTTTATTTATTTTATCTCAGGTTACTGTATTAAACCTAAAAAAGTGATAAAAAGTTGTAGTGTGTGAAATATAAAAAATCACAGATAAAGTGTACACAATTTATATTTCATGACTAGTTAGTCTGCAGAACAATAAAAAAGCTTACCGTTTCTATATATAACTTTTTGGACTTCTTTTGCAGAAAATGGGAAGCAAAGTTCTGAAAAAATATCTCCTTCGGCCCAATCATGGGTCAGTTCTGTCTCTCTATGTAGAAGCAGTGATCTTGCCGCTTCAGGTGCTGGAAATGGTATTGTTCGCCTGTGGGCTATAGAAACTGATTCCAAAGGCATGCGGCCATTATTTGAGCTGCCATTGGTATGTAATTTTTTTGCTTGTTTATTATTTCTTCCTCGTGTGCCCAATTGATTTGATATTAGTTGAATTTAGTTTAATCCTTACCCTCGCAGGTATTAGCCATGTTCCTCATGTTTTTGCTAAAATGTATTTGTATATTTTGTAACACAGGTTGGATTTGTAAATTCATTAGCTTTTGCAAAATCGGGACAATTCCTTGTTGCTGGAGTTGGGCAGGTAAACTTTCCTGATTCTGTTATCATCAGTAGTTGTTTCATTAAAGTCTATGGCTGGGATATAATTCGAAAGTATGATTCGTCTAAAGCACTCATTCACTTGTCTTGTGGAAAGTACCATAGATATGTGTAAAAATGTTGTAGTTAGAAAACAGTATGGACCTATACTATATAGGTTTTTATTAAATTCTCGTTGCAATTACTTTGAACCCCTAAGAATATTAAAAGGAAAGGCCAAAGATCTCTGATAAATATACAAGGGGAGAATTTCTAATCATGTGCAAACAATTACACATGCAAACTGGAGAACAGTATGTATGTCTACGAATATGTTAACAAAACATCAGTATGTTATTGCAGAGGGCAACCAACATATCCCAATAAAAGGCCTAAGCTCTCTGTAGAGAAAATGTTTAAAGGCGGAAATTCCTAATATTCGGTTATGCAACTTATTTGTTAGGAATTAATTTTCTTTGTAACTGGTACTCATGTTCTTGTATACAGGAACCCCGCCTAGGAAGGTGGGGACGCATTACTGGTGCTCGAAATGGGGTTTTTGTGCAACCTTTGAAACTCTTGTAAAATTGAGTGAAATTATAACAGTTTTGATCGAAACAGAATGTCCAAGGCTACAGGCGAGATGCGAGAAGAGTAACTCGCCGGTTGTGTGTAACCTCTATCAGTCTTCTTCCGTCTTATTGTCCCTTTTTTTGCAAGCTTTTGAGGGAAATAGAAAGGTTTTACGTGGAATTTTGATTCTTTAATATTTACCATTTGTATTTTTTTATAAGAATATGAATGAACCTTTGTTCCAGTTTTTCAACGGCTGAAACTACAACGTGGTCTTATGTAGTAAAGTAATGGGAAACTTTTAATCTGCTTGTTATAGAATATTTACTAATTGAAATGAATTTTTCGGCTTTAGTTTGGTATGATGATATTATTGCTAATTTGTCTTGTCTAAGTTTTTATTTGGGAAAGTCGGAAATATTAAACCTACCAAAGGAGCCTTCCCCAAATGTTGTTGCAGTTTTTCTGTAGCAGTGTTTTTAAGAGAAACACTGCTACAGAAAAACTGCAACAACATTTAACAACTATAACCTACAAAAATATGAACAAGACAGACAAAAAGATTACATAAGTATGGCATATCCTTTCCTCCACGTCTTGAGTTCTGTATTTACTTCAAAAACAATCTGGTTACTGATCCAATAGACGTTTTCTTTTTATATTGACACCATTTTTTTTCCAATAACAAAAGGGTGTTCCATTGTACTATTGCACAGCTAGTAAAATCACACCAATCAAGAACAGGCCAAAAGTTCTCATGTTTAGAGCTCACACTGCATTACACGCGCTAAATAGTTAACACTTTGAAAATTATTGATCAAGCGAACAGCATGTTCATATTCATCGCATCAGATGGGCATAATTTTTTGGTCACATACAATGATACAAGTCTACTAGTAAAAGTTCACTCATCTTTTAGGTCACAATAGACTCCGAGAAAGAGAGGGAGAGGAGACATTTGGTTCTCCAAGAGTACCGAAATATATCTCAGAAGATGGATTCCTTTTTTTAATTTCACAACGGGTTATATGCAACCATGTGAATAATTATCACAAGGTTTTCAACTTTTATGTTCACCTATTTTTAAGTTATTGAGCATGTACATATATAAATTTACATTTTTTCAGTAAAATTTAATCTTCTAGTGGCGAATCTTACATTTGCTTTAACGTTAATAAACATTGATATTCAGTCAAGTTGAAGTCGAATAAAGAGGGGCCTAGATAGCAAGTCTTGTTAAAAGACAGCAAAAACTTTCATTGTCCAGATTCTTACAGGAAAATCCATCGTCATTTTCAAAATATAACCGTCAAGAGAAATCTAGCTGCACCAGTTAGAGAACAGAATTATTCATATTAACAATGTCACTCTATCATCAGAAGTGTGCTTGTTATCAGACATCAGCAGAAGCTAAAAGAAAAGTGAATACAATTATACAACTATTAACTTCCAACCTGAACTTATCTTCTAAACCAATATTTGTTCAATATGAAGTCTAAACTCTCTTTTATCATATCCACAGTGGTACAACATGAATGTTCTGAACGACTGGTGCGAAAAAAATAACTAAACAAAAGCACCCCAGCCAGTAAGAAAAATTTTCCACCCCCAATTAATTCCCAAATTCGTCATTTTTCTCTTGTTCTGCCACCTCATGTTTATCCACATCAGTGAGGACGCTTCTGTCAATCTTATCATCCTCATCTCCTGATTCTAAAACCTCAACAGGTTCTTTGGTCAACTCGTGCGCTTCTTTAGCACCAATTTTAATCTCAACTACGGGTGTATCAATAGGCGATGGAGACAGAGATGGAGAAATATCTGGTATATTTATGTTTTCGACTTTATCCACTGGAGTTGCTTCAGGTTTGAGCTCACCATTAGGTACAGCAGACGTTCTAGTATCAGATGACTCAACCAGTTCAACTGAATCGACTGTTTCTCTCCATTCAACCCATTCAGGAGGTTTATTGCTTTCAGAGGTTTCAGCAATAGTCAATTCCTGTAATACGGTATCTGACGTGGCATCTTCTGACTCAGCTTTTGGATCTGGCACTTTTATTTTCTCATTTTCATCAACAATATTATCAACTTCCCCAATACTCTTGACGCCGGTAGGAACTTCCGTATCAGGTGAAATTGAGTCGGTTGAACATTCGCTTACAATTCGTTCGTCCTCAAAGGCAAACCAGTTGGAGTTTGTAAAAACAGAGCCACTGGAAAAAATATTTGCAACGATAATTGATATCAAAAGGAGAATATATATGCATGAAGCAGTAAATAAAACTATTATCACTGTTCTACCTTTCTTGATCATCTCCAAGACGAAGAGAAGATATGACAACCTCAGCAGATTCATCATCAAAATAGGCATCCTGCAAACCAAAAACCTATATATCTTTCTTTACACATCCGTAAAATGAAATCCTAGGTCTCCCTTGTAAAGGGATCAAATGGTTCTCTTATTTGTGCACTGGCAATGAAAATCCATGCCATTGTTGAACCTAGCCTAATTCATAAAGTTACTTTCATAAACCGCTAGTAATGAAGGAGCCAACTCATTAATTGTCCCACCAACAATTACAGCTTACCCATAACTCATAATCTAGCAAGAACTAGTTAAAGGGCAAAACTTAGCATACCTCATCATTTCTTTCAAGTGAACCATGTCCCTGTAAAAAAGCATAAAAAGGTGCAAAGATTAGATTCAAATTACATCAGATAAAATCTAGATTTACGCATACCTAAGGTATCATTGCCATACACACAAAAAAGAAGTCGAATGAAATTAAAAATGCTGTTCGACCTGAACAAGGCCGAAATTTTGACAAAAAACTTGCAGGGAACTTGAAACAAATCAGCCAGAAAATGCACGAAAAAGAAAAAAAATCCAGACAATACACGAAATTTAAGGTCCAGAAAATAACAGGTAAACTGATTGCTAATTGTTAGGCTTTACTAGTGTTTAGTGTACTTGACTATTTGTATGAAGCATGAGAAAGAATGCAAGAAGTGTATACTATAACAGGTAACCTTAAGGATTCCAATTCCAATTTCGAACACTTAACTACCAATTAATCAATTTAGTATTAATTTAGTTCCGTGGCCTCTCTTTTTTAGATGGAAATAATTGTTTATGTTAAGTTTCCTTTTTTCTGGTTGGCCATTTTGGTAACAGAATGGTAACTTGGCGATATGCAGAGACAATGAAAATTAGCGTTTGGCAAACTGTTGCTTTTGGGCGGGTCTAAGTTAGTTCAATCACTTGAAGACAATTTTTCCCAAAATAAAGGTGAAAATGAGGGCATTAGAAGTCACTACTAAGGAAAGCTTCAGACATCCATGTCCTCTATTGGGAAATTTACCAGGGATAATATTCGAGAATTGTTACATGCTAATTTAACAACTGAGCCAGGTGAATGAAGTTAAAGTGGCACCGTAACACGAAAAAAATCAGCACATAAGATGATAAATACTCGAAAAAAATGCTAAAGAATTTGGCAAGTACCTCTTCAGTATCCTTGTTATTATACATTCCATACTGAAAGGCCTGACTTAAATTATTTGCAAGGGCAGCAACATCATAATCCCTATCTGGGTAATCATCATCATCGCTATCCCTTCGATCATGCAAGGAAGTCGGCCTCCTATTATAAGAGAAATTAGATAATTAAATTTGGCCCAGTATAGTCTAACAAAAGAAAATTGTCAAAGAAAATAAAGATTTAAGAGGATAATCTATCCTTAAGACCTTTTGATTACAAAACTTCCAACCATGAAAAAAAACAGGTTAACTATCACCTTAGACCAAGTTAGAATCTACAATTCGATCATCAACATACCACAGCATATTGCCCAAGAACAAAGACCTCTTGCGCTAAAAAACTCGACACTTCGCCTACATAATTCGTTTACTAGCAAAAGCGTAGACAGGAGATAAGATCTTCCTAACATGGGTTTCAAGGAAAAGCAAAGAACCAGATTATTAATATGACGACGACAGATTGGGGTACATATTTGCAACTTAGTGATTAATATTTTAAAGCTACATGAATGCAAGATAAAACTTGTATCATAGTTTCACCTCTTGCATCCATGAAGAATGGAAAGTATCAGCTGCCCTATGCAATATAAGAAGTTACATATTAAAAATCAAAGTGAAAAACTTACCCACATGCCCATTGGTGGACATCCTCCACAGTGTTGCGCATGGCTAAGATAGTTGTATGCCACTCCACCCATTCACTATTTTCCTGCAGCAACAAGTATTGAAATACAATGGTTAGAGGGAAAATGGTAAATACTCGAGAAAACTTGGTGATTATCCCCTTTGGCTAGAATTGGATATCATACAAAGTGATAATGAAAATGCCATAGTGACAATTAGAAAATTAAGAGTCTAGGAATAACCTGCAAATATGCATGTACATCACTGCTGGTATTTCCTACATGCACAAGTTTGTTAGATATATGAGTCAGGTGTCCAATATTCCCTATCCTTGGCGGCGATTTACCCTCAGCATAGACAGTTGGCTGGAAGTTGACATTGAACAAAACATACATCATTCTATGAAAATGACATGAAAACCAGACATAAGGACATGATCCAAGTTTAAAAAAACAGGCTAGAAACACCAAATCCATATATATTTAGCGTTTATCAATATAAAGTAGAAGTATTACCGCATATGCATCAGCATCCAGTGTGGATTCGCTTTCTGCTTTAAGAATTTTCTCGACAAGGCCACAGTCATGTAGAAGATGATGAACAAAAGAAGGGTTTTTGCTCTCAAAGCAAGACACGAGTATGTGCTCTACATGGTGATGCAAGAAATTATTAAACGGGTACCTATATGCAAATTTAACCACAATGGAGACAAAAATTAGTTGCATTATTGAACGGATTACAATCTCGATAGAGGGAACAAAAAGAGAAGAAGAAGATAATAAATAGTACAATCAACTGACACTTACTCAAAAAACAAGTCTAAAATACGATTTACAGCACCAAGGCGGATCAATTCCTTCTCAACAGCTTCACTACTAACATTCACCAATACTGAGATGAACTCAATGATCTGAAAGGTACATCATAAAATAGTAAGTACGCCAAATAACAGTTTAAAAGCTGGGTAACCTACTACATACAGATGACTTTTGACTTATTTGTTTCTGCCGTAGAGAGGTAATGAGTTCTTTTGAAGGCATAGAATACCTTGAGACGCTGTTTTCCAAGCGGCGGCTGCAATTTTCCATATGTTGTCAACAACACGTTTTGCTCCGATTTAAAATCCAAAAGTTTCAACAGATCACCTTCAGGATTAAATAAGGTCAAATTTAATATTTCATTTGACAACAGAAAAGGAGAATTCTTCAGCTATACCATCTGAAACAAATATACCAAATAGTATATGAATAGCTTTCCCCAGTAGTTAATGAAAACTCTATAACATAGGTACCAAGAGAACACCAACAGAATGAATCAATAAGGCAGTATTAAATTATTACAATTCCACAATATCGATGGAATATAAATAATCAAAGAAGGGTCCTTTACACCAACAGTCGACATTATACTGACTCACATGGAGAAAATAAGGTATCAAAACAAAGGTGGTTCAACACCAATCATGTAAAACTTATTTTTCATACTCCCTGTCTCTAGAAATACCTAAATACTATAATCCTTTTTCCAAAAATAAAAATAAAAAATGAGTAAAATTACTCATTTATCATCTCATTAGCATCCGAATTAAGTGAATGAAGTTAAGCTTAATTAGATGCATTGACATTAAAATGCATCATTATGTGCCCTAAATATAGTGCATCCACCAAACGAGACTATTATTGGAGAAAGAAAAAAAACCTCAACTATCAGAACTCCCATCTAAAATGGTCAAAATTTCATATTTCACACTAGAAACTAAATACCAGATCAACAATGAGGAAGAGTTCTGTCAGTAGGCACAAGCTTGGTAATGGGACTTCGTTATACTTATTTAGAATGGAATATACTTACTTAACTACCGGCCACATTAAATCTGATTTCCTGCTAAAATTCATGGGATTGCTATTAAACCAAATACAAATATACCATGTACCTATAACTTAATAACGCCTATCAGACCTGACGTCCTTGCCAATGATTGCCACATGGAAGCAAATAACTTGATCGAAGAAGTCAACATAAAAATTTAATATGAGGGTTAATAACAGTTCTGTACACAAACTTATCAAAGAATTTCGACTTCCTACACCAAACCTACACATCTTAGCTAGTACAATTTTCGACGATGCTAATATCTACTTCGTGTAACAAATCGGATTAATAACATAAGTTGGTACACCAAATAGATATAAAAACAAAAAAAGGTTAAGCAAAATTCTATTTTTGATACACTATTCTATCATGTTTTCCTCCTATTTAGTCCCTAAGTTAAGGTCTTTTTCTAAGTTAGTCCCCATTAAAGTTGTTTCCGATGTTGATTCATCGAAAACTGAAGTGTTAGTGTGCTAAAAGTCTAAAAGCTATTTTTTATAAGTTGAAGCCCAACTTCAAAAGTTGATGAGATATTAGCGGTAAGCAATTTCCACAATACGAACACACCTTAGACAAAGAGACTACTTCCAATGAAGAAGAAAGCTACCTCGCCCAAACATTACAATGTAACCAATTTATGGATATATGTAAACACGGAAGTAAAAAGTGGTTTTACTTTTTTTCGAAACGTACACTATTTTGTCCATTAAATATGAAAAAATAACATAAACAGCTTGCTATTACCTATACAGTCGAGCATTCCTTCTACTATCTGTGGATTGGCACTAATTGCAGATCCCTGATTGTATTGGCGGCTATAGATTTGGTAACTTCCTAAAGGGAGCCGTTTAGGGTCCAACAAGGATATGCACACAGACAATGTGTTAACCAGAACAGACTTTGGCCGAGATTCTTCTAAAGCATGATAAAATAAGCTTCCAACAAAACTGTGAAATGAAAAGCAGAATTCAGGCATTTCTTATACTCAACATTTACATTAGCATAGATGATAGAATTGCTCAACTGATGCTACCTTGGGCTGGAGATTTTAGCAGCCAAGCTTGGGGGAGCATGGCGACTTACAGCACATAGTGCTTCTGCAGCATTGGCATGGACTTCCGGACAATCCTACAATAAATATAAACCAAGATAAATACCCTGTGATAAAGTTTTGCCAACCTTTAGACAACCCCTTAAGTTCAACTAAATTAATTCTTTTATTAGCAACTCTGTAGAGTATCTCAGATTCTCAATGGTATACTATAATCAAATTGTGTCCCCGATAATACAGTACTGCCTTGTTTGGTTGCAGCATTTAAGCAAATGTCTTTGAGTTAGAAAAAAAACAGGTTTATCCGGCTTATTGCCTCTGGACTTTTCAGGCCAAAAGAGCTTGAGAAGTACAGTCCAGATTTAATCAAAAGGCAAAGCTGAGCTTAAAAGCTGCATCCAAACAAGGCCTACAAAAGATCCCACACAAAATATAATAGAGCTTTTTTTACTGGTTCTCTCTAGGGGTTTTTCGCAGCTCCAAGGAGAATACAAAGACTATAACATTTAGTATAAGAGTTTAGTGATGCAACTCACTGAAGAACTAAACTTATCCACGATGATCTCCAATACATCTGTACTTTCTAACCATTGCATCGTGTCTGTTTGATTTCCATAGATATTCTCATCAGCACCAATTAGACGAATCAAAACCTGTTCAATAAATTCTATAAGCACACGAATTAGGTTTAAGGGGGGAAATTGGGACGAGTTATAAATACCAAACCTCCATTATGGATGTAATCCCAATAAGGTCAACCAGCTTCCGAACAATATCTGTATGAGCCTGTAAATTAGGTAACGGAATTATTAGAACAAAGACATTCACATATTAAGAAAGATAAGAGAAATCTGATGCAGATTACATTATGTCCACAACTTGGAAAGATCGCAAAGAGAAGCAAAAGGATTGGCAATCATCAAAACCAAAATTTAAGAACGCAATACACATCAAACACTGATATTCTTGTTTTTATAGTTTTATTTTAAGCCACTATGAAACTTTGAACATCACCAAAAACACATTTTCAACAAATACATTCTTATAATATACTCCATCTTGTAAATTTTAATAAATGTATACACGAAACACTGTACACATAACGCTAAGATGAGACATGCATATGGATAAGAGACTGGGATCGAATATTTATATTGAGAATTAGTTTTTTTGAAATCAACACTGGTAAATCAGGTATGTAAATCTTTTTCTGAAACAAAAAACATTTACCTCCTAAAAAAAAGAGTTCTCGACTTACTTGGATATACTCCATAAAAGGAACAGTCTTTCGCAACAACAGACAAATGACAACCTAGCACAAAACAAGATACTATTAGCTTAAATGATTGTACTTATATGTCAGTCATGAAAAGACTGACAGATCTCTGAGTCTGCGGAGTATTTTAAAACAAAAAAATCAATTACCTTACTAAAGTAACCAGCCAGAAGATTACTATGAGAATGATCAGGTTCTAAGAAAGAGAACAAGCAGTTCATCAACTGTGACCAAAACAAAGAACCAATCAATTTATAATTTATAATTTTAATCAAAATGAAGAATCTGTAAAAGAAGCAAGTGTTGCAACTACTTACCTCTTCGTCCTCTACCAGTGTCTTAAGTATAATATCAACTTCACAAGTGAAGATCTCACATGCAATAAAAGGAAACCTATAATTCACATCAAAATAAGATTATCAGTAACACCCATCTCCGTGTATAATTATATAAATGTCCTGTTCAAGATATGACAATAGCTGTATTACATGTACAGACAGCTCAAACGTGTAGAAAATAAACATGGTCACTTGTGCACCTACTTAAATGTCCGTCTTTTTTCAGCATCATCAGGAGCTTCTTCCACAACATAGCGAAGCAGTTGCTCAACTTGAACTCTTTCTCGCAGACTACAAAAGACCATTTTGAAAAGAAAAAGAAAAATTAATGCAGGACAAATACAACCGTTCATGTTGTTGATCATAACAAACAGAAAGCCCGGTGCATGGGGAGATGTAGGGAAACCTAATTTTAAGAGGGAGAGAAACAAAAAGAAATAGTTGTGCATAGATAGCAGAAAATACAAAATCTGATCAATTATGTCACAGCTAGTAGATTGAAGCTCGGACAAACATCAAGGATATGATGCATTCGTAATGAAAATATTCACGATATTGCAGAGTTTGATGGGACCATAGGAAACGCAAAGTTGCAAAGTCAACTTTTATGGTTCCTTAAAAGTTGTAATAAACACAGACATCTACAACTTTTGGTGTTTAGATTTTCCCATTTTTAAACACATCATAGATGGAGAAAAAGAAAAGTGAGGCATACACCTAATGTAATCTGTACACCTACCTTCCCAACGAAAGATAATATCGTACCATTTCCTCACTAAGTGTTAGGTCTCAAACAAGCCAATACAAGAGAAATGAAAACACGAAAGTTCCAAAACAGCTGTCTTACTTCCTTAACACAATAAAGCTGCTAAATCAGTGTCCATACAAAGCAGATAGAGAAAATCGAAATACATAAAGATAAAACAGCGTATGTATGAAGAGAAGTTCTTGAAAAAAAAAAGAATCAGATAAAATTGTGTTAACTAGAAGCCAAAAAATGATGTGGAACCTTACAAATTGATAAGACGGCTATTTAGAGCTTTGCATTCCTGAATGATTTCATCTTCGTCGAGTAATTCGTCTAATGCAGGTAGCTGCTTATCCAAAATTGTCTCTACCTGCCATACCCAGAAGGAAGATTCATTTAAGGAAAGATAAACTCAAGCAAACTTACGAAAATCTATGAAATTCAAAAAGAATATCTCCTGGTAAAGCATTACCACCAGACAAGCGTACATGAGCCTCAATAACAAGACGGCTCTCATGAATCAAATGTTTCTAAAATCATCTAGCCTTGATCAAGAAACATACAACCATGGGACTATATATGTGTCTTGGTTATTTAAAAAAATCTACTTGTAAATGATCATATATACCAGTGTCTGCACATCTTCAGAAGACCAAGTTTACAATGGGATGGATTTTAAGTACCTTTATCTAAGTTAACTAAGTGGTACAAAAGTTATATTAAGCATTCCTCGCATGTGAGAGAAACAAAAAAACTCCTCTTTTTCACAAAAAATCTAATTATATATAAAAATGATGTGGCTAATGTTTGCTTAGGAGAAGCTTAATATGGAATGTCTGCCTATAAACTAACAACTCTATTATACCTTCGTCTCTCACTGGGTGAGTAAATAGTTTCCAATACTAAGTTCTAATTGTCTATACTCTTCTCTCATCTTGTAACTATGCTCTATCTTCATCTAAATTCTTCAATTCTCTAGTTAAACTCTACCATTCCATATGTATTTGGCATCGATGCTTGTTCAATATCTGATAATACCCTGGATACATAATCTGATTTTGGAACTAATCTGTCTCTTGGGATCACGATTTGATCACTGTCAACGAGCACAATCTACCAGAGTGTCATAACAATATCATATCCACCTTTCCTATAATGTGGAGTTGCGCAATCGAAAACAAATGATCAACTCACATGTAACCGAACAACAGCCAAAAGGGCAGTTCTAGAAAACTCTAAAAGTTCGAGAACTAAGTAGTCAACTTCATAATCAACACGCCAAAGTTGATTCCTTCATAAACAACTCTTTTCTTAAAGATTTCGAAAGAAAATTAGTGGAAGGAAATGAACCAAGACTCACTAGAAATTCAATTCACTAACACAGTCCGAACCTTATTAACCTTCTGAACACAGTTCCGTAAAACATTTACCCTATATAATTAGTAATCACGCCAAAGTGTAGTTTACACACTGTATATACATATTATCAAGAAAAAAAACTGTAGATACATAAATCTAATGTTTCCACTAAACAAGTTCAGACTTTGCATTTAACCCTTTTTACTCGGAGGAAATACAAGATTAAAATTACCTTCTCAGTGACAAAATTATGTCTATAAATCATTCTAAAATCTACCAAATATAACCACGTGCTTAAATCAAATATCAAATAGTAATACATAATTTAAACACACCATCTAAATAATTTCTCAAGATTACCAATATTACCACCTAAAACCATAACTTGATATTGTATATAAATATTTACTAGAAAAACTGTTTATACATAGATATAATATACTAATTTTCAGTAAACTAACTCAATAACGCCTTATAAAAAACATAAGACCAAAATAATTACCATTTCAGTGGCAAAATTGAAAATAAAATTAAAATCATTCTAACTCTACTAAAGGTCTAATACAACCACGTGTTTAAAACAATAAATCAAATCAAACATAATTTAAACACAGACAAGCTCAGTAAATAAATTCCAAATCAATTCAATATATAAACATCAAATATTTATATTTAAAAATAATGATAAGATATTGAGAACTAACCGGAGAGACAGTGGATAAACCAGACATACTCCAAAACATGTTGAAATTTATCAGATCTGATTAAATTAAACTTTTATTTATTTTTATTTTGTAATTGGGATTTGTGTTATAAGTCGATTAGTTCGAGATATTGTGTATATATAGATATAGATATATATATATATATAGAGAGAGAGAGAGAGAGAGAGAGTGACGATGAAATCAAATGGGTTGAGAGATGAGATATTAATAACCCCAGGAACTATGGATCATTTACAAATAAACCCCAAACAACTATCAATTCTTTCAATTAACACCCCTATAAGCTACTAAACTTTTGCAATTAACCCCAATGGTCAATGTCATCTTTTAAATTTTTAAATGATATACCTTTTATGCTTGATGATCCCGTTTTGATTGATTTTTTATTTATTATAATGAATTATTCGATATTGATTGATACCAAGTGTAGACACTCAAATTTTACAATCACTAAAAATGTGACACGTGTTTTCTAAGTCAAGACTAAAAGTAATTAATAATTTTCTAATTAATAGAAAGAAAGAAATGTTAGTATACTGAGACAAAAAGAGAAAGAAAAATGCACATATATTGTCACATCAAAAAATGATAATAAATAAATTATTTATTTTCTTTAAAAAAAATCAATACCATCATTGGCGATGTTGGAGATTTTGTCACAAAGTTGTTAGAAAAGTTGAGTTTGGATAATGTGAAACCGGTAATCACACCACTGGCGAATCATTTCAGGTTATCCGCTAGTCAGTGCTCAAATAGGAAAGAATAAATTGTTTGGATTATTTTGTTTAATCATTTTCTCGATACAATATTCATGTGTTGTGTTATGTATTTATTATTTTGTACATAAGCGAATTTTGACAGGTGTGATGAATTTACATACTTGCTATGTGAAACTACATAATACTTTTGCCAAAAATCACATATCAAATGACTTGTATATAGGTGAAAATGAAAGTAAATTGATTAGGTTTTGATAAAAAAAAAAATGCATTCAATCTGGTTTCTAGAACCCTCTGTTGTTTGCTTATATCTTGGAAAATTGGCAACTCCTTTAAAATTTACAATAATTTTTTTTATTATAAAAAGTATGGCCTTTTAAAAAAAAGGACCAAAGCCTGTAATTTAGAAATTTGGTCCTCCAACCGTTTCTGGTCGCAACGTGTTATTTTTTTTCGGTCCAAATTAGTTGATTTGAGACGTTGGTTCACATGATATGTGTTTTATGTAATCACCAGTAGTTGGGTGAATGTAATAGCCAACGACAACTTCCATGTAACACACTTATCTCGTGGCCAAAGGAAAGCTAAGCGCAGACCATCGGGGGCGACGACACCCCATAATTAAAAAAAAATTTGGCACCCCAGTATATCATGACTTCGCCTCTGCTCGTGACTGAAAATTGAAAGATTGGGTTAGGATAGAAAACATGCTTTAGATATGTAAAAAAAAGGCTTTAGGTATGTACAAGAATAATTTGAGTGAGAAATCTATCTACCTGGTTAACGAATTTATCAAGTCAAATGAGTGTGTTCTACGTGTCTGGGAGGATGTCAAAACTCAAAAGGATCAGGGTATAAGGAAAAGGTTTTAAATTATATGGGCTCATTTAGTACTTGCAGAGTTGCAGGTTTTATTGTTTGAAGTTTTGGTCTCACCTCTTTGTCCCTTAACTAGTTAACTTGTATGCAATAGGGGGAGTTTTTTTCTGAGGTGTGAAATCATTCAAATGAGACTTCAAATTAGTCAGATAAATATATGGTTTTTACTCAAATGAGGATCTGGTTAAAAACTAGGTCCACGTCATATCTTATTTTTATTTATTTTTTTAATTCATTCCACTCAATTTAATTACAAAATAAATAACTATAACACCATTTCATTACAGCTCATTACACTTCATTTATATACAAAATAAATAAATTTATCCACTCTATCACACTATTAATTAATACATTCCTCTGCTTTTTTTTCCACTCAAACTAAATACAAAATTAAAATATTTTATAATCATAATATTATATCAAGTTAACACTTTCAAGTAATTTATATTTTGCACTTTTTTATTTATTAATTTTGTTACTTCCGAGTAAATAATTAAATTGTCTCCAAAAACCATACACGTCATTATTTTCTTCCGTGATTTCAAATAGTACGCCAGAAAAAACGACCGATCATTTTTTATTTATTAATTTTGTTACTTCCGAGTAAATAATTAAATTGTCTCCAAAACGATCGGTCGTTTTTTCTGGCGTACTATTTGAAATCACGGAAGAAAATAATGACGTGTATGGTTTTTGGAGACAATTTAATTATTTACTCGGAAGTAACAAAATTAATAAATAAAAAAGTGCAAAATATAAATTACTTGAAAGTGTTAACTTGATATAATATTATAATTATAAAATATTTTAATTTTGTATTTAGTTTGAATGGAAAAAAAACAGAGGAATGTATTAATTAATAGTGTGATAGAGTGGGTAAATTTATTTATTTTGTATATAAATGAAGTGTAATGAGGTGTAATGAAGTGGTGTTAGAGTTATTTATTTTGTAATGAAATTGAGTGGAATGAATTGAAAAAATAAATAAAAATAAGATGTGACGTAGATCTGGTTTTTAACTAGGTCCTCATTTGAGTAATTTGAAGTCTCATTTGAATGATTTGACACCTCAAAAAAACTCCCCCATGCAATAGGCTTATCGGTTTGAAGTTGCTGTAATTTGTCCCTTATGCCGTACTCTTGGGCGAAGCCATGAATATTACACCGGGTGCAAAAAATTAGGATATAGAAATAATTGTGTCAAATTATTGTTTTTAACATTCATTATTGAAAATACATGGTAAAAAAAAACATAATTTTTGAAATTATGGGAATGTCATCGTGCCCGATAACCTGCATTTAGCTTCCCCTTTTCTATTATGAGGTGAGATATAAGTGATGCAATGGTCAATAGGTTGGGGAAATTATTGTCAGAGATCCCTTTCCTCCTTTATTCTCTGCAATGTTCCTGGTTCCATTTTCTTTATGTTGCATTAAATTGTAATCTAAATGCAAGCTTTGCACTATTGTAACAAACTAATAACTCATTCTCTGGAATGATTATTTACAAATTTAAAATTTACTTCACTGCTTTTCTAAAATATTCCTCATTCCTAAGGTGCATAAAAAGCAATATCAAGAAGAGGTTGAATAAAGAGGTCATATACATTTGTCGCATAAAGAGGTCATAAAAGCAATAACTTTTTGACAACCTCCTAAATGGCAAGGAGACTAATTAAACGAGGCCATATATTGTCAAAAATAACAAAGAAAACTAGTACATTTCATTCACAGAAGAATATACATTTCTATTCTGATTATACAGCACATCACATCTCCTCTGCCAAATCACACAATACGATAATCTAAACAAGGACACATTATTCGTTGAACAATAGTTAAATGTTAAACAATCAAAATTTGTCTTCACCAGTCTAAGCCCAGTTCTCTTGAAAGGAAAAGTTTGTCAAGATAAATTATTATAGGGGCAGATGCATCGATGTAATACTGCATCTGAATCCTCGCTGAGGTCTCTGTAAAAAAACGTGGAATGAGCCATGTAAGTGCTGAATTAGTGCAACAAAACACAGTCTAAATAACAGTATAGGATCTCTTTTAATATACTGTTGGTCTACTATAAGATGGTAAAAGAGAGGAGATGGCATAGAAGAGGTATTCAATATCCACAATCCAACCCTACAAGTGCTAGGAGTTTAATAACATACATAGATTATTGTAAATTTGTAACCTTCTATTTATCCTGGAAAACAAAGTATGCATATATGTCCCCGCCTCGCGAGATACATCTCAACCAGGATGGAAACCTAAGAACCAAATTGATTCAAACTTGTACTCGGCCTCAAGCTAAGAGGTTAAAACAAGTTTACCTTGGCTGTGATATCCAAATACCAAATCAAATGTTACTAAACTCTACTAAAGGTTGAAAAGCCACAAAAAAAAAACACCCAGTTATGCGGTTTTTGCTGTGTATTTTTAAGGTCCACTTTAGATCCCAATATAGCAAAAAATATTTTTGACACCAAAATTGGTCCGACTCTAAATTTGCTTCACTTTCCAACACCAAAATTGATGAAATTGAACAAGAAACAATTGTGATTATATGAAAATGTTTAGTTGCCTCTTCATAAAGATTTAGTTGCCACCTTAAGCTATAATCAAGGATAAATTCGACAAACAAAATTGGAACGAGACGCATAGATTTGCAAAACTCACCATCTTCGTTGAGCTTTGACAATAACTGGGCCTTTGTGGGAAGGGCAAACATCCCTGCACCAACAGCTTTCCTTATAGCCCACCCATGATGCGGTGCAAATACCTGTGCATAAGCTGTTGAAGCTGGACTCTTCAAAGAATTTCCCCTGCAAAAGACATAAAATGCACATAAAGTAGAAAATGAAAAAATGATTTGATAAGTTATTTTGCTTCACAACCTATTGATTAGTTCAATGGTGCTGAATATTTGATATGTTAACATGACGTGGGTATTAATACCTTTGGGCATTGAAAATGTAAAAGGAGCATATAAAGATATTCGTGAAATGTTTGACGCTGCCAGGGGTATAAATTTAGTGGGAGAGAGTTATCACTTTCGTGCACCAAAATATTGGCTTTTAACAGTTAGAACATCAAGCTAACAAGTTTCACAATTAAATCACCAATCTATACAGTATTCAAAAATTTGAAAAAGCATTAGACCTTCAAGTTAAATGCAATTGGTATATGTACAAACTATTCAGATATGTTTGTGTACTAAGACTGATTTGCATATAATACACCAAGGGTAGAATTTGAACCTTTAAATTTTCATAAATTTTCATAGGTTGGTGTACTGAATTGTTCGGATTTGCTTAAATCAATGTCAAATTTGTCAATAATAATAAATTGGTATAGTAATTATTTAGTAAATCGTAGATTGTTAAATAAAAGTGAACATTACAGTACCGAGGACCGGTTGGCCAATGGCAAGTAATAATTAACTAAAATACAAAAATGATATTTTCCAAACTAATGATTTCTTTACATTTTCTCTATTATTTCAATATGTATATACGAAAAGCCAACGAGTGGTTTTCAGATACAAATATATCTAGGCTACACATGAGGAATCCGTGTATGTCATACTAGTCATACCTTACAAGCTAAAAAAGAAAAGGTGGGAGATCTAAAAGAAATAAAACAGAAATAAGTGCGATCAATTTCATAAACGTTAAATGATTAGAACAAATACTTACTCTGTAGCTATAATCTGCTCAAAGAGTACCCTGACCATGTCCAAGCCGCGCTTTACTCGTAAAAGGTTCCTTGTGTGGCTCCCTGCTTTTCTCACACAATTTACATCAACATCCCTATCGATCATTGACTGCAAATTCCCTATCGATTTTGATGCATCAAGAAGGTCGTGGACCTGGTGTTCAACCAATCAAACCAGGAATATTATCAAACATACTAGTCCATATATGAACAGATATGAAAATGTTATACACACATTATTCTCAATTTCAGACATATATGCTAAGATTACGAGACATTCTCGACAGATTAAATAGTTCTTAACCACGCACCACCCAAATAAATACATATTTTGGTCAGCTTGTCTTCTTAATTCGATCTCTGTCTAAGGTCTATCAATCTCTCTACAAAAAAGCAACTTTAATAATGACTAGAACATGAGGACGGTCTAGTCAAGTGCAAATTTGTTTATTTTCAAGGTAATTGTAAATAGTAAAAATTGGAAATCCAACAGGAATATTAATAAATAAATGCCATCAACACATACCGAGATTGACAGCAAAGTAATCAACACCAAGAAGAAACTATACACAACGAACATTTGTAAAGTAAAATTTGGCAGGATTGGACAACATGGTTGCATCAACCATCTCCATATATTCCAAATCCTGATAACGACTTAATGGGACTACAAGTTCAAATTTCAGACTCCGCTCTTTGAACAATTATATATCCAGATAAATATTTTAGAAAACAATGGAATTCAGGTCTGGGACAAGCACTTCAATTCTAATCATATCATTCCAAAGCAAGCACCCATATATACTGGAAGAAAAATGCTACACAAACTCTTATGTAAGTTCGAAATTTTGAGGCAGTAAAAACCATTGTCTCTTTTAGCACGAATTATACATTTAAGAAGTATTCTGTTTGCATCGGTGGTTCTCAACTATGTTTAGTAACACAAGCTAATGTGTTACCCCATTGTATGAGCCCATCTCACCACCAGTAAGGTCGGATTTTAAATAACCAACACAAAACAAAAGTCTCAATTTCAATTCATAAAAAAGTAGTACATGTACAAAGTTATATATTTTTTGTTTACAACACTTGGAGATACTTGTGAGATAATGTTTAGATATAGTTAGGTAACTTTTTTTCCTACATTTTAGTAAATGACCGACCAAAACAAAACTTCGAAGCAAAATCATAACGTAATCTTGAATAGTAAGAATCCATCTCTATGTTTCGTAAAAAAATATAGTTTAAACACAGATCAAGAGGCAATTAAGATGATTTGGGCTTAAGCAACCCGTATAGCAGGGCCGACTCTAGGATTTAAACCTAAAGACTCGAATGTGAAGAATTAACTTACAAAACAATTTAGAGTAACAAGTAAAGGGTCATGCTTTATAAATAATAGTAGCAATAAGTCAAAAGGCTTGATCTTTCTTTCACATTCGCCGTATATATCAACAATAACTAATACACCACCCTGTAGACCGACGAGGACACACCAATGCGTCGTCTCGGATCCCTCTCCTAGTTCCGTGGTATACGTGACTAAGAGCCTGTTTGGTAACTAAAAAAAATCCGATCCAAGTAACATTTTGCTAATCAGTGTGAATTACAGGGCGTTCCCCAACTTAAATAATCAAATATGTTAAAATTCAACATTACTTAAACTTCCATAACTGAATATATTCAAATAAGCATAGAATAACTTTTAACTAAATGATAACCAGTTTTAACATTTTGCTAATCAGTCTAGTAAATTACAACACATCATGCATAGGGATTTTCCCAAACCATGTATTTAAATAGTAAATACTCAAGTAGTATTGAAATTCAACATTACCTAAATTTCCATAGAATTTTCTTTTAATTGGTTATTAAAGTTAATATTTACCTTAGCGACGTAATCAGCTAAGTCAATAAATCCCCACTTGTGAGATACACTGACTGCAATTTCATCGATTTATTGTTGTCGGACTAATTGGATTAAATCGATAGGTTGGACCCAAATTGTTAAAAATCAAAGGTTGAGTACTAAAACGGTATAATCCAATAGTATAACTTTTACAACTAAATACTAATGATTAAAGCTAATCATAATTACCTAAGCGACGCAATCCAAATAAAATAGAGTTCCCGAATTCAACATTACTTAAACTTCAATAACTGAAATATATTCAAATAACAATAGAATAACTTTGAATTAAATGATTAAATACCTTGGCGACGTAATCCATCTCAGCAAACTTAAAAGCGATTCCGAGACACCCGAATAACGGAGAAACTAACGAACATGCGTTAGAAAACGGAGCGAGTTCGAGATCGTTAGAGGAGTTAACGGTGGTCGCGAGTCCGTTAAACGCCTCCGCTATCTTCCTAAGTGGCTTGTGATCGGAAGAACTGTTATTCGCCATTTTAATTTATCTCTCTAAAAAAGGGAAATTGACTTATTGAAAATTGATTATTGGAAAATGGTGGGTTATGGAAATTGGAAAGGAGAGAGAAGGGGACCCGTGGAATTGGATTCGGTGCGACGATTTAACCGTTTTTTCTTTATTCTTTATTCTGTTTCTCTTTTTCTTTTGTTTTAGCTTTTCCTCTTCTACTTTTTTGTTTTGAGCCTCCATTTTTCACTTCTTAAATTAAAAAAAACAAAAAAAAAACAACATGCGAACTACGGTTTGACTATATAATTTTTTTTTGAATTTTTTGTGAAAAAATAAATCACATCTACGGTTTGTAGATTAGATTTCGGATTTATGAGTTTTTTCGGAATTTTTATAGTGGAAAAATCCATATTCTTTTATTTTTGCTGTTTGTTATTTTTAATATTTAAGAAACAGTAATGGTGGAAGATGGGTTAGTAACATTATACGTTGACATGTATCCTATCCGTATTTTATTTTTATTTAGCATGTATTGTATTGATACATTCTGTAACTTTTGTTCGGCGGTTTGAGCCACTCGACAAATCATAATATACATAAAATATATAGGACTAAGTAAGCAGTGCGAAGCTAATTGCAGACCATCCGGACGACGATACACTCCTCTGAAAATTTTGAATTTTTACAATTTTTTATCATGTTTTTTCACTAAAATACGTTAAAAATGATGATTTAACACCCTATTTTTCCGCTTAATTTAATTTTTTGTGTAAATTTGGCATCATTGGATGTCTTTGCAGTCTAAATGATCATTAAGGCAAAAAAATGTGTTGGAAACTAGAGAAAACAAACAAAAAAAAGGAAAAAAAGTAAAATATTTTTACTATTCAAGATTTTCAAATAAGGATTGTTTAGATCCCTCCATGTTGTGGGGCACATCTATCAAAATTTGAGACTTTAAACGGGGAGATTCTTTATTACATATGTTATTTAATTATTAGTATACGAGACGGGGAATTGATAATCTCTGCGTGGCACTGTTACGTTTTGCTGCCAATTTTTTTTTTCTGTGATTTGTTTTAAAATATTAAAAAAAATTCTAATTTTATCCAAAAACTTTCCCAAATTTATCCAAAAACTTTTCCAATTTTATCAAAAAAAAAATCTAACCATCAAACTCCTTCATATTTCAGATTAATATATTTTTTTATCAAATCAACGTCACTATACCACTACAACTATCCTCAATTTTACCCAAAAAAAACATATCCCAATTTATCAAAATAAAACCTCCCCAAATTTTACTAAAAATAAACTCTAACCATCAACCACCAAACTAATTACTATATCAAACTACCTATATAGTAATTAGTTTGGTGGTTGATGGTTAGAGTTTATTTTTAGTAAAATTGTGGAGGCTTTATTTTGGTAAATTGGGATATGTTTTTTTTTTGATAAAATTGGGGATAATTGTAGTGGTAGAGTGATATTGATTTGAGAAAAGAATATATTAATTTGATATACGAAGGAGTTTGATGGTTGATGGTTATAGTTTTTTTTTTTGTAAGATTGAGGATGTTTTTTTTTTTGGTAAATTGGGAGTGATTTTTTTTTTTTTGTAAAATTGGGGATAATTGTAGTGGTAGAGTGACGTTGATTTGATAAAAAAATATATTAATCTGAAATATGAATGAGTTTTATGGTTACATTTTTTTTTTGGATAAAATTGGGAAAGTTTTTGGATAAAATTGAGAAAGGTTTTGATATTTTAAAACAAATCACAGAAAAAATAAAAAAATAAAATTGGCAGTGCCACACAGACGTGAGATTGAGTCTTATACTAAGAAGTAAATACCATATGTAATAAATAATCTCCCCCTGAAACCGTACATTGACTCATGATCATACCGTTTCAGCTATTCTTAAAGTACTTTAATAATTTTGATCAATTATCTCTTTTAATCAATGAATCTCTTTCCAATTATTGTTCTACACAATACAAACTATCATTCACTCTTTTGTATGTGATATTTAAATGAAAGGGGACTCAAACTCACCGCTACAGCACAAGAGTCCACATTAATAGTCGTTAGATTTTTTAAAAAAATATCTAACCGTCGATACACATTAATATTTAACTGAAGAAAAAAACAAGAAAATAAAAGAAAAAATATCTAAATGTTTTATTACTTGATATATATTAATGTTATATTTCAAATTTGTATTTCATGGCAGGGCACACAAGAGTTTCCGATCTTTTCTTAGGATTTTATTGTTTGGGATCACCGAATTTGCTATTTATTTATTTATTTTTTATAGTTTGGGATTACATAATTTTAAAAAATAATTGGGTTATATATCTGGTCTATTGTTTCGGTTTATATTTTTTTTGTTAGTCATATGTTTAAAATGAAAAAACAAGTTAATAAAAGTGGAGTGTAAGAACTCCCCTTATACGGAGAGTCGGGCTAAAATATTAATCGCAAACAAGTCAGATATCATTAATGTATCTTATCAATAGTTAGCTAATCCATATTACAACCCGACCCTAGTACTAACCAGAGTAATAAACTATACCAATAGGGTTCACGTTCATAAGGCTTAAACTCGATCATGACTACCATTTCCTTCCCGACCCAATCCACCAAAAATTGACATATTTCACACCCGAGCTCGCTACCACCTAAATCAATTTCGTAACATAGTGTTCTAAAAGGCACGTGAATGCGTAAATTAGACAAAAGCCAAGAGATTACGCGAATTAGGCTCAAATCAGGTGACACCTAGACGGTAATAAGACGCTAAACGGTCAATTTCACCTAAAATACGCCTTATGTCTTTTAGAACATTATCGTTAGTACTAATTTATTTTTAATTGAAACTGTAACTACTAGATTTCAGAACATTCGTCCATTATCACAATTAGGGCCGGACGAAAAACCGGACCGATAACCGAACCGAAAAAGACTAAAAGCGAAAATTTTTCGGGTCGGTTTCGGTTTTCAATAAAACCGAACCGAAAAAGACCGAAACCGAAAAAGACAAAAAAACCGAAAAAGACCGAAAAACAACCGAAAAACCGAAACTGTACCGAAAAAAACTGGTCCGGTTCGGTTCAAAAAATCAAAAGATAGAAACTGAAAAATATGATCGATTTCGGTTTTGCTAAAAACCGAACCGAACCGGATAGAGCAAGCCCTGATCACAATAATTAGAAGTTTTCCGCCAAAAATTTAAAAGAAGCGCGCTTTGAATTTCCGAATAGCAATAAATAAGTGATCGCAAGTTGCACCTGACAAAAAGTGGGGCCCACAAAAAAACAAAAGCATATTATTATGAATTAATTATTATTATTATCTCAACCTGTCACTCTCACGCTTATCCCCATTCCTCTCCAGGTCCTACTTTTAATTCACCCACTTTTCCTATTCACGATGTAAACGTTACATATTATACTACAATACACACTCATATATAGATAGATACATAATAATAATAATAATATGTAACAGTCCACTTCACTTTGCCAACCACTACGAGATATACTAAAACCCTAACTAATATCTTTCTCTCTCTACATTATCAGATCTACTAATCTTAGCTAAATAGCTTATCAAAGGTATTAACCTCACACATTCTCTCTTTTTATTCGTTTTTCGTTATTTTACTTTTCTTTGTTTTCCCTATTGCTTCATTGGATTACAACTTAACTGCTTTATTTTAAGTATATTTATACAAATTTTCGTAATTATGTTGTTTACTAAGCTCCCACTTTCTCCCTATTTAATTGCTTTTCCTTATTTTTAGTCTTTGTTTTCACTATTGCTACATTAGATTAGAATTGGACTGCTTAATTTTTCGATGATTTTTTGATCGTATGTTTGCATTATTAGTGAAATTAGAAAAATATTAGGTTACATGGGACGGAAAAGGCAAAAAACGTGGTTTCGTTTATGTTTAGTTTGGTTTAGAACTGTTTAATTAGTGATTAATAGGCTGCATTTTGAGGATATTTGTTTGAAGTTTATGATTTTGTTGTTTCATAATTTTGATTTTGTTGTGTTTTTGGACGATCACTGATCATATTTTTGCTAAAATGGTGAAATTGTTATACGCGATTGAAAAGGTGAAATTACTAGTAGAAGTGAAGTACGCCACGGAGTAGTTGAATTTAGAATTAATTGGTGAAGTAAATTTAAGGGAAGTTAGTCTGTTACCTTGGCAAAATTGGAATACAACAAGGGTATTTATGGTGTGTTTGAAATGTACAAGTTAAATTCAATCTTTTAATAGTCACGACGTTGAAACGTCCTTCTCCATACATATATAAAAATGTTTATATCCATATATACATATATAGGATACTGTCCACGTCCCTCCGCCAACCACAAAATTAGGTTACATGTGAAAGAAAAGGTAAAACAATAAGTAGCAGTGAAGGAGTTGAAGTTTGAAATCCAATTTTGAAGTAAATTTATGAGAAAGTTGTTAAATTAGCAAAACTGGAACCAGGAGGGTGTTTGTGAAGTTATTAAAATGAAGATATTTTCTTTATAGCTAGTTGGTTTATAAATAATTGAACTGGTATAATTGGAATAGTATCAAAATTTGGCAAGATTTGTTGATCTAAGAGTAGGAATATTTGAATTAGGCCAACCATATAGGTTGTTGGTATTGGCTCAGTTAGGTGCAGTTTTTAAATAGTTTACTTGATATGTAGGGATCAATAATTTCTGGTGCACTTAACTTATATACCATGTAACTGGAACTCAAATTATTAAAGGAAAATGAAGGAGCAGGTTTCATGTTTTCTTCTGTTAGGTCAAAAAAGAAATCAAGATTTGGGATTCTGTTTTTCCCTTGCGGTTTTCTCTGCGTAAAATTATTGTTAAAATAGAGCACAAAGTCCTGATGCATTTCCATTTTATTTTGTAAATTATGAACCAGAATGGAGGAACCTGCAGTACAGGGTAGCGAAGTTTCAGCAAAAGATGAACTAGATAAACAATCATCAGCAGGGAGCGTGAAGAGAACCACAAAAATAACAAAACCAATCACGGAAAAGGTTTCACCAACGACTGGGTTGAATAAAAAGAAAATGGAAATGAAAAACAGTCCGAATTCGAGCACATCCAAGACAGTTGCATTTGGGTCTAGTACCTCGCGAAGTTCGAGTTCGGCTACATCTATCAGGAGGAATAGCACTGGAGGTTTGCCTGAGAAGAAGCCATCACTGCCTATCACTAAGAAACGACAAACTGAAATTAACCCTGAACTTGAGGAAATTATTAAAATACCGGTATCTGAACCATTGAGAAGGTCTCTCCCTGAGATCCGGAAGAGTTCATTGCCTTCAGTTCCTCTTAAATCAGCGGGCCCCAGGGCAGTAACTAGGTGATAAAAACTTAGTTTTGTTATATATTTCGAGTAGTTATTGTTATAAATAGGGGAACTATGGTTTTAAACACCAATTTGCAAAATTCAACCATTAGTACACCACACCATTGAAATTTACAATTTAAACACTGATTTGCAAATTCCAAAGTTCTAGGACAGTGGCTTCAAAATTTTAACTCGAAAGCATTATGTATGTACAAATTTTTCGATTGGGCTGCTGTACGTAGCTCCGATCTACACAAAAATAGTCAGTACACATTTGCTTAATTTTATATCTTTTAAGCACTCCTGGGTTTTGATAAAGATAGTTTTAGTGCGGTTTTGTGGAGAATGGTGTCTACTATTTACACTGGAATTTGATAAGCCTGTGTAGTATTGCTTCAATTTTGTTTGGACTGGTGCTGAAATTAATTGAATTTATCAGTACCACTTGTTAAAATTTGATAGATCGGCTTACGAAAGTGATATTACTTCTTAAATTAGAGATTCGGCACCCTCATGAATTCGTTTGCTTGGTATATTTTATTTTAAATTTCCGCTCTCATTAACAATTCTGGTTTCCTGTTGCTTGAACTTCAAGGTTATCACCTTCTTCTGATGGAAGCAAACAAGATTCTGTAAAGAAGCCAGCTGCCAAATCATCATTGTCCATTTCTTCTTCAAAAACTGTTCCTTCTTCATCAGTGGACAGTACCGGTAGCAGCAGAACTAAAAAGGTGGTTCAACAGATACCTACTTCATCACCTCGGACACCTTCAATCAATAGTGGTAAAACTTCATATTCTAGTTGCATCCATTGATATCGTACACAATCATATAATATATTTCCCCTGATTAAACACATTATATGGGAATATATTTTTAATAGGTACGAGGAGCCGTTCGTTGGTTTCATCAGCGGACAGAAGTTCTGCTTTATCTGGTCGACGGAAAGTGGCAACACCTGATAGTCGTGATTCTCGTTTTATCATGCTTCCGCAAGTTGACAATAAAGCTAGTGACGACATGGTAAGTATTGCAGTCTTTTTGTGCAATATAATAAATACTTTCATCTGTTATAATATCTCCATAGTTTGCTATCTTACTGCATGGCATTCACAGATTATTTGGAAGATGCTTACAAATGGTTTATTTTCGTATCCTGAGTTCACCTGTGCATGAATTGTGCAATGAATTATTATTTATGATGAAATTTTGCTACTTTTACGGACAACATTTGTTCAATATAAATTTTGATATCTTGTTTTTAGAACCATTTTCATAGATGACTATGTTTTTTTCCTATTCATCTTCGTTCTGTACCAATAACAATATGACATGTAATATACACATTTCTTTATCATATCAGAGGTTGGATCTTCGTGGTCACCGTTTACGGAGTCTCAGTTCAAGTAACTTGAACCTTTCGACGAGTTTAGAGGTATGTTAATTTGATAGGTCTTTGATGCTTTTCGACTCCTCTATTTTGTTGCTTTGCCAAATCTGTTATTTATTGAAATGAGGGATTTGGACCTTAACTTGAAAACGTATCATCAGTGTTTGCTGGTAGATTCCAATATTCCATTATCATTATAAAATGGGTAAATGCGATTTAACACCCCCAATCTAGTGACTTTTACCAATTTGGTACCCAACCTTAAGGTTCGCACCTACATATTGTCATCTAATTAAGGGACTAATGTTAAAAAAATGACTGAATTGCAGCCATGTGCTCTCATCTAACAAATAGTGAGGGTAATCCGTCAACATCCGACAAATTAACCCCCCCCCCCAAATTGAGATATAATAACTGCATTTCTTCTTTTTATTGTTGTCGGACCCCTAATTTGATGAAAATAGGAAGGTGAGAACCCAAATTGGTAAAGGCCAATAGTACATGGTGGGTAGTGGGTACTAAACAACTTTTCCCCCCAATATAAACTTAAGTCTGTTTTAGATTCTAGTTTGAAGAGCAAGGTGATTTAAGACTCATATTAACAAATAGGTGGGACACACACCACAGACATAGTTTTCCTTATGCTGCTCATATTTTTATGGATCAAGTTATATTGATTTTCATTTCTTTTAATTCATACAGTTTGTTTACCTCCGCGATAATCTCTTATCTACGCTGGAAGGTGTTGAAATACTGACGAGGGTGAAGGTAAGTTTCTGAGTATTTCATTTTCTCTTCACCCATTCCACACTTGCCTTTTGAAATTTAATCATTCTGTATTTGGAAGTTAAGAAGATGAAGAGTAAATGTAACTGTTCTTTTATATGAGGGTTTGTACAATAAAGTTAGATATGTTCTGAATTTCGCAAATGTGTTCACTACTTCTATAATTATTGCATAATGTATCAAACTTCATCTAAACTCGTGATCACCAATTCTTCACAGGTTCTTGATTTAAGCTTTAATGATTTTAAAGGCCCTGGATTTGAACCACTGGAAAACTGCAAAGTCCTACAGGTCTGTCTGTCTTGGTCATAAACATGCAGTAATGATGAATCTTGTGAAACTTGGAAAGGCCCTAACTCTTATTTTCTGCTACTTTATAGCAACTTTATCTTGCTGGGAATCAAATTACATCACTTGCTAGTCTTCCCGAGCTTCCAAATCTTGAGGTAAAATGTTAACTCTTTTCAATGGATTAAGTTTGTCTTTAATCAATAGTAATTAGTAACCTTCCTTTGCCTTCAATTTATTCTGTAAACTGATGTGATCTCTCAATGCTTCACAGTTTCTGTCTGTTGCACAAAATAAATTGAAATCTCTTTCTATGGCCAGTCAACCTCGTCTGCAGGTTTGTTCTTCCTAAACACTGACCAATGCTTACTTTCTTGCTTAATTATTTTATTGACTTGTATTTCATTGTATAGGTTTTGGCAGCAAGTAAAAATAAAATTGCAACTTTGAAGGAGTTTCCTCTCTTACCGTCCCTTGAAGTTAGTTCCCCATTTCTCTTCTGTGATCTTCTTTTTCATAGAAATATCCGTGGAATAAAAGCAAAAACCGTTTATGTGAAATTGCCTCTCTTTGTTAATTATTCTTGATATATACTATTTTGACAAGTCAAGTGACTCCCTTCAATGTGTAGATATATATTTAAATTTCTTACATTTTGATTTTGATAATCTGTGTGAGTTGTACCTCACTCTCCTACATTATTAAGAAGTAAAGCTTGTCGTAATTGTGAATAATAATACAGAAGCAGAGTTCCTCTCAACAGTTGACAAATTTGGGGATGGGGGTGGGTGTAGGTCTGTGTTTTCTTTGGTAGCAGTGGATTTTATCATGGAAAGTCATTTTTTTTACATGTGATTTCATGAGTAAGATTGCACATTAAGTATCTTTGATGTGCTGCAGCATTTACGCGTGGAGGAGAATCCTATACTTCAAATGCCACATCTTCAAGCAGCTTGTATTTTGCTTGTTGGACCAACTTTGAAAAAATTCAATGATCGAGGTACTTATATATGCAAACTGCTTAGTATATCCTACCTTTGGTAATTATCTGAAGCAGGGGTGTTTTCCTTTTCTGTCTTTCTTTTCCTCATATTTCACTCTTCAACCTCTAATATACGGATTTTAATTTGTTTGTAGATCTTTCTAGAGAGGAATTGGCATATGCTAAAAGATATCCTACACAGACTTCTGTGTGCATAAGAGGCGGCTGGGAGCTCTGCCGTCCAGAGCAAGCCTTAGGTGAATTTTAAACTCTCTCTTCTTACATTATATTTGCAGAGAAGACTCAAACATTTTCTAGGATTCTACCTTCTATTCCTATGGCTGTTTTATCTATTATTTCTTATAAATTGCCCTTGAACAGACTCAACTTTCCAGTTTCTATTTGATCAATGGAAAGATCAATTTCCTCCCGAATACTCGCTCAATGAAGCTTCTATTGACCAACCATCTGAAGAAGATGCTTGTTATTGCCACTTCAATTTTATAACAGAAAAAACTCCGATCAGTGAGTCAGAGTTGGTCTTGAAGTATCAATGGTTCATAGGAGAGAGAAGTCCCTCAAACTTCATTGCTGTTCCTGATGCTACAGGAGAGGTAATTATTCTTTCTTGTATAATTTCTAGAGTTTCTCTATTATATATTGGGAAAGTATCACTTTTACAGAAAACTAACAACTGTTAACAATTAATACACTTTAATGTTAAATCCACAATTATACATCAATCTACACAGTTTGAAGAAGGTAGTTCAGTGGCGTTACAGTGTCAACTCAAAAGCATTAGTTATGTATTAATTGGCCGATTACACTGATGTATTAAGCAGCAATCGACGTAGATCAAACACTTATTTACCAATATTGAAAAGTTAACTTTTAAGCACTCGAATTTCTGATAGGTTGGTATACAAATTAGTCGATTTTGTGTAGAATGGTATCTAAGTTGCGACTTTTAAATTAAATGGTGCGCTAATTGTTCATTTTGTGTAGATTGTTTCTCAATCATAATTTCGATAGGATGGTGTACTAATTATCAAAACCTTGTAGCTTGGTGTTCAAAAGTGATGATTCCCTAATATTTAACTGAAAGTGCTGGGTTGTTACACAATTTATATTATTGGTAGGTTTATTGGCCAAAACGTGATGACATTGGAAGAGTTCTGAAAGTGGAGTGTACGCCTATGCTGGAAGGGATCGAATATCCTTCAATTTTTGCTATTTCTTCACCAGTTTCACCTGGTATGACACATTTACATGTAATGCTAATGATTAATTGACATTCTGTGTCAACCTAAAGAAAATCTTTTTAAACATTCAGTATTGTATTACTTTGCAGGAACTAAATGTCCAAAAGTTCTAAAAATCGATGTTAATGGAGAACTTATGGAGGGAAATGTGATCAGAGGATATGCACAGGTTGCATGGTGTGGTGGAACTCCAGGGCGAAGTGTTGCTAGGTAATTATTTTTCTCAGTAGTATTACTTATTTAATATTGTCCTCCTTTTGGCTATCTTTATAATTTCCTTATATATAAAATGCAGCTGGCTAAGGAGAAAATGGAATAGCAGCCCTGTAGTTATTGGTGGAGCTGAAGATGAGGAATACCAGCTGAGTTTGGATGATGTGGATTCGTGTTTGGTTTTCATGTATACTCCAGTGACAGAGGAAGGTGTGAAAGGAGAACCTCAGTATGCTATAACTGAATATATAAAACCAGGTAGTGCTTTACGAGATTTCATTTTTATTTATCTTTTCTCGGTAAGAATTTAGCTCAAAATTTGATGGTTGTAAGGAGAGAATAGATGCTGGGCATGGAAGTCAACAACTATATACCTGCCGAATTCCACCTGTGTTTCTTTAGTGAATTATCAGATGATAACAGTATCAAGTATAACGATTTTTATATCAGTATATTAGATGCTTCTACTCAAACTATGCAGACAATAGCTATGATTTAGATTCTTTTCGAGTTTTCACCCCGATTGTATTCTACCTTTGTCTTTCTTGAGTATATTTGATTTCAGTGCTCAAACTAAAAGCATGATACAGTTTTTGGCCATATTATAATTTTTATATATACTTGCAGCTCCTCCGTCAGTCAACAACGTCCATATTATTGGTGAAGCAGTTGAAGGCAATACCGTTAAAGGTGTTGGAGATTATTTTGGAGGAAGAGAAGGTCCTAGCAAGTTTGAGTGGTCGTCTGAGGATAAGAACTCTAGGTTAGTCTTTCCCAGAATCTTAGTATTTGGTTTAAACTGTTAAAACCAATTTTCTGTCCAATTAATATTAGCCAAGGTAGGAAATTTGGACTAGGATTTTGGTATCAGAAGTGTGTTATTGTTGCAAATGAAAAATCAACATTATATTTTGGCTGATTCCGTATATTAATATTATTTAAAACTAGATAAAGTAGTATTATTTGATGAAGGCACTCCTTTTGCTCTAATGATGACTGATAAAGTATAAGGCAGACGCAGAACACATATATTTTCATTAAAAAAATGAAGCCTTTATGTGAGGATTGTATTGAATATTTCAAATCCAAGTTATTTTATGCCGTGTCGTTGAATCCCTTTAGCAAATATATCGATTTGGCAGAGACGATGGAAGTAGTAGTACATCACATTTAAGCACATGAGTGAGGACTGTTAGATATCTTTGAATTGTTCTTCACTGAATATCTATTTATCTAGATTGTGGTTTATAATAGGTTCCTCTCCTTCACCAACTATGTCCTTCTGGTGGAAGTGTATGGGATTTTATGTTAAGAAACAATATACAAGTTAAACCCACTACAAAGTATCATCTGATTCAATAAAGTTGTGCTGAGACTATCAAGAATTCGCTCAAGAACTAAAACTACCAATTAAACCATAGTTCATTTTTATATTGTTGCTTTAATGGTATGAACAAATTCTCTGACTTTTTTGATGTACAAACACAATGCCTTCGTTGACCAAAAATTTATCTAGTTTAACTTCGCATCTGACTCTTGCAAATAGGTTAAATAACGTCGATTAAGATTCATAAATGGATATTTCAAAAATATTTGACTTCTATTCACTTTATACTTATTGATTATCAGATATTTTATGTTTGTTCTCAAACATTTGGCAGGGGATTGGTATTGTTGTCTACAGGCACAACTGACTACACTTTAAGTAAAGAAGATGTTGGTTGTCGTTTGGCTTTTTCATATATACCAATTAATTTTGAAGGTTTGCTTATTTCTTTGTTTGTGAGATTATTGCGATTTCTGCTAATTTCCCATCTTAATTTCCTTCTATTGGTTCACTTGACAGGGCAAGAAGGGAAACCAGTGTCAATATTCTCTCAGATTGTTAAGCAAGGTAATCTTTATTCGTATTTGCAGAAGTCATACTATATTTGATATGTTTAGCTACATTTTCTTGCATATACTTCCCAGTTTTATGATTCCATATCTCTATCTAATCACCGTTTTCATTATTTGTATCTTTCTTGCAGCTCCTCCTAAAGTAACAAATGTAAAAATAATTGGCGACATAAGGGAGGGAAGTAAGGTCACTGTTACTGGTACTGTAACAGGAGGAACTGAGGGATCTAGCAGAGTTCAATGGTTTAAAACAATTTCAAATATAATTGAGGGCGAAAATAATATGGAAGCAGTTAGCACTTCAAAAATTGCAAAGGTAAAGCGCTACAGAATTGCATGTTTCAAGTAAGTCATGTTTTTGTAGGTAAGTAAAGTTAAACTTGTATCTATTGCAGGCGTTTCGCATCCCCTTAGGAGCTGTTGGTTTTTTTATCGTTGCAAAATTTACTCCTATGACTACGGATGGTGAATCTGGCGAACCATCATATGCTATATCGGACAGAGCAGTTGAAAGTACGCCAAAATTATTGATTTGTCAGTCTATACTCAATTTAAATGAATTAAATCTCTCTCAAATCAACATGGATCTATTATTACTCCCTCCGTTCCGAAATGTTTGTCCATCATTGGAAAAGAATTTTGTTATAGACATGCAATTATCACTTTGTCTAATAGATCAAATACCTATTATACCCTTATGCATTAAATTAAAATTTGAAATCAAAAAGCATAACCAAGGTTAAAATGAGAACATTTGTTAATTTGTTTAGTTGACTTTTGTAAAATGGACAAACAATATGAAACTTCCTAAAAAGGAAAGATGGGCAAACATTTTGAAAAGGAGGGAGTATTTGTTAATGATATGACTGTTTGTAAGATTCTAAAAGGGTGCTAATTAACAGCTCCTTGTTCTTTATGAGGTCTGGAACCACTAATTTATTTTCTGGAGGTTCTTACTAACTCTGCTAATTTCATAATTGCAGCTCTTCCCCCAAACCTAAATTTTTTATCCATCACTGGTGAGTACTACGAATATGAAATACTTACGGCTTCATATGGATATATAGGCGGTCATGAAGGAAAGAGCACTTATAGTTGGTCTATTCATGAGGTACTAAAAATTCTATTAATCCTTGTGCTACTTATCATGGTGTTTGTCTTAAAGAATTTGGTTACTCCGTGTATTCATATTTTGCTTTTACTGTATAATTTGCAGACCGAAACTGACACCGGAACTTTGATACATGAGGTGTCAGGTCTTCTTCAGTATCGTGTAACAAAAGATGTGATTGGTAAATTTATTTCCTTTACCTGTACACCTATACGTGACGATGGGTTTGTGGGCGAGTCAAAAACTTACATGAGTCAGGAGCGTGTCCGGCCTGGTAATTATATCTCTCTTGCATTACAGATTTAGATAGACTTCCTGAAACAAATTAAGACTCTTAAATAAATGAAACAAATGATCCTGAAGAACCTTTGGATTTACTTATTTGGATTAAAAGGTAAAACCTGTGTTTACAAGGACTGAGAGGTAATCTTGTTAAAAAGGTTTTCATGGAGAGTTGATTGGACATGTCTTTATACCACTTTTCTCCTTTCTACGTGATCATTTAGTAAAGAGAGTTGTCTTCCTGTTGGGATATCGTGACCTTCTGTATTGACTATTGAGCAAAGCTTTACTGAGAAAAAAAACTTCATTTTAAAGTTTGATGAGTATATATCTCAATATATTTTGAGGATCAGTTATATCTTTGGTTTTTTCACTAATCTAGTACATCTTCTCATTACTGCAGGGTTACTAGTAGTGATTTATAAATAACCTTTTTTTGTTGGGCAATGCTGTTTTTATTATAGGGAGCCCAAGACTGCTATCTCTGCAGTTAATTGGAAATGCTGTTGAAGGATCTGTATTGGCCGTTGATAAAAAGTATTGGGGCGGTGATGAAGGAGAATCTGTTTATCGTTGGTTCCGGGTAAATTGATTTCTTTTAACATTCTTCATGATAATTAATCCTCTAAATTCTTTATTCTCACATTTTGAGCTTTTGGTATACAACTTAATGTTAACTGCTAAGAATCTAAATGGCTAAATGATAAGAACTCCGTGCAGACTGATTCAGATGGCACACACAGTGAAATTAAAGGCGCTACCACTGCAACTTATACACTTTTGCTCGAGGACATTGCCTTTTTAATATCTGTTTCCTGTGAGCCTGTTAGAAGTGATTGGGCCCGTGGCCCAATCGTCCTATCTGAACAGATTGGGCCCATAATTCCTGGTAAGCATATTGTTACTTAGCTCTTTTAAAGTACAATGCTTACAATTATCTGGCGGCTCCTATAGCTGATAGAACGAATTTCGTCGGTAAAAAGTTGCATTAGTTTTATTAACATTTCGAAGTACTTCCTACATAGCATGTGCTGAGACCCGTTTAAAATTTCTAGTTGCAACTTGCAAAAGCAGTTATCACATAATTCTTTGAGCTATCCATGTTTGTGTTTATTTCCACTGTAATCTTAGTTATAGTAATCAATGGTCTCCTCAATCTATTTTGCTAGCCAGAGAGAGGTACCTATATGTATAACATCTTCCAAAAGATAAAAGTATATCAATCAACTATATTTATATTTCTTTTAATGCTGTTGCAGGGCCTCCTACTTGCCAGTCACTTGAGTTAGTTGGAGTATTTGTCGAAGGAGAACGTTTGAGCTTCATTGCATCTTATACTGGCGGGTATGACAAACTGTGGATATTCAAAACAAAAATATGTAAGCTTGAAAATTTCATCTTGTTTCTTTTTCCTATTAAATAACCACATCAACAACTTTTATTTAGGGAAAAGGGAGCTTGCTTCTACGAGTGGTTTAGAATAAAAAGTAATGGCACAAAGTTTAAACTTGATGCTGGAGGTAAGCTGTTATGATTATTTTCTTGAGCTTATATCTGTCAGTTTGCTTGTTGTTTTTCCTAACTTACATGTCTAGACTTATTAGATTAGTGATGATGTTTCTAATTACTGTTATTAGAGTTTGTGGACTTATCTTTCCAAGAAGTGGGAGGAGCTGTTGAACTTGTTTATACACCTGTTCGTAAAGATGGAATTAGAGGCAATGCCAAGAGGGTGATATCTAATGTAATTATTCCTGGTATGTAGTAAATCATTTTATCTATTTAAATCATTATTCTTGGTCGAGTTTTGAAATCGAATCTGGATATTATTTTTTTGAAGATTACTTGGTATAATATTTGATGATCCTATTTCTGAGGTACAAGAGAATGAAATTCAAATATTAAAATTTCTGTTGCTTCGAGGTTCTTTCATGTGTCCAGATTTAAACGTTGTGTACACACACACACACACACATATATATCTCTGTGTGTGTGTGTGTGTGTATGCAGTCCTGCAGTAATTATGAAGTGAAACTGTTTGATCAACATTAACAAAAACCCTTAATACTTGATCTATGCTTAGCTCGTAAAAAGATAGGAATACCTCGTGGATAATCGATATGAAAATTTTGAGGTTTCATTACATCACATAAAAGCTACATATTGTATCATTTCTACCTACTCTTAGTTTGGTTACCTCAACAGCTGACTGTTTATTTATATATTAATTTTGCTTTTATGACAGGAGATCCAAAGGGTTTGGAACTTGCAGTTCCTGATTGTTGTGAGAACGAGATAGTGATCCCTAAAAAGACCTACTTTGGTGGGAAAGAAGGTGATGGAGAATATACATGGTATAGAACAAAAAAGAAATTGCAAGCAAGTGCTCTTTTAAAAATTTCTGATGCTTGTGAAGATGTCTTCATATGTGGGAACTCTGAGTAAGTTCTCTAATTAGTCTTTAATAATCTCCTTTTTCATGAGAATCTTAATGTTTTGTAGTTTTCGAATTATATTTGCATATATATTGTGGCAGAACTTACACACCCTCAGTGGAAGACGTGGGAGCGTATTTGGCTTTAAGTTGGCTCCCAATTCGTGCAGATGGAAAATATGGAAAACCACTGATATCAATTTCCAGTTCTCTTGTTTCTCCAGGTATGTGAACATACGTTAAACACTATTTACTTATTTTCCTTTCACTCATGTTTTTCAATTTATCATGATATAACAGCATACTCAAATGATTATATAACAGTATAACACCCTGCTCATAGCAGAATAGATTTATAAGTAATAACGTCATTAATGAAAAATGTGGACCCCTTTCTTTAGTTATTACTTGCTACATGTTGTTTATCACATTCAATGCCCTTGTCCAACATGGAGCATATCATCTTCAGACGTGAGCTATCCTTATATGGAGCTGGGAGAGGGCTTCCCTTTAATATACTGTGGCTTCTTACTTCTTTGCAAGCAATAAATTTTTTTATTATCTTTTTTATACTGCAGCATTGCCAGAAGTGTCTGCTGTTCACGTAAAAATGATGTCTTTGGCTGATTATGTCGGAGAAGGAGAATATTTTGGTGGATATGAAGGTCAAAGCCTCTTTAGCTGGTATAGAGAAGCCACGGATGGATCTATCATTCTTATCAATGGTGCAAATTCTAAGTCTTACCAAGTCACAGATGAGGACTATAACTGTCGGTTGTTGTTTGGGTAACTCTTCCCCCCTTCTTCTCCCCCTCTCTCTCTTCACTCACATTTCTACCAAATGGGATTGTTTACTGATGGTTAATATGTCATTTGAACATTTTCATTAGATATATTATTTATGAATTGGGTTGAATTTGTCTTCTCTAAATTATATGAATTGGTTGTTTGCTACTGCTAAGCTTTGCAACGGCTTTAGTTTTTCTACAATTAGAAGTTAGTACTCCTTTTGAGTATTGCTGATGTAATTGCTGGTATTTTTTCAATTTATTTTAAATACTGTAATGATGCCTTGTTCGGTTTCTTAAAGGATATAATCTTAAATATCCTTTTTAATCCTTTTGAGTATTGCTGATATAATTGCTGGTAGTTTTTCATTCATATTAAATAATGATGCCTTGTTCGTTTTTTTGAAAGGATCTATTCTTACATAGCCTTTTTAATAAACACTGACAGGTATACACCAGTTCGTTCAGATTCAGTTGTAGGAGAGCTCAAGTTATCCCAACCAACTGATATTATTCTGCCAGGTTAAATTATTTTCAGTCTACTCATAATATATTCATAACATGATTATTTCCTCAATGCACATGCTGATGGTGGGCCAGTATATATATGTATATGTATGTATATATTACATCTGCCTTTATTCCCTGTTAATTCAGTCTTTGTCATGGTTGTATATTCATTATGGATTCCACGCTTTAACTCAAATATTCATCATTTATAGTTCTTGTTTGGTATTTCGACACTTTTTAGAATTATGTTACTTTAAACAATACATAGCCTTGTATGCTTAATTGCGTACATAAACTATTCCTTCTTGACAGAGATGTTATCCTTTATTCCCTAAGCTTTCCAAGTAGCTAACTGGTAGAGATATCATGTTTCCCGATAACAAATCATAAATACTTTGTCTTTATTTATTTTTATGTTATTTTATTTTAGAGCTTCCGCAAATTGAGATGCTTGCTCTTACTGGTAAAGCTGTTGAAGGAAATGTACTCACTGCCGTTGAAGTAATTCCTAAGAGCGAAACTCAACACCATGTTTGGAGCAAGTACAAAAAAGAAGTCCGGTATCAGTGGTATGACTTAAATTAATAATAGTTCATTTCATTCAGCTTTTTTGTGCCCATCACCAAAAGATTCACAGAGGCCATTACTAGTTGCCCATCACCAAAAAAATTTAGAACGCCTGGTTTTCTAGGGTATGAATTGCAGTAATTCTGCTTGTGCCATGTTTGATTATAATATACCAAGATTCAGATGCATGGCTCACTTTTACTACAAGGAGCTGTGGGTGATAGTTCATTCTTTCTAATTACCTAAGTTCTTAGACTAGATGAGTAGATGGCAAACTTGGAATTTTAAGATGGTGCCAGACTGAATGAAAATCCTAGGGTTAAGATTCAAAATCATGAAACATTAAAAAATAATTGCATGCATTTTATTTTCCAATAAGTCCAAATGATGCCCACATCTGAGAGGAGATCTTGAAGATAAAAGCTTCTCTAAGAATCAAATTTATTAAAATTGTAGGTTAACCGTTTCTTTTCTTTGAGTGCATCTTTGTATTTTCTCCTTTTCATTTCTACATTGCATATTATGAGGTCTTATATGAAGAATAAGAATATATAAAAGGTGGTGACAGGTTTTCGTCATCTGAACTAGAGAATAAGATGGCATTTGAGCCATTGCCTTCATTGCGATCTTGCTCATATAAGTTGCGATTAGAAGATATTGGACGGTGTTTACGTTGTGAATGCATCGTCACAGATGTCTTTGGTAGGTCAAGTAACCCAGCATATGCCGAATCTGCAACTGTTCTGCCAGGTAAGATTACCTAGGTTTATTCAAAAGAACCGTAATATTATTTTTGATTTGATTTGATTTGATCGTTATACTTTGAGTCATAGAAATTTAGTCATATATGCATGTATTATGTGTGTGTAGTATAATCAACTTTTTTATGATATATAGTACTCAAAGCCTGGACTCATCTGTAGCGCTATTTGATATAAATTTTTGTCAAAAAGAAATGTTCGTTGTGTAAGATCATGTACTGTTTAAACCTAGCTATCATTTCCAGTTGTTGGAATTGTTCAAGTTTCTCGTATTATACTTCTCATCTTTTTATGAAGGGATGGTTTTCTTTTCCTTCTCTTCAGGAATTGCATACTTTTCCAAAATGTTTACTTGGACAACTGTCACGTATATTTATTTTATTTTATTCTGGTATAGTCACAACTTTACCTTGTTGCTTCATTAGAGGGATGTATTTTTAAAATAGCCGGGTGGTAAATGAATGATTCAAAAAAAAAATTGCTCAGGTATTCCGCGGATAGATAAGTTGGAGATAGAAGGTAGAGGCTTTCACACAAACCTATATGCTGTTCGTGGCAATTATAGCGGTGGAAAAGAGGGAAAAAGTAGAATCCAGTGGCTTAGATCAATGGTTGGAAGTCCTGATCTTATTTCTATTCCAGGTATACTAATAAGTTGTAAATTACCTAATTTTACAACCAAATCACTCTCGTCTACCAAAATACCCCCCCCCCCCTTCCCCCCTTTCCCTTTCCGTTTTGCATATTTAAACGGTGAATGGAAATGGCGTACATTTTCCCTTTATCGATTTTTCAGATCCATCTGCAGAATGAATTTGCCATTTTTTAGATCCATGTGCTGAAATAGTTTCATATTTATTCTTTTTCTTTGCATTTTTGCGGCGAATAAGTTCATTAGGCAAGTTATGCTTTTCTTCTTCCTGAACACGTGTGACATTCAGTATCTGTAAAAATTGTTGCTCGTAAGTGCAGCATAGGACAGCATAAATATCCTGTTTCCTATCTATATATTCTTTAATCTGTTGGATACTTAGAGGTAACCTTCTTGAAATGCAAGTAATCTTATCTAACTACAATAAAGTAATAGGTGACGAGGTTTATTCCTTGATGTCCATTGAAACTAATAAGAATAGTAGTATATATGGGGTGTCTAGATTTTTCAACAGAGACATGTCAATGACACTTCCCTTCGTCTAGTCCACAGTATTAAATCTGCACCTTGCCCTTTTCCAACTTTTTAATTAACAACATCTTATTTATGGCATTTCAGGGGAGACTGGGAGGATGTATGAAGCAAATGTTGACGATGTAGGATACAGACTCGTGGCAATCTATACTCCATTAAGGGAAGATGGAGTAGAAGGACAACCTGTTTCTGCCTCTACAGACCCCATTGCAGTTGGTAAATTGATTTTTATTCGGAGTACATCAGGCTTTGTCTATTTGGCTATTTGTTTCCTGTTCACCTTTTGTTCTTCAGTCGTCACTATATTAATGCGTTGCTTTGATTACGATTTCTTTTGGAAGTTTTAGTTTTGTTTTGGTAGTTCTAGTTATTTGTATCTATTTTGGCTATTATACTTCCTCTTCCACTCTTCCGGATTTGTAGCTATTGTTTGATGTGTGCTTTGTAACCAATTTTTTCCATGTAATCTGATATTAAACACTTACTGATGAGGCAATTAGCCTCCAGAATGTTAATAATTCCTTTTTTTGGAAACAAAACGTTTATTTATTTAGAAGGCACGCGGAACTATCAACATTAAAATTATTTACATTCGATGAATCAGAGTATGTAGACAAAGGGAACTTTTACTTAGATATCAGATGTAGTTGATATTTGTCAAGACTCAAGAGTCTATAAAAGATTTATTCCCTTAACAGGCAACAGCTTTAATTTCTTGATTTAATGGCATAATGATACTTTTTTTTCACCTTTGGTTGGATATCATGCCTCATAGCCTAATTTAGTTCCATTCGGAGTCTAATCTTTAGTAACACAATTAACGGAACTTAACCCTACTTGAATTGTGGCCTTTTAATATTCCTGATCAGTTTGACCGTTAACCTTGAAGCATGAAATACATATTCTAATTTGACTATTACAGTATTACTGTCAACTAATAATGCTAGTTTCTTATATTTCTTCTTTTGCATATAGAATGATATCAGTTGATATAACATGTCTCCGTTAAGTTTGCTACACCCTCTTAGGATCCACTATCAATGCATATAAGTAAATCAATAAAAAGCTGATGATGGAAAAGAAAAAAGTTTGCATTATCAGTGGTGAAACCTTCTATCCTCTCATACATCTTCTTTTGTCGAATGTATAAGAAATGGAAAATTTATGTAAAGTGATTTTGCAAGAGCTTTACTTAAAGTGTACAAGCGCAAGCTTTCTTGCAAAGTGTTTTTGAGCTTTAAATCAGGATTTTTAGCTTCGAAACGTGTAAAAACAGTGCTTTTGCTTCTCAATTTATGTGACTCTGCAATAAGATAATTTTTGCATGCTTAGTCTTTCTATCTGATTTCACAATTTTGCAAAACTGCAGAGCCCGACATTCTTAAGGAAGTGAAGCAAAAGCTGGATCTTGGATCTGTGAAATTTGAGGTATTGTCGCGTCATAGCTGTGAGATTTGTCAGCGCACAGTTTTTTTCCGTAATTTTCTTTGTAATTTCATAATCTGTTCTTGTGACAGGCATTGTTTGACAAGGATAGAACCCCAAAGAAGGTATCATCTTCTGCACCTTTTTGCTTGTTTCTTAACTTTGGTATCATCACAAAAAGCAAATGGACTCATCATATTTCTTCTTATGATACCCAGACTTCGGTTATTGGAGCTCTAGAAAAGAGAAGTTTGGAAGTTAATAGAAAGAGAATCAAGGTCGTGAAGCCTGGTTCCAAGACTTCTTTTCCCACTACTGAAATACGTGGAACCTATGCTCCTCCATTCCATGTAAGTCTTACTTAAATTTAAAATATTCCCTAAAATTCATATTAAAGTATACTTAATCATCTAATTTCATATGCTAAAGTCATGTTTAAAGTAGTACCAGAGCTTAAAATTCTGATACTACCGTCTCTTAAAAGGTCATTTGACAATAATTTATTTTAGAAAAACTAAGGAACATCTTGTTTCTGTACTTATGACTTGGACTAAATCAATATATCATGCCTTTCATGACAACCGGCATTTTGAGATCAGTATCTTTGCTCACATGGCCACATGGGACATAGCTGATTTTTGAGGAAACTGTTGAACATCTTGTTTCTCTACTTATAACCTGGAGTAAATTAATATATCCTGGCAAAAGGAACTTTGAGATCAGTTTCTCTTTTTTACATGGGACATATATGCAATATCACCATTTAAACATGCCTTGTTGCAACTGTTACATTGAGAAAAAACCAGAAAAGCATATTTGGAATAAGATTTTCAGAAATTTCAGCTATTTTTTTTTTGAATTAATCACGTAATTATGTAACTTCTGGAATATATATGTTTACTTCACAATAATAAATTTATGATATACAATGAACATTACTATGCATTGACTTAGGTAATATTTGGGATTAATATCCGCGATGGTACAGAATGATGACAAATACAAAACCTTTTAGGACTTTTTAACTGTTGCAGCTGAAAATATAGATCTGAACGCGTGTTACTCCTCAGAACAAAATATTAAAAAGGCCTTTTTAGGACGTGTTACACCTTTTCCTATTTGTCTACCCGAAGACCTTTTTTTTTTTATACTCTACACAAGAAATTAATCATCAACGCTTAACTTGAAAAATGATTGTGAAAATGTTGTCATCCAGGTGGAGCTGTTCCGAAATGACCAGCATCGAATAAGGATTGTTGTAGACAGTGATAATGAAACCGACTTGCTGGTGCAGACACGTCATATGAGAGATGTCATAGTACTTGTGATACGTGGACTTGCTCAACGATTCAACAGCACATCTCTCAACTCTCTCCTCAAGATAGAAACTTAACTTGGGTGTGAATATTGCTTGGCAACAGTGTCTTTTGTTTTCTGTTGCATAGCGCTATATTTGAATGTATGTATACGTTTGTTGTGTAATTGAGGTGTGTAGTTGAAACTGATGTACATTCTTGCATCCGAGACTATTGGGTAGTTTAGTTGTTAAACCCAAAATTTCGATAGAGTGATCATGTATCAGTTTGGTATTTTGATTTAATCATTGGGTTTGAAACTTGGAAATTTTATTCGCTTTGCTCGTGTTATCTTTATTCCTTTGATTCTTACGGTTTCATGCACTTGCCAACCGTTTTCCATCTTTAACCCTTTTTTTTTTTCTTGAGACCACCCTTTCACCTGTTTATTTTAGTTATGTTTTTTTTTTTATAAGTAAATTTGGAGAAGTTCTTCAGTTTTGCTCATACCCAAGTGAACTTCGTACAGTTCTCCAGAAATGTCAAACGATTGATTATTCATAACTAAAATCTGGGTGGATAAGACTCAATTCACACAGGAGTTTTGAGCTAATCTTTTTCACTAACAACCTCCTTGCTGTATGAATTTGTTTTGAAAAACTATTATATAATTACATTAATTTATTTGTTTCTCAGTGAGAGTTCATATCTTTAACACTTTCACTTAAAAATATTTCCATTTCAAATACACCAAATTAGTGATTCAGAGAAAATATTAAAGCATCTCCAAGAGAGTTTGAAACTTCGGTTTTGTGCTTTAATAAAGCATGTGAAGAGGAGCAATACTATAAATGATTGATAAGAGGAACCGCAAAACAACAAGAAGAAAACCCTTGAATGAAAAGCGTCAACTTTGCTAACAAAAGAACAGTAAAACAAAGAACAATATAAAACATAATAAAATAAAAAAAGCATCCCTTCGTAATATCAATGATTAAATTCTGCTAACATCAGCTCCCCGAATTAGGCATTTGTAACCCCATTTTCCAAATTTGTAACCCGAGCCGCTGCATTTGCGTCTTTTTCGGTTTCCTTAGCCGCATCATAGGAAGAATGTAATCCCACTAGCAAATAATAAACAAGCAAAAGCAGTGTCCAAATCGAAAATCTCACAAATGAAGGCCCATCAATCGAACCCATAATAAATAGATTTATTGCAATACTAGCAGACGGCACCCATGGAACTAATGGCACTCCCCACAACTTCGGTTTTCGTGCTTGTTTTACCGTTAACTGTAGCCCTAAAGTGGCTGCAAACCAGATTATACCAGTACCTATATACAAATACCACCCAGTAGTTTCGCTCACTGCCCAACAAATCCCGGAACCAATTGAGGACATTATTATTAAAAACAAATAACCAAGAAGCTTATTTCTATCATAATTTGTTGTCTCGCCAGAAACATAGTACCTCCTCACTATCAAAGCTATTGCCACGAGTGAGAAAAGAAATAGCGTCGAAATCGATAATAGGTTAGACAAGACATCTAAGCTCGTGAAAAACGCAACAATGCAATTTGCAACAGTCATAACGACTGTGGCGTTAATTGGCGTCCCAGTTTTTTCATTAATAACGGCTAAAATAGGTGGTGCCATATGTGTCCTCGCTATATGAGTAAAATAACGAGCTTGCCCAATTACGTTTGCTAATAAGACAGTTGTCATACCTTTTAGTGCCCCAAGGGCAACAATATACTTTGCCCACTTCATACCCACAGCCTCAAACGCCAGAGTAAAAGGTGCATCGGGGTCGATTTGGGAATATGGTAACATTAAGCATAAAGTTCCGGCTAATAAACAATAACTAGCAATTACTACTATCATCGACCCGATGAGCCCTATAGGTATATCTCGACCAGGGTTTTTTATCTCTTCGGCTAAAGTTGCGACACCATCAAACCCTACATAAGCGAAAAACAGCATAGCGGTACCTTTTAGAACACCTTTAACACCAAAAGGAGCAAAGTTCGAGTAATTATCGATGTTAGCATGTGTTAAACCCGCAACTAGAACAAACGCCATAACCAAAACATGAGCAATTGTCATCACGGTATTAACCCGAGACGAACCTTTCGTACTCAGACACGCGCCTATACAAATCACAATCGAAATCCCTATAGCAATGGGATCTAAATGTCCGTAATCATCAGCTAGAAACGAGACGTTTATACGAAAATCATCAGGTTTTTGATTGCAAAGCGTCGCGAAATATGAAGTCCACGATCTCGCCACGCTGGCACCCGCGACAATATACTCGAAAAGTATATTCCCTGCAGCTATAAAAGCTACAAAATCTCCCAACTCTACTCTTAAGTAGGAAAACGAGCCACCAGCTACAGGCAATTCAACCGAAAATTCAGCGTAACATAAAACAGATAATAAGGCCGAGAGTCCTGATATAAGATACGACAATATAACAGCGGGGCCCGCATGATTCCTTGCTGCCTCGCCTGTGAGGACAAAGACACCAGCGCCCATTACTGCTCCAATCCCGAACCAAAGTATGTCAAACCAATTTAGGGTTTTTTTCATTTGGTTTTGGCTACGAGCTTGCATTTGGTTAATCTCTTCATGGTCGAGGGATCGAGCAAATAGACGGTCTATAAACCTGTTTTTAGTGTTCTTAAGTGATTTGGAGTAATTTCCCCAGCTCTGAAATGATTCTTCTGGTAAGAAATCCGCCTTGCTACACCCGCAACCTCGTTTCTTTACCATGTTGCCTTCACCAGTTACCATTTTGAGTACTGTTAAATGAAAAGAGCATTAGGTTCGAAAAATAATTTGTTTTCTCTTATTACATAAACAAGATGGCAAAGTGTTCTCAACATATTCAGTTGGTTTGCTAGCAAGTTATGCTTTTAAATTTTGATTGGGATTTGAACCATTCATTTATCTATTAGCAGCAAGTAATCTTGCAACCAAGAACTTCTTCTTTGGGAAAAAAGTATTCAAGTTTAGTATATAGCCTAGATGGGGGAAAGTTATTGGCTTGTTTGGTTGCAGATTCTAAAATAACAAGCGGATTTTTTGAGTTTGACAAAGAAGCTAGGTTCATTCAGGTTAAATCTTCAAGCAAAAAAATGGAAGCTCTGGTTTTAACTTTTAAGCCGGTCAACCTATTACAATCCAAATTTTAAGGTAAAAAAGAAGCAGCGTACAAGTATAATCAAACAACCCACATATCAATGTTTGCCAACAGAAAAGAATCAGCGGAAATATTTCAGACTTTGAAATTACGATAACCATGAAATCTTATGACTACATATAAAGTGGTACTTTATCTCCAAAGGTAATACAAACTCCAATACCTAATCTTCCTATCATATTAATAGCATCTTTAGTGTTGGTTCACAAGAATGAAAATGGCATTAGGATCGAGAAGAAGAATTTCGTCATTGCAAAATTGCATAATGTGTTCGTACTCTAATCTTACAAAAGAAGATATGTAGGAGGAAATAAGTGAAAAAATAACGCAAAGTTGTTTCAAGCTTAAACATAGTGCCGAAAACCTCTTGAAATTTCAAGAAGAGCTAATATAACTGGAGGTACTCCGGTTAGTGCGAAGCAAGGGGTGCTTAAATATATACTGAACTAAATACATAAACAAGTGCTGAAAAGGATATGCAAAGTATCGATAACATCACGGTACAGCAGAGAAAAAATGATACACATTGTTACCTCCAAAACTGTGCGGTATAAAATCCTGACAAAGTCGAGGGTTATTAGTATTACCACTGCCTTGCTTTAAAAGCTGTTCATTCATCTCCTTTTAAAACCTTTCAAGCTCAAAGAAAAGGTACGGAACTTTCAAAGAATAAAAGTGCTGCGATACTTACAACACAAGTACTCTGCAATGAATTTTTCCTTTTTTTAACAAACATTTTAGAAATAAAATAAAACTTTGATTTATTTTACGAATACATATGAAAAAAAACGATAACATGACCAAATGTAATCCCATAATAATAAGACTAAAATGCACTTCATTTCCTCACAGCTAAAGATATAGGCTATGAATAAGGGTTGTTAATCTTTTCCACAATAGTGATCACTGTATCTGATTCTAAAACGATTAAATAGTTTATCAAAAGAAACATTCCACAACAATTGTCCACTAGCTAATTACTTTAAATAAAGATTTGCTGACCACTTTTTGTTAGCCAAGGTCTCATTCGCATATGTTCTGATTTAGTATTACTATCTCCTTAATCTTTTTTATTATTACCTAATATCAAAAGGGCGGCTTGAGCTAGTTTTTTGACTTCTTCATTCTACTTTGAATTTATTCTTTGCAAGTTGTTACCAAAAGATTAATTAACAAGATAAGAAAGACAAAAGATACACAAACACATAACCAATGTCATTTAAGGAAGAAAAAAATCTGGAAGATTTCAAATTCATCTAAGACAATGTAGGATCCTACCAAATAATCAACAAAATCTCAAATAATATTCTCAATAATCTCTAAGAAATATTTTTAATTTGTTGATTGTAATATTTTTTATTTCTTAAACAGAAGATTAAAAGTAGGAATTTTTGTAATTATGGGAATTGTAATCTGCGAGTGACACTGATTAATTGTAATATGAGTTCAAATCTTCTACCCCATAATTTACACTTCATTTCATGTCCCCTTGATTTTTTAACCCAAAATAATTATTCAAAAAAAATTACTAAAATTACAATTAGATATGTATCAATACATTCAAATATTTTTTTCATTACGGAAAATTCAAATATGTTTTATTTTGGAATTAAAATACGAACTAGTGTAACTAAAATATAAAATCCAAAAAAAATAATGCAACTCAACATGTCCATATATTATGAAATACGTCTAGAATACGTTATGAAAGTTTATAAACATACAAAAAAGGTTTAAAAAATTAAAATTTGAGCAAAATAGTTAAGAGGACATGAAATATGACCAGATACAAATTAAAAGTATAAGATTTGGACTCTTCTAATAGTGAAGAGCTGTATTCATAAACATCTCTTGTAAGTAATTAAGTTGATCATACTTGTAAATCATATGCTATGCTGGTGATAATTTCCTAAGAGTTAGGTATATTTAGGTTTAACATATTTGAGGGTTACCATTCTACATAAAAAATATTTATATTCTAAAGCTGAATTCGTCACTAGTATTTGCAAACGTTTTTGGGACTTACCAATGTGTCTATACAAGATTTAAAGTAAAAATATGCACACATACACACATATAAACAAGTTCATGCATGTTCTACTTTATCAACTTGTAATATATATTCATATCAAAAATCAAACACACATGAATGTTTTTTTTTTTTTAATAACGGCTCTATTATTATTTCCAAACAACAAAGTCTTTTATGGGATAGACCCCCATAGTGGTTCTTAAGAATCATGGCAAAACACCAAACTGTGATATCAATCATAGCAAAAAAAACAAAGCTTGGAATAATAGGGCCCTAAGGCTGCTTTCTTAGGAAAACACACATGAATGTTGAATGCATGATCAAGAATAAATTAAGCAAATTTACGAACAAAAACAAAATATTAAGATAGGAAGAGAACAACATTGCAATAAAAAACAGAATCCATTTAAATTCTAAATAAATTCTAAACATAATATGATGCTATATCAGAGGCTAAGAACAAAACAGGCATACCTTTTCTTCAGGAAGAAAAATAGCTTTTCTCTAGAGTGCTTCGAATTAATATTAATCCAGGGATATTTTTTCAGTATTATAAAGTGAAGCAAGAGAATAATAGATATAATAGAAAATTGGCTATATTAAGGTAACTTGATCAGTGCTATTAGTGTTTAAACTTTATAATTAATAAGGATATGAAACTGGTCTCTGGATATAATACTGAAAACAGTACATATATTCTAACGCTCAAATCTCAATTAGTCACTATAATATTTGCAAATCTTTTGAGACGACAAACCAATGTGTCTGGACTCTGTAGAATATTCATAGTAAGTAATAGTCTATACACATAAATAAGTTCATGCATGAGAACTGATGAAAAATATCATAAATCATCAAAAACTCGGATCAGAAAACACTTTTAAAGATTAGTATATATGTTAAATAATGTTACCAAATATGTTATATAATACTACTTATTTTTACTATTTGTTTTTAAATTTTATGTTACATGATAGATACTACGTTATATATACCAAATATTAAAGAAGACTTAGAATGGAAAATAATTATGTTTTTATGTATCAATCAATCAATGATTATGCATGTTCTACTTTATCAACTTGTATCATATATTCATATCCAAAATCAAAGACTGATGAATGATGAATGCATGATCAAAAATTAACTAAGCAATTCTACGAACAAAAAGAAAAACAACATATTAAGATAAGAAGAGAACAACACTGCAATTAAAAAACCGAATCCATTTATAAATTATAAATAAACATAATATATATGATGATATATCAGAACATAACAGACATACCTTTTCTTTAGGAAGAAAAGTAGCTTTTCTCTCGAGTGCTTTGAATTAATATTAATCCAGGGATATTTTTCAGTATTATATAGTGAATCAAGAGAATTAATTATAGATATAATAGGAGAAGTAATATCATAGCTAGGCAGAGTCTTAGTAGGAAAAAAAACTGAGGATCTTATTCCGATACGTAATCGTAATAAATACGTAATAGTAATATATATTTATATATTGCAATAACCGCTATGAACTTTAGGTGATTCATAAATGGACCCAGAAAATAATAAATATTGTAACTAACCCCTTTTGTACAATCTACATATTGCAAGTAGTATAGCCAGTTTAAAAAGGACATGATCTAGTCTGTTTTACGTTTTGGTTAAATATTTTACGTTTTGGTTAAATATTTTTCGTTTTAGTAATTTGTTAATATAAGTAATCTACAAGAAACAAAATGTGTATTGACCTCAAGTTTCTGTAACAAAAAACATTTTATTTTTATACTGGGAGATTTTGGCATCTAATAGTTATGTATGGATATGTTTCTTTAAGCACTATCTTACGTGATTAATGCATGGTCTAATTTGGCAAACAGTCACTATATATGAACTTTAACTCAAACAGGGTCTATATTCACATTGTGATGCACTTTTCATACAAGTTTGTTGATACAATGTAACAAAGTCGCGTACAGTTTCATAAAACTTATACTAATAGGCATGTTTCGAGTTCTTCGTGATGTTCCAAACTGCTTTAATATTCTAAAAATGTAGCAAGACTGAAGCAACTCTAAAAGAAAATATTTACTGGTATCCTTGAAAAAATAAAAATTGTTCATACTTTTATATATAAAACAATTTTTTTAATCGTTTATCTTGTAGTGAAAAATAAAACAAATATAAGGGCCTCCTCTTTAGGACTTGTTTGGTGTCTCCAATTGCCTATAGTCGGCACGGCGTGATTACTCACTAAAAAAAATCATTTATCAGAAATAAATCTTCAAATACGGACCAACCTTCACAAACGTATACTCTTTTAGAAGTGGCCATAGGGTTTAATTGCAACATGTATATAGTTACTCTTCAAAAAAACATGTATATATATAGTTCATGTGAATTATATGCATGAGTTTTCATAGTTTATGGGGGTAATTTTTTTTATAAAAGCCCATAGTTATGAAGGTTAATTATTTGCAATTTTCTCCTATTATATATTTAATGAGAGATCGTTTGTGCATTTTCCTGCAAATATATACACGTGTATCTCATGTGTCTAATATTGTTGGGACCGATGATTTGATGGTCTGGCTACGAAATTAAAGAACTTTACATTTTGATTTTCTAAAATTAGCCTGTCTATCCGTATTCTAAAGGGCCGCTTAACTATACATTTGTTTATACATTTTCTATCCATATTTTGTTTTCACTAATAAATGTTATTATTATTATTTTTTTTCGTAAAGTCATTGATTTCATCCTTTTGTTAATAGTTACTTTTAAAAAAAATTGATTTTCATGTTTTTATAACCTTTTGACAATTAATTTGTTTATTTGGCATTATTCCACATTTGAAAGAGATATAATTCAAAAACAATATAAATGTTTACTTTTTTTTCAAAAAAACATTGGGTTCAAGTTGTAAATAAATATAACTAGAGATTATTAAAAAAATTGGAAAAAAATACAATTATTTATTAAGAAAACAAGGTAGTGTTAGATTAGCTATAAAAAAAAATATAGTTTGATACACCATGTCCAATTGCATGTATGAGTGTATGATAATAGTCCGAAGTTTGGACATGTCACACTATTTAGTTATTGGTCAGAAGCTAAGTTAAGGTAAATCGGCTTAGAACGTACGACGTGAAATAGTAAAAAAATGCATTGATCGATCGTTCCAAATATCTTGTGCGAAGTCTATTTGGTTTCATAGTTCCAATCAATATTTAGAATGGTCTTTACATTTTAAAAATCATATAAATTTCATATCCCAATATTAGATATCTTCTCCGTCTCTAAATAATTAAACCCTATTATATTTTGAGACGTCCATGAATAGTTTGATCAATTTCCCCTTTTAGAAAAATGAATCCTTTTAAAATTATCATTGTACTCTTTACGCTTCGAGCAAAAAAGTTCAGACGTGATAGTTTTTCGTACTTTCGTGGATACATTTTTAACAAATCATAACATTCTTAAATTTCAACATTCCCCTAACATACTAATAAAAAATGAACGAACATAGTATAATTATAGATGGATCGGTAAGAAAGATTTACTCGAGTAAATTATTTTCATTTCAAGAAAGATTTTTTCTGCTGAAAAATGAATGTAATATGCTGCAAATGGAATTATTAAACCAAATAACATTGTATAATAAATAAAAAGACCATTGTTAGGATTATTTCCAGCAAATTGTGGTTTAAAGGGTCTGCAAAGCTAATTAACAACAGGTCAATTATTAAACACAAATAGACATGTATATATCTCAGCTCATTCAATCATTTTTTTTAATAAATACAAACTAAATTAGTTAAACTTATTTCCCATAGAGATAAGCACCTATTTAAATTTATTGCTTTTACTCACCTAAAGTAGTTAAACTTATTTTCCAGAGGTATACCTACTTGTGTCTTTTGCATTTTAAATTCGTTCTTATTTGGCACAAATAGATGTACAAGGCTTTTTTTAATAAATACAAACTAAATTAGTTAAACTTCTTTCCCAGAGAGATATCACCTATTTAAATACAAACTAGACACCTATTTAAATTTAGACAAAATTAAGGATTGAACTACGAAAACAAAATTATTTAAAAATTGGTCCGGCTATAAAATTTAATTAAGGATTGATCTATTATTTCTGAAACTAATTAAGAATTGGTCCATTTCTCCTAAATAACCAATAAAAATATAAAAAATCAAAAAAAATGAAAAAATTCCACAAAATAAAAATGCAAAAATGAAAAAATATGAAAAAATCAAAAAAAAATTAAAAGAGGCAAAACCCCGAAAAAACACGATTTTTTTTAAAAAAATCCCAAAAAATCAAAAAAAAATCCCAAAAAATCAACAAAAATCTAAAATCAACAAAAATCCGAAAATGCAAAAAAAAAAAAACAGTTCAGACTGTTTTTAAAATAGTTCAGACTGTTTTTAAAATAGTTCACACTGTTTTTAAAATAGTTCAGACTGTTTTTAAAATGACTTAAAAAAGTTCAGACTGTTTTTAAAATGACATAAAAAAGTTCAGACTGTTTTTGGTTCAAACTATTTTTAAAATGACTTAAAAAAGTTCAGACTGTTTTTGGTTCAGACTGTTTTTAAAATGACTTAAAATGGTTCAGACTGTTTTTAAAATGACTTAAAATAGTTCAGACTGTTTTTGGTTCAGATTGTTTTTTTTTTGCGTTTTTGGATTTTTGTTGATTTTAGATTTTTGTTGATTTTATGAGATTTTTTATTTATTTTTTGGGATTTAAAAAAAAAATTCATATTTTTTCGGGGTTTTGCCTCTTTTAATTTTTTTTTGCATTTTTTCATATTTTTTTTTTATTTTTTCATTTTTGCATTCTTATTTTCTGGATTTTTTTTATTTTTTCTGATTTTTTACATTTTTATTGGTTAGTTAGGGGAAATGGACCAATCCTTAATTAGTTTCAGTTTCATGGAACAATCCTTAAATACTTTTGTTTTCATGGTACAATCCAAAATTTACCCTTAAATTTATTGTTTTTGCATTTTAAATACAAACTAGACACCTATTAGTTAGGGGAAATGTGCCCTACCTACTTGTGTATTTTGCATTTTAAATTCGTTCTTATTTGGCACAAATAGATGTACAAGGCTTTTTTTAATAAATACAAACTAAATTAGTTAAACTTCTTTCCCATAGAGATATCACCTATTTAAATACAAACTAGACACCTATTTAAATTTAGACAAAATTAAGGATTGAACTATGAAAACAAAATTATTTAAGAATTGGTCCGGCTATAAAATTTAATTAAGGATTGATCTATTATTTCTGAAACTAATTAAGAATTGGTCCATTTCCCCTAAATAACCAATAAAAATATAAAAAATAAAAAAAAATGAAAAAATTCCACAAAATAAAAATGCAAAAATGCAAAAATATGAAAAAATCAAAAAAAAAATTAAAAGAGGCAAAACCCCGAAAAAACACGATTTTTTTAAAAAAAATCCCAAAAAATCAAAAAAAAATCCCAAAAAATCAACAAAAATCTAAAATCAACAAAAATCCGAAAATGCAAAAAAAAAAAAACAGTTCAGACTGTTTTTAAAATAGTTCAGACTGTTTTTAAAATAGTTCAAACTGTTTTTAAAATAGTTCAGACTGTTTTTAAAATAGTTCAGACTGTTTTTAAAATGACTTAAAAAAGTTCAGACTGTTTTTAAAATGACTTAAAAAAGTTCAGACTGTTTTTAAAATGACATAAAAAAGTCAGACTGTTTTTGGTTCAGACTATTTTTGGTTCAGACTGTTTTTAAAATGACTTAAAAAAGTTCAGACTGTTTTTGGTTCAGACTGTTTTTAAAATAGTTCAGACTGTTTTTAAAATAGTTCAGACTGTTTTTAAAATAGTTCAGACTGTTTTTAAAATAACTTAAAAAAGTTCAGACTGTTTTTAAAATGACATAAAAAGTTCAGACTGTTTTTGGTTCAGACTATTTTTGGTTCAGACTGTTTTTAAAATGACTTAAAAAGTTCAGACTGTTTTTGGTTCAGACTGTTTTTAAAATGACTTAAAATGGTTCACTGTTTTTAAAATGACTTAAAATAGTTCAGACTGTTTTTGGTTCAGACTGTTTTTTTTTTTTGCGTTTTTGGATTTTTGGTGATTTTAGATTTTTGTTGATTTTATGAGATTTTTTATTTATTTTTTGGGATTTTTAAAAAAAAAATCATATTTTTTCGGTGTTTTGCCTCTTTTAAATTTTTTTATTTTTCATTTTTACATTTTTATTTTCTGGAATTTTTTTATTTTTTCTGATTTTTTACATTTTTATTGGTTAGTTAGGGGAAATGGACCAATCCTTAATTAGTTTCAGTTTCATGGAACAATCCTTAAATACTTTTGTTTTCATGGTCCAATACAAAATTTACTCTTAAATTTATTGTTTTTACTAGGCATGTGCCATACCTACTTGTGTCTTTTGCATTTTAAATTCGTTCTTATTTGGCACAAATAGATGTACAAGGCTTTTTTTAATAAATACAAACTAAATTAGTTAAACTTCTTTCCCAGAGAGATATCACCTATTTAAATACAAACTAGACACCTATTTAAATTTAGACAAAATTAAGGATTGAACTATGAAAATAAAATTATTTAAGAATTGGTCCGGCTATAAAATTTAATTAATGATTGATCTATTATTTCTGAAACTAATTAAGAATTAGTCAATTTTCCCTAAATAACCAATAAAAATGTAAAAAATAAAAAAAAATGAAAAAATTCCACAAAATAAAAATGCAAAACTGAAAAAATATGAAAAAATCCAAAAAAAAATTAAAAGAGGCAAAACCCCAAAAAACACGACTTTTTTTAAAAAAATCCCAAAAAATCCCAAAAAAAATCCCAAAAAATCAACAAAAATCTAAAACCAACAAAAATCCGAAAATGCAAAAAAAAACAGTTCAGACTGTTTTTAAAATAGTTCAGACTGTTTTTAAAATAGTTCAGACTGTTTTTAAAATAACTTAAAAAAGTTCAGACTGTTTTTAAAATGACATAAAAAAGTTCAGACTGTTTTTGGTTCAGACTATTTTTGGTTCAGACTGTTTTTAAAATGACTTAAAAAAGTTCAGACTGTTTTTGGTTCTGACTGTTTTTGGTTCAGACCGTTTTTAAAATGACTTAAAATGGTTCAGACTGTTTTTAAAATGACTTAAAATAGTTCAGACTATTTTTGATTCAGACTGTTTTTTTTTTTTTTGCGTTTTTGGATTTTTGTTGATTTTAGATTTTTGTTGATTTTATGAGATTTTTTATTTATTTTTTGGGATTTTTTTAAAAAAAAATCATATTTTTTCGGGGTTTTGCCTCTTTTAATTTTTTTTTGCATTTTTGCATTTTTTCATATTTTTTTTATTTTTTCATTTTTACATTTTTATTTTCTGGAATTTTTTTATTTTTTCTGATTTTTTACATTTTTATTGGTTAGTTAGGGAAAATGGACCAATCCTTAATTAATTTCAGTTTCATGGAACAATCCTTAAATACTTTTGTTTTCATGGTCCAATACAAAATTTACTCTTAAATTTATTGTTTTTACTAGGCATGTGCCATACCTACTTGTGTCTTTTGCATTTTAAATTCGTTCTTATTTGGTACAAATAGATGTACAAGACTTTTTTTAATAAATACAAACTAAATTAGTTAAACTTCTTTCCCATAGAGATAAACACCTATTTAAATACAAACTAGACACCTATTTAAATTTATTGTTTTTACTCACCTAAATTAGTTAAACTTATTTTTCAGAGGTATGTGCCCTGCCTACTTGTGTCTTTTGCATCTTAAATTCGTTCTTATTTGGTACAAATAGACATGCCTCTAAAAAAACTTACATTGTACAGTAAAACCTCTCTATAAAATACTCTAATACAATAATATTTCTATAGTTATATAAAATACTCTAATACAATAATTCTATAGTTATAAAAAGTCACCGCCCCAACTCCGGACATTTATAAATATGAATAAATTTTCTATTGTTATATTTCGTACATTTTTAGACTCCTGTTAGTTATAAATTGACCTCCAAAAAATATATATACTGTGTATCGTTTCATTAAGTTTAAAATGATGTAAAATACATGTGTTAATTTATTTGTGACAATAAATTAAAATTTTCGTTATTACCACATTATAAATTTATAATAACTCATACACATGTACACATGTTGCAACTCAATACTGATATTGGTAAGCATGGTTCATTCTTTTTTCGCATGAAACTTTGTGTATACTATAACTATTCAAATACATTTGCATGGTTATACATTCTTATATACATGTATTTGTTTTCTAAAAAGTTTAAAACTAAAATTTTGTACTTTTCACTTTTTTTTTATCTTAACGTGTTACATGCATCTTATATTATACTTACAATTTTTTTTTTTAAATATATTTTTTTATGTGTAACCGATAATCTCACTATAGTAATAATCTATGATGGTCCCAACGACCGTATAAAGGTTTTACTGTACTAATGTTTCACCATCTTGTTTTTGACAACCAAGGCCAAAAGATAAAGAATTAAAAAGGGCCCAAGAAAACAGAACTTCTGGATATTAACATGTCCAAATATTAAAAAACTATGGATCAACTCGTACAAAATTTCTCTATATCCAAAATTCATCGTCAAAGAATGAATTCAAACTTAAAAGTACAATATTAAACACAAATAACAGTGAAAATGTAAACCAAAGCAGTACAAGGAAAAACTACTCTACCACAATCCAGATTTGTGTTAGTTACAAACGTAGGTAACTACGTAAACAAGGTAACAACATCTCTACGATAGCCTCGTACTATCAAAAGCCTAGGCACATTCTCGACCAACAAATCCATATATTCCATATAAAAGTAAGCAGGATGGTTCAACGGTGGCGGTGGTAAGCTAACTAGCACAACAGCCGACATTCTAGAGTATCTCAAAATCGTCGAATTTAACTTCAAAGTCGTATATAAAAACTTTTCAACCTGTTGTTCATTAACCACAACGGCTTTACCATCGGCCATAAGCGGTGTTCCCTCTCTCTTAGCTCTCTCTCTCATCTCGGCTAAATAATCTGCAATCCGCCTCTGCGCACCCGTAAAAGCCTCAACAGATTCATCTTGTTGGGACCCACCTTCCACCTGGACATCCCACGATTTCATTGAAACTACAATCACCTCCGCTAGTAATCTCAAATCATATAAAAACTTTTTCACATCGGCTTTTAGAACTTCTGCGTCAGAGTCCTCCTCCGCTATACAAAAAACTTGTATTTTACAGCTTTCAAAACTTTCTTTAGTGAGAAGAAGTTGAGAGAGAAGGAGCATCAGCCCGCCGTCTCTCACAATCCAATATAAATCTATAGTTCCGTACTGCCTTTGATACTCGTTAGGCCACTCGTCGAGACCCTTGACTATAACAACCGCCTTATTCGCAACAATACAATCATTTATAATCCCAACAAAAGTGGCCGGAATTTCAATTAAATTTTCACGGCGCCAAATTTCTGGATAACGCATAACCACAATGTTGGGCTTGAGATTTCCAAGGCCCATTGTTTGCACAATCCCTCGAAACCCATCTGACATAGAGGGGGCTACAACAATTTCTGCCACACCTTCACATCTTTTGTAATCTATGTAAGTGCTGAGCTGTTTACAAGCGGTCTTGGCGTCTTCGGCACATTCTAGATAGTCACCGTCTAGTATAGATACGAAGATAGACATTCCACGTCCTTTTTTCTTCATACAATTGGCGAAATCAGCGAGTTTGGGGTGGCAAGGAACATTCTCAGGAAGCTTTCCCCAAGGTCGACAGAATATGAGGGGTATTGGGTACCAATTTTTAGGATGTACCGAGCTTGCTGCATCAACCAATATAATATAAACATAAGAAAATAAAAATAAGGAGAACTATAAAGGAAACGTCGTATTCAAACTAAACCCAGTTCATCTTTAACCTTTAATGCTTTACATATAACTAAAAGGGTGAGCTACACAGACCCTTTCTAATCTCTTCAATAGCAGGTCTTGTTGAATACTGAAGTTATAACTGAATTGTGCATGCATATTTATGGAATACTTTTGAGGTCAAAAAAATAGGTAATAAAAATGTGAAAATCCAATTTACGTATTTATATACTCGGAAACCATTATTGATATAGAACACCAAATTTATCATGTCACTCAAAACTCAAAAAAAATATCTATATATACATATATGTAATGTATATACGCACCTCCTAAAGATCTAAGACTCCGGAGAGCTAGTTGAAAATATGCACTCTTGAAGCCATCACCCCAGTCCCCAGCTTTCCCCTTGAGGCTTACGTAATAGTAAATGAGACTGGCCAGGGCCAAAGAGACCACAGTGAATGACCAAGAAATCAAGAACATTATCACTGCAATGTAGGCAAACAAAAGTTAAATAAATTAATAAAAGAATACTGACTAGTGACTAGGAAGAACGGAACACAAAGCTGTTGAGTTTAACACTTCGCTCGAGAAGGACCAATCTTACAATTTCTGGTAATACTTCGTTTCTCAATATTCGGCCAAACTAAATGATTCTCTGTATAGGTGTAAGTTTCACTATCCTTCGGCAATTGAAATAGGAATGAAATAACTAGCATGCTAAATTTACGAAATTCAGCTTCATAGTGCAATAGTCCTAAAAAGTCTATAGGTCTCGTTATAAATAACTGATGACAGGAGAAAACAGCTACACATATATTTTTGGCTTATAATGTGACTAAATATTTAAATCCGGTGTTTCTATATTCAGGTTTATTTAAGTGTGCAGATCGCAATGCAATAGGTTCATCTAGAGATGATGCTTCTTGGGATCAAGATTGACAAATGAGGAGATTACAATAGCTTTATGTTAGTCATGGGGTTAGTTTGCCTAACAATGGTAGAAAAATTTACTACAACTTATCCTAAAAAAGTAAAAAGGTACCATGAAACAAATGTAAAAAAGGTTTCCGTACCTATACAAAACGTAGCTCCAAGAAGAGATAAGCTCCAATGGTGAAACTTCCACCTAGGGCGCCAGCTAGGTGCATCTAGAAGGTCAAGAAGGAAACACGACAAGTTCACACCCGCATAGCATAAAAGGAAAAACATGGTTATGGTAGGAGTGATGAGATCCAAATTCCCTATCACAACACACGCCATACACAGAAAAGCGGTAAAAAGCGTAGCGATATACGGTTCTTGCCCATCTGCGACTTTAAAGTAGTTAAGAACAGGGAGAATATCGTCATTTGCGATAGCTGCAAGTAGACGTGGTGCTCCGGTCATGCTTTGGAGTGCTGCTCCTAATGTTGAAAGGACAATTCCAATATAGATAACTGCTGGGAGTGGCCAAGCAATAGTAGCCGTTAAAAGCCTGCATAAGTGAATCCAGTAATCACTTTAAAAAACACAGATTTTTTTGGCAATGGACTTCTTTAGAAGAAAAACAAAGTCCCATCGTTTAATTTGCAAGAGTGGGAGACAGTTCAAGTTATATGTATCAAGAACAGTAAGTTTACGTAAAAATGTACCAATATTCCAATTTAATCCCCCGAAAAATGCCCAAGGATGACTCATTTGCAAAGTTGTTAGTTTCGATTAACATTCTTCTACTCTCCATCAAAGAAACAGCATGCCTACTTATATTTCTATGTCAAATCTTAAAATATCATATTGTGATACTGAAACATATTTCGTATAGTCAATGCCCTAGCTGTACAAGTCTACGAGAAAAGAAGGAAGTTTACTCACACAATATTCGAAATGCTTAATTCGTGCGGTACAAAAAACCATTTATCTAATAGCCAATAGAGAAATGTAATATACCTATCTGTCAAGAGCTTCTCTCTAGTAGCAAGAGCACCGAATAACAACACAGATACAAGATATAAGACAGTTGTAGTGAGAGTTGCTGCAAGTGTTCCGATCGGTATAGAACGCTGGGTGTCTTTCAGAGAAGCAGATCTATTAGAACCTGCCATAATTCCTGTCACTGCAGGGAAAAAAAGACCAACCAAGGCACTGCAATGATAAGAGAAAAGACGTCAGTAGCCAATATGCAACCAAACAATTTAAAGTGGAATTTTCAAATAATAAATTGAAACACTATCAGAGAATACCAATGCTGAAAAACTTTACACATTAATCATTAAATGAAGTTGATAACTTGATTCAGTTCGCTACACTTCACATATAGAACTATAGAAGAATCAAACTCTCTAAAGGGCAAATGTATAAACTAAAAGTAAGAGATACAGTGTTATGGTAGTGTGTAAAAGTCATTGAATCTGTCGCTTGTGTGGTGATAATAGGTCTGGAAGATCGAGACTAGCAAATAAGAGAGAGACAATGTACTCATCACGTTCCTTTCCAGTTGTGCTGGGTGACAATGGAGAGGGGAAACGAAAAATCTGGAACTTAAGACGTTTTCATTGGATCTTAATATATAGAGTGCACTACAATGTTAGAATTTGCTAAGTTGTCTGCCCATCTAAATTTAAACTGTTACGAAAAAGACATAATTCGTAGTGTTTCTTGAATAATATGATTGTACTTTCGAACATAAACTAAAGCTAGGCCAACGCCATCACCATATTAGAAATAAGTATCTGACCACAGCTTGAGCTAGTCTGCTGTACAAATTGTAGAAGGTAATATAACAATGAACATTAAACTATAACATCTTTCCAACTACCTACCAAAAGGTAAAAGGTGATCATTACCACATAGTAGTTTACTCCAAAAACAATAATTTTAGCCTTTTTTTTCTCTCACATAAGAACATAGAGAAGCTGTCATTTGAATTTAGTAATCAGTAATCACATATTTTGAATGTCAATAAATGGTAAAGAGATCTAGTCGAAAAGCAACCAACTTCCCTCGAAAACACGATTGAAATTTACAGGTAAACCAAGCGATAATAATACTAACATACATAAATATTTTAAGAAACATTTCTATTTACGCTAAACTTACTTGAAATTCCAACTTCTGGTTCCATTAGGATCTGGTATTCCAGCATTGTTTGTATTTTGATATTTTGGACCCCAGTTATCACTGAATGTTTTCAAACTCAAACCAGTAACTCCAGCTACATGGAATAAGATAGCATAAGTTAGCAAATCTCACTCTAGAATGAGGACATGAGCAAACTGGGCCTTTTAAAACATACTCACTTGCTGGATGATCATTTCTTGCAGCAACAATCCCAACGAAAATACAAAAAATTGATAGCAGAACGGGTATAAGAAACGCAGGTGCAACACGATTGATCATTTTCACCCCACCAAACACAATAAAACACAAAAGGATCGTCACAATTATCCCATAAATTTGCAGATCATGCAAACTCGTACTCGTGATAGGTTCAACTTCTGTCCCGTTGATCTTTGTCACCGTTTCTGCAGCAACAGATGCATCAATATAAATTTTAGAGAAAAAAACAAATAAAGAAACGGCTGCAGTAACTAGCATATTCGCCGATGATTTTCTAAAATCCACATCTTAAGACATTACCTCTAAAAAGTCCAGCACTTGGAACAGCTTTCAAAAAAGTCTCTACAGCTCCCAATACATACCTTGACCATAACGAAGTACAAAGAAGAAAAATTCAGGTCAGAGCTCGTATTCGTCTCAGTACTTAAGAAAAACAGAAAATATAGTCACAGATATACTCACATAGCACCAGCAACCGCATTCCCTAAGAAAAAACATAATCCAATGCTGACTCCAACTTCTGGACCCAATGCTCGACCTATGAGATAATAAGGTCCCCCACCCTGTACATGTTATAAATGAAGTAAACTATTAACAAACTTCAGTTACACTAGACTACATGATTAGAACCCTGGATATTAATTACTACTCCTTAATACTTTTTGTATCTAAATTATTTTTGAAAGCTGCAATTTGAAAAAATGGGGTGCTGCTGCAATCTTTGTAGAGTATTTGAAATCACCCAGAAAAGGAAGATACTAACATTTGCCATTCCTCTTATGAGGTAGTGCGTGTGTATGCATTTATGTGTGTATGAGAGAGAGAGTAAGACAGATCCAAGTGAAAATCTCATGACCCAACAATCGTTAAGCCATAAATTTCTTTAGGGCATGCAAAGTTAACTGGAGTTTTCAAGTGGCTGGTAAGGGCGTGAGACCTTTTCCGATTTCCTAACATACTGGTTGGTAATCAAAACCAAAACAATACATTAAATGAAATTACGAGGTAAAGAACATAGCCAACCCCTGTCAGCCTGTCTAGCACCTTCACAGCCCAGAACTTAAGTTACTAAATGTGTTACAAGAAAGAAGAACCCAACTCTTGCATAGAGAACTAAAATGTATTGCCAAAAAAGAGAGAAGATAAAAAAGATTCAGATATACACCTTCATGGCACCATTGGTAGCAATTGCACTCAAGGAAATTGCTGTAAGAAAAGTACACAACCCACAAAATGCCACCAGCAACAGTGATTCACCAATTCCACCCATCCCAACAATCCTGTCATGATTATACAGAGAATATAACTTCATTGGCTAGCCTAAACCATAAACGCTTAAACACTTGGTAGCCTAAAATAACATTGCCTGTATACTTTGAATTTTGAAAACAACTGTTTGTTCGGTAGATTAAAATTCCAACTTATTAAAAATAACACTAGCTATAATACGTTATGCACCAGTTGATAAAAAAAATGTATAGGTGAAATTTTACCAGGAAAATCGAATGTAGTAGATAATTCCCAATATATTTTGCAAGCATGGAATGAAGACCCCCATCAATGTCCCTAGTTTGAGGGCAGTAGCCTGCATTATCAGCTAGAGTCATTACATCTTATTCAAGCTAGAATCAAATTGCATAAATGTACTCCAGAAATAGAATTAGGCCAGTTTTATTAATTAAAACAAGTCCCAGTGAATGAACACAGCAGAAAGAATCAGAAAACTGTGATAAACAAGAAAGCAATTCAATGGATTACACAACATTTATGATAGGGAATCGATGAAGAAGTAAACTCCATTAACACGTTTTTATAGCCAAACACAAAAAGAAATATAAATATTAATGCCATAAACAAGAAAACTCGGAACAGAGACAACAATTTCAAGACAAGTAGTGGAGAAAAATTAGTGACATACTGCAGTGGCATTATAGAAAACATTACACTTCCCTGCAGTAGAAGCTAAGCTAAAGCCAAGGCCAAAGAGAAAAGATAATATTGTGTGGCAACATATTAGAAATGAGCACCTTTGGACGCTCGAGAGTTATAGAAACATCTTCTCCCTCCCTAGGACTGGAAGGTGCTGGAATCTGCTCCCCCGTCATACTGAAAGGAAAAAATTTAATCGTAAGTATGCAATTTGAAATAAATAGTTAAGTCAACGCGGTTGCAAAATAGATGCCACCTCTTAAAGGCGTACATAAATCTAAAAAGATAAATAACAAATCAGGTACCTCTTTACCTCTTAAGACCTAATATATTCACAAGCGAATCGAATCCGAAAAGTTCCAGCTTTGATTCTTTCTCTGGACCGTTAGGTCCTACATGAGTTGGCAACGAGTCTTCTCTAGACCCCATGTTATTCTGTGTGCCCACTTTGATCTTCCTACAACAATAACAGCAAAAAACATGTACACCAATTATAGAACCATACACAAAGATATTACAGAACTAGTAATAATATGAGCATCAGAGTTGTGACAGCTAATACTATAGGAACCAATCTTTCGTACCAACAAGAACATTACATACAAAACTAAAGCACGGGTATCGATCAGAATAGAAAAGCAGAAAAAGGGTCTACTCAAGATTAAGAAATTTTGACAGTCTAATCACCACAAGAACCAATTTTTCATACCAACAAGTACATTAAATAAAAATATAAAAAAATTGACAATTCACAGTCTAATTACCACAACAATCAATCTTTACACAAACAACTATATTACATACAAAACTAAAACATGGGATTTTCTAGCTGAGATTTTATAAGTTGTAACTTGTAAAGGGTTTCCCCTGTGTTTTTGAGCTGTAACTGTGAATATTCTATTTTGGTAATGATATTTTTTTACATTTGCCAAAAAAAAACATGGATATTTGATCAGAATAAAGAAACAGAAAAAGGGTGCACACTCAAGATTAGGAAAATTTGACAATTTAGTAATTAATACATTATATACAAAACTAAAACATGTGTATTGATCAGAACAAAAAAACACAAAAAGAGTAATTTTTTCTACCAATAAGTACATATAATGCAAAAATAAAACATGGGAATCGAATAATAAAAAAAGGGTCTACTTGAGGGAAGAGAATTTCTATAATTCACAGTCTAATCACCACAATAATCATTTTTCCATACAATTTAATACATTTCTCATACAATTTAGTACATTATATGCAAAACTACAACATGGGTATTGATCAGAATAAAATTTAAAAAAAACAGAAAAAAGGTATTATTACTTGAGATTAAGAAAAGGGGAAGATGATGATTTAGAAGAAGAAGATCCAGAATCTAAAGAAGAAATTTCAACAACAGCTCGATCATTATCGTGAGCTACAACTGGCCTGTACTTTCTCCCTGTTGACGAAAACATTTTTTTGTCCGAGCCTTCCACGCTGATCTCCTCTTTCTCCATCTCTCTTTCTCTCTCTATATCTATGAATGTATCTATATATATGTGTGTGTGTGTGTGTGTGTGTGTGTAAGGGTTTACTCAAGTTTAGCAATTTTTTACAAATTCACAGTCTACTCTAATCGCAACAAAAATCAATCTTTCCTACCAATAAGTACATTAAATGTAAAACTAAAATATGGGTTATGATCAGAATCAAAAAGCAGAAAAAGGGTTCACCCAAGATTAGGAAATCTAAACAATTTCGTACAATAAATGCAAAACCAAAATATGGGTTTTGATCAGAATAAAGAAACAGAAAAAGGGTATACTCAAGATTATGAAATTTTGACAGTCTAATCACCACAAGAATCAAAACATTTCACCAACAACTACATTATAAGCAAAACTAAAACATAGGTATTGATCAGAATAAGAAAAAGAAAACAGAAAAAGGGGTATTATTACTTGAGATTAGGAAAAGGGGAAGATGATGATTTAGAAGAAGAAGATCCAGGATCTAAAGAAGATATTTCAACAACAGCTCGGTCATTATCGTGAGCTACAACTGGCCTGTATTTTCTCCCTGTTGGCGAAAACGTTTTTTCATCTGAACCCTCCACGTCGATCTCCTCTTTCTCTCTCTATATCTATGAATGTATATATATATGTGTGTGTGTGTGTGTATAAGGGTTTACTCAAGTTTAGCAATTTTTTACAAATTCACAGTCTACTCTAATCGCAACAAAAATCAATCTTTCCTACCAATAAGTACATTAAATGCAAAATTAAAACATGGGTTATGATCAGAATCAAAAAGCAGAAAAAGGGTTCACCCAAGATTAGGAAATTTAAACAATTTCGTACAATAAATGCAAAACCAAAATATGGGTTTTGATCAGAATAAAGAAACACAAAAAGGATATACTCAAGATTATGAAATTTTGACAGTCTAATCACCACAAGAATCAAAACATTTCACCAACAACTACATTATAAGCAAAACTAAAACATGGGTGGGGTATTGATCAGAATAAGAAAAAGAAAACAGAAAAAGGGGTATTATTACTTGAGATTAGGAAAAGGGGAAGATGATGATTTAGAAGAAGAAGATCCAGGATCTAAAGAAGATATTTCAACAACAGCTCGGTCATTATCGTGAGCTACAACTGGCCTGTATTTTCTCCCTGTTGACGAAAACGTTTTTTTACGGAACCCTCCACGTCGATCTCCTCTTTCTCCATCTCTCTTTCTCTCTCTGTATCTATGAATGTATATATATATATGTGTGTGTGTGTGTGTGTGTGTGTGTGTGTAAGGGTTTACTCAAGTTTAGCAATTTTTTACAAATTCACAGTCTACTCTAATCGCAACAAAAATCAATCTTTCCTACCAATAAGTACGTTAAATGCAAAACTAAATCATGGATTATGATCAGAATCAAAAAACAGAAAAAGGGTTCACCCAAGATTAGGAAATTTAAACAATTTACTACAATATATGCAAAACTAAAATATGGGGTTTGATCAGAATAAAGAAACAGAAAAAGGGTATATTCAAGATTATGAAAATTTGACAGTCTAATCACCACAAGAATCAAAACATTTCACCAACAACTACATTATAAGCAAAACTAAAACATGGGTGGGGTATTGATCAGAATAAGAAAAAGAAAACAGAAAAAGGGGTATTATTACTTGAGATTAGGAAAAGGGGAAGATGATGACTTAGAAGAAGAAGATCCAGGATCTAAAGAAGACATTTCAACAACAGCTCGATCATTATCATGAGCTACAACTGGCCTGTATTTTCTCCCTGTTGAAGAGAACGTTTTTTCATCTGAACCCTCCACGTCGATCTCTTCGTTCTCCATCTCACTTTCTCTCTCTATATCTATCTATGTGTGTATCTATATGTGTGTGTGTGTTGTAGTAGTACTTTACTATTTTTATTATTATTATTATTATTATTATTATTATTTATCAATCTTTGAATATGGAGAAAAGGTTATTGAATCAGGAAGAAAGGTAAGACATGTTTGTCTTTCAAACTTTGAATAGTTAAAGAAAGTGAATAAATGAATTGTTAATGACTAAAATTATTACGTATAGCGAATAACAAATCACGCGTTACTATTTTAAATCTTAACTTTTTAAAAATATATTCAATCGAATTTGCAGTCAATACATTTATATTCATAAATTTATGTATTTTGATGAGAAGCTCAACATAACAGACTCATTAGGTAAGACTCAAATGTATCAAACGCAAAAGATATGAAACTGTGGTTGTTTTTTATTTACATTTAGATCTCTTATTTGTTTAGAGTTTGAAGGTGTTTTAAAAAAGCGAGTTAAGACAGAAATTAGACAGAATCTAGGAACCAGACAGATTAGACGAGATTAAACGGGGATGCAAATAGAAAAGACTTATCTATGTGTCTATTATGCCTAATATGCATTTATCGTTGAATATGGAGAAAAGGTTTTTGAATATGTAAGAAAGGTAGACATGTAGTCTTTCTTTGAACAGAGCAATTAAACGTGAAAAAATGAATAATTATTTTTAATTCACGTCGTAATGTGATATTAGTTTTCAATTTACTACTTTTATCCGTAACACGTTACATTTAGCTCGATCTATTAATTTATTTTAGAGTTAAAGCTAACAGTCGTTCCTTTAGGTATCGATTAATGTTATTTTGAACTCTCTTGTCCCAATTATAGGGCTATAAGAATTTACGTGAAAGTTTGAACGGAAAAATTCTCGTCTTCAATTAGTTAAAATGCAAATTTTTAAAATTTAATTATATAGTTTAACATTTAAATTATGTAAAAATTTCGTTATGTATGTATACGCGTGTATGTGTTGGTAGTCTTGATATTCTTATCTATCTATCTATCTTTGAATCTGAGAAAAAAGGTTTTTGAATCGGGAAGAAAGGTAGACATGTTTTCTTTCTTTGAATAGAGGTAAGAATTGAGTTTTTATTTCAATTCAGTTCATAATGTGATGTTTGTTTTCAGTTTAGACCTCTTATCTATTGCACGTTATATTTAGCCTCCTCTTCTTTTTATTAAGAGTTAGGATTTGAAGTCCCGGGATTACGAGTACAAGCGGAATTTGTCTCGGATCCATGAATGAAACCTTTCATTTCCACTTTTTGGGTATTTTTGAAAAAAAATATTATGGAAAAAAAAAATGGATTGGAAGATATTCAAATAAGTTTAAGATTTTAAAATTGAGAGAAACAAGCAATAATTAAATGAACTAAATTGATGACTAAGAAGAGTATCATACTAATATCAAGTTTAAATTCTACCTTTTGTTAAACAAGATTTAGTTTATTGTGTTTTACTCTATTAAGGTAATAATATCGTACTAAATCTTTTTTTCCCTAAATAAAAATCCCTAAATAAAAATCGATTAACGGGAGTTCCCTTGTGACATCAGTTAAATGAATATAATAACCAACTCATTACAACATTTAACATTACCAAAAAAATATATAACATACATATTCATTGTCAAATCATATCTTCAATATACATAATTCATATATGTTGTTATTAATTAACATTTCAATACGAAGACAAGATATCATTAACACATAGGGGTGGTAATGCTAAACACACAACTTATGCACAACTCGTACGCTTCATATAAGAGTGATTATGTGGATCGGTATTTTTTTAACAAAAAATATTTAATTTATATCACATGCAGTGTACGAGTTGTGCACATTGCACAAGTTGTGTGTTTAGCATTACTCGTTTTAAAAGTCGCAAGATGGATTTTAGGTGAAAATAGGCTTAAACAAAGGGAGGAGTAAATACAAGAACTTAAAATGAGACATCGGTTCCGACAAGATGAATAAAGTTGAGGAAAGTTAAAAGAAAGATATATCAATAAACAAGTCGCGGCAATGGTTGATGCTATTGCAGCAGCAAGCAACAGAGAAGAGAAGCAAACTGAGCACCGTTCTCTGAGTACGGACGGATCAGATTCCAAATACTATATCGAATGATCAGACAGAAAAACTTGAGGCAATGGTTGATGCCATTGCAGCAGAAATATGGGAAAACAATAACCACAGACTTGTAAAAGACTAGCTATGTAGTTATAAATTTCATACAAAGGTGAGTTGACATATATAATATATATTCGTCATTTGGGCACACAAAACCTTTCGTCCATATTCTTGTCATTTTGACTATTACTAACGCAACTCATGATATTTCATGAACTAAAATCTAGATTAATATTTGTTAGAGCTGTCAACATATTTATGTAACACATCAAATAAAGGGATACATATTAATTAGAGCTGTCATTAAAGAGATACATGTAGTGAGCACATAAAATAAGTTTGGTCATATTAAAAACCTTAACTTTTGTAGTGCTGCAAGGTGCACAGTCTTCTTTTCTTATTTTCCTTAAAGCCATTTTTTATTGCTAAAATACAATACGTTATCTTCATTCTTCATTCTTCATTAATCTTGGTGTACCACATTGATTGTCCCTCAAATTTTGTACAAAAATCATTGTTACTCGATCATTTTGGATGAGTTGTTTAGCTCTGACTAGCTTGATAGAAAAAATCAAAAATAAACTTCCAGTTCTGGGGTAACAAATTAATCGTCTGTTGATGCGACCAAAACTTGTACAGAGGAAGTAATTAACATTATCCTTTTTATTTTTCTAATCAGTACAATAATCTTTGTTAACTTCCTCAAAATTTATCTTTTATTGGTTATTGCCAAAAGTACAACACATTATCTTCAATAATTTTGTTGGCCAAGTTGTTTAGCTCTAATAAGCTAAGGTAGAAAGAAAACTACAGTACAATTTGGTGTCCTGGTTATCATGCATGTGTGATCATTCCATGCATATTATTCTGCCTAGCTTTTTAAAATGTGTTGTGTACCTTAGTTACTCTAGCATATCATATTTAAGAATTCGATATATAAGCACACATGTGAATTTATTAGATGGCTTTATTCAAATTCCTAAAAATACTAGAACCAATTGATGAGGAAATTGCTTTAAGTTTTTCTTTAAAGAGTGCAAAAAGTCTTACTAATAGCCTAATACGTCCGTGACCAAAAATTATGTTGTCAGTTGTAGTAAAGCACTTAAAAAATCAAGCTCTTACGGAATGGCACAGCCAAAAAATAACCTATCTACTACTCGGTATCGCATCTAAGAAAGAAACGGCTCAAAAATAAGTATAACGGAGATGATATGTGTAGTGTGTACGCAAAACATTGATTTAATCAACAGCTTCCATTTAAACTTTAAAGCACTTTCGAAATAAACACTGCGCAGTTGTTCTATAAGTTTAACATACAAACAAGATAATTAGAACACCAACAAGATATATTTAAGCCAGCTTAAAATTCTTATGCTTTTTCCCATGCTTTTGATTTTTCTCCTTCTCAAGCTTTTTCTCACTCCCATTACTGCTCCTTTTACTTACATCCCCTTGTTGTGCACTACACATTTGAGGCTTAATAATCTTCATACCAAGTCTCTTCCCCCACGTATTCGTACCCCCTTTTACCTTTACCAACTTTTCGATCTCTTGCTTCATACTTGAACACTCTCTTTCTAGCTCATTCACTCTCATCCTCATGCTATCCATACCGACCTTGAGGACTTGATTCTCTCTCACTGCCGCTGTGGCCCAGCCACCTCCCTCTGAGGGGCCGCTCCTTAGGTTTCGCGAGCCTTCGAGGTTGTCAGAGACAAGGAAACAACCTGCGATAGAGGTACGAAGTTGTAGTTGTTCGAAGAAGAGGACTTGGACAATGACTCTGAGTGGGAGACGCTCATTTTGGGCAGCGTGTGTGCATGCTTCTAAGGAGAGTTTTTGGCAGTCCATTAGGCGACATAATTGCTCTCTGTCAGTTTCACCCAACCACGGATGCGACTGCCAAAAAAAAAATAAGATAGATTTTAAAAACAATACCTAAAGGAATACAACAAAATTAGCACAAGAATTTTATAGCACGGAGGTTTGTTCCAAATAATATTGTCATGTCAAATCCTAAGTGTTTCATCTGGATTATTAAAATCTATCAATTATCAGACTATCAGTTCCATGACTACAATCTATAATCGTGATTTACATATGACTGAGGATACATTTGTTGTAACAGTCGTAAAGAACTATACTGAACGGAAAAGTTGATTTAACAACAGAAAACTCATTAACCAAGAAACCTCGCATGTTCGTAGGAGGCACTTTTTTCCACTTTCCAAACACTAAGCATCAGACTGTGAGTTCAGTAGTCCTACGACTAAAACCTTTCAATAAAGATATGCATACGAGGATTTTAGTTCTAACTGTGGAATTTAGACTAAGAAGTGTGCGTTTGGCAACAGGTTTTTTTATCCAAAATCAGATTTTAAAAATATGTTCTTAAAATCCACTGAAAATCCAGATTTTTTATTTTTATATTTTCTTAGCCTTTTTAGGCTAAAAATCTGCTTTTTAAAAGCTAAATAATCTAACTGTCCAAACACCCATGGATTTTTAAAATAAAAAAATCTAAAATCAGACAAATAAGTCCTACATAGTCCTGAGAAATGAGCACCACGATTAACACTTAACTGCCCTACAGATAGATTATGGGCTTGGTTGGTTGGACCTTAATTTCTTTTAGCGTCTGAAAAAACCAAGTATCCAGTTTATAGCTTCTACCTAGCCCGGAGCCAAAATGAGAAAAATTCCAGTTTTAATAAAGGTCAGATATGGAGTCTAGGTTTTTAAGCAAAAAAGGAGAGCTCATAAGCTGAAAACAAACAGGGCTTACAGCGTCATAACTCATAATTGATGAAAAGCCTTAAATTTCTTTTTCCAACCACAATACAATCTGAAGCAAGTAGCAACAATAAACTTCTTATTACCTTGAGATAAATATCAATTGCGCGGTATAGGCCATCATCCAAGGGCCTAGCGTATTCAGGAACGGCACCAGCAAGAGACAGAAACTTCGGAAGCTTCAGATTAACATCAGGTGCCACTTCAGCAAGGTAACCGTCGATCAGCTTAGCCACCATCGTAATCGGTGTAAGCGAAGGTGATTCCATCAAGTGGCCATCGTTGACCGAACCAGGCGAGGCCCCACCAGTCACCTGATCAGCAGCTAGGAAATGTTCTAAAATCCTTTGGACACAATCGACGCTGTAAAGCGTCTCCATCGAATAGGAGAAATTTGGCATTAATAAATCTTCAAGAATAGCCTGATTAAGCTGCAACCCTATCCTTTTTTCTAAACTCGATTTACACATTGGGTTTGCTTTGAGAATCATAGCAGTTCGTAGTAATCCAAAGAGAATTTTTGTAGAGACTAAACCTTTATGGTTAGGTAGTAATATATCTATTTCTTCGAGTAAATTCTTTTGATCTTCTTCAGATAAAGGGGTTGAATTTAAACGATTACTCGACTCGGCAGTGCCAGGGTGGCGAATTAATCCGGGTAAATATTTTTTCGCGTAAAAGGCGAGTGACCCGGCGATAATCTCTTCTCTTACTCCTCGCCCTTCCATTGCCGAAATTAGCCTCTTGTAGAGAGACAAGCTCAAATTCGAAGCGTCTTCGTACCACCAATTGGAGCTACTGCTTTTGGGCTTAGCTCCGGTACTTATCCCGTTCCACAATACACTCCCTCTTGGACTCTGTATGGGCCCACTCATAGGCCCACTAATGGGCCATCCCAACAGATCCGGGTCGGTACACGCCTTAACGGATAATGAGTCAATGCATTTTTTACTGATTTGAAGCTCTTCAGCTTGGGTTAGAATATCGTCGCAAGTTTGAAGAGCCCTTAGAGAGTCTTTCCAGCTATTAAGCACGACCTGGTTGAAAAAAGTTTCTGTTTTTGAAATTAAATTTCCTTCGCCATATTCTTCAGTCATTTCAAGATGCTCAGCAGCACAACGTAGGTAGACGACGTTAGACGAGGTTAGTTCGAGTTTTACACCGTAGCAAAATTTGGCTACAAGTTCGAAAGTTTTCGATCCGCCAGGGATGTCATCGAGTTTAATAATGCAACTACCCTCTTGTTCTCTCTCTGATGCTTCAGCAATCGCTTTCTCCATCATCCCACTTCTTGAGAGCAAAGGGAACTACAATGAAAATAATAAATAATCGAAGATTACGAAGCAAAAACTATATTCAACTGTCATTAAAAATTAAGTACAAATGTTATACCTTGTGCAGATGGAAAGACATTTCCCCAACTTCTACAACAATATCACTGGGCAGCCCCGTCGTGCAGAACCTACACACCAAAAAGGAAGGTCAAATAAGGGGAAAACATTTAAATTTTCTTTCACGAACAAATTAGTCAAAACTCAAAATATACTCGTTGACCAGAAAAATATTCAAATAAAAGAATATATCATGAGCAGCAGTGTTGGTGGAACGCATCAACTGAAAGGCTACAGAAAAACAACTCCCGCTAATTGAAGCAGAAGCCTGAGAGGCTGAAACTCCCTTGGAATGTTTGATGAATTTTTTTAGGCGAATCTCTAGGTATAATTTCTTGGAGTTTCCCATCAAAATAACTTGTTTGTCAAGGGTTGCACACAGTTTTTGACTAACTCTAAGAGCCCAAAGATACCATTTTAGAAACCTATGGGAATTACACCAGGCTATCTTATCAAACTGAAGAAGCATAAATAATCATAACAAACAACCAAACAAATTTCGTCAAAGAACAGAAAACCAATCCCTTATAATGTTTCAGAAACCATCTTTAAAAAAATTGAGCCAAATTCTTGTAGTTTCTCAGTCCAACTATATGTATTTATATCGAAATATATGGCCGCCGAGTACATAGCAATTAAACCCGTATTGAGTAAAAAAAATACCATGTCTTGTATAACTCTAGAAAAAAAGTTGAAAAACATCATATACTGTAGGTGTTCTGCAAATCATCACCATGTACTTTAAAATTTGCAATAAACCATTACATAATTCCAACTTGTAGAGTAGACCACTTCCGCCAATTTTGTAGGTGGTGCGCCTGATGATATCATTGACTTCTACAAGATCTATGCATCTTAAACTTACAAAGATAATCAGGTGCCATGAAGTTCCGTAATAACACTGTGCTCTGCTATAACTTTACGTTTTCCTTATGTAGTATTGTTTCTGATCTAATGGGATGGCTTTACGTATAGATCTCGATAACGCACGGAATAAGAAAAAACCATCGAAAATGAACAAAGCAAGGTTATATCAATTGAAAAAAAGAGAGAACTGGCAGTTGCAAAACTTGGGAAACTACATAGTGCTGGTGAGAATTTATCCGAGTATACTACATGATGTTTTATCCATAATTTCATAAGACAAACAATGAACAGTTTCAATGCATATAAACTTCCAAACTGGTATACAAGATGAAGCAACAGGAACAAATGAGCAGATAAACCAACAGGAATATCAACAAAATTCCACTAAAAATCAGGCAATGAACTAATAGCACGCTAAAATGGATTCACACCTCCATATTAAGAAGAAAAAAACGATCTTTTAGAATGTATCTTGATTTATTTATTTTTATCGATTTTCGCCTTTCACCCCCCATAATTACGAACAAAAACAGCTCTAGTTCCGCCACCGACTAAAATACATACAAAAATTAAATTTCATAGGAAAAACAATACATGAGAGATCATAAACATACCATGCCTGGCCTTTCCTCTGGAAAGCATCAGCTTTGGATCCCAACTTCATACAAGCCATTTTTCCCTCCAAAAAGCCAAAATCTTAAACACAAAGATTAGCTTTTTTTTTTTTACTTAAATTCAAATCCAACCCAACAAAACCCCACTCCTTCTACACCAATGCCCTTGCAATCACCTCAAATTAATGCCTTTTTTTAGCTCAAAAGCACAAAAACCACAACTTTGTGGCTCTAAAACCCCAATTTCCACTCCCAATCACTTTAATTTTTCACTTAGATCCAAGAAAATGCAGCTACCCTTTTGAATATCTCAAATTTCTTAAAAACCCTTTTCACTAAAATGCCTGAATATACCAAATAGCTAACTAACCCTCTTTTAATACTCTCAAAAAGCAATAAAAGAGTGATAAAAAAAAACTTCAGCTAAGGAACAAGACACAAGCTTTAGGTCAACCCTTCTTAGAGAAACAAAAAAACAAAATAAAAAACAAAATAGCAAGTAAAATAAAAAAAAACTGACATAAACCCACTCCTCTAACTCAAAAACCCAAAAGAAGTTTCTAAAATTTTCTTTTTTCTTTTTTGTCCTCAGCTATTAAATACTAGCAGAGTTTATTTATTTATTATATTATTGTCTGACAAAAAAAAGGGTAATTAATGGTGGTTTGGGAAACATAACGCTCCCACTAGTTATGGGTCGTTGCTAATAAATTACTGGGTAGGTTGTTCTTTTCTATAACTAGAGTTTTTTATTTTATTAGAGATACATGTTTGGTGTTTTTTTATTTTTATTATAAAAAAAGTTGTAATAAAGAAACTTATGAGCTTTATCTAGTAGTGCATATAGTTTGAGTAAGAAAACTATTTTGTTTGTTTCTTTTCAACTGAAATGCTAATAGTTATGAAATTCTATAAAAGTGATGGATTTGGTCCTTACTTGTTCGGACGGGATCTCTGGATAGGTTTGGTCGCCTTCTTTTTGTGTTTTTATAGGTTCAAATTCGTTATCACGATATAGTATGAAATGAGATTAAATAGGAAGGAAGTTGGAGCATGTTGAAATGGGTTGACACCGTACTGCTTATTGTTACAAGATATTTTTAGTTTTAACTTTTTAACACCGTTCTTGATATCAAATTGGAGTATTTTTTTGTCATGAAGAGGGACGGATACATGATTGGCAATATGGGATTGCAGACTACATAGCGTTATTACACGAGGTTGCAAAACTCATATTTTATCGATCTTTTTCACTGAAAATATAACATTATCGGAAATTATGGTGTTGCAAGTGGCATCTCTTTATTTCCCAAGTGCTTCTCTTATTTAGGATCCTGATTCTTTCACCGATCTCAGACTAACTTACTACGGGAAACTTTAAATGGGTCAAATTATATGTTCTCTATCATTCGAAAACAAAGTTTTGCCTGTAATAAGATAAAATTTGTGTCCCATGGAGGGCCTATTAAGCAAAACTGAACTGTAGAGCCAAAGTGAATTTTTATGTAAACTATGGAGACCACTATGCGCTAATCCTAATCCTTGAAGAAATGTTGTTAAAATATTTAGAAGAATATATAATGATGAAAGGGAAATGAAAGAGTATGAAAGTAACAGGTATCTGTTTGTTCCAGCTAGGCCATGTGTGGATTGCGCCTATTCTTAGCTTTTGCACAAATTTATTTTCTCAACATGCCATTATTTATTGCACGTTAAATGGTTGTACAGATTTATTACATTACATAAATTGACAATACCACAATTGAAAGTGGACAAAGTCCACACTTTGTTAGCTTACATCATGTAAGGTTAGAAAGGGCCTATTTGCACACGTACTCTCACCGAATTTTTTTATAGAAAGTGTGAAATGACTTGATGCATTCTCTTTCCCTCAAAATGAACTATAGAAAGAAAACGATCTTTTTATTTGTTGCTATTTAGGCCATATTGAATTTATGACAATATGACATGGTCCCAAATTCCAGTTAATTGGAAAGTTTTAGCAAATAATGATTGAAATAAACTGACTTTAGTTCATTTATATTCTCGTCAAACGTGGGTCCTTTTGATCGATGGAGACTTGATGTATAAAATAGAAATTTTAGTTTTGTGCCCTGTATCGGAAGACTGTTAGTAAGCAGTGCTTTTTAAGATATACTCAAATTAAGCCAGTTAGTGTGTATCATAGGGGACTAGCCATGTCCCACTTACCTTCACCCGTTTAATATTTTCATTCATCGGATCGGGCCACGAGCGAGGGAGAATATTAGAGTTTTTTATTATCTCATATCCAATATATATCGACCAAACATGTGGTCTAATAATAAGTTCCCTCAGAATTTTAAAGGATGGTGGAGAGAGCTAAGCTTAGTTCTAAATTCGCTCTCATTGTGCGAGTCTGTGCATAACATGGCATAATATGAGCTTGTATATCAGAACTTAACAGCGCTATGATAGAATTACGATATCGCAATCCAAAGTGTTAAGCAACCTTCTTTCTAGTATTTCTGATAAGATGATGGGATGGCAACCATTCCCATCATCAATAATACTCGTGACAAAATTACTCGTACATATACGTAACAAAATGGGTTCTACATAAGTCAACTCAAAGCTTACAACAATAAATAAGCACAGTTTTTGATGTGGTATAAGAATCAGGTAAGCTAGCCATTGCTCTACATGTTAACATGGTCCCAATCAATAGTTGTATCTTCATATCCATTCCCAGTTTGATGAAACCTGTTTTTAGCCAATCTGCTCATCATTGCCAAACCTGATGAAAATAAAATTGCACCTTCATCAGTGATACAAAAATAAAACAAGATGCATTTAACCAATGACAACAGTAAAGATTAGTTTGGCTACAGTTTTTCAGCTCTAGTTGTTTGCTTTTAAGTTGTGCATTTGGTTGTCAAGCTTTGAAGCGACGCTTTTATACTTTAATGGCTTACAATAAACTGAAAGCTGTAATTAACCATTTTTTTAATGTCTAAAAGAAACTAGCTTTCTGCTTTAAAACTCCAACAAAATAAAGCACTCGATTAGTTTATCACGAACCGCCCCTTTAAGATGTTCATTCGAATCTACAATCACTGTGGCACACTAACTCTACCCCTAGTTTTATATTTTCAGCAAAGGATGATCCTCTATGGACTATCTTGTTAAAGATTAAAACCATTAATTATGAGCATGGGTGAACGTTTATGTGAGATTGGTTCAGGTTTCGGAAAATACGTGACTGTATAGACTTGTATAAAGTCAAGATGGAGTTCTATTTACCTTCCACCAATTTGTAAAGAGACGACCACCACCTATCACTGGGGACCTGATACTGATCAAGGGTTTCTTCAATGGCTTTATCATGTTTCCCTTCTAGAACTCCTTGCAGAGTTAAAACCGCATCTTTTGTCCGTTGCAAAATATTATGTTCATCTTCTATCTCTAACTGGACAAGGTCGTTGTGGGATGAAGTGAGAGAAACAGCAAGCGCATACTGAGCAGCTGCAGCCCACCTAGACGAAGCAAGCCATCTTCGTTGACCGTCTAACCTTCTCGTCTCTTCTCTCTCCTTGTGCTCGTTAAGTACTAAGCTTCGCAAGTACTGGGCATTTGCAGCACCGGTACTTTGGACCATCTTAGAGAATGAACTTTCGTCATTTTCCAGCAAATTCTCTGGGGTATTGTATTCTAATACCTGGACAAACAAATACTCACATCTCAGATACAAATATGGTTCGTTTATCTGTTTTGAAAAGCTCACTTCAAAGTTCAAGAAAAGTTTTATAAGAAAAAGTTGTTTGCAAGAAAGCCCAAAGAGCTTATGTTTTTTACGGTCAAAAACTTGTTTTATAGGAGATCGTGCAAAAACTTAAGCTACGCTTTTGAGTTTCAAGAAACTGGCCTAATTTCAGTTTCATATACTAAGTAATCATAATTTCGGACTTCGTACACCAAACAGGAAATACTTCATAGTTTGACTTAGAAGTGCTAATTAATAATGAAAACCAAATATTTTAGACAACAGTCCACCTCGCCTATTGTCTTTTCTACACCACTCTATCACTTAAAATTATATTTTGATCCCAAATCTGTCACTTTTATGTATGTCATGCAAAAGCATGAAAAACAATGGTAAGCTTGGTGTACTAAACTGCTTATTTTTAATTATTGTATGTTGGTGTCGAAGATTAAGAATTGATTATATACTATTGTAGAAAGTTTCAATTTCCAGTCAACAATATGAAGTACTTCTTGTAATTTTTAATTACAACTCTGTCAATTTCACTTGCAGAAAACCTAACATTGTCAGAATTTCACAGCTAGAAAAAACTACATGTTTTAAAACAAGAAGATAGAACATACCCGACCAGCTTCAAGCAGAAGAATACGGTCACAATCAATAATGGTATTCAGACGATGTGCAATAATGAGCATTGTACACGACTTGAATTCTTCTCTTATGGTTTTTTGAATAAGGGCATCGGTCCTAACGTCAACAGCCGCAGTTGCTTCATCAAGTACAAGAATCTTTGATCTCCGTAACAATGCTCGAGAAAGACTCAACAATTGTCTCTGTCCAACACTAAAATTCTCGCCCGCCTCAGAAACCTTCATAATATTAAAAAAATAGTATTACACTAATAATCACAATATTTAAACAGGTTAAAAAAGTAATCCACATGTACAACACTATAAATTCCCAGGTGGGGATTCCCTGTGTGACTTACTGAAACTATAGGGACCCTTAAAGTTGTACTTAAACTACCGAGGACCACTCTAATGTAACTTAACCAAACTATGAGGACAATTATTATTAACCAAAAAAATATTTCTTCCTAGGTATAAGGACCATTACTGTAACTCGCCAAAGCAACCAATTTGTAATTAAAAAAAGCATAGTATACCTCAGCATCCAGTCCCAACGAATTTCTCCTAATGACATCCTTAAGGTGTGCCCTTTCTAAAGCCTCCCAAAGGTCAGCATCATTGTGTTCGCTAAAAGGGTCAAGATTAAATCGAACAGTCCCTGAAGAAAAAAAAAATGATATTAAATGTTTGATTCACGAACTTATCTCTTTGAATCATTAAGAAAACTGAAACTATTTTCAGCAGTGAAGTAACAATAACCATTTGCAATGCGTTTAAATAGGATTCATCCGCTTCATAATTCTTCAAGATTAAAGTTATTCACCAACTCAACCCATTAGTACATAAACTTAGTTTTTACTTTTCAAATAGGTCTAGGATCCCATTAAGGAATAATACTGTAAAAAACAATTTACAATTTCTGAATGTGTCCAAATGGAGACACGGGGTGAAATCTGCTTCAATTTTCTTTAAATTATAAACTTTACTTAACAGTAAAGGGTGCCAACTAAACCCCCCAGGCAGTGAGGTGACTTTTCTACATTTAAAAGAAGATGTGGAAAACAGATTGTAAAGAATATCTGAAAGGTTGTACCTGAGAAAAGGACAGGTGCTTGTGGGATAATACCAAGAACCTTCCGAAGATCGGTTAACCCAAACTTTGCAATATCATAGCCATCAACCAAAATCCTCCCTCTCTCTAGTTCCACGATCCGAAACAATGCATTTAACATACTCGATTTCCCAGCCCCAGTTCTTCCAACAATCCCCACTTTATCACTCGGAGATATCGTAAAAGACAACCCATGTAAAACAGGTGGCAGCTCCGGCCTATAACGCAATACAACATCCTCAAACGTAATGCTTCCCGAGGAAGGCCAGGCTGGTGGTGGACGATTGCTCTCTATAACTGTTGGTCCCTCAGAAGGCAAATCAACATATGTACCAATTCGTTCAACCGCATTTAAACTGTTTTCTGCCAGGCTGGCGAGTCTTAATACACCAGTAAGTAATCCCGTGATATTTAAAGCGTAACTTAAAAGCAGACCCATAACTGAAGCAAACGCTTCTTGGTTTTCGGCTCTTCCGTTTTGTACGACAGCAAAGGTTGCAGTGAGCCAAATCATTAGTCCACCTAGTGTTTCTAAACGAATTCCTAGCCATCTATTCGCGCTCATGTTAAGAAGGGTGAATCTGATATTATTGTCCATTGCTTTTCCATTAATGTTCGCCATCCTGTCATATGCTTTGTACGCTCGGATACTTGAGAGACCGTTTAATGCTTCTCCAAACTGAGCATATACAGGGGATCTGGAAATGGAATCTAAGCGTTTTACCTCCCGGGATGTGCTCTATATAAAAAAATATTGATAGATACAGTATAAGTTAAGGTCTGGAAACTATTTGTTCTGAAAACTAGCATATAGTAAACTACACAAACACATTAGTACAACGTGACTGTAACACTTTTTTTTTTTCATTTCATTTTTAATTTTTAAGTAAATACCACAGCTTTACGAATCTAGAACTGATACACTTGCTTCTTTACCTCCAGGTTTCTTAAGAGTTCAAAAGATGGAAAGTGAATTAATTGCTTAAAAAGGTTTTACAAGATTCCCTTTTCTTCAAGCAAGTCGAGAAGCCTAAAACTAAAAGTACAAATTGAAAACTCAACCCCCCATCCAAACAGATCCAGACAATGTGGAGTCAGTCGTTACCAGAAAGTAATATAAAAGGGGTGCCTTTTAATGCATTTTTTGTGTTTCTTCAAGTCAAGGTGCTACAAAAAAATTTCTGATGAGGAAATATATAGATATTACATTCAGCTCAAGATTTACAAGATGTACAGGCAACCAAGTAAATCCAAAACTCTGTGAACTATTTTCAGCACTCAGCAGATTCTCAACAAAGATATAATATTAAACTTTTAGTCAGGTTTAATCAATCAATTACCTTCTTCCTGGAATATCTAAAAATTTAGCAACACTGGACTTTGCAAAAGTATCTGTCTAGTGGTACTTGAGTGAAAAGTAGTTATGCTATCACACAAGTATAAAAACAAAAGAAAAACATAGAAGCTTAGATTCCATAATACCTGATAATAGAGATAGGCAGCATAAAACAAAACCAAAAGAGGCATAATTGCCCATAAAGACATGGTGCTGACGATTCCTATTAACACAAATGTGGACACAAGCTGTGATATTTGACCCAAAAACATATTCACAAACACAGCAACATTTCGGTCAATGTCACCGAGATCCTTAGCAAATCGATTAATAATCCGGCCAAGAGGATTTGTGTGAAAAAAGACCATAGGTGCCCGCAATATAGAGTTAAGCATCGCATCATGTAATCTTTTGGCTGCATAAAGACTTGATAGGATTAACCAAAAGGAATTTGCCAGTGTCACCATAACCTACACGAAAAAGAACCAAACCTTTATTTGCTGATAGTGGACAATAAAAAATAAATTAGAAATAAAACGAAATTGTGAAATACATACTTGGCCAAATGAGAGAAGACCATAAATTAAATTGTAAAATGCGGGAGAGTAGCGAACTGATCTGCTTTGATCAGTCCATACACTTAACCATGTGCTACTGCTTATTCTCAGAGCTTCTGTAAGAACATAGCACATGAAGAGAATAATAACCACCCATAGACCTCCCAATGCATCCTTGTACCTAAGAGAAATTACGTTTAAGATTGACATATTATAAAAGAAAATATAACAAAACAATGACAAGACAAATGGACAGTGTAACTAAGGCTCTGTATGGTAGTGCAGAAAGTGTTTTATACACCAAAATTATTACAATGAAAATTCTTTTTCAAAGTTTTTTTTTTCTATCTATTTTCTGTTATTTAGTCATGTAAAATGGGTAAAGCATTTTATCGTAATTCTTTTTTCCCACCAAACCAATTGGATCCTGGATGTCGTGTTGCGATTTGAATATACAGACCATTTGTAGAACATACATTCCAAAAAAACACATCACGCTCAGACATACCCCTTTAGTTTTCCACATATTTCAAATTTTTGCTATGAACTATCGAGATCAATAAAAGTAATTCAGAGAGACACCAAGAGAAGGAAGATGGTAGGCGACATTGGTGATGCCCATAAGCTGTTAGAAACAAAAAGGGCTGCTACACTATCTTACCTCTGCAGAACTTTCACGCTCACAACCCCAGTTTCTCTTTCTTCCTGCTTTATAAGTATAGACTTTCCTTCTTTTTTCGGCTCTGTGCTATTTATAGCTTTAACAAGGTCGTTCGTTCCTCCAATAATAATAGTTTTAGAAGTTTCATGACTACCATTTTCAACTGCTGCTTCTTCTTCTACATATTCTTCCATTTTCCCTGCGTTTTCCATTAACTTTTGGAATAGCACACCGTTGCTTGATAAGTAATTAAATGTCCCCTCTTCCTTTACCATGCCTTCATGGACCAGGAGAATTTTATCGACTTGTGAAAGAAAATGTAACTGGTTGGTGACCAGAACTCTTGTTTTCCCTTTCAACTCTTCTTTTATGCATTTCTCAAAAACCTGGGCATTTGCCGCATTTGAAATGCAATTATCAGTTTCTCAGAAGACAAAAAGGAAGTAATTAAACAAACAGATATATAATTGCAAAAAATACAATGGAATTTTTATTTCAGAATGATGAAAGATATGACCTATTTACCATTAACATCAAAAGAAAGTGTCTGCTCGTTCAATTACCAAATTATTAATTTCAATTTACTATCGTGAAAATACTACTTATTATTAAGGAATACAATACCTGTCGCCCTACATGGGCATCCAGTGCACTTAAAGGATCATCAAAAATATAAACATCTGAATTAGAATAAACAGCTCTTGCTAGGGACACTCTTTGCTTCTGACCACCACTGATATTAACCCCTCTTTCACCAATTTCAGTAAGATCACCTCCCTAATGAAAAGAGCAACGGCGAGGAACAATGACATCAGCTCCAAAACAGCTTTAATAGGAGTATTAAAAATCAATTTCTGTCTAGGATATATATAAAAAAACGTGCAGTTAACTCACAGGAAGAAGATCAAGATCATGCTCCAATGCGGCGACTTCTATCGACTTCTTATATCTCGTAGAATCGAGAACAGACCCAAACAATATATTTTCACGCACCTGAAAGTATATGTGAGAGTCGGTCTTCTTTTAACTCAAATTTTTTAAACCATCAAAGAAAAGAATGTGTATACTTACAGTTGCATTAAAAATCCATGAGACTTGAGAGACATAAGCAACAGATCCTCGGATAACAGCACTTGAATCTGCTATTGGAGGAAGCTCTCCAAGCATAGCCGAGACAAGGGACGTTTTTCCCTCTCCAGTACTGCCGACAATTGCTACCAAGCTACCGGTTGGTATATCCAAATTAATATTAGATAATGTGGGCTTCTCGGCCTTCATAAGGGAAATAAATCAGTCGGTAAAATAAACACAATAGTACAGCATTTTGAAGGAAATAATCGAACCACATTAGCAGTCGTACAATAACGAAATCAAATCCAAAAATGAAATGAAGTTTGTATATTCAGAGAATCAGAGTGACAATGTTAAATTTTGGGTAAAATTCAAATAACCCCAGTATTTAGCAGATAAACCCATGCACTTCAGTTACTAGCAGATAACCCACACCTACTATTTTTTCTTTTTTGCAAACTGTTACAGCCCAAATTACTATATTATTCTTGCAAACAAGCCTCATTGACCAATTCCAACATGGTACAACCTTGTACTCGATAGTCTGTTCTGAATTATTGTTGTTTGGATATATGGATAGAGGTTAGCAAAAAAGGTAAGTTTAGAGTAATTTATACAAAGAAAAGATTAATTAAAGGAGAGGACTGCACATTTTACAAGTAATTGGTGTCACTTGCTTTCCGCTGCTGGTAATGCGTAGATTTAAAAAAAAAAACATGTGACAGAAACATCAGTTATCCAAAAATGGACAATCGAGCACAAAGTTATGCCATTTCAAAGTTTGATATAGGAATACAAATTTACGTAGTCCTTGGGGTATTTGGAAAACACTCATAGTACATGGGGGTTACTTGTAGTCCACCCCTAATATGAGAAATGCAAGGTAAAACTTCGGTGAACTAAACATTTACAGCTCCCACAAAAAGATATGCATAACCTTTGTTACATAATCTAAAGTAGGAAGTGATACGACTGAAATACTGACCTTTGAGTCCCAAGAGAAGAAACCATTTCTAACTGAAATTGCAGGAAGTCCTGGTTCAAGTGGTGGGTTCGGTAAGAGAATTCTTTCTTCAGCTAAAAGAAGATCTTCAAGACGTTTTAGAGATACATTCGCGTTAACAACCTGTCAAATTCGGCAGCGGTTTCATAATTGTTTATTATAAATATGATGTTGGTCAAAGAATGGGATGACAGAAAGTTATGATTAAAAAATAGAACCTGAGTTATTATGTTTGGGAGCATATATAGTGGAAATCGTAACACCGCAAACAATGAAAGTGATGTAAATGCCCTTGCAGGCGTCAATTCTCCTCCCAGCAAAGTGAAAACACCAAAAGAAACGACAATCACAAATACTGGAATGCTGTTTAGTATGAAACTGTTAAACTGCAAAAAGAAAAGAATGTTTAAGAATATAGAACAGCAAAAATGACTTCAAAATATGTTGCTCCTCTTGGCATAAATATGAAAGTTTGGAATGAGTAATGCGTACTGCTGCCAATATTTGTGCTTTGCGGAACCATGACAGCTCATCATTCCGAACTTGTTGAACTTTGTTTTGGAAGCTACTCTCCCATGCATAACATCTGCAACATGTTCAATAACAAGTTAGGAAATTAGTCACATTACCTAAATCATGAAAGTGGCAAGCATTTGGAATATCAAAATGAACCATACTTCACAGTATCCATGGCAGCCAAAATTTCATTCATGAGGCCAATTCTCTTGTCTGTTCGCTGCAATCCTTCCTTCGACTGTTTCTGCATTTTGCTGATGACATATGTCTGCCACAAGAGAAATAATTAAAATCCAAGCGGCACATCTTTAAACAAAAACTAATTTTTATAAGAATTGGCAAGTTTTGGAGAAGTCTGGAATTCCAATGACTTTCCTTATTCTCATATTCCATCCCTTTAACTGTTCTAAAATTTGGAATTTCTCGTTAAGTTTCGTAAAGCAGACCTCTAAACATAAAATAGGTCTCTCACTTTCAGCTCTAAGTATTTATTTAATTAAAAGTGTAGATTAATCTGATTCTAATTTTTTTTAACAAAGATTAAAACAACCAATGAAAGAGCGAATGACCAAGATATAGAGAGAAAAAAATGGATTCAAAGGCTATAGTTAGATGTGTAAAAGAAATCTAATTAATGTATGAAGAGAAAACAATAAGAACCATTCTCTCTTGAAATAATCTGAACTTTAAAATGTGGGAGAAGAAAAGGAGCGAGGGAAGTTGCTTTGCATTGCAAACACACAACAGATGCACATACACACAGATAGAGAGAGATAGAGAGATAGAGAGATAGAGAGAGGAGAGGGAGAACTTACTTGCACAGGGAACAAAAGGAGTAGCAGCAGTGCCCCAATAAGTGAAGCAACACCCAACTGCTGGTAAAGCAGAACCATAGCAACTATGATACGAAAAGGAGCTGACCACAAAGTGTGAAGTGACTGGCATATTTGCTGTTGGGGTAAAACAACAACAAAGGGATGTTTAGTAAAAAAACTGTACTCACCGAAATATTAAACAAAATTCCATCACCACATATTTAATTAAAGTAGTAAACACATGGATACAAAAAAAGATGACGTCGCCTGTTAAAACAATATATAGCTGCATACTGACGTGTGCAAATTGAGCAGGAACCCTTTCTCTAGGTAATATTTTCTTCCCTTTTCTAAGAATTCAATTTTTATTTGACATTTTAAGGTGAGGGCTAACAAGGAAAATGCTTAAGACTGTATGTCAAACAGGGAATATGTTCTGAAGAGAGAATTGCTTCCACGCAACCATTATAAACAAAAGCATAAGCATTAAGAGACAATCCAATAACATAGACTAGAAAGCCATTGCGAAATTCCAAAAATTCCCACCAGTGACAAGACTTTTACTCGAGCAAAACTTGTCTTAGTGATAAAAGTATTCGTAACTAGTTTTTCCAAACTACATGACATAATTTTGCAAATTTGTAAAGAGAGAATACCCACCAGTGTATAAATACTTCGTTGAGTAAAGTATCATGACTTGTTGCTACTGAATACATATATTACAAATTTATATTCCACATAAAATATACATCTGTTACACATAAAATCTGCATAATTACGTGCTTGTGTGAAAGCAGATATAAAGATGCTTAATAACATGCCTGGAGTGATTCAGCATCAGTTGTCATTAGGTTGGTGATTTTTCCTGTTGCGAATCGTTTCCGGCTTTCATGAGTTAACCTTAAAGACTTGCGGAACACAGCAGCAACCTACAGATGTCCACTTTTTGTAAGTCATCAGCAAAGGCAAACCATGGAAGTCAATTAACATATCAATATAAAAGAAAACTTACTTATACAGCCACCCTTGGCAAAAACTTAAATTTAGCGTTCAGCATTAGGAATTAATGAAATGAAAGAAAGAAAATTGAGAAAGGATTTGAGGATTATAACTAAAACTTAGCAAAATACACTAGATTAAAAAAACATACCAATTAGCAAGACACAAAAAAAAAAGGAGTTGTAGCTTAATTCAATTGTTTATTGAAAAAAATTAATAAGTAAAAGCTTATATTTCAGTTTCCTCTGAAAGAGCTGTAAGCATCCAGTGCTACAGAGACCAAATGAATTAGGAGCAGAATGGTCAAAATAATTCCACCAAAAAAAATGAAACACACAATGAGGAATGAATGGGATCAAGTAGGCATGTCTTAAGAAAAAAATAAATTAATTCAACAGTATGAACAAGATCCAATAATAAAAGTAAGATTAGTTTAACAGACCAAGGGGGTGGTCCTGAGAACCAACAGCTAGCTAGAGACGATGCTGCTTTATTCGTGAACAGTTCTTTCAGAAAATTCTTCTATTATACTCCGCAACATAAATAAAAAATACATTCATCAAAATACATATATCACCAAATAATTTTGTTGGTTCATGCTCCAGAATTTCTTGTGTGCTAATTAAAGCTATTAATGGTAAAATCACATAAAGAATATGCAAAATAAAGTTTCTCATCATTGCATGTTAAAATGATACTCAATAATGTTGAATGGTGGTTGAGTTTAAATATTAGCAAATAATAACTGTAAATCATGGCAAGTGCATGATTGTTAATTGAAGTCCCATACAATTGAACCATCAAATAAAAGTCCAAAAAGGTAGCAAATGTTACCAAGGTTGTCCGTAAGCGGTAGCCAACACGCATAACATTCTGAAAGTATTGAGCTTCACACAGCACACCAAACACCTGAACCATGTAAAGAAACGAATTACTAATATAGAAAAGGAATTGGTGAAGCATATATAGTTGAGCTATTAATTTAAGGTCAAATCCCACCAGAAAAGATTGATAAGTATAAAAAAGAATCAACTCATACCACTCCAACGAAAATGGCAAAGGCATAAAAATATCCAATATAAGTTGGATCTCTTCGTTGCATAGACTGCAGAAAGGCAAAAACAAAAAAATAAATAAATTAATAACATCGTTTATTGAATAAAATGACTAATTGAACAGTCACTTCTCATTAAATATAACAGTGAATTGCTGGATGTAACAACAATTACCAACCTGTAGAAGTTCGTTCAATATGAGTGGGCCCACAAACTGAGAGCCATCATTAAAAATCTACAAGAGTCCAATGAAAAACAATTCAATTGAAATAAAGAAATAAGACCGGAAGATTCTATTGGCACCTTGATTAATATTTACACTTGAGAGAGCACCAAGCAGATAAATATTCAATCAATTCCCATGATATTTATGCAAAATCTTTCCAAAATCGTACTCCACTTATGGAGTCGAGGATCAAGCAAAGTTGCAGTCTTTCAAATTCCCCATATTCTTAACCAAATCAAAATCTTAAGGTTATAACAAACATTAACCAAACAGCAAACTGAACACATTTCTCTACATAATTGAAGAACAAGATGTAGTCGTTGATTTGAGCCAAAAAAAGCTAAAAATTTGTTTTTCCCACTGCAATATTTATGGTCCCAATAGTCTGATCATGTTGTTTCTTGACACAAAGTTGTATATATCTTGTTTTGAGTGCATGTCACATTCAGAACTTTTTTCTGTCTGACCTAGACAATCAAGTAATATATCAATTTTGCATTATTTATGGTCCCAATAGACTGATCATCTTGTTTCTTGACATAAAATTGGCATATCTTGTTTGAGTACGCTTCACATTCAGAAACTTTTCCCGACTGACCTAGATAATTGTAATAGTTTGCAGGAATATCCTATGCTTTCCCAGAATTATATACTGTACAGTGTATAAAAGTACGCTGATCCATATATATCAAGAATTATGCTTTACGCTCAAAATCACAAGGGCCTGCACAAAGTAGATTCTTTATAAATTACCTTCCAGAAGCCACCCCACCAAAACCTAAAAAATAAAAAAGGAATTCGAATCAGACATTTTCATTACTACTATACTGCCTAGAGGCCCTAGACGAACCTCATGTCTGCACAATAACATATACCAAGAGTTTTACTTAATATATTAAAGATCCGTTTGCAGTAGCAATTTTTTCTATCAGTTCATACCTTCCGCCAAGACTGCTATTCAAAGCTCTCAAAAGCCACGGTCTAGGTCGGCGAGATTCCTCTGCCCAACACTGCTGAAATCTACAGAGTCAGAAAATAATCATCATGAATTTCACAATGTTCCAAATTTCAACAAAAAAAAAGGAGTAATTAGGATAATCCAAAGAAGGAACAAGGATAACCAACAACAAAAAACACCTGCTATTAAGGGTTTCCGTTCGATCCCAAGTGTCCAGGTTCCAAACATCCTTATCTGTCAGAGGTCGTTTATAGCCTAGCTGCATAATCTGATTCATCCATCCAAAAGTAATTTCTACAGGAGAGTTAAAAAGAGAAATCAGCATGTCAGTTTTGGCAGAATCACTTCAAAAGCGGAAATGATTTACCCATAATTTAAGGGGAAAAGGTTAAATAAAACAACACATTTGAGATGTAGCATATACAGAATGATGTCTCAAACAAGAAACAAATACTGCAGAACAAAACAAAAGGCAACATGAAGGATATTAAAATGATCAAATCCCCAAACTAACACTTCAAGTCTTATGCACAAGTACAACGGTAAGCGTTTGGCAAGATGATTATTCTCAAACTCAAGATATAAACTACATGTTTTCTCATTTCCACATCGCATTATGTAAGCATCAAGTCCCTAGTATCCTCTTTCTCATATGAGAAAAATAACATTCAAAAGCTACCTCAAAGTGCCAACCACAAGATAAAAAATGGAATAACAGGAAGAGTTCAGATTCCTGATTTACACTATCAACGGTGTGTGTAGCAACAATTTTTTTTAAAGTAGAAGTTTAGCAATAAGTTGCATATATTTATATAAAATTAGAATCGAGGCATACGGGAGAATAGATGGGCATGCCTCTCTGGACAGATTGTCTCTCCTCCAGGAAGTTCTTGATAGTCAGAGTCGTCAACAAACTCATCCCTTATGGGTGTGTACCCTGGATAAGGATCCAAGCTCGGAACATAGAACAGCAGTAAAACTCCAAACAAAACCTATGCATCAACAACATTCAAAGGTTAAACTTGATTGTTTCTGTGATTTGTAAATATGAGACGATAAAACCAACGATTTTTTTAACTCGGGGGCATGCAAAAGACACATTAATGATGGCGTTAAGACAAACTTCAAATTGATGCTATTATCAACAGATTTGAACTGGTTTTGGCCTAAACTTAATAAACAATAACCAGCCTAACACAAGCAATTATAAATACTGAGACGCAAATAAGAGCACCAAACCTGGACAAAGACTTCACTAACGTACATGAACAGAAGAGATCTGCGTATACAGAAGACGAGTGTAAAATAATTTGCAACCACATTCGATAAAAAGCAAACAGAATGCAGAATTGATTTTTCTGGAACAGCATGATTGAAGAACATAATAGATGGTTACATCAAGGTAACGGTAAGCGGAATAGGTACGAGTGTGCGCTACATAGTAAGCCTAATCTAAGATGGCAATACAAGTTAGCCTACCACCTTTGTTTATTACACAGAGAAACTTCCTATATTTCACTGTTAATTTAAGCCACGTCACTTCAGTACTTGGTCTTAAACAATACTGGTGCTCAATGTCTTCTTTCCAAGATCCAGTTTAAGTAAGAGTGGATTATGATATAGAAAACAAGATTTTAAACCAAAAGGCATAAATTTATATTAAACAACTAACCGACTGTAAAGGTCCTTCACTGAGAAAATGAGGCTGAGCATGACTGTATCTCCTATGAGGGAATAAACAACTCCAAACCTAACAACCCACCGAAATTCATGTATGTATACTATCGTTTCTACAGATAGCATTACCAGCATAGAGCACCAAGCAAAAGCCTCAACAACGAGAGAAGTTATCTGCAAAATAGTTAATGAATTTGTAAAAAAAAAAGAAAAGGAAGGTAGATTGAAGCAATAAATTTTCTGACCATGTAATTGTTATTATCACTTTCATACACTAACCTATCACCTTTTAACAAGTAGTGTACTAACCTATAAAACTCACAATTTAGACACCAGTCTATACGAATCAAACTAGCGGAGCACCAGCCTATCAAATTTCATAATTTAAATACCAGTTCATACAAAATCATACGATAAGTGCCCCAACCTATAGAACTTACGAGGGCTTAAAGGCCTGACTTAATGTTTGTGTACAAATTGTTAATTTTTCTGTAGCTTGGTGCTTAGTATATCAGTAGAATCAAATTATTAGTTTGTTGAATTAATTGTCAAAGAATGATTGGTTGGCGTGTTTAAGCAACATTTTCCCAATATTTATTCATTACATGCAAAAATAACATATTTCCATCTAAAGACAAACAATCGCATAATACACAGACTACTAATAGTCACAGAATTGATCCAATAATCAAGGAAGCACAAACCTCAAATGGGGCAAGGCCAATTTGCCCATCAAGATTAGAAACTGAATATCCCATGACCAGTCTAAATAAAGGCTCGGCAGTACAATATGCAGCCATGAGGATCAACATATAGTTGTAAATATTTGATCTCAGACGAAACCTCTTCACTTTGTAATCTCTCTTTGTCAGCCATATACGGTATACGCAGAGAGAGATAAGAACCACATTGGAAATGCAAACCACCAGAGACTCGGTTATACATGGCGTATAAGCGCCAAATGCATTTTGTACTGCTCTTGCCCATACCCCATTTTCGGCAGGTTGGCAGTACCAATCCAGTGGCTTAAACACCATCTCTCTTCACTAGCTTAATCTACAGGTGGAGAATATGTGAAGTTTCAACAAGAATTCATGCCTGCAAAGGGAATTAAGTTAACCAATGTCCACATAAGCAAATAACATACTGTATTAGAAAACAATCAAATTGTCAAAAATAAAAGGAGTGAAGAGTGTCCCTGAATTTTTCACACCAAATAACACCACAACCAACAGTTAACCTTTTACCCTTAACATTCATCAATACAGAGCGGCAAAAAAAAGTATCGGATAAGTAAACAAAGTTCATTACATGTTCTTTGAACTTATTTCCATACTTTTTTCACTTTCTTCCTCTTTTCTTTTGTCATTTTACTATAATCCTACTTCATTAAAGAGCTTTCAAGACCTCATCTCTACCAAATAGAGAACATTATTCCATTCCAAGTAAACATATTTCAACAGATATTTCGAGGTTCTTTCATTACAGCTATTAAGCAATATGTTGGCTTATCTCTGAAAAAGATAAATATCCGATTTATCTGAACTTAAAAATTCTACCTTTTCGTGCTAAAAAAACAAAATACTCAGCTCCTAAGCTGGAGAACTAATAGTTTTTTTCTTTATAACAAAAAAAAAAACGAGCTTAAAGCCTACTAAAAAACAAGCCCTCGATATTAGAAAGAGAGAAATATCAGGTTGATTAAACTTAAAACTTCTTGCTTTTCGTCCTAAAAAGAACATAAGAAACAATTCAGGTTTTTAGATGGACTGATGGAGAACTAAATGCTTAAATTCTTTTTGACAAAAAAAAAAATGTGCCTAAAGCCTTCAAGCAAACATGCCCCTCCCACCCTTATACTCCATCTCTACTTACACTTATGCAACGAGAAATAGCATGTGAGGAAGGCATAATAAATGTAACCAAATTCGGATCTTCCCAACTTGGTGAAAGAAAATGAAACTGAAAGACCAATAAACTAAATCCACAATGCACTCATATAAGCACATATATAGGTAGATAGAAAGACAGTATATAGAATCGACACCAGTCACATAAAACAACACTACCCCACCAATCTCAATACCTTAATGAGGTGCATGAACTAAATCCTGTTTTTACATTGAAGATTTCTTATTTCTAAGCAATAAGTTGACTTATCTCATAAAGAGAGTAATATCAGGTTAACTCAACAACAAAAAATTCTACACTTTTGTGGTAAAAACAGGAAGAAAAAAAACTCACCTTCTAAGCTGGAGAACTAAATGCTTTCTTTTTCTTTACAACAAAAAAACTGGACTTGAAGCCTACAATCAAACAGACCCCTAATATTATTCAACCCTCAAAACCGGACAAAACTCCATTCATGCCAACAAGTACTTATGCCATGACAACTAGCATATGATAAAGAAAACAGTAAAATTAATCAAATTTGGTAATCACAACTTTGTGAAAGAGTATTGTTAGGTCCATCAGTATACTTAGGAATTTCAAGTATACTTAGGTTACAACTGTGGTTACAATTATAGTTGCAACCTAACAACTTAACAACAACTAGAACAGCGGATAGGAATTTCAAGTATGAAATTCAAAAACCTCAGCTTTTCCAGCTAAAACCAACTAAAGAAACTCAGCTTCTTAGCTGAAAAACTGAGTGCTTATTTTTATAACCAAAATTATTTCAAAAATGAGCTTCAAGCTTACAATCAAACAAGTCCCTAATCATTCGTCTCTCAAAACCAATAATACATCACTCATATAATCACTCAAGCAATGAGAAATAGCATAAAATGAGATAAGCATGATAAATATAACCAAATTTTGATATCCTAACTTTGTGAAAGAGTATGAAATTCAAAGACTTCAGCTTTTCCTGCTAAAAACAACTAAAAAACCCAGCTTATAAGATGTAGAACTAAGTGCTTATTTTATAACCAAGATTATAAATTATAAAAAAAAAAAAAATGAGCTTGAGGCCTGCAATCAAACAACCCTCAAATATTCACCAAGAAACAAATTCAGGTCCCCTAATATATACTAAATCATTCTGTATAATCACTCAAGCAATGTTAAATAACATAAAATGAGAAATGCATAATAAAAATAACCAAATATTGATGTACCAACTTTATGAAAGAAAATGAAATTTTTAAACACCAATAAACAAATTCAGCCCACAAAACATACATTCATATAACAATCCCATATATGTTCACAATGTAGATATATCATATATATATATATATATTGAATAAATATCAGCCACAGAAATTTCAAAAAATACCTTTCGGATGTGAATGAAACAAAACCTGTTTTTTACACTGAAAGTTTCCTAACTTTGTGAACATATATATATATATATATATAGAAAGAGAGAAAAAGGGTTATGTGGGTTTTTCCAGGAAATAAAGGAAGAGAATCTTTAAACATGCTTTTTTTTTAGAGAGATAGAGAGAGAGAGAGTTGACCGGTGGTGTAGGGGGCGTCACAGCTGACGATAATATTATGAATGGTTAGTAAAAATAATACTCCTGTCAAATATATTTAAAAATAATTGGTTTGGTTGGGGTCGGTTTTGATATAAAAAATTATCGGAACAAAACCGAACTAATTATAATCGGTTTGGTTCGAATTTTAATAAATAAAAAACATAATATTTAAATTTATAATAGTTTCGTAAAGTTTTTTATTATAATTTCATTTCAAAATTTGAACCAAAAATCGAATAACAAGTAAATTTACAAATGATTTAACAAAATATATTATTGATAACTACAAATAACAAGCAAAACATCGTATATCAACTTATTGAAGTATATATAAAAATAATTATATATTTTTTATATATGAATAAAAATAATCGGTTCGGTTTTGTTCGGTTTGAAAATCACTAAGACCACAAACAGAACCGATTAAATCGGTTTATTAAATTTCAAACCGAACCAAACCAATTACTAATTGGTTTGGTTCGGTTTTTGATCGGTTCTGTTTGATTCGGTCGGTTTGATCGGTTTAGTTCGGTTTATGTACACTCCTACCTGAAATGATGACGAGAACCTCTGTAAATTAATACATGTTAAATTTGTAAACTATTTGAAGCAATATTTTTTTCCAGTTCCGACTTGGTCTAATGTAAAAAATCGTTAATATAAATATTTAGTCCACATAAAATCATAAATCAATAATTTTTCAAAATGACAAACATTACTATACCAATTAACAGAACATGACTTCATAATCGTTTAATTCTTCTTAAACTTTATATCTAATTGGAGCTAATCACTAGTTTAATTTTTATATAGTAATATATATTCTTAGTTTGCTACAAAGTTTAAGATATAACAAAAATTATATATTAGTAAGTAAATTAGTGTATTTTGTTGGCCCGTGCGGCTAAACCTTAGAGGGGTGAATAAGGTTTTTGGCGCTTTTCGCGAAATTAAACTTAATGGCAACTAACAACCCAACTTTTTGTAATTCTAAGCTTAAGCGTTTAATAGCGTTAATGAAATGCTAAAAGTCCTAAACGCAAGCAAGAAAATAAGCAATAATATAAGTTGCGGAAAGTAAAAGTTTAGGAAAAGAAATTGACACCACGATTTATAGAGGTTCGGCAAACGGCCTACGTCCTCTCCTCGGTACTACCGAGTATTTCACTAAAAATCCTCTTCCGGATATTACAAATCCTATCGAGCTCAATCAATCGATTGGCTCACCCTCTACCCGAGATTCCTAATCTGGATACAAGTGCAAGCGAACACGTTTTACGAGTCAACGACTCCCCCTCAATCTATGAGTACCCAAGTATTTAACCTAGAACTTTTAACCAACACTTTGGCTTAAAAGCTTCTACCCAAACACTCACTTACAAATGAGCTTATAATATGCTCTTTACAATTTATTGAAATTGAAACAATATCCACAATTTGATTGCTTCTAAATAAGCTAATTTGTGGCTTTGATGATGTTTGATCTTTGTTTGAGCTCGAATTGCTTTTTCTTTAATTTCCCTCTTTTTCGAATTATTTCACCAAAATGGTGATTTTTAGGGTTTTGATTGATAGAGGTTGAAGGATGATGATGTGTGTATTTTGGGCATTGTTTTAAAATTCGCGCTACGTAGCGCGAAATAGCGCTTTTTTGGTAAAAAACGCAACGAAAAATCACGATTTTGGGTGGAATTGCGCTAAAATCGCGCTATAGGGGACCAAAAGCGCAAAAAGCGCGAAATTCTGGACCAAAAGCGTAAATAGCGAGTTAAAAAAAAAACAGCGGATTTAAATAATAAATATATATTGTACAATTTTCATAAAAGTGTCTGCAGTTCAAATGGTTAAGACTGTGCTGTTATTTCCAGCAGACCTGGGTTCGAAACTCACCAACAACAATTTTTTTTTTGATTTTTTTTTATTACTATCTAATATAACTATACCTTTTTTTTTTTTTGTTATATATTCTAAAGTTTAGTGCATATTTAGGCAAAAAAAAATACACCGCAAAGCGCTATATAGCAACGCTTTAGCGCTTTTAGCGTTTCTCTCGAAAAAACGCTACGATAGCGATAACGCTATTTAAAACACTGATTTTGGGAGAGTGATTGGGGTGGTTTATATAGACCAAAAGGTCTGTTTTGTGTTTTATGACCGTTGGTAGTGGTTGAGAGCTTTTATCCATTGGTTTTAAGCAATTTCCCAGAATAAGCTGAATAGCTGTTTTTGAAATCTGCTGAAAAACGATCGGTCGTTTTTTCAGTCGACCGGTCGTTTTTGAAATCTGCAGAAAACGATCGGTCGTTTTCTACAGTCGACCGGTCGTTTTTCAGACGACCTCACTGGAAGAATTTGGTCCAGAAACGATCGGTCGTTTCTGCCATTTCGATCGGTCGTTTTTCTCTGGCAGTTTCTCGGTTTTCTCTTTATTCTTCGGATGCTTGTAGCTCCTTCGTTTTAGCTCCGATTCTGGTTCCGCTTGAATTGTTGGCTTCGTTTTTCTGTGCTCTATCTTTCTGACATTCTGAAATTTACATTTTCTACTTTTGGAAAAGACAAAGTGTTATATCATCGAAATAGAGAAATCGTAAAATCATTAAAAACATAATCAAACTTATAATCAAAATCAATTATTAAACCTATGGTTCAACATATTTGACTCTGCTAACAAGTTTAACGAGTATTCTTAGTGATATATAATGACTTTTATGTTATTAACGAGTAAATTTATTGAATTGATAAAAAACTCTTTAAAATAATAAATTATCAATTTATCGATTAGTCAATATCTTCTAAATTAATTACTATTTATGGTCCCCCAATTATCAATTTTTAGAGTAGCTAACTAGTGACACATCATCATTTAAAAAGCTATTAAATGACACATATGTATATTAAGTTAAACATCCACATTAGTTTTAACTTTAACAATGTTATCTATTTTAACTAAAAATTAATTATTCAAAATATAGTAGTATGGATATGTGTTGTGACAAAATAAATAGCAGTATGGTAGAGATATAAAAGATATACTGAGAAATAATAGTTAATTGTGGATGTGGATATATTTTTTTGTCATGTCCTTAAGTAATAACAATTAAAAAGATTGTTATCTTTAACAATATTTTTAACATCTATAAAGTTAACACAACTAATGGGAAGACAAATTTGCATTGTTAGCTAATATTTTTAGTTAACAATAGAGATAATATATTATGAATTTATGATATGATAGTATATCAAAATTTGGTACATATCAGAAATTTGGTACATATCAAAATTTGATGTGCTATCATATCATAAATTCATAATATATTATTTATATTGTTAACTAAAAATGTTAGCTAACAATGCAATTTTGTCTCCCCATTGGAGCATCCATAATAGTTTTGTTAACTTTTTATTGTTAACTAGTCACACATCATAATTTAAAAAGCTATTAAATGGCACACATGAGTATGTTAACTTAAACACCCACATCAGTTTTAACTTTAACAATGTTATATATTTTAACTAAAAATTAATTATTCAAAATATAGTATTATGGATGGGTGCTGTGAGAAAATAAATAGCAGTATGGTAGAGATATAAAAGATATACATGAGAAACAACAACAGTTAATTGTGGGCATTGATAGACTTTTTTGCCATGTAATCAAGTAATAACAATTAAAAATATTGTTATGTTTAACAATGTTTTTAACATCTATAAGCATCCACATTAGTTTTGTTAAATTTTTGTTGTTAACTAGTGACATGTCATAATTTAAAAAACTATTAAATGACACATATGCATATTAAGTTAAACACCACATTAGTTTTAACTTTAACAATGTTATCTATTTTAATTAAAAATTAAATATTCAAAATACAGTACATATCAAAATACAGTAGTTATGTATTTTTGTCATGTCATCAACTAATAACACTTAAAAAGATTGTTATCTTTAACAATGTTTTTAATATCTATAAAGTTAACACACACTTTAACGCATCTAATGGAGAGATAAAATTGTATTGGTAGCTAATATTTTTAGTTAACACACTTTTAACACATCTATTGTAGATGCTCTAAAATTAACACACACTTTAATACAACTAATGGAGAGACAAGATTGTATTGTTAGTTAACATTAGTTAACATTTTTAGTTAACAACTAATAACAACACTATTGTAGATGCTGTTAGAGCATTCACAGTAGTTATGTTAATTTTAATAATATTAACTTTGACACATCTCATTTAATTGCATGTTAAATGACACATATGTAACTTAAATTTAACATTCACATTATTGTATTAACTTAACAAAGTTATCTAATTTTAATTAAAATTAATTACTAATTGAAATCCGATTAATTAGTTATTTTGTAAACCCCACTAATATAGGAACTAAAATAAGAGTATTTGAAATATAGTTCACGTTTTAATTAATTGAATTTTGCCACGTCATCCATGAACAACATTAAAAACATTGTTATATTTAACAATTTTTTTAACACCGATAAAGATAACACATAATTTAACATAACTAATGGAGACAAAAAAATGCATTGTTAGATAGGTATTTTAGTTAACAATAGAGATAACAGCACTATTGTATTTGTAGATGCTATAACAATAAAAAATTAACAAAACTATTATGGATGCTCTTAGTAAAAAAAAAAAAGAGGGAGACTTGATAGTTACCACATATGTGTATTTTTTTTATAATCAGATGCATATACTTATTTATAATTAGGTACATATGCCATAAAAAATAACAAAATATACAAAACAAAAAAAAACCGAAAAAAATTTCAAAAAAATTATACACATTATAAAACAAGATTAGATATGATTGGACATGATTAGATAGAATTAAAAAGGATTACACATATAATATTGGACATGATTGAACAGGATACACATATTTTTTGTTTAAAAAATGTATTTTTTAAAATTTCAATTTTTTTAATTTTGATAAAATATTTTAAAATATTTTTTCCGATTTTTTTTATTTTTTAACGACATATACAACTATCTGTAAATAAATTTATAAAATATGTTTTTTTTTTTAAATATCATTAAGTTCAAAACAATCATTGTGGGGTTTGCTTTTGGTGTAAATAAGTTTATAAATTATCATTTTACCAAAAAAAAGAAAAAGGAACAGCAGGGGTATATGTTTGTCAAAAATCTGTTTTTTGTTTCTCTCACTAAAATATTCAGCTGTTATTTATTTATCTTGCGCAAGAAACTCTTTGAGGTACTTTTTCTTCCCTTTTTTTCTCAACTTTGTGAATTAAAAAATACATTATTTCGATTTTTCAATCTTGTATTTTGCTTTACTGTGATTGATTTCTACCTGAAAGTGATGAATAAAATAGTTTAATTTTAGTTTTACTTTATTTTTGATAGACTTGATTTAGGGCTGCGTTTGTTCATTAGAATAAAAAAAAACCTTCAGTTTTCAATGTTGTATCATGTTTTATTATAATTGATTTCTACCTGGAAGTGGCGAATAACGTGCATTTTATTTAAGTTTAATTTAATTTTTACTTTTCTTGATAAACTTGATTTAGGGATGATTTTGTGCATTATTAAGGGCCCGCTTGGCATCGAATTTTTTGGTCAAAAAGCTGCTTTTAATAAGCAATGAGAAAAGGACTTGCTGGAAAAGAGTGATGTAGTGTTTGGCACCACTATCACTTTTTTACTTATAACTTATTTTTATTGATAAGTCATTGATCACGTGTTTTAACTTGTAAGTCAGTTGTAAATATACAGGGACGGATTTAATGTGAAAAGGCTAAAAAAAAAGCTAAAAACTATTAGAAAAGACTACAAAATTCTATTAAAAAGTTTTTATTTTTTGAAAATTTAATGTGAAAAATCTAAAAATTCCGCAAATTCCTAGCTTACTTTTGAGTTTTTTTGCGTTTTTCACCCAAAAGCTAAAAAATCTGACATACCAAAAATAAACAAATCAAAAAGCTTAAACAACTAAGAAAAAAGTTGTTACCAAACATGCACTAAATAAATAAATGAACGAATTTTAAAGCAATTCTCAAGCGAGAAAAAAACCAGAAACTTAATATACTAAAATCGGGGGAAGTGGAACCACGATTTGATTGGTGTATTGGATATTTGAATAAAATACGTAGGCTTGTTTGGTGGTTTCAATATAAGTATAGAAGTACAGTTTTTTTGGTGGATATTAAAAAGTACACGTATAAGTAAAGCTATGTGTGTTTGGTACTTTAGAGTGTAAAAAAAGGGAGTACTTATTTTGTTTTGGGAGTAGTGAAATTGAGTTAATTTTAGTCTGTATCTTGGAAAAAAAGAGTATAATTTTCAAGAAAAAGTGTCTTTAACTTCATACTTATAAAAATTAAAAAGTATGCTTATTATTGGATTAAAGTATAATTTTCTCTTTTTGTCAAACTCCATTTTTTACTTTCTTAGTTAAACTCACAGATAAGTTAAAGTAGTGGCATACCAAACAATGCCTCTAGTTAAAAACAATCTTGTTCGTTTCCCTGTCTCTTAAGCTGGTCCGCATTTGTATGTGGGTCGTTTTTGTATGCCGAGCAGTTTTCGACTGGATTAAGGGATATTTATAGTTTACTCCGTTGTTTTACAATAAAAGTATCCAATTGATTTTAGTAACAAAATTAGTACTGTTTTTATTTCCAATACACATTATCAGTAAACACTAAACAGTTACTTAGCAAGAAAATCTAGCATATCATCGGGATATACCTTATTTGGATACAGTGTAGTTTTTTTTCTTCATATAGTCTTGAAACAAAAAGTAACGAAGCTTTTAACAAAATATAAAAAACCTAGACGAATCAAAGCTGGATAGATCGTTTATTCTAGTTTCTTGGTGTAAACAAACGTAAAAGACATGTGGTTCGAAGCTGGGTTGTTAGTCATCTTAAAAGCTAAACCAAAATAAGCTGAAACTAAAAGTAAATAAGCTCAATTTGGTGTTCTATTGTTCTAAAAACTAGTACATAGTTTATAAGATTTGATTTTTTGTGTCTTTACTCTTTAGGAGTGAAGTAAATCATATATATGGAATGCTGATCTTCTCTTTTTGGAGTCCCTTTCTTAATTAAGTCTTGACAGCATTACGAGGGTGGGATAGAATAGGGGGAATGAAAAGAATTTTGATTCGTATATAAGTTGTTAATTCAAATGTTCTAACTTTGTTAGAAAATAGGTGGATGCTAGGAGTCAAAACAGTTTCTTTTTTGTTTTGATACATAGATTTAATTTTGTGCGAATGTTTTTGTTGGTTTTGATTAGCAACTAAGGCGAGTCATTGTTTTGATCATTATACAGACACTAGAATAAAGTTATTGGAGCCCGAAATGCTTGAAGAAGAAGTAAATAGGTGCCAGATACAAGAATGGTATCCAAAGTTCAAATCTGTATCTATCAAAACCATAATCCACAAACTCCCAGAGCCCTTTGTTCACTATCTCCTCGACGACTCTGGACCGTTCCTTCTTCCTCTCTCTCACGAAGACGCCTTACCAAACAGGATCCATAATCTCGAAGAAGAAGAAGATTTTGTCGTCTCAGAAGGTTCTGACGATGAGTCAGAACAACAATCTCCATCACCATCTTTCCCAGAACTCGAAGCCCAAATAAAAGACTCGATAAATTATTTAGGTGGTTTTATTTTTCCTAAGCTTAACTGGAGTGCTCCTAAAGACTCTGCTTGGATAAGTTCCACAGGGACGCTAAAGTGTGGATCTTTTAGTGAAATTGCACTTCTTTTTAAATCGTCAGATTCACTCGTACACGATTTGTGCCACGCATACGATTCTTGCAGCGATAAATTTTCTACGAGGCCGTTGAATTTCTTTTTAGCCCTTCGAAAGTGGTACCCTTCGTTTCGTCCTGATATGGAGTTTCGATGTTTTGTCCGTGGTGGGGACCTAATTGGAATTTCTCAACGTGAGATTACTAGCTTTTACCCTTCTCTTTCGGAGGGTAAGAACGAGATAGAAATGGCGATTGTGGATTTTTTTACTGATGAGCTGATGGAAAAATTTGAGTCGGAGAACTATACTTTTGATGTTTATGTTGGCAAGGATTGTAAGGTTAGGCTTTTGGATTTTAACCCTTGGTGCCAAATTACACTGCCGTTACTTTTTTCTTGGGAGGAGTTAGAGGAGAAAAATGGGGAAAATGGTAGTCTTTTAGAGTTTAGAACTGTGGATAATCAATGTGGTGTAAGACCGGGGTTAAAAACTGCTGTACCATATGATTACTTGGATACAAGTGAAGGTAGTGGCTGGGATCAATTCTTGAAAAATACAGATGTCGCATTGAAACGACAAGCGCAGTGTTATCATCATGGAGATGAAGGGCTATGATGTTTGTCTTTTCAGGTTCTTGTATTGGTCTAATTTTCTTTTTAGATAATAGGTTTTTCTGCAGTGACAGTCAAGTGGAATCATGTTTGTTTACTATATATGATCCTGGTGTTTGCTTTCTCGGGTTGTGTTGTGTTTGTATCGGAAAGTTTCATTTTTTTGTTATCCATCTATCAGACTTGAATTTGTGATATGTACTAGTGTTTTTGCTTACTATGACTCTATGAGATTTGTGATACTAGTCATGATGTTTTGCTGTCTTTTATTGTGTTATCTGCAAAATTTCAGATAATTGTTGCTCTTTATTTATCAGACTTGAAATGAAGTTTTTTTTTGGAGGGTAACTTGAAATCAAGTTGTAATGGGTCATTTTCCTCTGATGAATTTTATTTCTTCTTTGTTCTCTCGATTTGGAATTTGGAATTTGGAATTTGATGATATGGAAGTTCTTTTCTTTTTCCTTCCGAATCCATAAAGATTGTTCAGATTTTTTTTGCCAATTAACATGACTATGAAAAATATATTAGTATGTAGAACTATGCAAAACAAGGTGGTAGTGATCGCTCCAGCGAGACACGATTTTCAAAATGGAAAGATAAACAATCTTTGATCACGGAATATTACTTATTGATCTTTTATCTTATGCCATATTATTTATTAGCCAATGAATGAAAATTAGTTTACAAATTATGGTAACAAACGACCTTCTATTCATGTACATAAGCCTTCTTTCACAAATACACCCAAATTTGTACCTATCAAGATACAATTATATCATTCATGTTTATATTTTATAATTAAGTTCTAGAGATCCACCATTTACTCCTGTAAAAGAAGGAATCTACGAGTCTCGGAAGTCACCATTTCCTCCTGTAAAAGAAGGAATCTACGAATCTCGGAAGTTGAAGTTTTCATTCTTGGATGTCTTTGTGCTTAGTCCCAAGTTACTTTCTTATAATATGATACTAGCAAGGAGGCCCGTGCTATGCACGGGTTCAGTTTGCCAGTTTGCTACACTTCATGTTTATAGAACGTAGTGCCCGGTCTTTTCCTCGCAAGGTTGAATAGAAGTATTAACACTTTGTTGCTAAGTAAAAAAATCAACTCAACTCTACAATTAAAATACTCGTATTCACAGAGTGTATTGTGTTCGGGCATTGTTATACAAATTTCTCCTAACTGTACACTTGTACCGTAGCTAACATACTGATTGATATGGTCTACAATATGAGTAAACAAATGCTTATATTCCCCTATAAGCATTTGTGCAAAATACATGGTAAAAACAAAGAATTCCTCAAATATGTGGTGGTACTCTCGTATGACAATCGACAAGTCTAGAGATGGAGTATATAGGCTCATATTTTCTATTTACTGTGTTACAAATCCTCCGATTACAGATACTTTCTCAGTGTTGGATTGAAGAGTTAAAATTGTCAAATCCTTGGCTTGTTGATGGCTTAGTAGCTTAAGGTATGTTCCTTTTCTCGACCCTTTGAACAACAGCACTGTCAGAAGATATACTGCTGATAAGTATTTGTGCAGAATTGTTGAGAGCATTGATACAGGATTACTATCTAAGCAGAATGGGTTCTTTGTTAGCAAATTGTAAGTTTGTCAATAGACTCGATACCAAGAATTAGGGCTGGGTTCGGTCCGGTTCGGTTCGGTTTTTGGTAAAACCGAAAGCGAAACCGAGCAGATTTTTCGATTCGGTTTTTTTCGGTTTCGGTCTTTTTATATTTTGGACCGAACCGGAGCGGTTTTTTCCGGTCCGGTTTCGGATTTTTTCGGGTATTTTTCGGTTTTAGTTTTAGTTTTTCGATCTTTTTTCGGTTCGGTTTTATTGTAAACCGAAACCGACCCGAAAAAGTTTCGATTTCATCTTTTTCGATTCAGTTCGGTTTTTCCGGCTTTCGGTCGAGCCCCATGAAGAATAATATGAAAATTGCAATAAACAATGCGGGCATGCACAGATTATAAAATATAAGCATATAAATTATAAAATATAAAGCATGCACATGTCCTCCCCTACACCTCATACTAATTTAAATTAGTATAAATGCTACTAATGAGCTCATGGTAGCATGCTGGAAAAAAATGATTTAAAACAAGAAAAACTAAGATGAAGTTCAGCAGTAGATATATCAATGTGAAAATGAAAATTCTAAACAATTTCTAGTTGGACAAATTGCATCTCATGGTTTTTCTTGGAACAGTAATTCATTAAAAATGACAACACAAGCGTCCAGTTTATGATATATCAATGTTTTAAATAAGAATAAGGGAACTTGAAATTTAAGGGGAAATCGATAAATAAATAAATAAATAAAACAGATTTCATATATGAAATCGCAAAAGGGAATCACCAAGATTTGTTTTTTTAAAATGAAAATACATAATGGAAAAAACGAAAGAAACAAATAGGAGGATTTATCCTCATATATTATCGACTCCACATACAACATAAATAATTAAATTCCATGCGATGTTACACGATGCAACAATTCCTCGCATCACCACAAAACCATAATACTTTTATTAAAGAGGATCAAGAGATTTCACACATACCCCTACTATAATACTCATCGTCACTATAATAGTCATCGTAAGGATCATAACCATAGCCACGAGAACCGTAGCTCACTGGCGGTGGTGGTGGTGGCGGGGGATGATAGGGTGGTGGCGGAGGTGGCATAGACCAGTAATGTGGACGAGGTGGCGGTGGTAGTGGTGGAGGAAACGGAGAAATGTGTCTACGTGGCGCACCACCACCGTAGTATCCACGATTATCATAAGCAATGTTCATCATAGGATCATTATAACACATTATGGGTCCACCCATATAAGGATGGGGATCACCGTGGTAATATCTCGGTCGTATAATTGGAGCTGTATCGTTTTTTGGAGGAGGAATATATTTATCTCCTTCCGGTGCTGCTGGTTTGGGTGGTGGTTGTTTCGGTGGTGCTTTTTTTTCAGGTTCCTTGCATGGACACTGAACATAAAAGAAAATGTCAAAAAAATGTTTATACCATAACCATCATCAATAAATCCATTATCATCATCGTCAAACTATACTTATATCCTAATAATTCGTGATTGGCTAGATAACACTATTTAACAGTTAGATATATATTTTTATCCTACGGTGTCACTAGTTGTAAACTTCGACGTTACGAGCTTTTTCTGAGTACTTGATAATATTGTAGATTATTTAGGTACTTTAACTGATGAGTATTTCAAGAATCTTTTGGAATATGTTCACTATTGTCAACTTTGGAAATAACCAAAAATCAGACTAAAAAACTATTGGGGATGGGGTGTGTAAGTGAAAAAAAAAAGAGAGGATAAGATGCACGGTAACTCTATTGTGAGAAATGAATATGGTGATACGGTAGTGGCTTTTTGTGATTTTTTGAAAGGAACATCTGTCATTGAAGTTGAATCACACGTCAAACTTGGTTTACAAATCTGTTACCAACAGGTAGTGGGTGAGATAATTCTTGAAGTAGATTCAAAAATACTGGTAAACTGGTATAAGAAGAAAAAAAATGCACCAGTAATGTTTCTCAATATTTGGAGGACATTCTTTCTCTAATTGACTTGATAGTAATGGGTTTTTCCCATATTTGGAGAGAGCAAAATTCTGTTGCGGATAAACTAGCTGCTGAAGGAGCAAATGAGATTTTCTATTATGATAATGAACTTCCAAAAAGAGCATATGGTGTTTTCTGTCTGGATTGTGAATGTTTAATTACTTTCAGAACAAGATAAAAAGATGGTCATTTGTGACACCAAGGTTTAAATTTTCTATGATTCTTAGCCCTTTGGAAACTAGCCTTTCTTTACGGCTGCTAGGATTCATTTAGTCTGTATTAGGCTTAAATGTGTACTTAAAGTCCTTTTCTAGCTTTTTTTCTCCATATGAGCAGCATTATAAGCTGTCTCGATTGTAATGTTTGTTTTGTAACACTGGGTAAGGTCCCAAATTTGTTAATAAAATTGGGGTACTGTCCATTTGCTTAAAAAAAAAAAACTCTATTGTGAGAAAAATATGTGATATAGAAGCAAAAACAAACTTGTGGAGCAAATAAGTAAAAAAAGGTTCGACTACTGTTTATACTTATTGAATATCGTGACACATAGCTTATGACGTAGCACTGAAAAAACCATGAAAATACAACTTTGAAACTTCGAAACGTTATATGTATGACGAAGAAAATGGTGAATTGAGTTGAAATTTGAGAAGTTAGGTCTTGAAACTTGATTATAAAATATGTAAATAGTATAATTGTGTATAAAATTAAGGTGTATATGTCAAAGAAGGAAATACACGCGTTATATTAGCGTGGACACAAATTTATTTGTGACTTGGACTTGGGTAATACGAGAGCATAGTAAAGCATAAGGTAAAAGATCAATTCTTTATATTAAGTGAATCTTGTAATTCCATTTTGTAATTGGTGTCCTTTTTAAAGGGATTCACTTCCTTGTTTGGCATAATTATAAATGTCAGCTTTTGGTTATCATGTTATTTGGCATTAGTCTGTGGAATTTTGTTTCCTCAGATGATAGAATATCACCAATTCTAAATCAAGACGAAAAAAGAAATGAACATGACCAATGCAAATTGCTTCAAAGTATCACAAAACAAGACAGATTCATAGTTAGTAATTGGATATTAAGTCCCAAATTTGTGGGTGACTAGTCGTGTTTTCTTTAGCTCGCTTGTATTAGGCGTGTCCTCTTTTTAATTTATTGGTCAGTTTAATTTTTAAAGAAAACAAAAAACAAGACATCAAACACCAGTATCACAATTTCTAGCAAACAATAACCATGAATTCCAATAACGACAACAGCTGAAAAAACTAATATCACGTAAAGAAAACCAATACAAAAACATGAAAAGACAATAATGAAACAAATATATCTTTTTATAATCAAAAGCTAAAGAAACAAAGAAAAAAAATTATTGCCAAACATGCACCAAGTCTTTCAATCAAGTATTGGTCTTTTTTAAGTCTTCATAACTGGTCCTTGAATTAAGATTTTAGCAACAACAAAAATTCTTTAACTAAGAACATAGTTAGTTAGAATCAACTACATTAGACTAAATATTTCACTTTTTAGTGTTACTTGTTAGTTATGGATGATATTTTCGTCACATTATACTAAATATCTCACTTTTTAGCAATAACAAAAAGTCTATAAGTAAGAACTTAGTTAGTTAGAATCAACTACATTAGACTAAATATCTCACTTTTTAGTGTTACTTATTAGTTAGGAATGATATTTTCGTCACATTGCACTTGATAACACACTCATTAAATGTCATGTTGACAATCACTTATTAAGTTTTGTGCTAAAATTAGCAATCATACCAATGAGTGATGTGACAATCAATTTATCATTTTATTCTATTTTAAATTGTTTAATAATCATATGTCACACTTATCACATTAACTATTACCAATATATTAATAAAATACATTCTTGCTAACCAAAATTAATTAGTCCAATACACATAAAAAAAATGCAAGTTAAAATTAGATTGTATAAATGTAAGTTAGCTCCTGAGATTAATTTGCACCCTACTGATTATTCTCATTCTTTACCTTTGCCAAGCATATGGAGCAAAACATAAAATTGTTTATATGATTGAATCTTCTATCTAATATACCAACTCCCACTTTGTACCCAGCGTTTTCGGGAGACAGAATACCTGATTCTAAGTCAGGGTTACTCTGTTTCTTCAGACAATTGGATCTATATTTTGTTAATAAAATACAGATCCAATGGTCTGGGAAAGCAGAGTAACCCTGACTCAGAGTCAGGTACTCTGCTTCCGCGTTTTCGTCGGTCTGCTTTGAAATGCTAACTTCACCTGCATGTGACTCACAGGTTAATTATTAACCTGCCTGCTTGCCTTAGTTGCGAAGAAGAAGTAAAGAAAAAAGCACAAGAAAAAACAAAGACAAACAAAAACCGAAAAAACGAAATACTATCTCTTTAATCAAATCTCTATTTATCTCTCTATTTAATTAAACAGCTCAACTCTGCTCATGTTTCCTTCCTCTTACTAATCTTAAGCTTACGAGTAAGCAATTTATCTGCTGGATTAGTGTTTTCATTGTAGATTATATTTTCTCAAATTGCTCTTTAATTGTTGTTTATCTTGTAATTTGTGTTTTGATCGCAGTTTATATTCGATCGAATTGCTCTTTAATTGTTATTATTTGAGCTTATTATAGTAATTATGATTATACTTGAGCTTATTTTTGTGTTTCTGTGAACCCCTAGGTTATTTAATTTGGCAAATTGAGCTATTCTAGATGGTTATTGTGAATAATTAATAATGATGCTAATAATTGTCCGTTAAGGGGATAGGGTTTGTTTGCTTGCGTATTTTATGTATAGGTATAACTTATTTTGGTGGATTTGGAGAGCTTATTATAGGAATGACGGTGATAGTGATTTGCGAAGACATATTGATTCCGATTTTGAAAGAAAAATATGGTCTCGTTTGATATTATTTGATCACTATGTGCTATTTAGGGTTCGATAGATATGATACGATATGAGATGAGAATACTTAAATAACTTTGGAAGGAGTACAATCTTGGGAAAAAAGCCATTTTTTTGCGATTCTGTGACGCCCTAGGTTATTCAAATAGCAACTTGAGCTGTTTATAGAGGTCTTTGATATGATAATTGTAAAAAATGATGCTAATAATCGCCCGTTAATGAAATAGGGCTTGGTTGCTTGTTTTTTTTTTTTGTATAGGAATAACTTATTATGGTGGATTTGGAGAATGATACTTGAGCTTATTAGGGTAATGATGATTATAGTGATTTGCTATTGATTTGATTTAAAAGAAAAATATTGGCTCGTTTGATATTATTTGATCACTATGTACTATTTAGGGTATCATATGATATGATACATTATGAGATGGGGATACTTCAATAACTTTGGAAGGAGGGCAATCCAGGGGAAAAAGGCAGTTTTTTTTTTCCGTTTCTATGAAGCCCTAGGTTATATAATTTGGCAACTTGAGCTGTTTGTAGAGATATTCTAGAGTGTGATTGTGAATAATGATGATACTAATTTATTAATTGTCTGTTAATGAGACAGGGCTTGTTTGCTTGTGTTTTTTATGTATAGGTATAACTTATTTTGGTGGATTTGGATAGCTTATTATAGTAATGACGGTGATAGTGATTTGCGAAGACATTGATTCCGATTTTGAAAGAAAAATATGGTCTCGTTTGATATTATTTGATCACTATGTTCTATTTAGGGTTCGATAGATATGATACGATGTGAGATGAGGATACTTAAATAACTTTGGAAGGAGTGCAATCTTGGGAAAAAAGCCGTTTTTTTTGCGATTCTGTGATGCCCTAGGTTATTTAAATAGCAACTTGAGCTGTTTATAGAGCTATTTGATATGGTGATTGTAAATAATGATGCTAATAATCGTCCGTTAATGAGATAGGTCTTGTTTGCTTTTTTTTTTTTTTTTGTATAGGAATAACTTATTATGGTGGATTTGGAGAACGATACTTGAGCTTATTAGGGTAATGATGGTTATAATGACTTGCTATTGATTTGATTTTAAAAGAAAAATATTGTCTCGTTTGATATTATTTGATTATTATGTACTATTTAGGCTACCATATGATATGATACATTATGAGATGGGGATACTTCAATAACTTTGAAAGGAGGGCAATCCAGGGGAAAAAGCCGTTTTCTTTTTCCGTTTCTGTGAAGCCCTAGGTTATATAATTTGGCAACTTGAGCTGTTTGTAGAGATATTCTAGATGGTGATTGTGAATAATGATGATACTAATTTATTAATTGTCTGTTAATGAGATAGGGCTTGTTTGCTTGCCTTTTTTTATGTATAGGTATAACTTATTTTGGTGGATTTGGAGAATGATACTTGAGGTTATTATGGTATGATGGTGATAGGGATTTACGATGATGTATTGATTCTGATTTTGAAAGAAAAATATGGGCTCTTTTGATATTATTTGATCACTATCTACTATTTAGGGTTCAATATGATATGATAAGATATGAGATGAGATGAGGATACTATTAATGTTTTCATCGTAGATTATATTTGCTCAAATTGCTCTTTAATTGTTGTTTATCTTGTAATTTGTGTTTTGATCGCAGTTTATATTCGATCAAATTGCTCTTTAATTGTTATTATTTACTATGTCATTTGTGTTTTTATTGTTTATTATATTTGCCAGAAATTGCTCTTTGATTGTAGTTTATGTAGAATTTGTGTTTTGATCGTAGTTTATATTCGATCGAATCTATATATACCAACCGTAACTTTTACATGCCTCCTTTGCTTTGGTTACTTGGTCTTTGGTCCGTGTATTTTCAAAGACCTACTGCTATGTGAGTGATTAGATTAGATAGGACACCCAACCATAAAAAAGTCAAAAACAAAACCACACCAATTTTATGAAAAATTGACACGCCATATATGAAATGTACTGTAGCAATATCCAATGGCTGTGGTCACCTACGCTGCTTCCAATTACCACTCTCTCTTTACATGCAACAAATTTTCTAACCATCTTCTCTCTCCTGATATCAAATAGTCTGACGAAGCGAACCAACAAGGTATTTCCTCTAACACAATATTTTTTGCAGTTTACGCTATCGTACAGTCTCAATCATTGAAATCATTAATTAAATTAACAGTCCTTTTAAACTCAATTCATTATTTGTTCTTTTATTATTGGGTAGAACTTATATTTTTATTGCAAATAAAGGGTATTGATAAACATTGAGATATTTATTAATTGGTGCTTTTTCCCCTTTAATTTGAGTGTTGGACAGATTCGTGGAGAGAGAATTAGGGAGTGAAATAAGGAGGAGCCAATGTGGAGATTCTATGAGAAGCTATATGATGGAGGCTCTCGCTATGGATCTAAAAAAACGGGATGGTTTATGCTGTGATTCGGTACTTACCTCTATCTTTAACTCTAAATATATACTCATAGTATTTAGTTTGTTTCGAAAAGCATTTAGCATTTAAAGTATGTAATCCTAATGAAATTGATTGTTCATTAGTCTGGTAATTTGATCTGAACATGTATGATTTTTTCCGTGTTAGGTTAGAATTTCGGAACATTCCTAGATTTGATTTTGCTTTTGGTTTTCGATTTGGGTTCATTTGTTTGGTAAAATTGGGGTTGATTAGACAGACTTTTGTAGAGGAGAAAAAGAGAATTAAAGCCTTTTTTGTTTACAGCTATGAAGTTCAATTTTTGTTTTCCTGTCTAGAAGATGCCAGAGCATTTGGTTGACCATTTTGGGAACTTCTTTTGCCTTTGTTTTTGTATCATGCAAAATCTACAAGTTTTAATTTTAATGAAGCCATTCTTATCCATCTAAAAATATGCCAGCTTAGTGTCTGTAGTTGCAGCCAAACAAGCTTATGAAAAGTACCATAGAGAATAGTTAAATCTAATTGCAATATTTTCGAACATGGGTTGATTGTAATTTGTAAAGTTGCTGAGAAACTATGAAGATGTTGGCCTTTCATGCCCAAAGCCAAATGAATACTTTTCTCTAGATGATCATCTAGATCACTCCAATTCTGTACAGTCACCTTTTTCAAGCGATTGTGCTGTTTTGGACGCCAATCGCAGATGGTTATTACTTTATTGTGTAGAAATACAAATATATAATAAAAAAAACATATTCGATTGGTGTTCGAAATTGAAATATGATGAGTGAGTTTTATTCTATAAAATTGTAATGATCCCGTATGTTATACGGTTGATATGTACAGACCTCATGGACAATGTTCAATTATTTTGGTTGGCAAGTGACGTAGATTGTTTTATATTTTCCCATAATAGCAATTGAATCTTAAATTTCATCTTTAAATTCGTTTGAGGACTCGAACTATTTGTTAATGCATGTTTACTTTGTCATACTCATACTTAACTTTATTTGACCTGTGTGTTTTTCCAGGCCTTGCCTTCTCTAATGTTCAGTGCAATACAAGTTTGTCCATTACTTTTCTCATTCCAACTTTTCGAATGTCTTTTTACGTACCTTTTTTTCCTTTGCAAAGATGCATACATACATTTATTATGTCCAATGTTCATAAGAGGAGCAAAAAGAAAGCGACAAAAGTTCAAAATCAAGAGAGGGATATGGAATTTTGCAGTTTATATACATGTTTTTTTCTTACGATTTTTTTTTGCTCATAAGTAGGACTAAAAGGATTACAGTAAAATTGATGTCAGATCTGGGGGTTGTGGTGATTTGCTTCAGATTCCATCATATGCCTATATCACATTTCTGTAAAAATATACTATACCATAAAAAGCACATTTTTGGCTATGTCATATTTGCTTCAGATTCCATCATATGGCTATATTAGAGCTAGACATATTCCTTGCATTAAAATTCAATTATTTTTTTTACAAAAGTGATTCGAAGTTAAACTTGGTAAATGTGATTCACGACTTGCAGGTGAGGCTCTCTGGTAATCTCATATTGTTTTTCTAATTTATGCATTATGGTTATCTTAGCTGTGTGGTTGCAACTTGTAGAGTTTAAAAGCCTTTATGCCTCGATATACGTGTTATACTTATGAAAATATACCATGTACTGTGTACATTGATTTAATCTGAAAGAAACATATTTTAAGTAAGTGTTGATTAGGAATTTATGTAATTTTTATGCAAGGAAAAGTGGTCCCGGAGTTTAACATGATGAAATTGTTTGTGGCATGGATTGTTTTTGTTTTGTGGCATGAATTGCTTATTTATGGTGTGTAGAAGTTAATTACGATAAACATAATAGGCAAACATTTTTTTCCCTTGGCAATAGTTCTTTATGTGGGTTGCTTGCTTAGCGAATGATGTCCCGGGTTTTTTAATGTAAGAAAAGTAGAATAGTCCTTAGTCCTTACCTTAATGAAATATTTTTCGTTCATCTTTTCAGAAACACGTTTGGATGGAGTATTCGGCCGAAACCCTTTAAGTTTCCACACCTAAAGGTACATCTGCATCGACCTCTTTATATTCATCACCAAAAAAAGGTTTCGAGGGGACAAACAAGGCTAAGGGTTAAGAGGAGAGGGAAATGACTTTAATTGCAAGAAGTAAATGAACTAAACTTGGGGAGGAAAGATGCGAGTGAGAATGAATCTTCAGAGCAATAGTACTCTGTAATAGTTATTGATAAAAGTAAACGATAGATATGAGTAGTTCTCATGGTTTCAAATTTCCGATGATGTGGGAAAAGCGAATATAGTGTTTTTTTTATTCTCTCTTCTATAGAATAGTCATCTTCTTTGCTGGTGGCAAAGTTTTGATTTCCTCATTTGGTAGTTGATGCAAGCTTCTAAGTTACATGAGGTTTGTCAGGGAGTTTGTGTCGTCTGGACCGTTCTATAATAATATATATTATTAGTATATCTGTTGTAATCTGAATATAAAGTAAGAGTCTTAGCGAAACTATTGCAGTAGGTTCGGAATACTGTACTTGTGCTTTGTATTTTAGTTGCCAAAAAAGCTCAATATATGATAGCCCTCATAATACTTAAAAATATGTTTAAGAAGACCCGTCCCTCCCATTTATTGATTTTTCATCATTGCGCATATTATAGATTTATGGATTCAGTCTTATTATATAGCGCATTAGCTGTTGATATTCAAATAGCTTCACTTTTTATCCTTAAGTAAATAAGCAAAGCAGATTTGGCCATGGTTTGACTAAAGCCTATCGACAATCATATTCGAGCTCAATGCCTGCTTTAGTTTCAGGTTTTGTCTGTTCATTCAAGGCGACGTATCATAAACACATCATGCCAAAGCACTAAACCAGTTAGCTAATTAACCTCGAAAAAAACTTAACTCCTCACTCACGCTACCATTAAATAGCTTAGCAGTCGGCTAGCGCACACATGAATCGAATAAAGCTCTTCGGCTCTTCGCACATTCAATGCATAAAAGCAAGCCGAATTAAACTTCCTAATTAATGAAGAAGAGACAAAAAAACGATTGTTGACTCCAGAAACCAAGAATGATGGCATCCCAGAACATCGCTGCTCATATTTTATAACAATGTGAATAAGATTACAAAGAAATCACAAGTATAAACAAGAGTCTCGTACATAAATCATAAAAACTTAAATGGCACCAATATTTTTGAGGCCAAGAACAACCCCAACTCCAATGATGTGGCCAACAGTGCCACACGCCAACGTGTCTGCTAAGGTGAACCCAGCTGGGTCACCGGTCTGCAGCCCGGAATCCCTTGTCTCGAGCTTTAAACCAGCTGTCGCCACCCTATTGGCTGAAGGGGCTAAGCCGAACCGGCCAGCAAACAGCATCAAGCTTGTGGAAGTCACCATTATCTGTTTATTCATAATTTCAGTTTTATATATAAGCTTTGGTTCAGGTCTTCATGCACATTTACAAATTTCATGAGAAGCTGAGAATTAAGACATATGCCATGCGAATTATGTTACAAAGATATTACACGAAACTAGATTTAGGTTTGTATGGCTACAACACAAATCCGAGTTTATTAGGCTTTAAAAATTGTGGGCATTGATTCGAAAGATGAACATTTTCTTGCTCAAACCAAATTAGTTTAAGCTGTGAACAATAAAGTAAACGTGAAAGCCTGAAAAGCTGAGATAACAAAACTATATAAATTAAACATCAACCGGTCTAAGCAAAGGTGCAAAACCAGGGAGGAACAGAAAAAGGCCAAGGTCACAGTCCCCCCCTGCCTGCTAGAAAAATTCCGAAAAAACATTTTCTAATGCGATGCCACTGAGCAAAGCAATGGGACTTTTGTAGTTTTACTTTTCATATTGCTTGCAACTATAACTATGCTCTATAATTGGCATGAATTAACAATTAGATGGATTGTTTGCTGACCAAATTAGTAGGTGAGCCGATGAAATCACAGCGAGCTCCTAAAGCTCCGTTTCCCCTTCGCTTCATCGGCTGCACCGCAACCTGCATAATATCGTATGATCATGTTATCGAGGCCAGTGCATTAAGTTCTAATACGTACTGAGAGTTTTTCAATCTAGTCAAGTTCATAATCAAATTTTTTTATCAAACCAAGTGAGTGACACATACTAGTTGTCCCCATCGTTTGGACCAAAGTTCTATATGATCACCATAGTTTAAAGTGGAACACTAATATTTTACACTCCATGGTAGAGAAAATCTGTACTATATTTCTGTATGAAACTAGACTTAATCGCGTAAGACGTAAGAGTGAAGATACCCCTTTTAGCATAGTGAACGTAGCACTACTCATCGCGTAATAAGTTTAAACGTTAAGACTTTTTCCCTAACGAAGATTGTACAAAGACTAACAAGAACAAAATACCCCTTTTCATGTCTTTCTTTACCAAGCTAGCTACATTATAATCTAACACATTTCAATAACAAATAAAAATTGAGGAAAAATAAAAGTTTGGACTAACCAAGCTCTGCACTGATGTGGTAGAAGAAACATTGGCCTTGAGGCCAGAAAACTGTGGGATTGTGGTCATTACACCTGCCATTTTTTTCTTTCTAATTTAGCTTACCTTGTATATTTGATAAATGTCAAAGCTTTTATTCAATGTGTATATAAATAATTGAATATTTTAACCACATAACCAGTTTGTGGCTTCAGAGTGATGCTTTTGGATACAAGCAGATACTTAATGCTGATGTGGCAGTTGTTTATTGGTAAAATCAAAAGTTGGATAAGATTTTGCCCGGGAAAAAAAGGTTTTTTGTACTTACACTTTAAACCCCAAAGTTTTAATATGTGACACTCCCCTAGATTAAATTGAACATGGGGTTTCACATGGGGACTTTGTGAATATTGTGTCGACAGCAAAGGCGGTTCCGTGGCAAGTCAAAACAGCAACCCAGCTCGGTGACGAACCGATTTTTTTTTGTTTTGAAAACACAATATAAAATTTTAATTTTATAATTTCCTCCACTAAAGGTAGGAAAAATCTTCCGCCCGGACTAAGGTGTTGGGTACCTTTCGGCCGCCAGTGTGTTGACTTGAGTTTCACAAGTTAAAAGCTATTTCTATATTTGATACATCAAGTGAAGTATTATCCTGCTTAGAACATGATCATAGAACGTAAAATAAAGTGAGGTAAAAGATGACACTGGAATAGTTCTTCTCTACATATTTGTCTAGTATCGATTACCTTAAAACTGAATTTTGAGTACTTAACTCGAGCTGTGAAATAAATTTGAACTTTTCATAATTGTGGTTGCTCTCGATTGAGTTCATATGTAAGGCTATAGCGTATATGCGATATCGGATTATACTAAATAAACATACTATATACCAATGAGAACTTGTTTTATTGGGAGTAATTTTTGTGAGTGGAATATGTAACTGTTACATATAACTCATGTACAGTTGATTAACTTAACACCTGTATATATTTATAATAACGACACACCAAATACTATTTGAGACGAAATTAAATTGTCTCTTTATTTTCGTATGAGATTGTTATTGCAGACAATTTTTTTTCTTCTTCAAATTATGTGCCTAAAAGTTAGATTTGGGGACAAAAAAATTATTTTTGCGTCTAAAATATTATTTTTGTTATGAAAATTTACCGAGAGAAAATTTGATTATATTTAAAAAAATTTTGTTTCTAATTGTTAAGTTGTTGTTGCGTGAAATGTATGTCCATATATATGGTAAGTTTTTCTTCTTTTAACTTTGACTTTATATCTTTTCTTTTCTTTTCACATTTTCATTTTAAAAATCAATTCCATGCATTATCCAATTTAGCATTTTTATATTGGAGCATAGAACGTGTATGATGTACAAGCCTTCAAATTTTGCAGACTACTTTTGAGCATTAGTAACAATGTTTAACTATTTGGTTTGAAAACAAGTCAAGTATCTCCACAAACTACTCTTAACACAAAACATTACTTTTAAGTTTCAACTACATTTCGTTCAAACTTTACGGATTCCATTTAGCCTAGCTAAAAATGAAAGGTTTGTTGATTATTACATAAGACTAACACATTAAAAATAAACGAATGTAAATATATTACTTAAGTCATCGCGGAATCGTATATGGAGTTGGATCCTCTGACATTCTGTGATGGACTGAATCACATGCATCGGTTCAGGTATATATAGAAACTTGGACTTTTCTATTAGATTAGTGTTGTAAAATAAACTTGACGGGTCTATTTGTAATAAATTAAAACTTCTACACTTAACTGAGTAAAAAGGAAATAGAAAGGTTTTTACTGCTGGAATTTAAATTAGAGGGACTGAAAATGAAATTTACATAAACTGCATGACTGAAACGAAATTCAAGAAACTTCAGGACTGGAATGTAAATTACAAAAACTACTAAATTGAAAAGTAAATGACAGAAACTACTGGACTAAAATGTAAATTATAGAAACTACTGGACCAAAATGTAAATTACAGAAACTACCGGACTGAAATGTAAATTACAGAAACTACTGGACTGAAATGTAAATTACACAAACTATTATACTAAAAAGTAAATTACATGAACTAATGGACCGAAATGTAAATTACATAAACTATTGGACTGAAAAATAAATTACATAAAATACTGGACTGAAAACTAAATAACCGAAAGTACTGGACTGAAACGTAAATAATTGAAAGTCCTGACTGAAACGTAAATAACTGAAAGTACATGACTGGAAGTAAATAACAAAAAGTAATGGACTGGAATGTAAATAACAGAAACTGCAGGAATGAAAAAACAAAAACCAGAAACTGCAGGACTAAAAAAAAAGAATTGAATAGAAAACGTACGGAATTGAACCGGTCAGATAACGTACTGAATTGAACAGAAAACGTAAATAGAAAAAAAAAATATGCAAGAAAACGAAATAAAAAAACTGATGATATAACGGTAAACCGTTTTCCATTAAATCCTATTTGCTCGCCATCTTTTAGCTTCTGACTTGTTTGAACAAACTACTACCAATGTAAAACGTATGATAATGTGACGGTTTAAACGGTGCCGCTACACTCTATGAGTTTTTTGTGATATTGTACTCTTTCTCTAAAATGCTAGTGAGTGTGTGTATTGTGTTGTGAGTTGGTCTGTTTGTTTGAGGGGTTGGGCGCACCTATTTATACTAGCTGAGAGCAGTCTCGGCATAAATACGTGGGTTACATACGTTACATAATTTTGAGGATTAACTTATATAATAAATACAAAACTTAGCATAACACACACTACATATCGAACCAGTATCTTGTACCGCCGTACCAAAACCCATGACCCGAACCGGCCCGTACACGCATGTGTATGAACTTACTACGCAATAATAGATTCAATCAATTAAACTCGTAAGAGTAGAAATTGTATATAAACTATTATTTGGACTCTTCCTCCTCACTATGGGATCAATTCAATAAAAAAAATTGTCACTTCCCACTTGAAAGTTACCTCCTTTGAATATGGACTTTTAGAAGTCAATTTCTATTAACACCGTTAACCTGTTTTGCCCGTGTAATATACCGTCTCGAATCTTGCCATGTATACTTGACAAGACTTACGAGGACGGACTTAAACGTTAAGTGTACACCACTTAACCGCTGACTCAAAGTCGGTTCATCAACACGGTAAAACCATGTTAAATTCCAACAATTTGTAATTCACATTGGTCGTAGTTCTTAGTCGGGGACAAAATAATGCAGCAATCATTCTCTCAACCGTCCCATTAAGGGAATCGGGTATCTAATGCTAGAAGTTCGAGCAAATGTATCATTACTGCCGAAGTTACTCCTTAATTCAGAATGTGCCTTTTGAAATAGAAGTCGATCATACTATAATTATTCTTTTGCAGGCGACTAGAGAGCTTCGACGGATGGGGATTATTAGTCGCTAGGATATCGTTGGTGTAATTAGTTTTTGTGATGGAGACCCAGAGAAACGTGCATCCATGGCCATTGACAGCCAAAACTCTCGTTTTTCTTCTCTACTAAGTTAACAAAATACATTATTCAGAACAGTTCTGGAATTATAAGAAGAAAAAAGGTCTAAATGGGATGATTAGGTAATCAAAATTAATTGTTATCTTAATGCATAAATTAACATTAATTTGTTTAAGTTAGTGTGGAATTTTATTTGGTTTAATATGAATCAACTTTTTTGTCTATCTCTACTTGGATTATTTATAATGCTTATATTTTTGGTTTCTTATTTAAGTCTTTTGTATATTAAACCAAATTAATGTTTTCTGAAAGTAACTTATACCATATATTAATGTCAGAATATATTTTGCAGTCTAAAAATATAAGCACTAGCTTGATTATAAAAACTTCTATTAAAACATCCATCTTCACTAGTAGCCGGATATGAATTTGTCACAATACAAGTTAAGATATTAGTGTTAACGTGTAGTACTTTTATAAATGAAAACTTCTACAAAAAGAGTAGATGTATAACGTATAGTTAATTATAGTTTTATAAATGAAAAGTTCTACAAAAAGAGTAGATGTGTAACGTGTAGTTATAAGGTCATAATGTAGTTATGCACGTAAATAACGAAAGCATATGAAAAGAGACTAAAGAGTAGACATGGCGTTATAAAAGGAAATAAATGAAAACTTCTAAAAAAAGAAACGGCTGATTCTTCAATTTACTCATACATTGAAAATCTTCATCATCACTCACCACTTTCTCTCTAACTCAGAGAGATCGAGAGGACAGACATTTTAGAGAGTTACAAACATATTTTAATTTTAGTAAACTGAGAAGTTGAAAGTGAAGAGTTATTGTTGTTCAATGGGTGGAAGTGTAACCATGAGAAAGAGGCTATTGATTTTGCAAATTTTGATAATCTTGGGATCTTATAATATTGGTACGTCTTTCTCTTCGCTTTGTTGATGACTTCATCGTGGTATATAGTAATAGTCATGGGCTTATTTTATTTGCTATTTTTGAGTGTAAGTTTTAATTTATTTCATAAAGTTGTCATTCTGTGTTCAGACATTCGGTTGTCCTTTGATGTGCCGGAAACCTTACGTTCGTTGTTTTCTGCTTCGGTAAATTAGTAAATTTTAGCGGAATGAATCCAGTTTAGCTATTAATTTTGCTTAAAGAGCAGCAGCGAAAGGCGCCAATATTTGTACATGTTTACACATTTTAGTTACGTACTAAGATAATAAAGGAGATATATGCATTTGAATCAATTGATATAATTGATAAATATTAACTAGATTTGATTTGATTTGATTTAATTGATTTTTATGAAAATCTTATTAGTTACAATATATGATTTGTTTCTATGTTTTGATTATTCTGTGTGTACTGTATAATGAAGCCCAGACATGCATGTAGTTAATTTTCGGAGAAGAATGACCCACTAATATTACGATATTTATGGTGTCTGATTATGCATATTCATCTAAAATTATTTTGATTTATGACACATCACACATATCACATATGACCCAGGAAATATCGACTCTTTGCTTTTATAATATTACAATTTTTTGTATGTTATAAAATATTTCTTATCATACTATTATTTATGTGAATGGGCTTTATGAAGCCTTAGAAACAATTATTTATAAATAAACATTAATAGTTTAAAAAATTACTGACACTCATGTACTATTGTTTACAAATAAAACAGTTTTAAATTCAAAAAAAAAAACTGAAAATAAACTGTTTCTCCCCAAAAACGTCTCATTCTTCCATTATACTGTACACATTTTTTTTCCATCTACTCTCTTTCCCTCTCTAACGTATATTTTATGATTTTAAAGTCAATATCACAAAACAATATGTACCAATTTCTTTATTAAGAATTACAGGTATGACAACATTTGTTTTGCAATAATATTATTACTTATTTATATAATTATTATTTTCTTTCAATTTTGGCTTTACGGCTTCCAATTTAATTTTCATTCAATTTCTTTGACATAGTCATTCAATAAACTAATGGAAAGAAATTAAAAGAGACGAAGGAACAGAGACCGTATACGAATTACATCACGTATCGCGTAGGCACACCCGCTAGTATGATTTATATAAACCTTTAATTTTGATTTATCACAAGTGATGTTTTTTTAATCTTGGTTAGTTGATAGGTATATTAGATATAAAGCCATGCTTTGTCTTATATTGCTTCTTTGATTGGTATTCTTTTGAATGTTTATGCGTAAAGCTTGATTTGCACAAGCAAACCCTACCTTTTTCTTTTTATATATGTCACGAGAATTATAAAAGGAGGTTTGATAAACTAATAAATCTCCTAGTAAAGCACATAAAATGGAATCCAAATCTTCCCGATGAATGGAAAAAAGAAAAGAAAATATATACTGATATGACTCTCCTTAATTACCCTTAATTAAATTCAACATCACTACCTTAGACTTAAACATGTTTACTTCATGTGTACCTAGGAAGTTTGAATCAAGTACGTACGTCTCGATCAGGTTGGTCTCGAATCTATCGTACGTCGACGGATTGGATTTTTACTCAAAAAAACAAAATCAGTTATTAACAGAGGACCCAACGATCCAAACTGTATCAAATCCAGACCAATCCATCAACCCTTCTGAATTCATTCAACACATAAGAATTAAGATCATATCATAATGGAGTAATAAAAAATAGAGATGATGATTAATTTTGAAGTCGCTCGTTTCTTCAATTGTATAAACTTATAAGCCTCTTTTCAATATTAGACTTTGTTGGAAATAAACATTTAATAACACTAAAAAAAGTGTGTTTATAACCAACGTCATGAATCCATTTCAAGGGTATGGGTCGACTTCGGTGATCCGTTGTTACAGAAAATTGATCTCCTACTCATGTTAATAGCTAGTGCTCGTCTCTCTGGTAAAAATCATATGTAGAAAGATGGAAATTTCTTTAATTCATATTGTTATAGAGTATGAATTGATGTTGTGAGAACTCGATCTATACCAAGAAATTTTTCTGAAAGAGTTCCATGTAATTAAACACTACTTTCTTCGACCAACATAAGGATCCCTATATTTATGGCTTGATAGCAGATTATATCGCTCATGAGTCTTTTCTTTTCGTTTATTTATATGCGGTATAAATTGACTCGTTATTTTGGTTTACTTTCTATTTCAAATAAGTCAATATCCTCTTTTATGGACTAGCTAAAGTGTCGCTAGGTCCAATATATTATGTCCGTCGTGTGATTCTTGACTGTGCTACTACAATGTAGAAGAGGAGTTCATTACATGTTCATGATACGCGACATGCTTAAATTTGGAGGGCATTACTCATATTTCTAATACTGATTATCATTTTTTCAAAAATAATTAAAAAGCATCCAATTTCGGTTTCCGATGAGGTAGCCAACTAATTAATTAATCAACCCTATTTTACCAAAAGACAACGATTTCAATCTTGTTTTATTTTATGACTAGTATTTGCAAGAGTACCGACATTGGTGCAAGAGGTGAAATCAGAAGTGGGAATGACAGCAACGATGTTGCCCCCTGAAGGGAACAGTACTTTCATAGGTAAGACGACGTGGTGTGTAGCCCGTGCAGGGGCCTCACAAGAGGATTTGCAAAGTGCTCTGGATTGGGCTTGCGGATCGGGCCATGCAGATTGTCGCCCAATCCAGAAAGGTGGTCGATGTTTCGAGCCCGAAACAATTTTGTCCCATGCTTCCTATGCTTTCAATATCTATTATCAACAGAATGGCAACAATGAGATTGCGTGCAATTTTGGAGGAACCGCCGTTATTAAGAAAAAAGACCCAAGTAAGTTTAAATTATTCCAAAGATAAGAAATATCATGTGTTTATAACTTGTGGTAGAAAACGGTTTAAAACCATTATTTAGGTCTGAGTATGTTTAATCATTTTAAAGGGTTGCTTCTAATTTAATTTTGTGTTTCTTTGTTGAAAAAATGAATTTTATTGAATCCTTCACGAATAGTTTATGCACGTCAGAGAATATGGATGGTTACTACTAACTAATGGTTTTCTAGAAAAATCATTTGTTTAAAGTCAGATAAATCTTCCTCAGATGATTTAAGACAATTCTCTTGTTAAAAGACTCAGAATAAATTGAGGAATAACAAGTCTTATCTATTCATTCAAACAAAAGATTAGGGGGGCTTAGTTGTTAAGTAATTTGCAAAACTAGGGTATTATTTGAAGGGATTCAGTGGTCATATGAAAAGATAAAAGCTATCACAAAATAAATTCAGCTAATTTAGTCTTATCTTTTTATTGCAGGTTATGGAAAATGTATTTACGATGCATCTAGGTAAGTATAGATTTAAAGTCGTTTCGAAATTTAACTAGAAAAAAAAAACTTTAGAATTCGCTGATGTTATTTTTTTCTTTTTGGAAATTTGTTTTCTATATAGGGATGTGAAATCTGCTGCGATTCCGTTGATGAAGAACAAGTTAAACATGTTATGGTGGACAATAACTTCTATTCTAATATTGTTTTAACACAGGGTATGTAGCAATTTCGATATACAACTTGACATAATTAAGCTCTTCTTAATATATAACTGGGAACTGGAAGAGGTATTTTTGAGTTATGGTTATTTTTTGGGAAAACTATTAATATTCAAAATGTACTTGATTAGGCCTTTTTATTTTATTTTAATTTAGGATCGAGGATATTATCCTTTTCTTTGTCGTTGGTTTAGGCATCTTGAACTAATAGGATCGATGTCCTTTTTGATTTTGTTATAACTTCAAGTTTTCATTTTGTTATTTATTTATTCTCGATACAATAGTAAAGCACGATACAAAAGTGCTTTCCATTTTCGTGTGATGTTTTGTATACATGTGTATGGCCCTATTTCACGTCTGTTTTGATTCTTCTTTTCGTATAAATATCAAACTGATATTTAGAAATGAAATCTATTCAACAGCTAACTTTTGAAAAAAATGAGGACACAAACGACTCTACTTTTATGCATATGAAATTCAATTGTCTGCTACAATGTTACTATTATTAACTTGTAACTTTTATAACGAAGGACCATTATAATAAAATTGAATCAGAACTTAAGGGTTCCTATTCCAAAAATGTAGCATGACGTGCTACTAAAACTAATATTCATGACTTCACTTAAATTTAATTTAAGGAAAGAAAATCGATCATGTGACTATGTTAGTCGAGATAACCGGATTTAATCAACAGTAAGCATGTATATATTCAGATTAGTTAGTTATAGTTTGAATCATCGAATGGCTCGATGATGAAAATTTCTACGTGTAAACGATTTATTGAACGAAATGTTAACAAGTGTGATTGAAAACCATACAGTATATGCTAAAAAAAAAACATGCATACTCGTATAAACATGATATATGCTCAAGTCATGATCAAATATTTTTTGTAATCAATCTAAAGTCTAAACATAAAAACTGACTAAAATTTTCCTTTAGATACGTTTAATCTTCAAGCAAGATAACGGTTATTAATTCTTTGATTTCTGTCCTTTTTCTTCAACTGAATAAAACATCAAAGAGTGGCAAATGCAATCTGATCAATTATTAACTTAGGTTATTCCTTCTAATTTTACGAGGTTCAAAACCCTTGCGTACTTTATATATTAACTTAGACTCATATTTTCAACTCGACTATTTTCAACTTGCATTGGGTTTTGTCGTGAATGGATTAGCCTGAGTCGCGTGCAGTTCAAATTCAAAACACAAACATTAATATTAACAAAGAAAAAAAAAAGGCTTATCTGAACCCTGAAAACAATGCAAGCAACCCATGATACGTGAAAATATAATTGAATCTTAACTTCTATAGTTAAGATTAGAACGATTCTCAAGGACGAATCGAAAATGTTCAACATAATAAATAGAGCTCTTTTGCTCGATTAATTGAAACACAGTTTTTATAGTTTATGATACCAGTGTGGACGAGTACTCGGAGTAACTCATTAGCCACCAATTATTTTCCCATCTCACTGTGACACGTATTTTGGCGAATTTACAAAAGATTGTTTGGCCATGCTTAAAAGATTAAGCTATTCTATCCATGCTCTTTCCTTAATTTTCACAATTAAGACCGTGTATAGAGTTGTTACGTACATTCTTCATTTATCAAATCCAAGTTAAAACATGGTGGGAGCTAGCCCAACATAAGGTACCAAACTGGCATATCTAAAAATGATAATGTCTTCCAATTAGGTCACCAATTCATGATGCAAAACCCACTACTTAACTAGCATAAATCTCAATACTTTTGCTATTGATTGGCATGTGAATCAACAGTTAAAAGAAGAGAACTTTGGGCAAAATTTATACTTGACAATTGAAAGACAATTGGTGATTGAATAAGCACTGATTGGAAAGGTTTAAATCATAATATATGCGTCTAGCCGAACATTCCAATATGCCATTTTGTAATTGTCGGGATTTTTTTTACTTGTAGTTTGTAGGTACAATTAAAATCAGTAGACTCGTTATTGAGCTCGTTTTCTTTTTAAAATGAGGTTTGATTGATGTTTGCTAGCCACTTTTTGTTGGAAAACATGTTATTAACATGGGTGTTCCGAATGGTCAAGGGACCATCTTTGAGTCAATATTAAATACGATAACTCAGAATTTCTGAAGCCGTACTCAAAGCGTTTGAGTAGCTCGTGCGACGAGTTTCGCAACGGTATATCGCATGACCTATTCGGAGAATGGGTGTGAATGATAATTGGTCTTGAAGGTTGGTACTCGAAAGAGGTATAAAAACCAATGCTGAAAAACGAAAAAATAAATGGGATTTAAACCATGAGGGTTATCCCACATTGTGAAATCATGAGTAATTTTTACAATATAAATACAAGTTCATCCCATGTAGTTGTTAAACTATCATGTCTATATATCCATTAGTGTGTTAGTGTGTACCACATATGCGTTCGCTCGGGTCTCGGGACACGGGGACATGGACCTGTACTAAACTGAAAAAGAGACTTTTGTATATTTACAAGAGTAGTTACTAAAGTTCCGGCAAGTTTGAAACTCCTGCAGATGTAACACTCCCAGAATTGAATGACACATTAAAGGCTGCGGTTTCAGAATACTCTATATGAGGCAGCCTCCCCCTTTCATTCAAAACACGAAAATTCACTCTCTCTAAACAGCATACATATTTTTTTCCTCATAGCATATTAGAAACAGAGAGAACCACCCACCAACAGCTCGACCTTGACTCATCGCCAGTTTTCGGCGAGTCATCCGAGACGTTGTACCTTGGGATCGAAGCGCCAACGCAACCAGAAACCTTAAGGTGGTTGGACGAATATCGATTAAGGGCAGACTGTTTACAGTCGCCTCGTCTTTTAATTCTGTCCTTTTAATTTCCGCATTTAAATTCTGTAATTTATATTTCTGTCTTTTCAATTCTGTATTTTTTTATTTCAGTATTTTAATTTGTTGTACTTAGCTGTAGTTTTTTCAATTCTGTTTTACCTTTATGTAATTTATTTAAATTACTGTTTTATTCTGTAATTTCAATTCTGTAATTTAATTATGTAATTAGAATATTTTCAATTCAGTCATGTAATTTCAATTTCAATCAGAACAGTCCGGTTGTTAAGTCTATACTTTCCAGTCCGGCAGTTTCTATTTATTGCAATTCAGTACATCAAATTATTAATTGATAATAATCTGAATAACGTTTGTTTTAATTTCTATTCAGTACCTACATGTTGTAATCAATAATTTCAATTCCAATTCCAATTCGAAATTAATAAAGATTACACTGGTTTTTGATCATTTCTTTTTAATCCTTTATTATTGCTTAATTGTTATTTCGTATACGGAAATCAATACTTTTTGCCCCAAAATATCGAGAGTTATAATAGTTTACTTGTATTAGTGTTTGCTCCTTTGTACCTAATTTTATCTGAATTTAGCCCGAGAAATTCTTATTGACAATGTGAGGGTATATTGTCCCATAATATCAATATTTCTACTCATTTATTAATAATATCAATAGTTTAAAGTATTAATAATATCATTTATTAATAATATCAATATTTCTTTAGAATTTAGTAATATCAATAGTTTAATGTAAATTTACTTTCTGTAAAAAATAAATAAATTAGAAAAAGGCCGGTAGACTCGCTTGAAACAGACCTTGTTTTCCTAATGCTGTACTAATTGTATAATACTCGAAAATTATTGTAAAGAGGAGTAAGTAAGTAAGTAAGTAAGTAAGTACATACTTGGTTGTTTAAAGTTTTGAAGCACCAAATTTCTTTTTCCACACAGTATAGCTTTCATTAGTTTCCTTTTTAGAAGGTTGGCTTTCGCCTTTCCATGTAAATTGGTACAACATTGCAAAGTGACTTTCACTACTTTCAAAATGAAATATAATTTTTTAATCTTTTACTAAAAACAAATACTCATTTGTTCAATCATTAATCTTAATCAAAATATACTTTTTACTGATAAATTTCAACCAAATATGCCTCTAAATCTGCTGATTTATTAGACTTTAACAGACCGTGTAAAAAAAATGTGCATACACATTATTATGTGAAAGTATATGATGTACTCAGAAGCCAGAAGACACCCAAAAAAAGAATATACCATGTCCAAAAAACAGTATATTTACATGTATTTTCTATATTTATTGATTTAAACAAGTTCGTCATATTATTAAATAATGTTCCGGAAATGATTAGTATACTTTTTGTTTATAATATGATAAATGATGAAAACAATTGGAGTTGGACCCATAGTATGGGATTTAATTGACTTGTTCCTTTAACAGGTCCCAGGTCGTGTATCAGAAGTGGACTCATTTCTAAATGTAACCCCTTTTTGTCACCTTGATGGCAATATATACATGCTATGGTCTGTTTGGTCCACTTTCACTTTTGCTTTCAAATGTGTCACTTAATTAAAGTTATTCCCCCCTTCTGATTGGTGCAGTATTATTGTTGGACGATTTTACAATATGTACGTACTCTTATGTTGTGTGCGAGCAAATGAATTGAACAGTTATGAACTACTACTATCTTATTAAGTTAGGTCATTGTGTTAGACCATTTGTGTTCATTTCTTAACGAGCCAAACATGAAAAATATAAAAGAATGTTTAGTATTCGAACAAGCGAAAGACTATCTGTTTGTTTCACATTTTTTCTTAGGGGTCGTTGTTAGCATACTTCGTGCTAGTAAGTTAAAAGCAACGAGACGGATGTTGTTGTGAAATGGATTGACTTGTGTGCAACAGCAGGCCGACAAGACAAAATTAGCTTGGTGTTTCCCAAGCAAATTAAAGGTTAAAACTGGTTCTTCCCGACTTACTTTTGGTGTGTAGGAGTGGCAAGATTTACTAGTTTGATACGGTTCGAACAACAGACATAATCAAGGGTAATGTTGGCTAGTTACGGGGCAAACTGTTGGTTGAGTTTGGGCGCCTAACAAGAGATACAAATCTGTTTGCAAGTGTTGGAGACTTTAAAGTGCAGAACGGTTACATGGGTTGTTGCAGACTTTATGTCAAGGAAGTTTGAAACCCTATCTTTGTGCCATGTAATCGCATGTACAAATTATAAGAATTCGGCAGTGTTTTCTCATTTCGTTTAGTTTAAGGATGAGAATCTCTTGTAAAATCGTCTGTAAACTCGTTCCTAATAATTACGCAAGTTTATTGGGTTAGTTGCGGCCGTAAACGTGTCTGTTCATTTGCTATTCACTTATGATTACATATATTTTGCTCGGGAAAAAAACATACATTTTTCTTGTCTAAATCTGTCCATAAAATTGCAGTGAGGTCACCCGAAAACGGGCTCCGTTTGAGTGCGAAAACACGAGCATTTGTGAGTGCAAACACAAGTGTACGAGTCTGATGGTTTGGCTGATCATTTTGGTAGCGTTTAAATCCAAAAACGAGACATCACAAGACAAGGCTGTTTCTGGAGCAAAAAACAACCCTATGATAACTGCTATGAAAGCAGAAATTATGATGGTTAACGAGGCGAATGACAAGAAACATACGACCAAGGCAGACTAAGTTTGTTGGAGACCCTTTTCGGCAACGAGTTCCTCTAGTTGACAACTTAATAGTTTTTTTTGTTTTTTTTTGGCAGACAACTTAATGGTTATGCATTCCAAAAGTTAGCTCTTTTAGGGCTTTTTTATCATTTCTTTTTCGCAATTATTCCTAATAGTACTCCAATTAGTGTTGTTGAGCATCGATGACGATTGACGACGATGAGCATGGGTGATCCCTTGTTGACAACTTTGATAACGAGGCATTACAAATGCAAGTTCTTTTTAGTTTTTTTCATCCTCTATATTTTTTGCGCAAAAAAAGTTCATGATCAATGTAGAAGCATTTCTCTTTTATCAAGATTCTTTTGTATATAATGTTTCAAAAAGTTGTGCTATTGTTTTTATTTTATTTACAAACAGTGAAGTGTGTCGATGACCCATCTGGTAGTAGGATAAACATAATTAATAAATGAAAGAACCATACACCTAATTAATTCGTGATTTCCTACTCATTTATCTAGTAAATTTAAAATGAACAGGATCAAATCATGATTCAAAATAGTCTAACTACAGCAAATACAGCTGGGTCCTGATGTAAGATTGCATAATTTTTTATTACATGGTACAAATTTAATAAAACTAAGCGAATGCATGATATTAAATTAAGCAACCCTATTTTTATATGTTTGAAAACTCTAGCAGACATGGGAACAATGTGAACTGGTTGTTGGAGATCTTGGTATGTATGTATAAATTTTATTTATATAACACCAACAAGTATCAACTTGCATATATATATATATATACCTGACATGAGTACTAACATTTTTTTTTTCTATTTCTGGCGTGTTATGGATTTTGAGATCATGCTATTAATTATAATTATTGTGTTTGTTAATTGTTCTTCCTAGTTTTCAACTTCCAACTTCCAAGAACATCCCTTGCTTTTAAATTGCTACAGTTTATAACCCCTCTTTTTCAAAATTTCAAGCTTCATTAAGTTGACAAAAATGATAAGTAGTTGAATTACTCATTTCAATCCGTAAAATTATATAATTGTCTGCATGCTAGCTATTTTAACGCCCAAACTCCAAAGAATATTGCATTTCTTCATTTTTAATAATAAATTGAACGTTATCATTCTATAATTAATTATCATGTTGGTTTATGAGATGTTAATTAATGACTTTTACGAGAATTTTAATGATTTTTGTAAATATTGGTATTGGATAATTAAAGTAATGTCTGCTATCTAGGTTATATATGTATGTTTTCACAATTATCTACAGTTTGTTGACGTATTAATTTTGTCCCTTTGTCTCCCTATCAAAACACCGGGAATATTGGAATGTGTTTTTTTATCATCTTTATTTTACAAAACTATATCAAGCATATACTAATTGTCGTGTTAGATTCTCGTTCATACAATCGATTGATCAAGTTGTAAGTCTGTAGTTAATTATTTAAGTGTCATTTGACTTCAACTACAATTATTAAATAAACTATGTGTTGCTTTCATGTGAAGTGGAAATTGAGATGCTCTAATATAGACCGTTTAAGAATATCTCACTTTTGATTTTTTGACGCTTTCATAATGTTTGGATTTAGTGAATCTAATGCATATCCATTGATTAATAATTAAGTAAAACTGAACATGATGCTGAAGACTATAATGCATCAAAGTGGATAAAATAAAAATTATACCTAGTGCCGTATACAAATCATATGAATTACTGTATTATCTTAATTGTCATTTTGATGTCTTTGATAACATGGACAGTCAAGTGCGAGCTTGGTGATTTTCTCTTAGCTAGTTTAGTAAAATAGATAAATAAATACTGCTCCATCCGTTCTCATTTAATTGTCAATTACGAAACTACGTGTAATTTTGACCGTTTTATAACTTGTATCAAAATTGTCGAAATCAATTTTTTTAAAATCTAATCATAAAATTTAACATTTGAACTATATAATCAACTTTTGAAAATTTTCATTCCGACAATTTTGATACAAGTTTTTGATTGATCAAAATTGCAACTAATTTCGTAATGAATAATTAAATGAAAACGGAGGAGTATATAAATCGACAACTTGATTTCATCTTTTGAAAGCTGGTGAGGTGGAAGATTAATTAAACAAACATGATCCTATAAATTGCCTAGATCTTGATGCTAGTAGGATCTTAAAACATGAATAATATACTTAATCTCTATAAATATTTTTGCCAGAGTACACCTACATACCGATCTTAAAAAGAGTTTAAGATCCCACAAGATCTTCCAAAGTACACAGGATTAGAAATTTAGACATGTTGATATGATCTATTATTAGTGATTAAATAAATTTCATCGATTGATTAAATAATGTAATTTGAGATCATGCTATCGGTTTTATAGCTTATAGTGTATTGCATTTGGTGTCTAGGTATATAGAGGAAAGAAACGGTACTAAAAATGGCCCTCCTATGACCAGTCGATACATATTTTTATGGTGACTTAAAACTCTTTATCAATAACTTTCATTTTCGAGGTGTGTAACTAAAGAGGCAATAATTTTACTCGGATGTATATATATATAGTACTTTTTCCTAAACAATGTTGGGAAAATAGCCAAAGAAACATGAATTATCACTACGGAGAATAAACAATTTAAAAAGTTAATTGGCAAGGTGAAATAAGCGTTTTGATACAAAGAAGATATTGGCAGGATCTGCTCCTGCTCCCTCCCTTACTATTTAATTTTTTATTACGAAACTACATGCAATTTTGACGGGTAAAAAATTTGTATTAAAATTGTCGGAATGAAATTTTTTAAAAGTTAATCATATAGTTCAAATGTTAAATTTTATAATTAGATTTTTTTTAAAAAATCGAAAATTTTGATACAAATTATAAGCCGATTAAAATTACACACAGTTTCGTAATAAACAATTAAATGAAAACGAAGAGAATAATAAATTTATGAGCAAAATCTAAAGAGAAAGACTTGTATATAATGAAAATGAATAATGGTCAACACTTAACAATGTAGAAATGTAGACTTACATAGCCAAAAAAAGGGCCAACTAATATTAGAATATCGTATGAGCTAACATTCTCATTCAAACTCACGATGGCGCAACAAGATATATTTAGGTACTTGGTAATAAAAAACGATAAAGATGTACAAAAGGAGGCTTGGATGAGATGTCGGGATAATCGCAGGGATCAAGGATGAAATTTCTATCCGCTGTTCTAATTGCAGTTTTGCAGTTAGGTTTCAAGTGATGTTGCAACCACAGTTGGAACCAAGTGTATTAATGGACAGAACAGTTTATGTAAATGTACTTGAAGTAAATCACACGTACATTTAACAACGGAGTTCACCCAACTGGGCTACGTCTCCGGGACACTTACCCAGATTATGATATTATAAAATCTTACAATATAAGATTCAAGTCTTAATGAAAAATTCTCAGACTCCCTCTAGGTTTTTCTGCCTATCTCTATATTGCTCCTACCTTATAACTATCAATTATAAATCAATGGCATCCCACCGTTGTTTTCTTTTAAAGCTCACTGTTTATTCTCTCAAGAATGAGTTCTTTATAATTTAGAACACACACCTTTTTACAAGCTAAGTTATCAACCTTTTATGTAAGTAAAACAATCTTCTTGTCTTCAAGATCTTTTATGATTGCTTTGACTCTTTTGATTGGCTTCAATCTTTCCATGTATCACAAGACTCTTCAGCGTAGGATTGACTCCAATCTTCATAAGTTAAAACCTGTTTAATAACTAGCTTGAAAATATGAGTTAGTCTTTTCCTATAACTAGGAAACATATAAGATAATATCTTTTAGAGATAATATCTTTAAATATTCATATGAAACATTAACCCCATATTTCATTCAATCTTAAACATATCATACTGAATTTGATAAGAAACAAAGATTGAAACAAGTGATAAAGATTTGCATAAGAATAGAGATATAGATTTATCTATCTAAAGGAAACATATCTTTATAAACTAATCTCCTTATCTTTTAGGAAACATCTTTCCTTACCACTTTAATATTCTCAATATAAACGAACTAAACTGTTAAGAGCATATGAGAATATATCCTGCATACTTTAAAACAAATAATTTTCATTAAAGAATAGCAATGCAGAATTACAGAACTAGACAGAATCCTGCAGAACAGTAGGTTGGAACTGTGGTTGCAACTGAGGTTGCAACATTACTTGAAACCTACAACGATGTCTTAGTAGGTTGTAACTGAGGTTGCAACATTGCTTGAAACCAACAACGCTGTCTTAGTAGAATCTAACCGAGGTTGCAACATTACTTGAAACCAACAACACTGTCTTAGTTCTTAACAAACAAGTATGATTATTTAGTGCAAACCAATAGACAACAAATAGTATTTAGACCAGAAATCTGGTCCTAACAATCTCCCCTTTTGTCATTGGTTTTGACAAATCATCTAAGTTTATAAAAATATCAATCCACCTGCAAATACAATTTTCAACACAGTCTTTAACTGTAAATTATATATCAGTGCTTTTGTGACAACTATTTAAGCTCCCCCTGCAAGTTAGAATAGCAAGCATTATATAAGCACAAAATATATATCCATTCACCAGAGTTTCAGAACATATTCAATTTAAAGATAGTCACAATTCAAAAGGAAATTGCAAAAATTCTAAGGCCAAACAATCCTGGCACAACATAGTCTTAATACAGCAATTGTAATTGAAATTTAAAAACATAAACATGAAGTCTTGAAATTGAAATTGAAACTTAAAACACCATATAAACTTTTTCTTCTCCTCCTATTTTTCATAATCCAGACAAACTAGTCAAGAGGCCTGTCTGAATGAGGTGCTCTTTCCCTTAGAGGTTCATCTCTGACAATATCCTCCTGTTCTTCTTCACTGCTTATTGAGAAGCCATCATCACTGTCACTTGCATCACTGTCACCATCATCCTCACTTTCTGTGAGATTTACCAGCAACTTCTTGATCTGATAATCATCTGTATCTAGTTCAGCTCTTTTTTCTTGATTGTAAGCCAGCTTTTGTTGTAGATAGCACCTCACACCTTTCTTCTTTGAAGGAGCACTAGATGTCTCCTTATCTTTTCGTTTTTCTCCAGAGATGTCATTGACATGCCCTTCCTTTAGTAGTTTTAAAGAAATATACAGGGCTGGAGGACATTTTTCAGATGGTTCAGAAGAGATTCTAATAGGATGTGTAGCAGATATGTGACAGGTTTGAGACAGAATTATCCAATAATTAGGCAAGGAAAATGTAGCAGAATGGAGGGTGATTTAGTATCACTGAAATCTCTGATGAGATTAAACACATGATTACCAAAATTAATTGGCAATGAGGACATGATCTTATAAAGAAAGACAGCCATATCTTTGTTCACTCTAGATGGTTGTTTAGTAGCAGTCCAATTAAACCTATCAATTTTGTGTAGTACAGCAGCACACAGAGTGAGAGAGAATGTCTTGATGGAAGTGCCATCAAATCTGGTATTCTTTCCAGTGAGGACAAGACCTATAACTTCCATGTCATAATCAACACTATTCTCAGAAGGACTAGGAGCACTTAGAGATTCATTGATTAACTTAGGGGTAAAATCTAAAGTTAGACCCCTCAAAAATACTCTGCCATAGGCAGGGTTACCCTCATCAAAGACATTGCTACTTAAATTAGCATAAAATTCCTTAACAACAGCGGGATAATAAGAATCAGCATAGCAAATAGTTCTATCTAAGCCAACATCAGACAGTAATTTCTCAACATGCACCTGTATGTGCAGATAAGTAACCAAATTTAGTCTCCTTTCACAGTGAATTTCCCTACTTGCAAAAGACCTGAACCTCCTAAACATCTTCCTATTCCAGAATCTAGGATCAACCTCATTGAATTTAGGATCATAAGTAAAACCAACAGAGATAGGATCATCCTCTAAGTTTCTTCTAGCACATTTCTTAGACCTATGTTTCTTGGAAGAGGAAGACTCACTTACCTTGGCCTTAGAGCCTAGACTGGTTGTAGATTTAGTCATGAAATCCCTAAGAGTACTATCATCTTCATAGCTGAGATTGGGGTTATTAGGAGAGTTGGAGGACATGGTTTCAACTAGGGTTGCAACTGGACTTGGAACTACGCAGTGGGTTTCAGAGAATTTAGGGATTTGTTTAATAGAAAGAGAGAGAGAGAGTGATTCTGATATTGTTACTGGTTTGGGATATTAAAACAGATTAGAATAAATAGCAATTAAGTCCAAATCTTTTTACAATTAGAAAAAGATACACTCAAATCAATTTTGAAACAGATTTTGCTAGAATTAAGGAAGTTTCTTTGCAACAGAAATTTAAAAATTAAATCACTAAGGAAACAGTTTGTTAGGAAGATAAATCCAGCAAATTATATAGATAAACATTCCTTGTAAAACAGATTTATCCAAAATTTGAATATTTTAAGAGTTGAAGTTTTGAAGGAAATTTGACTTGTTTCAAATAAAAATATAGCAGTTGTATACGATATAGAACTTTGAAAATTCAAGAATCTAGCCATTTACTCAAGAAGATATATTTATCATTGAATAATTTGAATAAAAATCAAATCTTAGGAGCTTATATTGAGCAAATCCAATTTTTTTCTCTACACAAAAACTAGATTAATGATCTCAGCAAGGAAAGAGTATAAGTGATGTCAAAAATCACAAGATTTTGTCTTGGCCTTTTCATTAGATATCATCACCATGATTAGTAGCATAGACATTATGCAAACACAAATTTGTTATGTACTGAAAGAACGTGGTTTCAACTAGGGTTGCAACTGAGCTTGCAACCAGCTTATTAGAAAATTTGCACTTTGTGCTTGCAACTCTATTACCAGAGAGGTTTTAAGACAAGTTACCTCACATCTGTTTTTGAGACACCAAATAGCGTCTTCTTCAAGATAAAAACTTCAAAACTCAATTAAGACTTACCTTAGAGACAAAATGTATTGAAGGAATTCAAAACAGACATATTTAGCAAGAGTATTCAATTAGATCTATAGTGACATACCCATATATCACTTCTTAATGATTCAAACTTGATTGTATCAAGGGGCTTTGTGAAAATATCTGCTAATTGTCTTTCAGTTGAAACATGTTCTAAAATTAAGCTCTTTTCTTCAACCAGTTCTCTAATAAAATGATGCCTCAGATCAATATGTTTAGTTCTGGAATGTTGAACTGGATTCTTTGCCAAATCTATAGCACTTTTATTATCACAAAACAAAGTTAATATTTCTTGTTTAACATTATAATCATTTAACATCTGTTTCATCCAAAATAGTTGAGTGCATCCACTTCCAGCTGCAATATATTCTGCCTCAGCAGTAGATAAAGAAATGCAGTTTTGCTTTTTACTAAACCATGAAACAAGCTTGTTTCCAAAATAAAAACAACCACCAGAAGTACTCTTTCTATCATTTATATTTCCTGCCCAATCAGCATCACAGTAGCCAACAAGAAAATGGTTTGTGTCTTTAGAATACCATATACCTAGGTGAATTATGCCTTTTACATACCTTAAAATCCTTTTGACAGCTAGAAGGTGAGGTTCTAAAGGGTTTGCCTGATACCTGGCACAAACTCCTACACTTAAGCAAAGATCTGGTCTACTAGCTGTTAAATACAGAAGACTTCCAATCATGGATCTGTAGAGACTAGGACATACACTCTTACCCTTATCATTTTTGGACAATTTTAAAGTGGTACTCATAGGGGTTCTTTTCTCTTTACTCTCACTCAGACCAAACTTCTTAACAAGATTATCATCATACTTACTCTGACATAGAAAGATGCCTCTTTCATTTTGTTTAACTTGCAATCCTAGAAAGTAAGTTAATTCACCTCCACCACTCATTTCAAATTCATTCTTCATATCAGAAATAAATTCAACAATTCTACTATTAGAAGTGGAATCAAACACAATGTCATCAACATATATTTGAACAATGATGATATCCTGTGTAGTTTTCTTAGTGAACAGAGTTTTATCAACTCCCCCTCTGTTGAAACCCTTTTCAATTAAGAATTTGGTTAATCTATCATACCAAGCTCTAGGAGCTTGCTTTAAACCATACAGAGCCTTTTTCAGCAGATAAACATGTTCAGGGAATTTAGGATCTTCAAATCCCTTAGGTTGACAAACATAAATTTCTTCATTAATCACACCATTTAGAAAAGCACTCTTAATGTAAAGTTGAAACAGTTTAAAATCATACAGACATGCAAAAGAAAGTAGCATTCTAATAGATTCAATTCTGGCTACAGGAGCAAAGGTTTCATCAAAGTCAATTCCCTCAATTTGTGTGTAACCCTGAGCTACCAATATGACTTTATTCCTAATAATGACACCATCTTCATTACTTTTATTTCTAAAGATCCATTTAGTCCCTATAACATTTTTATTAGAAGGTCTGGGTACTAAAGTCCATACATCATTCCTCTCAAATTGAGACAGTTCATCTTGCATAGCTAAAATCCATTAAGTATCTTCCAAAGCTTCTTTTATATTCTTAGGTTCTAACTGAGAAATGTAACAAGCAAAGTGAACAACATTATTTCTTTTACCTCTGGTTTTCATACCTGAAGTAACTTCTCCTATGACATTGTCAAGAGAATGATTTTTCTGAGTCCTTACATAGCGAGGCTTGCTAGTAGATTGAATATGAGAACTTTCTTCTTCTTCTTCAGACTCAGTTGTATTCTGAGTTTCAACCTCGGTTTCAACCTCAGTTGCAACTGGACTTCCAACCAATGTTGGACTGCTTGTTTGCTGAGTTTCTCCAGTTTCTTTTCTTGTCACTTCAGACTCTTCATCATCACCTGTAGTCTCATCCACATCTTTTAAGTCATCAAATAACACATTATAAGATTTCATAACACAAATTGTTCTTTGATTAAAGACTCTAAAAGCTCTACTATTCTGAGCATAACCAAGAAAGATCCCTTTATCACTCTTAGAGTCAAATTTACCAAGATGTTCTCTATCTCTAAGAATGTAACACACACACCCAAAAACTTGAAAATACTTAACATTGGGTTTTCTATCTTTTCATATTTCATAAGCAGTCATGGTAGTGTCTTTAGTAATGTATACTCTATTAACAATATGACAAGCAGTGTTAACAGCTTCAGCCCAAAATCTGTTGGCAAGTTTCTTAGAATTAAGCATGACTCTAGCCATTTCCTGAATGGTTCTATTTTTTCTTTCAACTATGTCATTTTGTTGTGGAGTCTTTGGTGCAGAGAACTCATGACTTATGCCTAAGGAGTTGCAAAAATCTCTAAACTTGCTGTTTTCAAACTCAGTTCCATGATCACTTCTGACCCTAGCAATTTTTCCACTGGTGGAACCTTTTTCAATTTGCAGTTTTAAGCACAGAATTTTAAAGAGTTCAAAAGTTTAAGATTTATCTTTTAAAAACACTACCCAAGAGTATCTAGAGAAATCATCTACAACTACCAAAATGTACTTCTTACCACCTATAATTGCAGTTTGCATAGGACCCATTAAGTCAATATGAAGGAGTTCCAGGACTCTCTTAGGATAGATTTGACTAGTACTTTTGTGAATACTCTTTGTTTGTTTGCCTATTGCACAATCACCACATACACTTTGAGTTTTAGAACTCAGCTTAGGAATACCTCTTATCAATTCTTCCTTAACAAGCTTATCCAATGTTTTATAATTCACATGACCAAGCCTTTTATGCCAAATATCAATATTGTTAGTAATAGCTTGATTACACCTATTCTGAGGCAATTCTTTTTCATCTTTTTCAAAAACATAGCAGTTGTTTGCTGATTTAACTCCAGTCATGACCAAATCATTGCTAAGATCAGTAATTAGACACTTATCTTTGTTAAACTTAACAATCATCTTGTTGTCACACAGTTGACTGATGCTAATAAGATTAGCTTTTAGACCATCTACAAGAAAAACATCAGTAATAACAGGCATTCCAGGTTTGTTTAAGGTTCCTTTTCCAACAATTTTACATGTGTCTCCACCTCCAAACACAACAGTGTTTCCTGTAAGATTAGTAACATTTTTTAGGAAACTTGCAGTACCTGTCATGTGCTTAGAACAACCACTGTCAAAGTACCAATCATTAGAAGTAACAGGATTTAAAGAAGTGATAACTGTTTTGTTATTAGCAATTAAGGTAGATCTTTTCTTAACTTGCCAGACCCAGTTCATCTTTTTATTGAAAGAAGCCAACCAGTTTTTCTGAGGAATATACTTCTTGTTCCTCTTTAAATAACATTGGATTTCTAAATTACCAGGTCTTTTACAGAAGTTACACAATTTAGTCCTAAAAGTAGATTTAACCTCAAAACTATTCAGTTTTTTCTTGGTTGCAACTGTGGTTGCAACTGTACTTCTAACCTTATTGACACCAACATGAGTTTCAGCTTTAACAAGAGATTTAACAAAGGTAGTTTTTCCAGTGCTTTCATAGCCATAATAACCCAGACCACTGTTATCTTTAGAACCTCTAGAATAGGACAACATGTCATCTAATTTTTTAGAAGCAGAAACATTCAGCAATTTTATTTTCTTTTTGGTTTCAGTAAGTTCAACCAATTGTGTGTTAAGTTGCTCAGTGAGACTTTTAACCTCATCGTTTAGATTAACATTTAGTTTGTTTATGATCAAGAATTGCTTACTCAGGCATTGATACTTTTCATAAAGGACAAGATATTGCTGAGTAATGTTTTCATCAGAAGGTTCTTCCTCATCACTGCTATAGGTTTTAAGAGCAGTTGTAACTATAGTAGAAACAGACTCACAGTCACTTTCATAAGTAGGTTCTTTTTCAGTGATTAATCCCATAAAATTTACAAAGTTAGAATCATTCTCTTCATCACTGTTGCTCTCAGAATCACTATCTCTGTGAGTAGTTGTATAAGCATTTTTGTTTCTTTTTAAAGTATTTGCACACTCAGACTGAATGTGACCAAAACCTCTACATTCTCTGCATTGAATTTCTCTAGGTTTATACTCTCTGTTATCCTTCTCTTTAGGATTCCACTTTTCTTTAGGGTTATTATTAAATCTAGAATCTGAGTTAAATTGACTATCCCTTTTCTGAAAGTTTGTGGATGTTCCAGTGTCATCCTGTTTTTTCTTATAAAACTTTTTGTAAACCTTTTTAGCAAAGAAGGCCAGCTGTTCTTCATCACTCATTTTTTCACAAACCTTAGGTTCAGATTTCTTAGCCTGAAAGGCTATTCTCTTTTTTGGTCTCTTTTGTTTGAAGAATTTTAGCTCATGTGTGCTTAGATTTCATATAAGTTCTTCAATTTTAAGATTAACTAAGTCTGTTGACTCTTTAATAGCTGTAACCTTAATTTCAAATCTTTCTGAAAGTGACCTTAGAGTTTTCTTAACAAGTTTAGCATCACTGTATTTTTCACCTAAGGTTCCAGCTTGATGGGCAATATGACAAATTCTACAATTAAATTGTTCAATGGTTTCATCTTCCTCCATTCTTAAATTTTCAAATTGAGTTGTTAACTGTTGGAGTTTAAAGGCTTTTACTTTAACAGTTCCTTCAAAGGTTACTTGCAAAATATCTCATGCCTCTTTGGCAGTTTCACAATGAGATATATACCTGAACACACTGAGAGTGACACCAGGAAAGATCAAGTTTATAGCTGTTGAGTTTGCACTTGATTTTCTATCCTCATCAGCAGACCATCTGTCTTCAGGTACATAAACTAGATCACCTTCACCATCAATAACAGTTGGAACCTCCCAACCATACAATACTGTTTTCCAAGCATGTTCATTTTGCTGTTTAATGAAAGACCTCATTCTAATTTTCCAAACTCCATAGTTGACTCCTCCTTCAAGCAATGGTGGTTTGTTGAATGCGTTTCCTTCTCTCATTAAGTCCATCATTACCAGAACACAGGATCCACACTAAGTAAGATTTAGTGTGAAGCTCTGATACCAATTGAAATTCCTATCCGCTGTTCTAGTTGCAGTTTTGCAGTTAGGTTCCAAGTGATGTTGCAACCACAGTTGAAACCAAGTGTATTAATGGACAGAACAGTTTATGTAAATGTACTTGAAGTAAATCACACGTACATTTAACAACGGAGTTCACCCAACTGGGCTACGTCTCCGGGACACTTACCCAGATTATGATATTATAAAAGATTACAATATAGGATTCAAGTCTTAATGAAAAACTCTCAGACTCCCTCTAGGTTTTTCTGCCTATCTCTATATTGCTCCTACCTTATAACTATCAATTATAAATCAATGGCATCCCACCATTGTTTTCTTTTAAAGCTCACTGTGTATTCTCTCAAGAATGAGTTCTTTATAATTTAGAACACACACCTTTTTACAAGCTAAGTTATCAACCTTTTATGTAAGTAAAACAATCTTCTTGTCTTCAAGATCTTTTATGATTGCTTTGACTCTTTTGATTGGCTTCAATCTTTCCATGTATCACAAGACTCTTCAGCGTAGGATTGACTCCAATCTTCATAAGTTAAAACCTGTTTAATAACTAGCTTGAAAATAGAAGTTAGTCTTTTCCTATAACTAGGAAACATATAAGATAATATCTTTTAGAGATAATATCTTTAAATATTCATATGAAACATTAACCCCATATTTCATTCAATCTTAAACATATCATACTGAATTTGATAAGAAACAAAGATTGAAACAAGTGATAAAGATTTGCATAAAAATAGAGATATAGATTTATCTATCTAAAGGAAACATATCTTTATAAACTAATCTCCTTATCTTTTAGGAAACATCTTTCCTTACCACTTTAATATTCTCAATATAAACGAACTAAACTGTTAAGAGCATATGAGAATATATCTTGCATACTTCAAAACAAATAATTTTCATTAAAGAATAGTAATGCAGAATTACAGAACTAGACAGAATCCTGCAGAACAGTAGGTTGGAACTGTGGTTGCAACATTACTTGAAACCAACAACGCTGTCTTAGTAGGTTGTAACTGAGGTTGCAACATTGCTTGAAACCAACAACACTGTCTTAGTAGGTTGTAACCGAGGTTGCAACATTGCTTGAAACCAACAACACTGTCTTAATTCTTAACGAACAGGTAGAATTATTTAGTGCAAACCAATGACAACAAATAATATTTAGATCAGAAATCTGGTTCTAACAAAGGACAATATACAGTTCATGTTTTTTTTTAATAAATGGTGTGGAAAATCCACTTTTTATTTTATTAATACGAGTGAAAAAATAAAAAACTGGAAAAAAACCCCAAAAATAAATAAATTCAATCTGTTACAAATACAGTTCATGCTTAATTAGATGTGAAGTAACTTAAGAACCGAAATATATGTGTTTGGTATGAGAGTTGTGCACATGTCCAATTATTGTCACACTAGTATAAAGGTCTCGTTAAGAGAAAATTTTAACCAACACCAGATGTAACCATACCATATATATATATATATAGTCGTAGTAGAATCTAGAACCGGACAAAAACCCGAAAAAACGAACCAAATCGATAACCGAACCGAAAAATCGAAACCTTTTCGGGTCGGTTCCGGTTTACAATAAAACCGAACCGAAAAAAATTGAAACACCGGAAAAAACCAAAAAACCAAAAAAATAATCGAAAAAAACGAAACAGGACCAAAAAAACCCGGTACGCTTCGGTCCAAAAAATAAAAATACCGAATCTAAAAATATGTTCGGTTTCGGTTTTACCAAAAAACGAATCGAACCGGACCGAACCCAACCTTAGTAGAATCCATAGCAGAATGGTCGATTAGCATATAGTAACATTTGATTTTTACTCTTTCAATGAGAGAGAATTCCTTAAAATTTTGAAAAACTAGCTAGTAGCTCCAGACGTTTGAAATTTAGTAAGATTTTCACTTCATTGTCATTATTCATATTATCATTTTCTTAGATAACACACATTTTCACCTATTCATATCCTTTAATTAAAACCATAAATAAATCTGATAACAATTCATGATCGAACAACCAATCATTTTACCTCCCTTAACAACAAAAAGAAGAAAAAAGACAAAGAATCTTAAATGTGGGAACCAATTTAGGAGAAAGTAATTAGCTCCCTTCATTTTTCTCATTTAAGTCCACTTTTGATTGTACCACAGGATATCTTTTTCAAGACAGTAGTATTAATTTTCCACCAAGGGTCCCCTTTTTGTCTATTTACTTATCAGTTACCCTAAAATTATGAGAAATGTAACGTGATTATAATTCTAGCTACCTCTATGGTCCATATATATTAATTTAGGTCCGAAGGAATGTAAATATTCTACTTCCTATTCTTTACATACTTTCGTGTCTTCTTACTTATTTTCATTCAAATTTTAAATTTTCACAACTTATACCGCAACTTTATAAACTTTTATATTATATTGTATTCAAATTTTAAAACATTTGAACATAATATTGTTTTAGACAATTTTTTTAATATTCAATGTTTAATTTACACTAATTTATATATTTATTCCCAAATAAATTTTGTATGAATTTTCTTTTAAAAATAATTATTGGAATGCATTGATACATGTATTATAGTAATTGTATAATTTTTTTCAAGTTTTTTAGAATTTTTTTTTTGGATAAAATAAGTAAGGGGGCACGAAATAGTGTAAAGAAATGGGGTAGAAGATTTGGACTCGGTTTGAAGGTTTTGCATTTTTTTTTCTTCAGAGGATTAAACTCCTATACAAGACACCCCTATTTTATTAAAAACTCTACGTATACATTTTACATGTTTTTTTTAAATAGTAAATTAACATTCCCATATTTACTTTGGAATACCAACACCCGCCCCCTTCTCGAACCCTAGCTCCGGCTAGGGGCGCTCCGCCCACTACAAACTTTAAATGCATGGAAACCCTTATTGTTTCCTATAAGCCCTATATGACATTAATTTGATGTATGCATGTTATGTGGTCTGTTCGGCCGAGTGGTGTTAAATACCTACTAATGTCAATCTCTTTCAATTTTGCTCTTTTGTTTCTTAAATCTTAGGCAGACTCAGCTCATCTGAAATTGACATCAAAAGGATCGAGACTCCTATCTGGACTTGCTTACTTCAAAGAATCAAAATTAATTTTCAACTTTATGAAAATTAATCTCAACTTTATGAAGACTGGGACTAATCTCATCTAAAGTTCTGGTTTTTAGGAGAAAGTATTTGAAAATCATAAAATCTTAATGGCCAAGAGTGAAAATGCGAAATAATTTTTCACGAAATTTAAACAACTTATATTTGAAAGGTTGCCACAAAAAAGAAATGTGCACAAAAACAAACTTTTGAGATAATGAACAAGGATAATGCTATTAGTATAACTTTAGAATTTTATTGGTGCATAATTTTAGGTTTAGGGCTTTTGGTATGAGTTTTTGTTTTTGTAATTTTCTTTTATTCTAGGTAGAGTATATTTGTAAAGGACAAAGTGTATTTCAAAGAAAATGAAATTATATATATGCACATGAATCTAAAACTTTTTCATACTACGAAGGACTAGTCCAAGCTTGTGCTCTTTATAATTATAATCGCTAGAACTTTTTTGGATAAGTCATATCGATTACATGATTATCAAAATTTTGGTACCAACAACTCTTAAGTATTATCATAATTTTCAGCGATATGTGGACTTTCTTATAAGTTGACATATGTATAAATGATTTTTCTCACACATATGCGGAATTATAATACAGGTTATCATTTGTAAAACAACTAGTGTGTAGCATGGTTACACAATGAAATTTATATAAAAAATATGTTCTTTAAATAAAAAAAAAGTATTCTTCAAAAAATCTAAGGGAATATGCAACACTTGCTGGAAAAATTCCAGTTCTAGCTTAGCTATATTAATCAATTTCATAAACTACATTCTTTTTTATCATACTCCACTCAACTAAAGAATGGTCTTGAAATGATTACAGTTGTTACAAACTTACAATCGACAACATTAATGTATATAGAAGAATCGTTAACAAAAAACAGAACTAGACTTAAGAGAAGGTATTCATTCAAAATCTATGGGGAAAAGAAAAGAATCAATTTATCATGTCTATGATAAGCATTTAAAACCATCGGTTCTGATTGCATAACTATCTTACAATCGTCAATATTGTTCTCGTATGTACTTGGAATTCTAGCATTGTCTTACTCAAGAATGACAATAATTGCGGATATTTGACTTGAATCAAAGCTTGAAAGGACTATCTCAAGAAACCAAAAGATGGGATTAATCACTAATTAATTTGATTATAAAAACCTTAACATTAGTAATAGTAATAGTAATTACCCATCAAAAAAGATGTTAAACAGTAGAAACTAAACGAAGAAAAATGTTAACATAGTGCCGGTGATACATAGAAAGTACAGTCTTGTATGTTAGTGCATGAGTTTTTAACAATTGAACGTACACCACATGTAATTTGCATTATGTGACTTAATTATTACTATTTAGTACTACTTCTGAATATTGGTAGCCATGGTGGGTCAAGTATTTCTCAATCATTGACGTCTAATATGTTTCTTTACCACCCAAAGGTGATTGAATTCAAATTGAATTATATGCTCACTGCCAGTATATAGCTATGCTTAGAAAACACATGAAAGGAAAATTTCTCAACTGTACTATTATATACACTAATGAGTCACAGAATGAACAAAATGATGAAAGTTTGAAATGATCCATTGTTCTATGTGTTAAAGATACTTTTAAAACGTGAAAATGGTTCTGTGTGTATTGAACATTGACGTGCAAGGTACTAGCTAGTATGGATAACTGATAAGGAAAATGCCCCAGGGAGGGACAAAATTTTAATTTATGAAAAATAAATGTGCATGTTCGTTCTGATTATATTTTATTCGGTAAAGTTTATGCACATATTACTGCTCAAAATTTAAATAGTTTTTAATAGTTGCAAGTATCGCATACTAATATATGACATGTATATATATCAAGAGTTATACGCATTTGATGTATGTCCAGCTCTTTCAGAATAACAAATTGGTTTAACGTTCGTTTAATATTCTTGTCCGCGTATTACCAAGTCCAGAGTGTGAATCATTCGACAAATTTTATTTTTTTAAGATCACCTTCTCGTTTCGGATTAGTGAATTCACTAAGATAACCGAGCGAGCACACTTCATAATCACTATTTCATTATTCCATTCAAATTATTTACAGAGGGTGGATTTTTTAACCTCAAAAATTCTTTAAAAACGCTGTAACCGTAGATTAAATCTACGGTTTACAGATTCACTGTAAACCGTAGATTTAATCTACGGTCTGTGTAATTTCTGCAGAAATTACACAGTCAGTCCCTGCTTTTCAAAATTACACAGTCAGTCCCTGCGCAAAAATTACACAGCAGGTCCCTGAAAAACAGAAACTTACGTTTTTATTTAAAAAAAAACAAATTTTATACTACATTCTCTCTCTTTCTCTCAAAACCCTCCAATTTTCATCCAAAAAAACCACCCAAATCAATCAACCACAATAACTATCAAATTTCTTAACAAAAAACCCCAAATCGTCAATCAAATTTATCCATAATTCAAGGTATATCTTTTATTCTCTAATTTATTATTTATTTTGTGTAATTTCAATTTGTAAAATAGGAAAAAATATATAAAATATGCAAATTGATTATTCACTTAGCTATATATAATTTTTTGTTGTTTGTTTATATTAATTATAGAAATTTTAATAATTGTTGATATTTGTCCCATTTTTGCATTAATTTTTTTTTTTGTGTAATTTTAATTTGTAAAATAGGAAAAAATATATAAAAAATGCAAATCCATAATTCACTTAGCTATATATAATTTTTTATTGTTTGTTTATATTAATTATAGAAATTTTAATAATTGTTGATATTTGTCCCATTTTTGCATTATTTTGTTTTTTTTGTGTAATTTCAAATTGTAAAATAGGAAAAAATATATAAAAAATGCAAATCCATAATTCACTTAGCTATATATAATTGTTTGTTGTTTGTTTATATTAATTATAGAAATTTTAATAATTGTTGATATTTGTCCCATTTTTGGAAAAAAAAATGAGTTATTGTTTGGTTTATGATTAAATGTGTTTGGTTATGATTAAAAAATTGAGTTATCATTGTTTGGTTTATCATTAAATGTGTCTGGTTATGATTAAAAAATTGAGTTATTATTGTTTGGTTTTTCATTAAATGTGTTTGGTTATGATTAAAAAATTGAGTTATCATTGTTTGGTTATAATTGAGTTATCATTGTTTTGGTTATTATTAATTGGTTATCATTGTTTTGTTATCATTAATTGGTTATCATTGAGTTATCATTGTTTGGTTATCATTAATTGGTTATCATTAATTGGTTATTAATTGGTTATGTTATCATTGTTTGGTTATCATTAATTGAGTTATATTTGGTTATCATAGTTAGGATGGCAGACCCAGGTCCACATATTAAAGGCAGGTTAGGCATTTTACGACAGACCGGTCACATTTCTAATCAGACTTGAGATGCTGGAAGAGAAACGGGTAGAGGAGATGCCAATAAGATTAGGGTTTATAATTATAGTTGGCAGATACCGACGTCGGAAAGGGTAGTTCAAAATATGATTAGGGCTGGTTTTTACGGTATCCACACTATAGGTAATTATACCGTAGACCGAGGCTTGCTTACAGCCTTAGTTGATAGGTGGCGTGATGAGTCGCACACGTTCCATTTTGTCGGTGGAGAGTTGGGGATATCTTTACAGGATGTAGAGATTATGCTTGGTCTCAGGGTTGATGGTCTTGCTGTTACCCGGTCGGAGCGGAATGACACCAAGGCGAGCAGGTTGGATATGATTGAGAGTTTGTTGGGTGTTAGATCTGCTGACCATCAAGTCGATACAAACTGTTTGACAGTTAGACTTGATTGGATGTTACACACCTTCGGTAAATTACCCCCCAACCCTACTGAGGATCGTTTGCTATATCAGTCTAGGGCTGCCATGCTATTATTACTGGGGGCACATGTGTTTTCGGATAAGAGCAGTGATCAGATTCCACTCTGGCCTCTGCCATTTCTGGAGGATTTTGACACATGTGTTGAGTATAGTTGGGGATCAGCTCTTCTGGCCTGGTTAGAGGCTAATCTATGCAGGTTGGTACGTTGTAAGGCTACACATTCTACTATAATATGAACCCATCAACCCACTACCTTGAGAACTTGTTTTTTGCACACCCCGATTCTATAAGGATGTTCAAAGCTTTTCCTGATGTCTTGTTAATGGATTGTACATATAGGACAACCGTTTTAATATGTCATTTCTAGAAGTTGTAGGAATGACATCAACGAACCAAACATATTGTTTAGGTTTTGTTTTCATGAGTGACGAGACGAAGGAAAGTTATATATGGGCATTGGAAAATTTTAAAATTACATTGGAGGGTTGTATACTACCTAGGGTGTTTGTAACCGACAGGGAAATGGCCTTATCAAATGCTTTATCCGTTGTTTTTCCCGATTCTCATCATATTTTGTGCACTTTTCATATTGCAAAAAAATGTTTTGAAAAACTACCGTAAAAAGATCCCTGACGAGGAGTGGCAAACGTTTCTAGATGATTGGGGTTTATTGGTTGATTCTCAGTCGATAGAGGAGTACAATCATAACCGAGCTTATTTCAATTCCTCTTACAAATCGTACCCTGCTATGATTAAGTATGTAGACAAGCTTTTAAATGATTATGCTGAAAAATTTGTTGCATGCTATACCAACCACACAACACATCTAAGTAACAGAACTAGCAATCGAGCCGAACAACAACATGCTAAGCTGAAAAGATCCATTTCCACAAATACTGGCACGCTTGAAATTGTTTGGATAGAGGTGAATAAAATTCTAGAAAAACAGTTTGAGGATATTAAGATGAAGTTGGATAAATGCAAGTCTTATTTTCCACATTCTGAACGAACACCTCTATTTATAAATCTTAGGTCGTATATCACACACGATGCCTTTGATTTATTATTTCAAGAACCCAAAAAATGTAGTGGCCAGGCTGATGAGAATTGTTCTTGCGGTTTCAAATTGTCTCACGGTTTACCTTGTCATCATATTATGAGTGAACATATTTTATTCGGGAAGCCTCTTCCTCTAGAATATATTCATCCATTCTGGAAAAAATTAGACGTAATTGATGATAATGGGAACACCGATGATTATGGGGTAGAGGGTGATCTAGAAGAGTTTAAAAGTGTTTATGCTAGCAAAACTAATGTTGAAAAACGGCGTATGAAAACACAACTTCGAGAGATAACCGTACCAGCTAGAACATCCATCAGTGACCCCGAAGTGAGACAAAATAGGGGGAGACCTAGAAAGGGAGACAAATCTAGTAAGAGAGATAAGTCGGGATGGGAGTATGTTGAGGAACAGAGTGCTGGTGCTAGTAGGGACAAGGGCAAAGGTAAGGCGGATGAAACACCGGAGATAAGGGTAAACCCAACTAGGAGGCCGCGAAACCAGAACCCTAAACCCACCCCCAATAGGCCAACCTTCCTGTACAGTGACCAAATATGGGTCATGTTACATAGTTACATCGAAACGGTTTATGATGTGCGTGGGGATGGTAACTGTGGGTTCCGGCTACTTGCAAATGCGACGGGTAAACAGCATGGGGAAGATGATTGGTACGCGGTAAGATGTGAATTGTTTCAAGAGCTGCAGCAAATGAAAGGTGTTTATTATGACATGTTTGAGAATCTTGACTTTGAAGCTTACCGGTATGATTACATTTTATCAAGTTTAAATTTTTATCATGCTACAAATCCCGCACCTTCTGAGAAATGGATGAGATTTCCGTCGTATGGTTTTTTAATTGCTTCTCATTACAATATGCCAATTGTATTGTTGTGCTTATGGGAAAATCAAAATGGAGGGTTAAACGTGTGGAACTCCACTTTTTTACCTCAATTTAGTTAATCATTCAATAAATATCAACTTATACAATTGACAAAAATATAACATGAACCAAAATTATAAAATTTATCAAATCAACTTTTTTTTTGTAAATTTTGTGTAAATTTTGAGAGTTTGTTAGAATATTGGTAATTTATTTATGTAAAATTTTAATAATAAGGCATTTAGTTTTTTTATTAAAAAAATCATATTTAATTTGAAAAAAATATTTTAATAAGGCATTCAGTATTTTAATTTTAATTATTAGATTTTTAATTTTAATTTTTAATGCAAATAATCTGAAAAACACACAGACAGTAGATTTAATCTACGGTCTACAGTGGTTCACTGTAAACCGTAGATTAAATCTACGGTCTCAGCGTTTTTCCAGATTATTTGTAGTTTAAAAAGTCACTCTCATATTTAAATAGAGAGGATTGTATACAAAAATGTCCTCATATATAGAGAAAGTTATTTCATCGGCCATACTTTCTAAAATAAAGTAACATTAGTTTATTACTAATTCTTGTCTCTTTTCTTCTTTTTTCATTGCCACTTCAACTTTAAACTACATTATTAATACTACAATAAAGTAATTGTTAGATAGAAAGCTTGAAATAGAGTTTTAAATTTGACACAAAATATAAAAAGTAGTATAATTTTCTTCATAGATTTGAATAAATTAATAGGGATATTGATGTCAATATTGCTCCAATAAGCCAAATTGTGTTACACTAGAATTAAATCTCAATAACTTTCTTGCAAGCTTTTAACAGTCCATAAACCACGTTCAATGTAAAAAAAACTTTGGAAAAATAAAAACTTTTTGCAACACAAGCAACACTCTTCTAGTTAGCCACGTGCCAACCCCTCAGCCTATCAATTCGCACGTGCAAATCCCTTACGTCATCAAAAACCATAAAAAGTAAAATTAAATAAAATTTACCCCCTACTCTACTAAGCTACACCTCTGTAACTCTAATTAAACGTCCCACGTGTAAACACCGTCACCTCACGTGACACCCCCAGTCAAAATCACTATTTTTTTTTTATTTTTTTTAGATGAGGGAATGCATATGTTAGTATTTTTTTTTTTACAATACTATTACCTACGACAACAGTTTCTGAAGTTTTTGAAATAGCGACTGTTTTGTGATAATATTTTGAAATATTGACAGGCTTGTAACAGTTTTTGTGACAAATTTTGATCCTGACTAAATCAACATTAATAAATTTTAGCAAATTTGCAAATAAAACCGCAAACCAACATTAATCAACTTGAATCTACGTTTTCTTTCATTTTACTTAGCTTACCCTGAATTTTCAGTTGTTATGCAACTCAATAAAGAAAATGCGTTTGGCCCCTAATTAATTCTTGAACTTATTAGTTTAACTTTCTTTATATCAAATTCAATCGGTCAATTTTGTTCTATTAAACATTTTGATACGATAGTTAGATATTGAAGAATAAATAAACGGGTTTCCTAACAAGTGTTCCCGAAACATTGTTTAACCCGTATCCATAAATTAAATTCATGTAGTTATTTATAACTAGTAAAAATCCGATTGATTTCTTAAACATCAATTAATAGTTTATGTTAATAGCATTTACAATTGATATATTTTATGAATTAGTAAACTAAAAACCACATTTCCAACACAATAAAACCCAAATAAAAATATGGAACCATAGTTGAAACTATCATAAAATTAAATACTAATTAAATAAAAAACTACATTTTTAATACAATAAAACCCAAATAAATGAAATAAAATATTAATACATTCGTTTACTTAACAAATTATTCACTATAGATTTACATACATTCCTTCCAAATCTCCTTACAAAAATTACTTTTATACATAATTATAAATATTCAATAATTAAATTAGTTGTTAAATATGTTACCTTAATCAGGTTTCTTATCTAGTGTATGGGAGACACTTGTTAGCTTTACCCATAGATAAATAAAACAATGCACTAATACATAGAAAGTTATGCAATTTTAAAATAAATGTAGCCATGCAGGTGTTCTTTGCAAGGATCAGAAATTTCAGAGAGAAGATAGCAAAAGTTGAAACTTCACAAAGGGTTATTTAGCAAGTGATCATATTAACCATCAAGGAAAATTACCAAAACATACAAATTTTGAAGTATAATTATTAAAAATTACAAACCAAAACTTTTCTTCAAAAAACATACAACTTTAATAAATATATATAATTGTATGTTTGTACGTTTTGGAAAGAAACTTTTAGGTTTTATATGTTTTGATCAATTGTATGTTTTGTACATTGCCTCACTCACAACTTTATTGGGTTATTTTAATCACCGTTTTAGCAAGTGATTATATTAGTCATGACTTCATTAGGTGAAAATATTAATTATAAATATCCGTACACACTTGAGCATAAATACCACAACCACCTCCTCTTCAATATATTGTCTCTCTCTTTGCTCCCTCTTTTTTCCCTAAAAATAACACCATTAAAATAACCCCTATTTTGTGCAGTTTTTGAAGCTTCATTAATGGCGGTCCAACTAATGTCTTGTTATAATATTATACAACAGTGATACTTTTGACTTTACAACTTCTTAGTATAGTCACACTCTTCTTGGAATCTGATTCTGTTTACCGGAAAACATTTTTCTTCAGGTTTGATTTTTCTCTAAGAATGTTTGAAATTTTAAATTCGGTCTATGGAGTAAAAAGTTATTCTTTACATTTAGTCAAGCCTTATATTCATATCGATGTATATTTATTGCATTTTTAACCTCAATTGTTTTAGTAAGTTGTGAGCAAAACTTATTTTTGTTGCCTACAAAGAAAAACTATTCTTTTTACTAAAAAAAAGTTTGTATATAAAGACCAGACATTGAATCATGATTCTTTTTTGATGTATTTTAAAACTATTTTGTTTTGTTAATAACTATAAACCAATAATTTATAGTAGTATAGTTTTAGCTCTACTTTTCCACTAGTATAAATTAATTGAAGTTGTCTAGCCTTAACTTGCATAAAAAACTCTCTTCTTAAACAATTTCCCAGCGTTACCTTACATTTCCATAAATAATTAAACCACTTAGGCAGTTAATATAAAATAGTCCAGCTATCTCATGCCATATATATATAAATAGTCATAGGATTAACCTTCTATAAATAATTTCTAAACAGATAACAGGAAATGCTAGACTCAGATAACGAAACTCTCAACTCATCAATGACGAGCAACGAAAGTAGCGGAAACTTCAGTCGGTTATCCTTATCCGACCACTCCCCGGAGCAGCTTTGTTTAAAGCCACACCGGTCATCAGACTCCTCCTGGCAAGCGATTCAACGGTATATATGTTTATATATATATATACACATTGGTTAAGTATATATGCAAACATACAGTAGTAGTTTTTTAATATATTACTGGCAGGAAAATCTACATTTTTTTTTATCGTATCAAGAGATAGATAGTATTAACAAAGAGTACAATTTTGTGTGTGTTTTATATTAAAATCTTTTAAAAAATAGTGTTTTAGACTCCCCACAGGTATGGGCGAAAATATATTAATATAGACTCCCCATATATATATATATATCAATATATGTATCTAACATGTTGTTTTGCAGGAGGAAAACTGCCCTGGGCATCAAAGACTTTCGTCTCGTACGCCAGGTGGGGAGCGGGGACATAGGGAGGGTGTTCATGTGCCGCCTACATGGCGGTGGAGATGAGGCGGTTTTTGCGATGAAAGTGATTGATAATGAGGTGGCGGCGAAGAAGAAAAAGATTGAAAGGGTGGAGATGGAAAGGAAGATACTAAAAATGGTGGACCATCCTTTCTTACCCACTTTGTATGCTGAGTTCGAGGCTTCGAGGTTTTCGTGTGTGGTGATGGAGTATTGTTCGGGCGGCGACTTGCATTCGTTAAGGCATAAGCAGCCTCATAAACGCTTTTCGTTAAGCGCCGCTAGGTACATTTTAGCTTGAAACTTTATTATGCTTTTTTTCTTATTCTGTTAGGTATTAATTAAGCTGGTTTGTAAGTAAATTAAGTGAATAACATAGTTCAACTTCTTTTATCAACCTTTTGTCCAATTTATCTTGCAAAAAGTATACATATAACATTAGTTTGTTTATCTTAGATGCATCTTCATATTGATTTCAGTGAAATGCTAAAATTTTCTACTCGTATTAAATTAAGCCGGAATTTTTGACCAGTAGTATATTTTACTGTGCAATAATGTATTGTATAACTTTTTTTTGCCTGTGCAATATTACTCTATTATTATTTTGCACATTTTTTCAGGGAAATGCAAAGTTTATAATCTATCCCTTCCCAATTAATTGTCTTTTATGGAATTACATGCAATTTTGATCGGTTTATAATATGTATCAAAACTGTTGAAATAAAAATTTTCAAAACTAAATTATATAATTTAAATTTTGAATTATATAATTAACTTTAAAAAAAATTATTGCACGTATAATTGGAAACTTAGTATTAAATTAAGTTAATGTACAAATAATTGTATTAAATTAAGGTGAAACTTTTCATCAATGAAAGTTGCCGTTATAATTGGTACCCACTTCTTTTGGTTCCTTGTCAAGTCAAATATACCAGATCAGGAACTTATTTCATTTTTATCCATTTTTGCAAGTAATCAGATCACACTTGCACAGTTACACTTTTCCCATTTCCCAATTATTATTATTTTAAAAAAACATTTAACTTTATTTAGTATGTACTCCAGGTTTTATGCAGCTGAGGTATTGGTAGCACTAGAGTATCTTCACATGTTAGGAGTCATTTACAGAGATTTAAAACCCGAAAATGTTTTAGTCCGATCCGACGGTCACATTATGCTCTCCGATTTTGACCTTTCTCTTTGCTCTGATCTAATCCCAGCCTTTGAATCCCCTAGCTCCTCCCCCGATCATTCGTCACCGAACACCACCCCCACACTCACCCCATTTTCGTGTTTTTTTCGGTCTAAAAAAGTACAAACTTTACCAAACAAGCATTTATTCGTCGCTGAGCCAGTTACCGCCATGTCACACTCCTTTGTGGGGACCCACGAGTATGTATCCCCCGAGGTGGCATCTGGTAGGTCTCATGGAAACGCCGTTGATTGGTGGGCTTTTGGAGTGTTTATTTACGAGATGGTATACGGAAGGACACCATTCGCGTCGCATAGTAACGAAGCTACATTACGAAATATTGTCAAGAATAAATTAACTTTTCCTACGGAATTTCCTTCAAGTAACTCTGAAATGCACGTGAGGGACTTGATATCTAAGTTGTTGGTTAAGGATCCGTTGGGTAGGGTTGGGGCGAAACGTGGCGCAATGGAGATTAAGACGCATACTTTTTTCAAGAGCTTGAATTTTGCCCTTGTTCGATCGCTAACGCCACCTAATATTCCGGTTGTAGTGAGTGAGACAATGGGGCGCGAGCAGTTGAAGCAATTAGCATCAATCGATTTCTTTTAAAGAAAAAATTTAACGGTCGATGATGCGACAAAAAATGTGAATATTGATCTCAACGGCTAATATGTCTTGTTATGTTTTTTATAACTAGTAAAGTTACGGAATTTAAGTGATTGTTAGGTGAGGAAGATCAGGAAATAGTATTAATATATAGTGTAATTAAGGAGGTGACGTTTTATGAAGAAAATTAAGGTTAGCTTTGGGATAAGTGTAGGTTTAGGTTGTGGTGGAGTTGGTTAATGTGGCGCCGATGACTTTAACTAGTTAAATTATAAATAATCACTAATCATCATTTTTGGAGGTTTGTATTTCATTGTGCAACTCATTTAATATTTGACTGATGAATAGTTCGAAGTACATATGTGATGCTTTTATTTCTTTTATTATTCCTTGGGACTATTAATTTAATGCCATACGTCCTAAAGTTAAATATATATCGTCATTTAATTTCGGCAAGAGTCTAATATGTTATTTTGAAAAACTTGACGCTTTTGTCTGTTGTATTTATAACTCTATAGGAAAAAAGGACGGTACATTGCAGTACTTGTACATGTATTAATTGTCATATATGACCCTATGACACGATAAAAAAGGAGAACTTATTTTGTTGAGTATAATTAATGACTCTTTTTTTGGGCAAGTGTCGACACAACTTTCAGAGTTTTTACTTTAGAACCACCATTCTTGCGAAAATACTGTGCAATAAAAATAGTGCAGAGGGTATTAAGTCTTTAAACTTACAAGAGTGAACAAATGCTAGCTTCACAAGGGAAAATAATTTCGTTTGGCAGAGGAGAAAATTAAGGATGATAAATGTACTGATCAACTGCACAATTAAGAAAATCTCACTTTCGTGCCTCAAATATTGGAATACAGAACCATGCACAAAGCCACTAACAACTAAAAATATTTGAAGTAACTATTTAAATAAGAAATATAAAAAATGAATTTAATAACAGGAAATTGAGTTCAATTACCTCGAGGAATATATAGGCATATATGAGTTAAGTGACAAAAAAAAAAAGCTGAAGGTTCAACTACAAAATTGAGAAATTTGTCACTAAACCACTGATTTATCGGTATGCAAGGATTCATATTTTCTTATAAAGAAATTAAATGTCATATATTAATTAGTTCGAGCTGGAGGAGTACTAGACATGTGAGTTTTTTTTTTTGGTAAAAGACATGTGAGTTTGGTGATAAAAACACACATTTTAAATAGACATATTGTAATTAATCGGGGAAATCAGTTGATGTAAATTTGTAATACATCAAGGAAACCCTAAATACATTGTGAATATTTATATGGATAATGAAACACTCAAATAAACATGCGTAAATGTTGAGATATTGTGTCCAATAATCCAACATACCTGAAAATTTGGGATAAAGAAGGAAACTTTTCTAACCGAAATAATAATAAAAAAAAAAGTACTAGCTAGCTTGGAACCGTAAAATGAAAAGGCAGTGGATATTCTCCTATTTCACTTTATATATTTTTGTTTAAGATGGATTGCCTTTTGTATTGTCTATTTTTAAATTTATCATCATTTTACTGTTACTTTTCGAGTTGCTAAAAAAAATTGGACCCCGGAGTGATTGACATAAGTGGGACCAAAAACATATCATGTGAATTGTAGGATCCATGTAGGTCATCAAAATTTGAGAAAACCTTAAACATCTCAGCAATATAGTGGTAGAAGTTAACATAGAATAATATCGAATTCATTGTTTCAAGTCACTTTATAAATTTTCAAATTTCGAATGACAGATATTAAATCATTACTCCATTATTTGTTCGTTGATGAAAACATATCTGATGCCTAAAATCTGAAGGACCAGACAAGTTTAAAAGATAATTATTACCTACTACTTTACCAGAACAAAAGCTTAAACAAAGCAAAAAACCAATCCATGTGTTTCTATGTTTCAGTTGAATATAAGTAAAAACATATAGTATCAAAATTGAAACAAATGTTAGGTAAGTTATAAAGTTCATATGTTTAATCTAAAATCAAGACTTCAATCGAGTATATGGTCTTATCACTATAACTTACCTAACATTTTTGTCATGATGAAATAATGTTCCATCTTGTTCCTGATGATTTCCTATTGAATTATCACGTACAACTATAATATTGTTTTACCATCATATAAATATGTTTTCTAAAAAATAGTTTATATAATCAAGTTTTAGCCATTGCTTTTAATTAAGATGGCGAATTCAAAAAACACGTTGATTAAAACTTGATGATAAGAACGTAAAATCCTAATAAGTAATCTCGTTTGCTATGCGTGTTTTGCAACTAAACCTCGCCCCACACTAAATATCCAAATCTGGTTATTACGTGGTTTTCGAAGCCGACCACGGTACCTATATTTAATATTGAAGTGACATAACGTAACACTCCACTTTCAAATTTGAATTATTGTTGGGATACACGGTATGCATAAATAGTTCATTTTTAAATCAAGCGATAGAAGGCAACGAAGCGTGTTCGTGTAAAACAATATTTCTGCTAAACATATCTCATTAAATTATATGTTTATATACAGATATAGGGGTCTGTCTAACCCCACTCCAATATGGAGGGTTTCTGGATTTAAAAAAAAATCGCATCAAACTTGTGTCAATGATTGTGGTTGTAGGAGAAAATACCACATTTGCAAATTGATTGAAATGCACTATCGATTAAAAAGATGAAAAATCATGTCGTTCCAAAACCGGAATCAAATAGGATCTCTACAGACTACAACCCTATATCATTAAGTAAGGAAGTTGTTGATCGCGTTCCGTAACCGGAAAACAATGTAAAATGAATTTGGTTTACAAAATTCTCAAACATTAGACAATTTGCAATTTACTCAAATTAAATTTTCTCTTTTTTAGTCAATATGTAAATTTATACTGTTTGTTTTTTAAAACACATGGATGTGTTTTTGAACGACCTTCCAACCAGGCAATCAGTGTCCTGTGTCCCCCTTCTGTCTATATACTAACACAAGCCCAAAAAAAAAAAAACTACACCAAATAGTTGTCTTACTTTGTCCAATCATAGTTGTCCACGTGTCCTGTTTAGCCCATCATATTCCTTCTCTCGTCCACGTGTTTTAACATTCAAATTCTCTACGGTTTACAATGCATTCATATTCTTTAGATTTAAATATAATTGATGAAATAAACACAATTTCATAGTCTGTATTTAGATGTAGGTTTTGCAATTTTATTTTTATATAATTTTAATATATAAAATACAAATTATAATTTTATAAATTAAAAACCAATTATTTTACGACATAATAAAAGCTCGAATAAAACTATAAAACTCTAGTTGATACTATAACCTAAAGTTAAGTATTAATTAAAATAAAAATAAAAAGATCAATGATTTTAATATAAATTATTTTATTTATTAAAATTATATAAAAAGAAAATTACAAAACTCACGTATAAATGTAGATCATTGGATGGTAATTATTTTTCCCGTTAGATTGAATTTTAGAATATGTGAGTAGATTATACACTTTAGAGAATTTGAATCTCATGTTCTAAGTTAATTATTGCTTGTATTTTGTACTACTTGTATGTTGTAACTAGTTCCTATCGAACTATCTACTTGTAACAATTGTTGGGTTCTAACATTTCCATGACACACAAGAGCATAAACAATGGTTGTCACGGCAATTCCAGAATTTTAAAAAATAATTTTTTTTCAATATTGTTTTTTTAAATATTTTAATTATAATTTATTCTGACGAGCATTTAAATATTTTTTTCGGCAACTCATTTCAAAATTATATATTATTACTACAATAATATATTATGATTTTTATGTGCTCATAATAGTACTAGCTACTTAAAAGATCACAAACAATTGCAAGTGACACAACATATATAATACGTTGACACATGTACATATATATGTAAAAATTAAACTAAAAAATAATTATAATAACATATAGTGATAGGTGCAAATAAATTTTTGAAAAGAACTTTTGGGTGTTTATAGGCAAAGTGAGTATATAATGAAATTGTGTAACAAATATTTGGTTGTTTGTAGATTAATGCATATTGAGTATATGTGAACTTGAGTATTTAACATAAGTTTGGATTTTTTGAGGTTTTTTTTAATATATTTTCGTACATTTGTTTTCCTTTTTTCCCTTTTTTCCCTTTTTATACCTTGTTTTATTAATTATATGCATATTTTTTACCTTCGTTTCTTTGTATTTTTCCTTTTTTACATTTGTTTATTAATTTTTCTTTTTGTACTTTGGTTTCTATTTTTTTTTATACTTTTGGTCAATTTTCAGATCCTGAAGCTTTCGTCACATGACTGCATGGCTTTATTGCTACCCTTTTTTTTGTTTGAGACTTTGAAAAAGAAAGTCTAAAAAAGGGAAAAAAAATAAGAAGATAAACTAGGGTAAAAAAAATTAATAAGAAACCACATTACATAAGGTAACAAAATGAAAAAACGAAGGTGCAAAATTCCGGCTTTTCCGTTCTTCATACTTTGCAAAAAAGTTATGTGCTTCTATTTTGTTAATTACAGAGATTTGTTGCTGGCTCCGGCTTTGCGGAAAAATGCTATTGAAATATTTGAGTTTCAATGATTTAGATGAGACACATGCAAGAACATAGAAAATGCTAGTTACGTACTCACGTTACTTGGGTTTCAATGATTTAGATGAAACACACGAGCAAAAGTCTGAGAAATACTAATTAAGGTGATGCTGCATATGAATAAAATGGATAAAAGAAATATATATGATTACTCGTCCCAAATATATTTAGGTTTTATCGTAATGGAAATTTAAAAGTTGTATGATATGGCACTCACAGGATTATCTTGTCATATCACGCATTAAGAGTAACTCTTCAATTACAGTCTATAAGTGTTTTTTTTTATTATGTCTTGAAGAACTTTTTATGTTTAATGACATTGGAAAATGAGATTTGGGCAAGACTTTCTTCAATTAATGGGGCCAACTACAAAAAAAACTCTAATTATTATACTATAGGTCGTGACTATGTCACTTCCTTCTAACAAACTTACAAACATAATTAAACATTAAAAATTGACAGAAGTACTTTCTATGTTCAAGGCACCTATTAAATTAATAAAATTACATGTAATCAAGTGAATAATTTGGAAATTACCATAGAGCTCGAAAGTACTAGGAATTGTGGGTAGTTACAGTTGAAAATACTTGATGGTTAAAACTTAAAAGTATCAGTGGCAGGCATTACACAAAATGTCAATAATGTCGGCCTATTCTTGTGAATATTTTAGCTAGAAACTTGATCATTCAGCTCACTTATAAGTGAAAAAACAACTCTCATCCTATGAAATTATTCACCTTGGGCCCTTTCCCACATGCATAATGACCAATTATATCAACACAAATCTTGACAATATTTCTACACAAAGTATAGCTCTATCGTTTAGATATAGCAAAAAAAAACAAAAACGACTTTAAATCTCTTTCTTGGTCCTTTCATATTATAACTAAACAAAGTCAAAACTATTTACCGAATATTGTTCGTTATTACTAGTACTAGATCTCATAATTAATCTTAAGAATTTATCAATTGGTTGTTATGCTAGCTTTCCTTAATTAGTTGTTAATAGTAGAACAACCAGTTATTGGACTACGAAGTTTAGTAAAACACAAAGGAATATATGTAAAAATACACATACATATTGTAGGGCACCATATTCACATATGTTTGACTCTGCACTTGCCTTCAAGTTTGTTCTTAATATTTGTGACCTCAATGCTTCAAGTGAGCTTAGTTGCTTAGCTTAAGCTTTAATTACTATCACTATCGGGTTACATTGTTTTGCTAAACACCAGGCCAATAGCTTCACTAACTAATAAGAGCATCCGTATTAGACACACTAATTTTTATTAGACATAAGTTGTCACGTCACCAAAAAAATCAATCTTTTAACATGCATATTCACTTATTAAAACTAGTTTGCATTTGAAGTCTACATTGGACCTTTTAGTTCTAAGCGGTGAAGCTATATTATACTATCTTATTTAATTTAAAATATTATGGTATTATAATAACATATATAATGACCTATTTAGAGTGAAGAAATAAAGTAACACTAGTAATTAATTCCCAACAATGCCACATTGGCAGCTAAGTTACAAGTTACGTTAATGATGCACTTATCTAGTGGCACTATTTAGCTCGTTTAGAGGGGTATATATAGTAAGACATCCAAATTCTAAGGTGTGTGAAATTTCAACCCTTGTGACACTATTGAGTACATTAAAAGCCACTCTAAATGATCCAATATGGTTGCTCTTACTATGACAAGTAAATGTAAATTAGTACAAACTTATAAACTTGTTCAAATTAGAGGACACCAAATATACTTATTTAGTTACTTGTTGTATTTTCTAGTTACCACAAAAAAAAAAAAGAGTTTTTATTTTTCTTGAAAAGATATATACACACATGCGGGGCAGAGTCTTTCTTGAGAACTCATATATGACTCATCTGAGTCCTCAAATGACTCGTTTGAGAACCCATAAAAGATTTCAAATCCACGTCACATCTTATTTTTATTTATTTTTTCAATTCATTCCACTCAATTTCATTACAAATAAATAACTCTAACACCACTTCATTCCATCTCATTACATTTCATTTATCTACAAAATAAATAAATTTACCCACTTTATCACATTATTAATTAATACATTCATCTGTTTTTTTTTTCCAGTCAAACTAAATACAAAATTAAAATATTTTATAATCATAATATTATATCAAGTTAACACTTTCAAGTAATTTATATTTTACACCTTTTTATTTATTAATTTTGTTACTTCCGAGTAAATAATTAAATCAAATAATGCCCAATATGTACCACTTTTGAAATTATATTACTCATAGCTACCTCCATAATTTTATATTTACTATAGCTACCACTTTTTAATTATTTACTTTATTTACCAAAACGCCATACACATATTTCATAAAAAATGGAAAAAAAACACATAAAATTATATAAAATGCAAAAAATATCAAAATAAATGAAAAAAAATCATAAAAAATGAAAAAAAAATAAAAAAAATCATAAAGAAAATAAAAAAATCACAAAAAAATCACAAAAATTATAAAAAATCACAAAATATTATAAAAATAAAAAATTTATAAAAAATCACAAAAATCACAAAAATGAAAAAAAAATAACAAAAAAAATAAAAAAAATTATAAAAGATGAAAAAAATGAAAAAAATCACAAAATATTAAAAAAAATGAAAAAAAATCACATAAAATTATAAAAAATGAAAAAATATTATAAAAATAATAAAAAATAAAATTTTTTTTATAAAAAATCACAAAAATCACAAAATTATAAAAAATTATATATTTTTTGTAATTTTTTAAAAAGTTTATGATTTTTTAATTCTTTTATAATTATTTTTTTTGTGATTTTTGTTATTTTTTTATAATGTTTTGTGATTTTTTGTGAATTTTGTGGTTTTTTTTAATTTTTTTGTGATTTTTTATATAATTTTTTCGTTTTTTTTCATTTTTTTGATTTTTTGATTTTTTTTTAATTTTTTTTAATTTTTGTATTTTTTATAAGTTTTTATAATTTTTTGTGATTTTTTTCATTTTTATAAATTTTTTGTAATGAAAACCTTACACGTCATTATTTTATTCCACTTTTACAAGTTAACCGGGTTAACTTGAAAGTGGTTAAATGTGGGTAGATAAATATGGAAGAAAATAATGACGTGTAGGGTTTTTGGGGACAATTTAATTATTTACTCGGAATTAACAAAATTAATAAATAAAAAAGTGCAAAATATAAATTAATTGAAAGTGTTAACTTGATATAATATTATGATTATAAAATATTTTAATTTTGTATTTAGTTTGAGTGGAAAAAAAGCAGAGGAATATATTAATTAATAGTGTGATAGAGTGGGTAAATTTATTTATTTTGTAAATAAATGAAGTGTAATGAGATGTAATGAAGTGGTGTTAGAGTTATTTATTTTGTAATAAAATTTAGTGGAATGAATTGAAAAAATAAATAAAAATAAGATGTGACGTGAACCTGATTTTTAATCAGGTTCTCATTTGAGTAATTTGGAGTCTCAGAGTGATTTAACAGGTCAAAAATGAGACTCCCCGTATTTTGAGTCCTCACATGAGTCATTGAGTTCTCAAAAAAGACTCTGTTTGCATACAAACCAATACAACTTCATTTAAAAAAAAAAAAAAAACCAATACAACTAGAACTAGACTTACGTAGCCTATACCTCTGTACTCGTATTATTTTCTGCCAAGACACAATCTTGTCTAATTATGATATCTATGCCCCTCACCTGTATTCCTAGGCCTGGAAAATATTTACAACTCCAATACGGCTTACTTGTGTATGTAAATGTGACATTTATTTAATCGGAATTTAGTACAAAAGTCAAATATAAAGCTGTAGTCGGTCAGAATCGGTGGCGGTAATTTTAAGGCACTGGTACTGAAATAATTATTTTGCCATCAATGAGTTGTGGTACCACTTCCATAAACTGAAAATATTGGTATGACCACATAACACAGACCACAATTATTGGTTAGTACCAAGATAAAAGTAGGTTTCTAAATTTATAAATGTAACAATGAGAAATATTCCCTTTAACATTAGGAGTATTTGTTTCCATTTCCCTTGAATATTCATTTTGCTTATGTCTGTGGACTGTGGCTTGGTGATTTTACAATAAATTTTGATACTTTATTTAAGCTTACATGTTTAGTATAGAGATCATTTATAGCAGCCAAACAAAAGCAATGTTGTGCTACCAAGTATGGATTTCATATTTCCCGTCTGATGTTGAACAGTAAATAAGATGTTAATTTACAAGTGAATCCATGGTTCCATAGTGCCAACTGCCAAGGAGTAATTGGCAAAATATTAAGCTTTTCAGCTTCTTTAACTTGAGATGAAAAAGTGATTTTCAAAAGAGTACGGGAATTAAGCTAAATAAGACGAGATAAACGACCACAGTTGGGCCAGGCCTCAAATATTTCCCTAATTTGAGTTGTATCATATGGATTCACACTACCCACCGTTAAATTAAAAAATAGATAGTTAAATACTGTTTTTTAATAACTAATTTATTTTTTCTATTTTCAACTAATTAGAATTTGAAAAATTAAAAACAAATTTTACAACACATTAAAAAACCAAATAAAAATATAAAACCCTAACAGGGGCATACACTAGTCAAATGGTTCTTGTCCAATTGCCTTCGTGGATGAAGAAGAATATATTTTCAGAACCCTTTCAGGAAAACGTGTTGAACTCTTGATACATTTAACTACTGTTTAATTTAGTGAAAGTCAAAACCTGTCACAAGACTGTCGCTAATTTAAAAAGTTATCACAAATCTGTCGTAAATTGACTAAACTGTCACAAAACCCGTTGCTAATAAGCTCGTAACAAAAAATACCGTCACTAATCCCGTCGCTATTTGAGCATTTTTTTGTAGTGAATTTTACGCACCCCAACCCTTGCTTCCAACATTTTGGTTCAATGGTGAACGAGGTATGAGCTTTGCTTACCAACATGAGTGCAGGACCAGTTCTTAGCCAAACAAAACAAGTCATCTTATTGGCCTTCTTCTCAAAATAACGCAAAAAAAAAAAAAACTGTTTATTTAGAACTAGTTTTTTCTCTCTTCCTAATACAATACAATTCGAGAAGAACTCATGTCATTTGATAGTATATTTTGTGTAATATAAAAGACGGTATTTGTTTGATTATGACAATGTACAAATTTTGTAATTTTATGTGGTCTTATTTTTTTTTACGCGAGTCATCAATCTTTTCAGAAAAAGCTAAAAAGGCGCCTAAAAAATGTAAGGTTAAGCTATAGACATCGGACCGGTTCTGCGTGGGTTAAAGCTAAAATTAGGTTGGGAGATGCTACAACACCCTGCACAAAAACAAAAAAAGATTTCTTGGGTGTTGCGCGGGCTAATAACGTTCTTGTGTTTCTTAGTTTATAAACAACAAAATTAGCGCTTGTTTGCTTGCAGAACCTGGAACTCTTTCAAAATTATTATTATGAGATGTGATATATCAGATTTACCAGTTGAAAGTCTTTTTTTTTCTTCATTGATTGAAGAAGCTGACAGTTATAAAATAAATAAAAGCGATATTTTTCCCCACTTCATTAAGCCAGTTTTTTTTTTTCATAAAGCCAAACAACCCATGAATTTGTAGAAGTCATGTATTCCTCCCCAAGTAGTAAAAAGTAGGAATATTTTAGTCATCTTGAAGAGTTGAAATATGGTTACAAAACAACTTAGAACGGCTGATTTTAAAAGGGGATTAAAGAAAAGAAAAGGAAAGCAGGTCGAACACATAAAAATTTAACCCCAAAAAAACACACAAAAAAAGAGCATATTCCCTTAGCTTGGTCATACTAGGGTTCATAATACAACATAACAAAAAAGGATAAGAAAAGATCTCCAATTTAAGCATTTTGCAATAAGCGAGAAAAATATTAATATTACAAATACGAACTCGTCTCCACAGAATTTTCTCCCTTATTAGTAGCCAAAGACGCGGGATAACAAAACTAACAACATACCTTGTGAATATCTTTTGAAAAACGCCCTCTCAGAAATCAAAAATACCATTATAGTCGTCACTGCCTAAACCATCCGAGAATTCGTAATCGTCCGCAACATCAGATAAGAAGTCAATATCAGAAAAAGCAGATGGGTACTCATCGTCATACGAAGAATCACCATAACCGTCATCAACTGATGCGTCAAACTCATACCCAGCTATTGAATCATTAGGCCGCTTCAACGTTTTGATTCTTTGAGCACATAAGCTTCCCAGATCCCCACTCAAATCCACATTAAAACACTGCCTCATATCCAAAGACTCAAGGTGTGGGCACCCATTTAAAATAGCTTGTAACCCGTTGTTTGTCATTTGATTTCCGAAAAGACTGAGGTGGCGTAACCCTGACATGGTCTGAGAAATGACTTGAGCCTCCTTGTCACCCACGTCCTCCATGTAAGGAGCCCGAGAACCTTGAAGGTTGTACGTTAAGGATTTGAGCTGAGGGCAAAAACGACCGAAACTTTCGAGGGCTTCAGTTGGCATTGTGATGAAGAACAAATGAAGCTCCTCCAAATTTGGAAGTTTTTTGGCAACTTCACTCAGCCCTTCTTCGCTAATATAGTAGCAATGCGCAACTCGAATAATTCTTAGTTGAGGGGACCTAAGGTGAAAGAACGAATGAGTGCATAGACATGTAAAGCTATTAATTGACAACTCATAAACCAAAACCATGTGGATGCAAACAGTTATGCGAAATTATGATAATTGATGCTGATATGTACACTTCTAGAATACAGCTGTAGGTTTTGTTTTGTATAGTATATTCAAAAATAAGTTTACGAATATGCACTCTAAAGTTCTCAGAAGACTAACGAATCTATGTGTTTGCACGAATGGAGAGCTTTAAGCATTAAACCATGTATACAACTAAGACTAAATCATGATTCAAGGATTTGACAGACAAAAGTAAATCTTTGGCCTAAGGCTTCGTTTATTTTGCTTGAAAATAGGAGAGAGAAAAAAAAAATGAAGGAAAACAACTTTCTCATAGCCGAGCAGATAACATTTGGGGACACCATAAGAAGACTGAATCGAGATTCAAGGATTTGACAAACAAAAATAATTCTTTGGCCTAAGGCTTGGTATATTTTGCTTGAAAATAGCAGTACGAAAAGAAATGAAGGAAAACAACTTTATCACAATCGAGCAAATAACATTTCGTGATATACCACTAAGCGGTCTTTTAAACAGTAACTTATAAATAAAAAAGTTTTTTCAAGGAGAAGAACTTATTATAAGGACGGAACCGTTAACTTGTAATACGTAAATATAAACCTTCAATTTTAAAAGCAACATAAGAAAGGTTAAAAAGTCACCTAAACATAAAAATTCACTTATAAATAAGAACACGATTTGCAGGAAAAGAAATTATTAAATATAATTAGCAAACAGACCTAAGAGAAATAATGACAGTTCAGAGAAGAATTTCATAGTGGAACACACAATCCACCAAATAAACTATTGAACCAAGTATTTTTCCGGGTAATTATCATTTCTGTCAACCAAATAGTATTTATCAACTATAAATCTTCTCCAACTCTATAACCAGATAACATGTAAATATATCATACTACAAATATAAAGATGCCAACTTCTCACATGAAGCCTTATTTCTGCTTGAAAACACAAATAAGCAACTGCTGTACACATAAGAAAGAGTTGTTCTTTTTTCTGTTACAGCTATTGAAGTCTGATCTATACATAAGTAGTAACATAACCCAGCTGCTTCTCGGAAAATTTCATCTATTGTACTAATGTCAGTTGAAGTTTCACTTAGCATACAAATTCGTTACTTAAGACAAAACCACTTTATGAGAATACAACTTAAAACTTAATGTCGGAAGCATACTGAGATAACAGAGATTTAAGCGTAGAATCTTAAGCAGGTACAAACAAGAACTTCATGAGGTTTACTACATTGCTTTTGGAAATCTTTCCGATTCTACAAAGCAAGTAAATATTAGCCAAGGGGATTATAGGAAAAGAGGGAGGGGGTGTGCTGAATTGATTATATCTCTATTAAAGGTGAACTGAAACAGCACCAGCAGTTACATTAAAAAGAAAAAGTAGAACCAATCGTTCAGAGAGTCTCTTTTCCCACAATTATGTCCTGTTCCTTTCCCCTTACTCTCTCTCTCTCTCTCTCTCTAATAGAAACCCACCTTTCCTCTACGCAAACACGAGAACTGGAGAAAAACACACAACATATTCAATTCTTTTAAAGATTAAAGCGACAGTCCATAGCCAAATCCCTAAAAAAAATCCCAGAAGAAGAAATGAAATCTTACCGAACCAATTTCACAAAAATCAAAACCCTTCCCTATAATCACTAAAGGTAAGTCGCTTATTTTTAGAAAACGAGAGTTCAAATCTACAAATGAATTCAAATACTTAAAAAATCATGTAACAAATATGAACAGGACACGCAATTCCATAACCAATCATGAGTGCTTCTGAATAAAAGGGTACGCTAATAATTATCCACCATTTATTCACTTCAGTGGCTTTATGCTTTGAGTAATGCTTGCCACACGGACACACACACACACACAAACACATATAAATACATATGGTATTTATATGGACTTGTACAAAAGACATAAAATCACAACTTAAAAACCTTAGTTGCAAATCCATAAATAATTCAAGATTCTGCACTCCCTACAGCATAGTTGCTCCTAGTATGTACAGAACATTAGAACCTTACACAAGAGGCACGAAATTAAAACAAGCAGTAAGAACCCAAAGAGATTTACTAAATACGTCAGAGAATCCCACAATCTCAATGCACCACAACCAAGCAAATACCATCACTTCATTTCTATCAAGGTCTCCTCAGAGACATTATACATCTAACACGCAAATTATTTTTTCGTCAATGTTTATCAAAATCGAAAGCTACAGTCCCAAACTGTCTTCGCCTAGTTCCCTCCCGGATCCTGTGCATAGCGGGAGCTTTAGCACCGGGTTTGTTTTTTTATAGTACTTTGACAAAATGAAATTAAAATTTCCACGGTCATGATACCTCAATTGAAGGTTTGTATATCTCAGTATCTCTACACATATCGACAAAAGAGATACGGAACTATAAATTAATCTGTGTTGTAGTGGAGAATCCCTTCGGGTAAAAAAAACTATCCAGTCGTGGGAATAAACGAATTATATACAAAGGTTGGTATACCCTTCGGCTGCGAATATCTATACATTTCCACAAAAAACGAATCATTGCATATGTAACGCTACGTAGCACATCAAATTTTTAGCTTTTCTTCTTTTGAACTTCTTTGAACTCAAACCAGCAATTTAATAGCAAAAAAAACTAGAAAACAAAACACCCCAAGCTTTTTCTTAAACAAAATGTGAAGAAATAAGATGTAGCCAGACAGGCACTATTCTTTCTAAAATTAGCAGGGGTTATTGCCCCTTTTAGCCTATAGTTAGTTTCTCCCATGTCACACACACCATAACAAGTAACAACACCAAATAGTATAATAAGTTTTTAACTAACAAACCTAATAGCACATCCATAATTAAATGATTAAATCAAAACATTTTTTTTGGCATAATGAAATCAATACCTCCACACTTTTGACTCCCCAATTACAGATTGTATATATATCTACGAAACACGGATACTTCGAAAATGGGATACGTAACCGGTACACATGGTACTTACATATTTTACAATAATAATTAGGATATATTAGTAGGAATAGATTCAATAGGCTCGTATATAACAATAAGATATCCTAATAATGTATGTATAAGACATTTTGAGAGTGTTTTGAGTTCTTTCTCCTATTATTCCCTTTCGAGGTTGTATGAAATACACTAACTAACCGTCGTGCCCATATCGTTCAGTTTTTTGATTGAAGATGAAAAAAAGTCCCATTCTACATATCCGTATGTGCGCTTCCTAGATAGCATGAGAGGGGCTAAAAAAAGTTTTTATCAAAATCGAAGGCTACAGTCTCAAATTGTCTTCACCTAGTTCCCTCCCCGTACCCGCGGATACTGAGAGCTTTAGCATCGGGTTTGCTCTTTTTATAATCAGTTTGCGACATAATTGAGTAACAAACAGTTACAAACCTAATAGCACATCCATAATTAAATCAAAACATATTTCTTTGGCATAATGAAATCAGACCCTCCACACTTCCCACTCCCCAATTGCGGATTATGCGTATATAAATACTACCCATATGAAGCTTTGAAACAAATATTTTCCCAAAACACCCTTTCTAACAGCATAAATTACGAAAATACCCTTAAAATATAATCTGAAAAAAGAACTGCTCAGTTTTATTAACATCTCCGACTTCTAACAAAGTAACCACCTGCGACTTATCTCTCCATTTACGGTTCTTAATCTACAAATTCTCCGCCGTCCCCATCAGTATAGATGAAATCTCTCAATCCTAAGGCTTAATTATCTCAATTCACACGGTAAATAAGCATATATACATAAGCATTTCGGTATGTGTGTGTGTAAATATATAGAAGCATAAAAAACGAGAGATAGGAAAACAAATACCGATCAACAATGTATTGAAGAAGCCTCTCGGTACAAAAGTGATCGAGCCTAATCTCCTCAAGTAAACCGGAACTCAAATCGACAGCGAATCGGCACATCTTCTCCAAATCATACTCAATCATTAGGTCGTCGTCGATGTCGTCTCGGCTACGGATATCGATCGTCTTCCACATCAACGGGTCGCTGCATACGTTGCGCCACGTGGCGCACACTTTCCAGGCGGTGTTGAGGATCTCAAATGCGCCGAGGCGGTGGAGAATCGCCGCCGTCAGCTCCGGCGGGAGATGCAACCAGTTCGGTTGCGGTGTCTCCGGCGATGATGACGTGGACGCCATTAGAGAGAGTGTGTGTGTGTAGAGAGAGAGAGAGAAGTGTGATTTTGAGAGAAAAGAAGTGAGAAATTATTCTAATTTAATACTCAATCTTTCATTTTTATTAATCTGGGTCCAACTTACTGATTTTCATCAAATGAAGGGTCTTTGCATATAGGGTCGGGTTGGATGCGGTTCGGTTTTTGGTAAAACCGAAATCGAACATATTTTTTGTTTTTGTTCTTTTTATTTTTTAGAACGAACTGGACCGTATTTTTTCGGTCTGATTCCGGTTTTATTTTTGGTTTTTCGGTGTTTTTCGGGTTTTTTCGCTTCCGGTCTTTTTCGGTTTGGTTTTATTGTAAACCAAAACCGACCCGAAAAAGTTCCAGTTTTTCAATTTCGGTATTTTTTGGTCTTTTTCGGTTCGGTTATTGGTTCGGTTCGATTTTTTTGGATTTTCACCCAACCCTAGTTTCATTCGTTACGCCACGTGGCGGACACCTTTCAAACGATAAGGAGAATCTTGATAGCTCAAAGGCAGTGGAGTATCCCGGCAATTACTTCCAGCGGGAGGTCTAACCGGTTTGGTTGCGGAGATGATGACATGGATGCCATTTGGGAGTGTTTAGATATAGAGAGGGGGAGAGAGTGAGATGATACTGATTTTATGAAATACGTGTTCAAATGAGTCGGGACAGTGAGTCCAACTTTGTTAAATCTCGTATTGTTTTTATTAATAAATGATGAGGCTAATTTTGTTCACACTATGAAGAAGTATGAACGTTTATAGACGAAATAGGGCGGAGTATGTTTATGAGCAGTCAAACACGTTTGATGACACGTTTATCATTATTTCGCTTACAAATTTTATTTTACTTAGTAAATATATATGCTAGCGTAATCAATAATACAAATAATTATTCTTAGTTTTAGTGTAATTGGTTTACTTCTAAAAAAATAACAAGTTTATTACACAAAGTGAAAGAGTATTATCGATAATTAATATTATATTTTATAACTTTAATATGTATAAGCACGAATATATATGTGTGTGTGTGTGTGTGTGTGTGTGTGTGTGTGTGTGTGTGTGTGTGTGTGTGTGTGTGTGTGTGTGTGTGTGTGTGTGTGTGAATAAATATATTAAAATTAATTAGACGAGCCTGAAGCTCGACATGTGTCTTATTGTTTTGTTCAGTTCATTAATAAATGCATGAATACGAGCTGAACATTTAACGAGCCGGACCATGGGAGAGCTTTTTTCATACTGTTTGTTCGAACAGTATGAAAAAGGCTACTCCGTCCTTACTTACCGGGAAAAAAAAAAGCCTCCTCCGTCCCTTACTAGTTACCGACTCTTGCATGCTTTTGACCAAAAATACTAAGGATTAGATCGATGCACAAAATAACTAAGCTTATTAAGTGTGATTAGTGTTTCTCAAAATAATGCGAACCACATTGGTAGATACGGCGTGGAATCTACACAACTACCAAGATGGAACGAAATCTATCGATATTGCATCAGTATAATTGTAAGATTTTCTACATTTGATATAGTTTTTTCATGATTTTTGGTACTTGCTAGTTTATAAACAACAAATATCAAATCACGCGAATGTTTGGTTGCAGAATCTGGACCTCTTTTTCATAATTATACTTATGAGGCGCGATTTATTTATGTATTAGATTGGCCTTTTTGAAATATATGCATTTTTTGAAGTGTTTTATAAATTAAAAAGATTTAACTTTTTAAAAAATGTATGAGTATGTATATAGATATATAAATTGTGTATTTTTTGTATTTTATGTATATGTAAATATTTGTATATGGGTATGTTAAAAATATAAATTTATAAAATTGTCAGTTTAAATTCATATGTTTTATAAAAAATTGGGACTAAAATGAAATTTAAACTTAATTTACATCCAATTAAATTGACGGAGGTTGCAGTTTAGAAAAAAAAAAAAAAAAAACACAGAATCCGTTATCAATAATAATAATAATAAACACATAAAATCACTTACGAGCTCTTGAATGCTATTGACCAAATAACTTGCATGCTATTGACCAAATAACTTGCATGCTATTGACCAAATAACAAGAATTGGAAGCACATGGATTAAAGAAAAGAAGGAAAAAATAAGTCAACACATAAAAAGAGCATCTTCCCTTAGCTTAACGTTCAAAATACATAGCAAAAAAAACAAAAAGATCTCTACATTAATTGTTTTACAAGGCTTCTGATAAGCCAGAATAATAGGAATATCATACGAATCATACGAAAAAAGCTCCCTCAATAATAATAAAAAAAAACCCATCAAAATAGTCCCCCATCAGATGTATAATCAAAAAAAAATTCAGTTTCAGAATATGAGTACTCATCTGAAAAATACCCAAAATCAATTGTTGCATCAAACTCATACCCAACTATAGAATCATTAGTTCGCTTCAAATTTTGGATTCTTTGAGCGCACAACCTTCCCAAATCCCCGCTTAAATCAACATTAAAACACTGCCTCATATCAAAAGACTCAAGGTGTGGGCACCCATTCAAAATAGCTTGTAACCCGTCATTTGTCATTTGATTTCCGAAAAGACTGAGGTGGCGTAACCCTGACATGGTCTTAGCAATGGCTTGAGCCTCCTTGTCACCCACATTCATGTACGAGGCCCGAGAAGCTTCAAGGTTGTACGTAAATGATTTGAGCTTAGGGCAAAAACGTCCAAAACTTTCAAGAGCTTCAGTTGGCATTTTGATGAAGAACAGATGAAGCTCCTCCAATTCTGGTAATTTTTTGGCAACTTGGCCAAGCCTTCCTCTCCTAATACCACAGCAATACGCAACTCGAAGACTTCTCAGATGAGGTGACCTTAGATGTGAAGAAAAAAAATTAAAGAATGAATGAGTGCAAAGAGATGTATAGGTGTGAATAAAACCAGAATAATGCATGTAAATGCAAATTGTTATGCGAAATTACGATAACTGATGTAGATATATATGTACCCTTCTAGAATATAGCCGTAATATTTGTTTTGTATAGAATATTCAAATATAGGTTAACAAACGCAAAGTTCAAAGAAGACTAACAAATCTACGTGTTTGCATGAATAGAGGAGTTTTAATCATTTAACCATGTTAACAATTAAGACTGAATCAAGATTCAAGGATTTGACAGACAAAAATAATTCTTTGGCAAAAGAGCAAGTGCATCGGTTCTTATAGGATTGTTCTAAAATTTTACACGCATCAGTTTCACTATCAATTATCTTAAATTTACATGAACTCAAACATTTCTCAAATACAAATGATCAAGATGTTTTCTTATAATTAAAATAATAATTTACCTCACTTACTTTTCTCTTATTTTCTCTCATTTATTTGTACTTTTCACATATAAATTAATAAAATAACAAAAAGATGAGTTGTATAATTTTGATAGAAAAATTAATTAAAAAATTGATAATTTATATAAACCAAAACGTTTACCTATAAGTTATAAAAGTGTACTTTTTACTTTAAATACGAGAAAAATTGTAAGTTATTTAATGTGATTGTTCTAGTAAATTAATTTGGGTTAAAAAAAATTGACAAAAGTATATTAAAATATAGTAATATTTATTTATGATAATAAATTTGATAGGAAAGCTGAAAAATGTATAAAGTTAAACTATTATCCTAAAAATATAAAAGTGATACTAATTAAGTTAAATATGAGAAAAAACGTGAGGTAATGGGTGCGCATGCCTATCTTTATTTTGCTTGAAAATAGGAAAGAGAAAAAAATGAAAGAAAATAACATTTGTCTTGGTCGAGCAGGTAAGTGTTAAGAAAAGTAACTTATAAATAAATAAATTATTCAAGGACAAGAATTGATCATGTGGAGCGGAATTGCTAGCTAACCTGTTGTACGTAGAGAAATATTTTAAAATTTAAAAAGCAACATAAAAAATGTCAAAAAGTAACCTAAACATAAAAAAGTCACTCATAAGTTTGTTCATGTATTGAAGTCATACAAGACCATGCAGGAAAACCATAATATCACCTACATAAAATTCAAAACATGCGGATGAACGACGGCCTAATCAGGAGCGAAGCCATAAATTTATTATATGAGAGGTGTCAAAATTTACATATACTACTACGTTAAGTGAAATAAAAAAACGATGGGTGACCATCATCCACTACAAAACAAGGTTGCAATCCGGGACGACCAAATCTGTTATAAATCTGTTACTAAATGACACTATTTGTCAGTAAAACTGAAATACATCACCATAGGTGTTGGGAAGCCAAATCTGCCACTATTTCCATATGCGATTTAAATTTTTTTGTAGTGATCATTTTAAACATATTTTTACTAAAAATAGATTGTCAAAAAACATATTTTAGGTTTACTAGTACCTGTTAAAGCATAGTCAGAACAATCACAGATTAGATACCAATCACCACACAAAATAATAACATTTTGTACTTCCTAACCAAAATCATAATTTATTCAACAATCTAAATTAAATAGAACAATTAGCTAGAATATAATGCGAGAAGAGTGGTTACCGATCGGCGATGTAGCAAAGAAGCGGTTCAGTACTAAACTGTTCGACTCTGATCTCCTCAAGTAATCCACAGCTGAGATCAACAGCATATCGGCACATCGCTTGCATATCGAACCATCCCACAACGGCGCATCTGTCGCTGATATTGATGGATTTCCACATGGACGGGTCTTTACAGACCTTACGCCATGTAGAGCACACCTTTAGGGCGGTGTTGAGAATCTCGAATGTGCCGAGTCGATGGAGAATATCGCCGGTTATTTCCGGCGGGAGGTCCACCCAGTTTGGTGGAGGTGTCTCCGGTGATGATGACGTAGGCGCCATTTGAGGGTTTAATAGGTAGGGGGGAAGAGTGAGAATTTATAGTAACTATGATGATGGTGATATATATTAGGTAAAAACAAGAGAAATGGCGTATACTTTTCGTTTTATATTTAATTATCAATTACGAAACTATATACAATTTTAATCGGCCAATAATTAACTTGTATCAAAATTATCATAATAATTTTTTTAAAAAGTTGATCATATAGTTCAAGTGTTAAATTTTATCAGTTTTGATACAAGTTATAAACCGATAAAAATTATACGTAATTTTTTAATAGATAATTAAATGTAAACGATACTTATTATAGTAAAATGTATAGTTTTTTTTTTTAATTTGGGGAAAATAATTATGGGGGTTCATTTCAATATTTTATAATACGAACGTTCTGTATACCCCAATACAAAGTACTTCGTAATACTACAATAATTAATGTGACCGCGGTTTTCCAGTATTCTACAATTCTAATGTTATGTATACCCAAATAAAGTAATACTACATTTAATGCGACTGTTTGTATTCCAATATCCTATAACTCGAACGTTCTGTACCCTAAAAATATGATAAGTAAACAATGATTCATCCGTACCTAAATAAATATATGCTATGAGATACGTACAACTTTAACCGTCAAAATTTTTGTATGTATATTGTCGAAAAAAATTCTTTCAAAAGCTAATCACATAAGTCGTCATTAAAACTATATGACAAATTTTGAAATTTTACATTTTGGTAATCTAGTTACCAGTAAATCGATAGTCAACGTTACACGTATTTTCGTATGAGACATTTATTTAGCTACGAAATGTGTAAATACTTATATCTCTATATTATAATAAATAGAAAATGCCTAATATATACTCATTTTTGAACTTAATGTCCATAAGGACACTATCAAAAGAGTTCATTGCCCAATAACTCACTATTATATAAAGCTTAAATAAATTTTATTATCTACCCGTCTACACCTTTTATTAATTCGTATTCATTTTTTATGCACTTTTATTGACTTGTATGTATTTTTATGCATTTTTATGCATTTTTATTGATTCATATATACATTTTTTATACACCTTTTATACACTCTTATTGACTGGTATTTATTTTTTATGCATTTTTATGCATTCGTATATAATTTTTATGCACTATTTATGCACTTTTATTGACTCGTATGCACTTTTTATGCAATATTCATGCACTCTTTACGCACTATTCATGCACTCTTTACCCATTTTTATTGACATGTATGCACTTTATGCATTTTTATCGACACGTATGAACTTTTGAAATTTTTATGAACTTTTTCAAAAAAATTTTGAGTTTTTTGAACTTTTTTGAGTTTTTATATTTTTTGGAATTTTTTCATATTTTTCGAATTTTTTTTATTGATTATTAATTTTCCGATTTTTGTTGATTTTTTTGAATTTTTAATAAAGTTTTCATGATTTTTGGTTTAAGAGAGAAAAAATTAGGGTGTTAGGTTGTATAAGAGTGTTTTTGTAAATAGAGTGAATATTAATCAGAGAGAACTTGAGGTAAACTCGAGTTTTGAAAAGGGTATTTGTAGACGATAAATTGGTAAAAAGCGGGTTATTTTGCATTTCCCCTCTAATAAAAGGCCTCACATGCTTGAGTGCTTGTATGCTCTTTGAATGAATTACGTTAGTAAACTAACATGTATTTTGCCAATTTCATGGGCTCGTTTCTAAAACCCGCACCACATCAGTTGGATTTAATTGTCATTCTTTCTTAGGACATTACATTAATGTGTCGAAACCACAATCTAATGGTCGTATATATTGATATGAGATCAGTATGAGGAGATCGCCACTATGGAGAGACAATAGAAAAAGATATTTATATTAATATGAAATGGTAAAACTTGTTTACAATTGAATCCATAAAGACTTATATACGGTAGCAAATAAAGTTTTCTATTATTACAAACAAATTAGTACAAAAAATACGTAGCATGACAAATTTAGTCTAAAGTTATTATTAAGTCTGTTATTTATTTAAAAGCTATCCAATCAGGTCCTTAAGTCTTGAAATATGACATATTAGTCCAACCAGAAACGACCCTAGAGCCCAATTTAGTAAGCACTAAATTGGGGTCACTAATCCACAAGTGGCCCATTTTTTTCAATTAAATTCATTGGAAAGTTATTGGTTATTGATTAATATCACTTATATTTCACTATAAAAAAATGTACAGATAGGTATGAGAATTGTGACGGGTTTTTTTTGTGATGGGTTTAATAGCTATGAGAATTGTGAGGAATTTGTGATAGGACCGTCAATATGTGACAATTTTGTAACATAATGGTCAATTTACAGTTTTATGATAGATTTGACACTCATAAAATCAATTGGTCCACAACTAGACAAGTAGAATGCATTAAACAATTTTCTCTTTTCTTTCGTTTATTAATTATTTCATACTTATAGTGAATATTAACACTCAAAACACCTTTTAATTATATTTATGTTGGCACCAATTGTTTACATAATTAAGTTCGAATTTTACCCCCCTACAGAATTTTATGATTGCTGGAAATAACAACTACAGTATATCTTTTATCTATTATATTTGATTTAGTCACTAAGGATCACAAAAATTGATATATTTTGCTAATTTCATCATTTTAGACTTAATTGATTGATTGTCAGTCATGTAAAAAGATGTTACCTATTGCAAATCCACCACACAGTGAGGTGTTTTTGAAAAAGAAATGAGTTACTAGCTCAATAATTAATCAATTGTAGTGATCAGGCATTGCCCCTATATAATTATTCGGTTCATCTTAGTTTATCTTCGGACAACCCTCGAACATAGAGAACGGTGTCAAAAATCATAATGGCGCCGTACTCGCATTTTATGAATCAAGTGCGTCTTGTTTTTGTTTATACCCGGTTATGCAAAATTAATATACTACGGAGGTAACTTTTAAAAAATACATCAATATGAAAAACACATGGTGATATACTCATTTTATCAGGACATCTGTGTTTAAGAAAAGTAGTTATCATTGTCGTAGAAATGTTATCACAAGATATTAACGTGACGGTGATAATTCCGATCGTACGCCGAAATTACGGGTGATTAAAATTCGCTATATGAATTATGATTGCTGCTATAAGAAAGAAAGCTAAAAAAAATATATGCTTAATGATTTATTGCCACCCAGATCATGTGCACATCATATATAGATGATCTGTATTTCTGTACATGGATGGCCATAATCAGTTGTTCACTTAATTAATTAATCACGTCAATGTATGGGGATTGGGGGAGGTAGCTAAATTGAGAGATGGTGAAATAATTATGTAAAAATTGTGACATAAATGTTTTTAAGGGCACATGAGTCACAGCTATGTTGATGTCTTAAATAAGTCAAAAACAACAAACTTTCAAAGACCCCCTATAATCGCGCATGGTTAAGTACGGGAATTAAGCTAAATAAGACGAGATAAACGACCACAGTTGGGCCAGGCCTCAAATATTTCCCTAATTTGAGTTGTATCATATGGTTATTGTAAAGTGATACAGGGTGCATTCACGCTAACCACCGTTAAATTAGAAAATTGATGGCTGCATACTGTTTTTCAATAACTAATTTATTTTTTTTATTTTCAACCAATTAGAATTTGATAAATTAAAAACAAATTTTACAACACATTAAAAAAGCAAATAAAAATAGAAAACCCGAATGGGGGCATACACTAGTCAAATGGTTCTTGTCCAATTGCCTTCGTGGATGAAGAAGAATATATTTTCAGAACCCTTTCAGGAAAACGTGTTGAACTCTTGATACATTTTTCGCACCCCAACCCTTGCTTCCAACATTTTGGTTTAATCGTGAACGAGGTATGAGCTTTGCTTACCAACATGAGTGCAGGACCAGTTCTTAGCCAAACAAAACAAGTCATCTTACTTGGGCCTTCTTCTCCAAATAACGCAAAAAAAAAAAAAAAAAAAAAAAAAGAAAAAGAAAAAAAGTGTTTATTTAGAACTAGTTTTTTCTCTCTTCCTAATACAAAACAATTCGAGAAGAACTCTGTCATTTGATAGCATATTTTGTGTAATATAAAAGACAGTATTTGTTTGATTATGACAATGTTCAAATTTTGTAATTTTACGTGGTCTTATTTTTTTTACGCGAGTCATCAATCTTTTCAGAAAAAGCTAAAAAGGCGCCCAAAAAATGTAAGGTTAAGCTATAGACATCGCACCGGCTCTGCGTAGGTTAAAGCTAAAATTAGGTTGGGAGATGCTACAACACCCTGCACAAAAACAAAAAAAGATTTCTTGGGTGTTGCGCGGGCTAATAACGTTATGGTGTTTCTTAGTTTATAAACAACAAAATTAGCGCTTGTTTGCTTGCAGAATCTGGAACTCTTTCATAATTATTATTATGAGATGTGATACATCAGATTTACCAGTTGAAAGTCTTTTTTTTTCTTCATTGATTGAAGAAGCTGACAGTTATAAAATAAATAAAAGCGATATTTTCCCCACTTCATTAAGCTAGTTTTTTTTTTCATAACGCCAAACAACCCATGAATTTGTAGAATTCATGTATTCCTCCCCTAGTAAAAAGTAGAAATATTTTAGTCATCTTGAAGAGTTGAAATATGGTTACAAAAGAACTTAGAACGGCTGATTTTAAAAGGGGATTAAAGAAAAGAAAAGGAAAGCAAGTCGAACACATAAAAATTTAACCCCAAAAAAACACACAAAAAAAAGCATATTTCCTTAGCTTGGTCATACTAGGGTTCATAATACAACATAACAAAAAAGGATAAGAAAAGATCTCCAATTTAAGCATTTTGCAATAAGCGAGAAAAATATTAATATTCCAAATACGAACTTGTCTCCACAGAATTTTCTCCCTTGTTAGTAGCCAAAGACGCGGGATAACAAAACTAACAACATACCTTGTGAATATCTTTTGAAAAACGCCCTCTCAGTAATCAAAAATACCATTATAGTCGTCAGACATGTCACTGCCTAATCAGATAAGAAATCAATATCAGAAAAAGCAGATGGGTACCCATCGTCATACGAAGAATCACCATAATCGTCATCAACTAATGCGTCAAACTCCTACCCAGCTATTGAATCATTAGGCCGCTTCAACGTTTTGATTCTTTGAGCACATAAGCTTCCCAGATCCCCACTCAAATCCACATTAAAACACTGCCTCATATCCAAAGACTCAAGGTGTGGGCACCCATTTAAAATAGCTTGTAACCCGTTGTTTGTCATTTGATTTCCGAAAAGACTGAGGTGGCGTAACCCTGACATGGTCTTAGCAATGGCTTGAGCCTCCTTGTCACCCACGTCCTCCATGTAAGGAGCCCGAGAACCTTGAAGGTTGTACGTTAAGGATTTGAGCTGAGGGCAAAAACGACCGAAACTTTCGAGGGCTTCAGTTGGCATTGTGATGAAGAACAAATGAAGCTCCTCCAAATTTGGAAGTTTTTTGGCAACTTCACTCAGCCCTTCTTCGCTAATACAGTAGCAACGCGCAACTCGAATAATTCTTAGTTGAGGGGAGCTAAGGTGAAAGAACGAATGAGTGCATAGACATGTAAAGCTATTAATTGACAACTCATAAACCAAAACCATGTGGATGCAAACAGTTATGAGAAATTATGATAATTGATGCTGATACGTACACTTCTAGAATACAGCTGTAGGTTTTGTTTTGTATAGTATATTCAAAAATAAGTTTACGAATATGCACTCTAAAGTTCTCAGAAGACTAACGAATCTATGTGTTTGCACGAATGGGGAGCTTTAAGTATTAAACCATGTATACAACTAAGACTAAATCATGATTCAAGGATTTGACAGACAAAAGTAAATCTTTGGCCTAAGGCTTCGTTTATTTTGCTTGAAAATAGGAGAGAGAAAAAAAAAATGAAGGAAAACAACTTTCTCATAGCCGAGCAGATAACATTTGGTGACACCATAAGAAGACTGAATCGAGATTCAAGGATTTGACAAACAAAAATAATTCTTTGGCCCAAGGCTTGGTATATTTTGCTTGAAAATAGCAGTACGAAAAGAAATGAAGGAAAACAACTTTATCACAATCGAGCAAATAACATTTCGTGATATACCACTAAGCGGTCTTTTAAACAGTAACTTATAAATAAAAAAGTTTTTTCAAGGAGAAGAACTTATTATAAGGACGGAACGGTTAACTTGTTATACGTAAATATAAACCTTCAATTTTAAAAGCAACATAAGAAAGGTTAAAAAGTTACCTAAACATAAAAAGTCACTTATAAATAAGAACACGATTTGCAGGAAAAGAAATTATTAAATATAATTAGCAAACAGACCTAAGAGAAATAATGACAGTGCAGAGAAGAATTTCATAGTGGAACACACAATCCACCAAATAAACTATTGAACCAAGTATTTTTCCGGGTAATTATCATTTCTGTCAACCAAATAGTATTTATCAACTATAAATCTTCTCCAACTCTATAACCAGATAACATGTAAATATATCATACTACAAATATGAAGAAGCCAACTTCTCACATGAAGCCTTATTTCTGCTTGAAAACACAAATAAGCAACTGCTGTACACATAAGAAAGAGTTGTTCTTTTTTCTGTTACAGCTATTGAAGTCTGATCTATACATAAGTAGTAACATAACCCAGCTGCTTCTCGGAAAATTTCATCTATTGTACTAATGTCAGTTGAAGTTTCACTTAGCATACAAATTCGTTACTTAAGACAAAACCACTTTATGAGAATACAACTTAAAACTTAATGTAGGAAGCATACTGAGATAACAGAGATTTAAGCGTAGAATCTTAAGCAGGTACAAACAAGAACTTCATGAGGTTTACTACATTGCTTTTGGAAATCTTTCCGATTCTACAAAGCAAGTAAATATTAACCAAGGGGAGCATAGGAAAAGAGGGAGGGGGTGTGCTGAATTGATTATATCTCTATTAAAGGTGAACTGAAACAGCACCAGCAGTTACATTAAAAAGAAAAAGTAGAACCAATCGTTCAGAGAGTCTCTTTTCCCACAATTATGTCCTGTTCCTTTCCCCTTACTCTCTCTCTCTCTCTCTCTAATAGAAACCCACCTTTCCTCTACGCAAACACGAGAACTGGAGAAAAACACTCAACATATTCAATTCTTTTAAAGATTAAAGCGACAGTCCATAGCCAAATCCCTAAAAAAAAATCCCAGAAGAAGAAATGAAATCTTACCGAACCAATTTCACAAAAATCAAAACCCTTCCCTATAATCACTAAAGGTAAGTCACTTATTTTTAGAAAACGAGAGTTCAAATCTACAAATGAATTCAAATACTTAAAAAATCATGTAACAAATATGAACAGGACATGCAATTCCATATCCAATCATGCGTGCTTCTGAATAAAAGGGTACGCTAATAATTATCCACCATTTATTCACTTCAGTGGCTTTATGCTTTGAGTAATGCTTGCCACACGGACACACACACAAACACATATAAAAGGGTACGCTAATAAAACTGTTGTTATTTCGAAATCGTCCCGTCTTACATTTTCAGTTTATTTCACAAGTGTTTCAGAACACGAGCCTATACGGCACCCCGTCTTACATTTTCAGTTTATTTCACAAGTGTTTCAGAACACGAGCCTATACGGCACCCCGTCTTACATTTTCAGTTTATTTCACAAGTGTTTCAGAACAACCGAGCCTATACGGCACCCCGGTTTATATTAATTTGAATTTTTCAGTTCATTTAAAATTCTACAAGTGTTTCAGAACACCCGAGCCTATACGGCACCCCGGTTTATATTTATTTGAATTTTTCAGTTCATTTAAAATTCTACAAGTGTTCAGAACACCCGAGCCTATACGGCACCCCGGTTATATTTATTTGAATTTTTCAGTTCATTTAAAATTCTACAAGTGTTTCAGAACACCCGAGCCTATACGGCACCCCGGTTATAGTTATTTGAATTTTTCAGTTCATTTAAATTCTACAAGTGTTTCAGAACATACGGCACCTCAGTTTAAAATGAGCTATACAAAATGAGTGCCCCAATGCCGAAGCATACCGGCCCACTCATTGGGGGCACGTACACAACGGAAGTAAAAAACAGAGGAATAAAAGACAAGTACAAAATTGTTTTTTCATTTCATTCGATAAGAAGCTATTACAAGCTAAGTACAAAAAGGAGATTACACGAAAGAACAGGAAAAAAAAAACTATCCTAAGCAGCCCCGTCGTCATCTTCCTCACCCTCTTCGTCGGAGAGAGCTCGAGGAGTGAGGGGAAGCACCTCAGGAATGGGGGTTGAGGGGACCGGAACGATGATGTTCTCCACGTTCCATACCGGATGGTCCGGTCCTGCCCTCATAAAGGCAGCCGCCTCAGACCACCCTTCGACATAGAAGGAGTTGAACTCCTTCTGTGTCTTTCAGGTCCAAGCGGCATTCAGCTCGGCTTGAGCGACCTGGACTGCAGCCTTTAGCTTGTCAGTTATTCCAGCTTCGGCCTCCTTTAGAGCCGCCTCCGCAGCTCGAGCTCGCTCCTCAGCATCGGCCCTAGCCTTCGCGGCTTCAACCCTCCGAGCCTCAACCGAGGCATTCAGGCCCTCGGCCTTCTCAGCCCTGCTCTCGGCCTCCTCTGCCCTTTTTTGGGCCTCCTCCATTGACTTGGCATTGGCCTCGGCCTTCGCGGTCCGATCCCTCAACACCTGGCCTTGGTGATATACATATTGATTCATCATCAGATAGGCCTGCGAGGAAAGGAGCAAACACTTAGCAAAATATTTGGAAAGAACATGAAAACATACGAATGAACACTATGAGAGGTTACTTGCCTGAGGGATCATGGCCATGGCCGACGCCATGGAGGTGGCGAGATCGCGACCTCGGTGGTCAGCCTCTACGCTTTGCTGCTGGAGCGCAGCCAAAGCCAGTAACCCGGCGGATGGGTGAGCTTCCATTATGCCCTTTACCCCCGTCGCCGCCTTCACCTCCTCGGGTGTTTGCACTGGCATCCTATGAATCGGGGAGGCAGAGCAGGAGCTCGAGCCTTGAGAAAGGCCCGACGTCACCCTAGGCGTTTCCGCGACCACGATTTCGGGCGGGCCGCTCCCCCCGACCTTGGCCCTCTTCTCACCACGGAGGGACTTCGTCCCCTCCACCTTCCTCTTCCCGAGCTGGGCCTTGCGGGCAGCCCGATCGAGCCTAGCCTGAGCCGCCACTTCATCCGCAGCATCGGCGCCAGGTTGAGGCACGACGGCCAGCTCCTTCTCAGCCACCTCCATCTCCTTCTCTCCATCCTCTACCCCGGCAACCCCATCGACTGCCCCTTCCTCTTCTGCCCCTCCTCTTCCTCACCGTCGCCCCCCGCATCAGTAGCATTTTCCTCCACCACCTCCTCTTCATCAGAAAGGACCACCTGCAAAGACCAAATAAGAAGAGAAGTTAGAAAAATTCGCAAAAATTTAGCTAAGTGTAAAAATGAAGTCATTAAGCAGAAAAGGGCAACTTACCCTGGTCCGCGAGGTGCCCAAGACCGGGCCAGTGGGTTCAGCCTCAGCAGGGCTATCTTACAAGGGAAGAGGGCTCACTACCTCAGGCCCCCTAGACCTCAGGGGAAGAACCTCTGGCAGAGGTTTCCCATGTTGGTCTATGTAAGCACGGGTACCGTCTGGCCCCACCCTGAAATGGAGGACGGTACCATCCGACCGGGTCTCAGTGTGAACCCCGGCCGATGCAGGCGCAAAGGAGGCCTCGGCCGATACAGGAGCGACGGAGGCCACTGTCGCCACCTTCGCCTTGCTGCCTGTCTTCAGCTTTGGCTTCGACGCCTTTTTAGCCGCAGGCTCCACAGTGGCATCGGTATCTTCAGCTACCTTAGGAGGGAGGGTCGACTCCAGACCCTTCTCTTTCTCCCACCTTTCCCTGGAGTACCCCACGGGACAGAAGGTCCTGTGGGGCCATTTGAAGCTATTCCCCTTACAGGAGGTGGGGGAGCCACAGATCAAAAGACGCTCTGCATCTCGGGCCCCTACGTCGGTCCCGTCTGGACCCCACCAGTTTAGGGCCACCTCCAACGCCTCTACGTTGGGTTCACCAAGACCCCCGAGCTTAGAGGCCACGGTGAATTTGCTTTCCTTGTTGCTCAGCACCCTCCCCGGCCTGGGCGGAAGGATCAGGTCGTCACGGGTGAGCCAATGGCCCTCCACTACGACCACGTCTTGCGTGTAACCCCGATTCAAATCGGAGTTACCCGTGATCAGCTGATTGTGGGACCGGCACCTCAGGTAGGGCTGCCGGCTCTTGGATTGGGAGCTTGGCTCGGTCTGCAAAAATTCATAGCAGGCCAAGAGATCCTTAAGCCCCAGTGGCTCCGGGATGTCCGGGCCCAATGCGACATTTAGTGCCTCTATTCCTGCGCAGATGCGATGCGCCTGCAAAGGCCATTGGCATGGAAGAGTCTGCGTCCAGGCGCAGAGCTCCGCCAATAGCTCCGGAATGGGGAGGTGGGTGCCCCCGTATAGAAGAGTAGAGAGGGAAAGGGTTACCATACTCTTGGGATCGGACACGATCCCGTTCACCTCGTCAGCGGTCGCACAGGTCCGAAGTCGGAACTCCTCCCCTATGCCGCATAGCTGACGAAACTCGTCCAGGTCAGCCCCGTGCTGCCTGACCATGATACTGTTGTCATTTACCGCCACGGATATGGCCGGATCGACGACCAACGCCCGGAACGGCAAGGCGTTTGCCATTACCTCAAGGCGCCGCGGTTTTGGGGCAACCATCGGGCCCTTTCTGGCTCCGTGTTTAATAACCATGATGGCTGGATGTTTGGTGAAATTTGCTAAGTATGAAGTGTGAAGGAAGAGAGAGAATGGTCTGCTGTGTAAAAATTTCAGTGAGAGAGTGAGAAAGTGAAAATGAGATTTCACTGAGGGTATTTAGAGACCCTCACCAGAAGATGAAAAGACATTTACCATAAGGTGAAAAGACAACGGCGGCTCATTACACGAACTCCCACAAATAAATGCTACCACTCAATCGACGCAGTACACGTGTACAGCAAATAGAGGTCAACTGCCAAGTGTCACTCACCAGCCGTTTTAGCATTGATGGCATTGATGGAATCGAAGAGACAGAGGCGGCGCCTCATAAATGCTTGATGGGCGTGCTCCACATGTCAAAAATTCCATAATACAAGAACACGTGTCGGACTACACCGAGGCGTCTCCACACCGTCAAGCCTAAGAACACGATGACCGGAGCCCCCGTAACGACTAAAAATCCCTGGAGACCCCGTCTTTAACGACGACTCCGGACAGGGAGCTGTTGGCGAGGGGATGTCGGCACCCACTCGTCCGGACCGATATCAACTCCACAGCAGGCGATCCGGGCCTGTCCATCATGGGTGACGCGTCACCCCGGATCTTGAGGGGCCGGACCGTGTCTAGGCCGGCCCGAAGAAGCTTGTCAAGCACATTTCCCCAATTAATGCTGCTGCTCCCTTGGGGGACCCTTTATGTGTTTCATCGACGTGGCCCAATCACAGGTCAGCCTTGTGGGCCCCGGATGATGAACAGTGCCTTTGTCAGAGTCATAAATGACCTGAAGCCGTTGGATCTTTATTAGACAGTGCAATGATCCAAGGGCTAATACGCCTCTGATCAGACTATAAATACCCCCACTAATACCAATTAGAAGGGGACACAAAAAGACAGAGAGGAGAGATAAAGCTAAAACAACCCGGACCACCAGAATATCAACCGTGATACCTGACGCCACGACTTGTAACTGGACCAATCCCTCATCCTTAACTATATTCCTACCTTCAGTCTATACCGATACTGACTTGATCGTCGGAGAGGGAAAACCTGGTACCAACCCCGGGCCCCTGTTCGTTTCTTGTGCAGGCTTAGAGAGCATCCCGACGACGAAGCAGATACCACCTACGTCAACTACCTTGGAAGATCGGAGCCGACGCGAATAACTACATAAGTCGAGCTTGGGAAGAAAATCAGGCTCGCCAACCCTTAAAATATAATCTGAAAAAACAACTGCTCAGTTTTATTAACATCTCCGACTTCTAACAAAGTAACCACCTGTAACTTATCTCTCCATTTACGGTTCTTAATCTATGTCGTCTCGGCTACGGATATCGATCGTCTTCCACATCAACGGGTCGCTGCATACGTTGCGCCATGTGGCGCACACTTTCCAGGCGGTGTTGAGGATCTCAAATGTGCCGAGGCGGTGGAGAATCGCCGCCGTCAGCTCCGGCGGGAGATGCAACCAGTTCGGTTGCGGTGTCTCCGGCGATGATGACGTGGACGCCATTAGAGAGAGTGTATGTGTGTAGAGAGAGAGAAGTGTGATTTTGAGAGAAAAGAAGTGAGAAATTATTCTAATTTAATACTCAATCTTTCATTTTTATTAATCTCGGTCCAACTTACTGATTTTCATCAAATGAAGGGTCTTTGCATATAGGGTCGGGTTCGATGCGATTCGGTTTTTGGTAAAACCGAAATCGAACATATTTTTTGTTTTCGTTCTTTTTATTTTTTAAAACGAACTGGACTATATTTTTTCGGTCTGATTCCGGTTTTAGTTTTGGTTTTTTGGTGTTTTTTGGGTTTTTTCGCTTCCGGTCTTTTTCGGTTCGGTTTTATTGTAAACCAAAACCGACCCGAAAAAGTTTCGGTTTTTCAATTTCGGTATTTTTTTGTTTTTTTCGGTTCGTTTATTGGTTCGGTTTGATTTTTTTGGACTTTCACCCAGCCCTAGTTGCATTCGTTACGCCACATGACGCACACCTTTCAAACGGTAAGGAGAATCTTGATAGCTCCAAGGCACGGGAGTATCGCGGCAATTACTTCCAGCGGGAGGTCTAACCGGTTTGGTTGCGGAGATGATGACATGGATGCCATTTGGGAGTGTTTAGATATAGAGGGGGAGAGGGGGAGATGATACTGATTTTATGAAAATACGTGTTTAAATGAGTCGGGACAGTGAGTCCAACTTTGTTAAATCTCGTATTGTTTTTATTAATAAATGATGAGGCTAATTTCGTTCACACTATGAAGAAATATGAACGTTTATAGACGAAATAGGGCGGAGTATGTTTATGAGCAGTCAAACACGTTTGATGACACGTTTATAATTATTTCGCTTAAAATTTTTATTTTACTTAGTAAATATATATGCTAGCGTAATCAATAATACAAATAATTATTCTTAGTTTCAGTGTAATTGGTTTACTTCTAAAAAAATAGCAAGTTTATTACACAAAGTGAAAGAGTATTATCGATAATTAATATTATATTTTATAACTTTAATATGTATAAGCACGAATATATATATATATATATATATATATATATATATATATATATATATATATATTAAAATTAATTAGGCGAGCCTGAAGCTCGACATGTGTCTTATTGTTTTGTTCAGTTCATTAATAAATGCATGAACACGAGCTGAATATTTAACGAGACCGACCATGAGAGAGCTTTTTTCATACTGTTTGTTCGAGCAGTATGAAAAAGGCTCCTCCGCCCTTACTTACCGGGAAAAAAAAAAAAGAGGCGCATCCGTCCCTTACCAGTTACCGACTCTTGCATGCTTTTGACCAAGAATACTAAGGATTAGATGCACAAAATAACAAAGCTTATTAAGTGTGATTATTGTTTCTCAAAATAATGCGAACCACATTGGTAGACACGGCGTGGAATCTACACAACTACCAAGATGGAACGAAATCTATCGATATTGCATCAGTATAATTGTAAGATTTTCTACATTTGATATAGTTTTTTCATGATTTTTGGTACTTGCTAGTTTATAAACAACAAATATCAAATCACGCGAATGTTTGGTTGCAGAATCTGGACCTCTTTTTCATAATTATACTTATGTGGCGCGATGTATTATGCATTAGATTGGCCTTTTTGAAATTAAAAAAATTAACTTGTTAAAACATGTATGAGTATGTATATAGATATATAAATTGTGTATTTTTTGTATTTTTTGTATTTTATGTATATGTAAATATTTATTTATCGGTGTGTTAGAAATATAAATTTATAAATTTTTCAGATTAAATTCATATGTTTTATAAAATTTGGGACTAAAATAAAATTTAAACTTAATTTTCAGAGTTCCCAGTTTAGAAAACAAATATAGTTCGGTAACTCAATCGTTAATATTAGTAGTTTGGTTCACATTTTTTTAATGACTGATAGTTGAGGGTAGTAAGCCTATTTTTTCCCAATAAAAATATAATCCAATCCAATGGTTAAACAAAATAAAATAAATATATATATTTTGTCCAAACACACAAATTACATATCTACACGAGGAACACCACCGTAAACCCGGTGTATTTAATAAATTGGGTGTCATTCATTAAAAATCCAACATCTATTAATATGAACAACAAAATAACTAATTTAATTAAAAATTAAACAAAAGAAGGAAAAAGAAGTTGACACATAAAAAGAGCATCTTCCCTTAGCTTAACGTTCAAAATACATAGCAAAAAAAGGATAAAAAGAACTCGTACTTTAACCGTCTTACAAGACTTCTGATAAGCGAGAATAATACGAATATCATACGAATCATACGAAAAAGCCCCCCTCAATAATAAAAAACCCCCATCAAAATAGTCCCTAATCAGATGTGTAATCAGAATCAAAATCAATATCAGGATGTGGGTACTCATCTGAATAATACCCAAAATCAACTTTTGCATCAAACTCGTACCCAACTGTAGAATCATAAGGTCGCTTCAAATTTTGGATTCTTTGAGCACATAACCTTACCAAATCCCCGCTTAAATCCACATTAAAACACTGCCTCATATCAAAAGACTCAAGGTGTGGGCACCCTTTCAAAATAGCTTGTAACCCGTCATTTGTCATTTGATTTCCGAAAAGACTGAGATTGCGTAACCCTGACATGGTCTTAGCAATGGCTTGAGCCTCCTTGTCATCCTCATTCGTGTACGATGCCCGAGAACCTTGAAGGTTGTACGTAAATGATTTGAGCTTAGGGCAAAAACGTCCAAAACTTTCAAGGGCTTCAGTTGGCATTTTGATGAAGAACAGATGAAGCTCCTCCAATTCTAGTAGTTTTTTGGCAACTTCGCCAAGCCCTTCTCCCCAAATATCGGAGCAATACGACACTCGAAGACTTCTCAGATGAGGTGACCTGAGATTTGAAGAAAAAAAATGAAAAGTATCAATGAGTGCAAAGATATGTATAGGTGTGAATAAAGCCAGAATAATGCATGTAAATGCAAATTGTTATGCGAAATTACGATAACTGATGTTGATATATATGTACCCTTCTAGAATATAGCCGTAATATTTGTTGTGTATAGAATATTCAAATATAGGTTAACAAACGCAAAGTTCAAAGAAGACTAACAAATCTACGTGTTTGCATGAATAGAGGAGTTTTAATCATTTAACCATGTTAACAATTAAGACTGAATCAAGATTCAAGATTTGCATAAGTTCCCGTATATAATTGTTCTAAAATTATACACGCATCAGCTTTTCTATCTATTAACTTAAATTTACATAAACTCAAATATCCCTTAAATAAAAGACATCAATATGTTTTCTTATAATTAAGATAATAATTTATCTCACTTACTTTCTCTTATTCTCTCATATTTATTTGCACTTTTCACATATAAATTAATAAAATAACAAAAATATGAGTTGTATAATTTTGATAGAAAAATTGATAAAAAAAAGTTAATAATTTGTATAAATCAAAACGTTTATTTATATGTTGTAAAAGTGTACTTTTTACTTTAAATACGAGAAAACTTGTAAGTTATTTAATGTTATTGTTCTAGTAAATTAATTTGGGTTGAAAAGAATTGATAGAAGTATATTAAAATATAGTAATATTTAGTTATGTTAATAAATTTGATAAGAAAACTGAAAAATGTATAAAGTTAAACTGTTATCCTAACAATATAAAAGTGATGCTAATTAGCTTAAATAAAAAAATAATGGGTGACCATCCTCCACTACAAAACAATGTTGCAATCCGCGACAGCCAAATATGTTATAAATATGTTACTAAATGACACTATCTGTCAGTAAAACTGAAATACATCACCATAGATGTTGGGAAGGCAAATATGTCACTATTTTCATATGCGATTTAAAATTTTTTTGCAGTGATTATTTTAAACATATTTTTAATGAAAATAGATTGTAAAAAAAACATATTTTAGGTTTACTACTACCTGCTAAATCATAGTCAGAACAATCACAGTTTAGATACCAATCACCGCACAAAATAAAAACATTTAGTACTTCCTAACCAAAATCACAATTTATTCAACAATCTAAATTAAATAGAACAATTAGCTAGAATATAATGAGAGTAGAGTGGTTACCTATCGGCGATGTAGTGAAAAAGTTGTTGAGTACAAAAGCGATCGACTCTGATCTCCTCAAGTAATCCACAGCTGAGATCAACAGCGTATCGGCACATCGCTTGCATATCGAACCATCTCCCAACGGCATATCTGCCGCTGATATCGATGGATTTCCACATGGACGGGTCTTTACAGACCTTACGCCATGTGGAGCACACCTTTAGAGCGGTGTTCAGAATCTCAAATGCGCCAAGGCGGTGGAGAATCTCCGCCGTCAGCTCCGGCGGGAGATGCAACCAGTTCGGTTGCGGTGTCTCCGGTGATGATGACGTGGGCGCCATTAGAGGGTTTAATAGGTAGGGGGATAGGGTGAGAATTTATAGTAATGATGATGATGGTGATATATATATATATATAGGTAAAAACAAGAGAAATGGTCTATACTTTTAGTTTTCTATTTAATTATCAATTACGAAACTATATACAATTTTGATCGGCCAATAACTTATATTAAAATTATAATAATAATATTTTTTAAAAGTTGATCATATAGTTCAAGTGTTAAATTTTATCAGTTTTGATATAAGTTATAAACCGATAAAAATTACACGTAATTTTTTAGTAGACATAAAATGTATAGTTTTTTTTTTTTAATTTTGGGAAAAATAATTATGGCGGTTCATTTCAATATTTTATAATACGAACGTTCTGTATACCCCAATACAAAGTACTTCGTAATACTACAATAATTAATGTGACCGCGGTTTTCCATTATTCTACAATTCTAATGTTATGTATACCCAAATAAAGTAATACTACAATATTTAATGCGACTGTTTGTATTCCAATATCCTATAACTCGAACGTTCTGTACCTAAAAATATGATAAGTAAACAATGATTCATCCGTACCTAAATAAATATATGCTATGACATACGTGCAACTTTAACCGTTAAAATTTTTGTATGCATATTATCGAAAAAAATTCTTTCAAAAGCTAATCACATAAGTCGTCATTAAAACTATATGACAAATTTTGAAATTTTACATTTCAGTAATCTAGTTACCAATAAATCGATAGTCAACGTTACACGTATTTTCGTATGAGACGTTTATTTAGGTACGAAATGAGTAAATACTTATATCTCTATATTATAATAAATAGAAAATGCCTAATACATACTCATTTTTGAACTTAATGTCGATAAGGACACTATCAAAAGAGGTAATTGCCCAATAACTCACTATTATATAAACCTTAAATAAATTTTATTATCTACCCGTCTACACCTTTTATTAACTCGTATTCATTTTTTATGCACTTTTATTGACTCGAATATATTTTTATACATTTTTATATTGACTTGTATGTATTTTTATGCACTTTTATTGATTCATATATATATTTTTTATACACCTTGTATACACTCTTATTGACTGATATTCATTTTTTATGCATTTTTATATATTCGTATATAATTTTTATGCACTTTTATTGACTCGTATGCACTTTTTATGCACTATTCATGCACTCTTTACGCATTTTTATTGACATGTATGCACTTTATGCACTTTTATCGACACGTATAAACTTTCGAAATTTTTATGAACTTTTTATATTTTTTTTTGAGTTTTTATATTTTTTGGAATTTTTTCATATTTTTTGAATTTTTTTATTGATTATTAATTTTCTGATTTTTGTTGATTTTTTTGAATTTTTAATAAAGTTTTCATGATTTTTGGTTTAAGAGAGAGAAAATTAGGGTGTTAGGTTAGATAAGAGTGTTTTTGTAAATAGAGTGAATATTAATGAGAGAGAATTTGTGGTAAACTCGAGTTTTGAAAAGTGTATTTGTAGACAATAAATTGGTAAAAAGTGGGTTATTTTGCATTTCCCCTCTAATAAAAGGCCTCACATATGCTTGAGTGCTTGTATGCTCTTTGAATGGATTACGTTAGTAAACTAACATGTATTTTTTACCAATTTCATGGGCTCGTTTCTAAAACCCGCACCACATCAGTTGGATTTAATTGTCATTCTTTCTTAGGACATTACATTATTGTGTCGAAACCACAATCTAATGGTCGTGTATATTGATATGAGATCAGTATGAGGAGATCGCCACTATGGAGAGACAATAGAAAAAGATATTTATATTAATATGAAATGGTAAAAGTTGTTTACAATTGAATCCATAAAGACTTATATACGGTAGCAAATAAAGTTTTCTATTATTACAAACAAATTAGTACAAAAAATACGTAACATGACAAATTTAGTCTTGTTGTGTGACATATTAGCTCGTTATAGATATATATAGAGATATGTATAGATATAGAGAGAGGTATGAGAGACAACAATAAGGGAGACTTTATTAATCAGAATGTATGAATGAATCATCAAATAGAAGACCCCTAACCCTCTTTATATAGATAGAGGGGTAGGGTTACAAGCCCACTTGGGCCCATAAAGTACAAGCCCAATAGTCCAATAATATCTTACAACACTCCCCCTTTGGACGTCTTGAATTCTTCGTCTTCATGCAGTCGATCTGAGTCGAGTTCATTCGCAGTGCTAAACACATAAAAACCTTAGGGCCGGAAAACCCAGTGTGGGACAAAACCGGTACCTAGGAGAAACTGTGTAGCCGAATGATATAGGCCGAAATATCATGTAAGTAACTAACCACAAAAAAACAGTGTGCCTCATCAAAACCTTGACAGAGCAAACCCAATGGGAAAATCTCTGATCGAAGGAAAAAGAGTGCAACAGTGGTAGTAGTAGGGGATCAACCACAAAACAGGTGCCTCATCAAAACCTTGCTAGAGTAAACCCAGTGGGAAAAACCTCTAGTCGAAGGACAAAAGAGTACACAGTGGTAAGAAGTATACAACAGGATACTCCCCCTAATTCGGCAATCTTAAGTGAGATAAGATGGGAACGTGTCTCGCTAAAAAACCTTGCCAAGGAAAACCCAGTGGGAAAAAACCTTGGTCTAAGGACAAAAAGAATACACGAGCATGCGACTGGATGCTCCCCCTCACTTGCACACGACAGGGTGCGAAGATTTCGACTAAGTAGTAATTAGTGCAATAAGCATTCACCTGGATGCTCCCCCTCACTTGCACACGACTGGGTGCAAAGATTTCATATTCCAAGAAAGAGTACGAGCATTCGACTGGATGCCTCATTTACTTACATACGACTGGATGCAAGAAAATCTAACGTGGAATAGAACGAGCATTCAACTGGATGCTCTTAAACTTCATTTGTGAAGATTAATTTCGGCGAGAAATGCTAAATAGCATAATGTAGTCATGTCTCTCTTGATCAATAACAACAAGTTGTCTTCTATGACAAGTGTTTTATCTGGATCGTGAGACAGAACATATGTAATTCAAATATGACTAATACTGGCTCGAAGTCATATACACTCTCTAGTCGTCTCATAGAGCACGAATAGATCAGAGTGATTCACTTGGAGTCATTCCAAGACCTCTAAGATGTCGCCTTATTCCTAATGGTAAAGACATACCATGTTAGGAATATCCCTTATGCGGGTCTGATAAGTAACCGGCATCGGTATAACCGAAAAAGGGTTGCGTTAATTCGAGTACCGAAGGGGGTAGGTACACTCGATGACGCAAATGGGATAAGACAAGCCCTCATCCACAGTTACCTTGAGGTAATGGGAAAATGTCTTTTATGCCATTTCGATGGCAGCGTATTAGCGCGATGCTGTGTCGAGCTATACCATTCACAGCAGACGAGATGTTCGTCCTACCACATTAGACCAAGTACAATAATGCGCTTATTGTACTTAGATATGAACATCATGGTTCAATATCTCTTCATCATCTCATCAGGGACGGACTGGGTCTATATCAATGTCTAGTGATCGAACGATCATGGGAGAATCTGACGACTTAGCGTCATGATGACTAAAACGTCATAACACCTTCTGGGTGTAGTCTGAATCATGGACTTAGATTCAATCTTTACGGGACTCGATCATCAGGCCGAGTCACTACCGTTTCTTCCCAAGATCCTTCATCTCGAAGGCAAATCCAAAAGTGGATCGCATAATAAAACACGCAAGGGCATAATACTTGTTCAAGTATCCCAAGCTAATCAAGTACTCACTTAGGCGGTATACCACATCCGCTCGGATTATATTAATCCATATAGTGAACGTCTCAGTCAATTGAGATCGTGTTCCGTGGTCAGGAACTACTTGATTCAAGCACATGAAGTCACACAGGGACCTTCATTTATATCTCTTTGTCTAAATCCCCATAGAGATAAAACAGTGACCACAATCAAATGGCTGCATACTCAGTTTTTCGGAAACTACTAAACTGGTAAAGTAGGGGACTGTAATATTGTCCATTACGAGGAAATCAACCATCTCGTAATCAATTCCAAGGTGTGAGAGAAGCCTTGCGCTACTAGGCGAGCATTCTACAATCTCATTATTCTCATCACTTTTCCTTACGAATAACCAAATAAACGAACTCGTTTAACATTGGTGGTGTTGGAGCTACAGGTCCAAACACACTTTCGCTAAGGAGTCTACTTGGATTGCAAGTTTCCATTAGTCCAGTCTATTCTACGTTGACTTCAGGCAACGATACATGGTTCCCTGTCATAATTTGTTCATATTATCAGTCGTCACCGAATATATGAACAAGTAATCAATGACAGTCTCGTTTCGCTTCAATATCGTCTAAGATATCATGATCGACAGATATTTCGAGATTCTTAGGATGAGGAGGAAATCACACATCTCCTTGATCCTTTATAATCTCGTGCGACAAACGAGTTTCAGTTCACCACCTCTGGGGCTGAACGAATTAAGAACCGGTCAACTTCCTCGTATCTTGGGAAGGACGACAGACTGACGGCCGACGGCAGCGTTCTTTGCTTGGCGGGTTCGGCCAAAACAACGTGTTACGACAGGAACACGGCGTCCTACAGGGACGTCTATCCTTGCAAGCATTTTGCAGCAGGTATAAATGATCTCGTGACATCTCATAAAGTCATTAAATGCGTTTGGCATTTAGTTAGACTTGAGGGAGTCTATGCACTTACTTATCACTAAGTGCAGTTTTGGGGATCAAGCTAAGACTGAGTGGGTTATGCCACGTTACTTCACGTCGTTCCTTATTAACGGTAATGTGCAAATCTCCCCCTAACGACGGGGAGAACAGTCTTAGCGATGTCACTTTCGCATATCATGCGATAAAGAGATCGCTTGCCAAGGTTACTCTATCAAATGATAGGCAGGAGATTCATAATCGACTTATGTCCCCTTCAGAGGTCCATATTTTGAACGCTAGAACGGCTCAATCAAAATATTAATTAATCACTCTAAACACGCGTTATTATGAGACTTCTGGCTCATAACCAGTAACCAGCTGGTACGCATATGGTGTTTGAGTGTCTATGGGCCTCATAACGGACCAATGCAGCAAAATAGCATAACCCCATACGGAAATATAAATCTTGGTGCGCAAGACCAAGAAATGCGTGCAATCATTTGCAGTCGCATCATCAAACTTTCCGTGAGTCCATTTGGGTCTGAACATAATCGACAGGATGTTCAATTTGAATTTCCAAACTCAAGTAATTCAAATCGAAATTTCGATTATTACTCTTCGGAATTATCAAGTCGACTAGACTTTTCAGGATAATCCGGATCATGAGCCATCAACTTAATGATAGGGCTAAAAGTTTGGAAAATGCTGCATTTATGTGGACAATATTAAAATGTGACCATATTGTCGATGCATCAACCATAACCATTTATTTTTATGGTCCGTTTTATGGTTGGATAAGTCCACAATAACTCCTTCAATTCTTTACCAGAATTCTACGAGTTCATTTCGTGATCTTTACACATACTAGTCTTTCAAAGTGAGCATTAGTGGCATGAATTTCGGATTAATCACGAAATATATTCTCAGAGAGAATCCAAATGCTATGCGATTATAAATCAAGCATCGTCTTTTGACCCGGGAATATCTCATCCGGTCAATGCCATAATATCAAAATTCTCTGATCAATCGACGACAGGCGAATGATAGTATAGACAATCATGTCTTAGCATTCAAATTCTTTATCATTCGACGACAGGCGAAATGATAAGGTAACTTTAAACGCTTTAAAGAATGTGGTAGCAACCACTTGAAAAGACATTCCAATTCCTCTAAAATACGCTTTTGGTCGTATTGAATGGAGACTATGTAAAGAAATTTCAATTCTTTCATGAGCTATTACCAGGTAACACTGGTTTTCTCGAATATTTTATAACTCAACAAGGTACGACAGGACCTATAGGAGTATAACGCCTCATATTTGACAAATCAATTTGGCTTTACCAAAGATTTCGATTTGGAACGACAGGTCCAGAATCGCTGTCACTGAGTACACTTTTAGGCAAGTAGTTGGTGAAATTATGTGGTACACTGTTACCCACTATTTCTAGAAAACCAACTACACCACAAGTATTGCCTAAAATTTCATAATTTAAAGTTTGGTCACATTTGTCAAAAGAATTTGCTCAAAAAACACTTTAAATTATTTCGAGAAATTTCGTAAACAGGCAAACCATAATCCAAAAGTATGGTCCAAATGGAAAAATAATAATCCAAATGGAAAACATAATCCAGATGAGCGAAAAAAATGGCTCAATGATTTATCAAAATCAATAAAGAAAGGTATCAAACTCATTTGAGCCACAAAATCGGGGGTCTCAAGAGTTTCCTTTCAGTTAGCTTTAACCACATTAGCATCGGGGTTTTTTTTTTCACCTTTATAATAGTTTTGAACTATTTAAGGAGTAATCGTGCATGACCTTTGTCTTTATATCATAGAGTTGCCTCCTTGAGCATTATCTCTTGCTTTGTGACAACGGGCTATATTGTTCCTTTCAATTACTGTCTTGAAGCCACAGGTTTTCAATTTTGACGATTGTCTAAAATCTCGCTTGGCTAGGCGATTCATCGGGATCGCGACAGTTCGAGACAAATAACACTTGTCTCGGTTCTCGATTCGTAGAAAAAAATGTACACGAAGAGCATTAATATCAGGCAAACAATTCGCCATTGACCCAATAGGATTAAAACTACTCACCGGGGTAATTTTCTTATCCAATAACAGATGGGTGATAAAGGAACATGGTGAATATAAATTCACGATACTGCTTATGAATACAATTTCCAAGCCAGTATTTTGGTGAAGGATTGCTCCAATATGTCAATTTCAGACATTTGTTCACCATAGACGTCATCACGTCTCAAATGTGGCGGCGGAATAAAATCAACGCCTTAGCATTCATCCTGAGGGTAACAACAAACTCGTGTTTTACTCATCAAAGATGGCATCCAAAAAAAAATTTGGGCATCACATTTTCACACATCAGGGTGAGTAACATGTGGTGACGGATTAAAATCAACGTCTAAACAGTCGCAAGTATGTTTTGCGAATTTTCTCATCATAGATGGCATCCAACATGTGTTGGGAGTTCTGGATTATTTTCCATATAAAACGACTGGTTTATATGTTTATGGTTTGCACAAGCATAAACTTTATTTCGAAACGACAGGTTCGAAAAATAGTTTTGCTTTTAATGTGAATAGGTTCTCATTGATCGAACGGTGGGTCGATACTGAGACACCAATTCGGCGAAACATACATCACTATATAAACACACTCGGGGAAATTATTATTTAGTCAACCCCTTTCGGTAGCTCTACTTGAAAAACGACCAGGAAAGACGGTGAGGGTGGAGGGCACGAATGCCACTTAAAACCCGACCTCATTAGGATATCGACTTCCGCCTATATCTTTCCTAGACATCGTATCCAAATAGGTGAGCCTATTTGGGGAAGGTTCATAATTTTTCCAACTTAAATGTGAATATATATGATTTCGCAATTCTACCATTCATGGCAATAAATAACAGGTATATCTTTTCTAGATAACCACATATATACAAGGCAGTATAAAATATATTCATGATGTATATCTAATAATGCAGTAGATTTGGTGATAAACTAAATCAATTCAGGATTATCAATCACACAAATTATATCATACCAAATCAAATCAAATCAATTAACTGCCATATGGTATATTTATATCTATGGTAATATCAAAAAAGATATGTTGATTATACTAATAAGATATCAATCAATTATCTACGGTTTATTGCCATATAAGTAATTCTATACATGGTAGTTTTAACATATCTTATACATAACAACAGTAATAATATTACATGGCAGTAATTATTAACATGGCAATTCATAAATTAATTCAATTAACATGCAATGTTATTTACTAGCCAATTAATCAATTATCATGTACGTATTTATGTTAGATATGGACCGAATTTTATACATATATGAACATATATACTGTTTTAAGTGTAACATACATACTACAGGGATTACTACTGTAATTTCAGTAAACTATATTCAATTTACAGAGGTTATTACATATACAGTCCAGGAGTTTCTGTCAAATTACAGTTTAGTCCTTAAGTGTTTTACAATGTAATCAATAGTTTTAGGGCGTTTCAAACTAGTCCTACTATGTTTAGTATGTAACATGTTTAGTCAGGAGATTTAATCTAACAATTCTACATGTCTTAATTAACTTTTACACAAGTCTCTAACAAGCAGTAGGCATGTAGCAGTAGGCATGTTGATTAAGGTCTTTATGAACAATTCTAAATGGTATAGTCTCTAACAACCAGTAGACATATCAAGCAATATATTAATACCATGCAGTGGTTTTATAGGTAACAATTAACATGCTGGATCATCTTTAGCTTTCGACAGAAAAAAATTATTTTTAGTTTCGATTAATTGTATACCTTTTACAAGATATGTTGATTAAGGTCGATATAGCAAAACCCTAAAAACCCGGATAAACCTCAATGTTTATAAATATCCAATATCCGTGCGTTTACCCAAAATCTCCAATATCCGCGAACGTATATTCTATTCTCCGCAAGCATCGTGCTGATAACGTGTTGTGTGACATATTAGCTCGTTATAGATATATATAGAGATATGTATAGATATAGAGAGAGGTATGAGAGACAACAATAAGGGAGACTTTATTAATCAGAATGTATAAATGAATCATCAAATAGAAGACCCCTAACCCTCTTTATATAGATAGAGGGGTAGGGTTACAAGCCCACTTGGGCCCATAAAGTACAAGCCCAATAGTCCAATAATATCTTACAACAAGTCTAAAGTTATTATTAAGTCTACTATTTATTCAAAAGCTATTCAATCAGGTCCTTAAGTCCTGAAATATGACATATTAGTCCAACCAGAAACGGCCCTAGGACCCAATTTAGTAAGCACTAAATTGGGGCCACTAACCCACAAGCGGCCATTTTTTTAATTAAATTCATTAAACAATTATTGGTTATTGATTAATATCACTTATATTTCACTATAAAAAAAATGTACAGATAGCTATGAGAATTGTGACGGGTATTTTTGTGATGATTTTAATAACTACGGGAATTGTGAGGAATTTGTGATAGGACCGTCAATATATGACAATTTTGTAACATGATGGTCAATTTACAATCTTATGATAGATTTGACGCTCATAAAATCAATTAGTCCACCACTAGACAATTAGAGTACAATCAAACAATTTTCTTTCTCTTTCGTTCATTAATTATTTCATTATTTTAGTGAATATTAAGAGTCAAAACACGTTTTAATTATATTTATGTTGGCACCAATTGTTTACATGATTAAGTTCGAATTTTACCCCCCTACAGAATTTTATGATTGCTGGAAATAACAACTACAGTATATCTTTTATCTATTATATTTGATTTAGTCACTAAGGATCACAAAAATTGATATATTTTGCTAATTTCATCATTTTAGACTTAATTGATTGATTGTCAGTCATGTAAAAAGATGTTACCTATTGCAAATCCACCACACAGTGAGGTGTTTTTGAAAAAGAAATGAGTTACTAGCTCGATAATCAATTGTAGTGATCAGGCATTGCCCCTATAGTTATTCGGTTCATCTTGGTTTATCTTCGGACAACCCTCGAACATATATAGAGAAGGGTGTCAAAAATCATAATGGCGCCGTACTCGCATTTTATGAATCAAGTGCGTCTTGTTTTTGTTTATACCCGGTTATGCAAAATTAATATACTACGGAGGTAACTTTTAAAAAATACATCAATATGAAAAACACATGGTGATATACTCATTTTATTAGGACATCCGTGTTTAAGAAAAGTAGTTATCATTGTCGTAGAAATGTTATCACAAGATATTAACGTGACGGTGATAATTCCGATCGTACGCCGAAATTACGGGTGATTAAAATTCGCTATATGAATTATGATTGCTGCTATAAGAAAGAAAGCTAAAAAAAATATATGCTTAATGATTTATTGCCACCCAGATCATGTGCACATCATATATAGATGATCTGTATTTCTGTACATGGATGGCCATAATCAGTTGTTCACTTAATTAATTAATCACGTCAATGTATGGGGATTGGGGGAGGTAGCTAAATTGAGAGATGGTGAAATAATTATGTAAAAATTGTGACATAAATGTTTTTAAGGGCACATGAGTCACAGCTATGTTGATGTCTTAAATAAGTCAAAAACAACAAACTTTCAAAGACCCCCTATAATCACGCATGGTTAAGTACGGGAATTAAGCTAAATAAGACGAGATAAACGACCACAGTTGGGCCAGGCCTCAAATATTTCCCTAATTTGAGTTGTATCATATGGTTATTGTAAAGTGATACAGGGTGCATTCACGCTAACCACCGTTAAATTACAAAATTGATGGCTACATACTGTTTTTCAATAACTAATTTATTTTTTTTATTTTCAACCAATTATAATTTGATAAATTAAAAACAAATTTTACAACACATTAAAAAAGCAAATAAAAATATAAGACCCGAATGGATGCATACACTAGTCAAATGGTTCTTGTCCAATTGCCTTCGTGGATGAAGAAGAATATATTTTCAGAACCCTTTCAGAAAAACGTGTTGAACTCTTGATACATTTTTCGCACCCCAACCCTTGCTTCCAACATTTTGGTTCAATCGTGAACGAGGTATGAGCTTTGCTTACCAACATGAGTGCAGGACCAGTTCTTAGCCAAACAAAACAAGTCATCTTACTTGGGCCTTCTTCTCCAAAAAAAAAAAACTGTTTATTTAGAACTAGTTTTTTCTCTCTTCCTAATACAAAACAATTCGAGAAGAACTCATGTCATTTGATAGCATATTTTGTGTAATATAAAAGACAGTATTTGTTTGATTATGACAATGTTCAAATTTTGTAATTTTACGTGGTCTTATTTTTTTTACGCGAGTCATCAATCTTTTCAGAAAAAGCTAAAAAGGCGCCCAAAAAATGTAAGGTTAAGCTATAGACATCGCACCGGCTCTGCGTAGGTTAAAGCTAAAATTAGGTTGGGAGATGCTACAACACCCTGCACAAAAACAAAAAAAGATTTCTTGGGTGTTGCGCGGGCTAATAACGTTCTGGTGTTTCTTAGTTTATAAACAACAAAATTAGCGCTTGTTTGCTTGCAGAATCTGGAACTCTTTCATAATTATTATTATGAGATGTGATACATCAGATTTACCAGTTGAAAGTCTTTTTTTTTCTTCATTGATTGAAGAAGCTGACAGTTATAAAATAAATAAAAGCGATATTTTCCCCACTTCATTAAGCTAGTTTTTTTTTTCATAACGCCAAACAACCCATGAATTTGTAGAATTCATGTATTCCTCCCCTAGTAAAAAGTAGAAATATTTTAGTCATCTTGAAGAGTTGAAATATGGTTACAAAAGAACTTAGAACGGCTGATTTTAAAAGGGGATTAAAGAAAAGAAAAGGAAAGCAAGTCGAACACATAAAAATTTAACCCCAAAAAAACACACAAAAAAAAGCATATTTCCTTAGCTTGGTCATACTAGGGTTCATAATACAACATAACAAAAAAGGATAAGAAAAGATCTCCAATTTAAGCATTTTGCAATAAGCGAGAAAAATATTAATATTCCAAATACGAACTTGTCTCCACAGAATTTTCTCCCTTGTTAGTAGCCAAAGACGCGGGATAACAAAACTAACAACATACCTTGTGAATATCTTTTGAAAAACGCCCTCTCAGTAATCAAAAATACCATTATAGTCGTCAGACATGTCACTGCCTAATCAGATAAGAAATCAATATCAGAAAAAGCAGATGGGTACCCATCGTCATACGAAGAATCACCATAATCGTCATCAACTAATGCGTCAAACTCCTACCCAGCTATTGAATCATTAGGCCGCTTCAACGTTTTGATTCTTTGAGCACATAAGCTTCCCAGATCCCCACTCAAATCCACATTAAAACACTGCCTCATATCCAAAGACTCAAGGTGTGGGCACCCATTTAAAATAGCTTGTAACCCGTTGTTTGTCATTTGATTTCCGAAAAGACTGAGGTGGCGTAACCCTGACATGGTCTTAGCAATGGCTTCAGCCTCCTTGTCACCCACGTCCTCCATGTAAGGAGCCCGAGAACCTTGAAGGTTGTACGTTAAGGATTTGAGCTGAGGGCAAAAACGACCGAAACTTTCGAGGGCTTCAGTTGGCATTGTGATGAAGAACAAATGAAGCTCCTCCAAATTTGGAAGTTTTTTGGCAACTTCACTCAGCCCTTCTTCGCTAATACAGTAGCAACGCGCAACTCGAATAATTCTTAGTTGAGGGGAGCTAAGGTGAAAGAACGAATGAGTGCATAGACATGTAAAGCTATTAATTGACAACTCATAAACCAAAACCATGTGGATGCAAACAGTTATGAGAAATTATGATAATTGATGCTGATACGTACACTTCTAGAATACAGCTGTAGGTTTTGTTTTGTATAGTATATTCAAAAATAAGTTTACGAATATGCACTCTAAAGTTCTCAGAAGACTAACGAATCTATGTGTTTGCACGAATGGGGAGCTTTAAGTATTAAACCATGTATACAACTAAGACTAAATCATGATTCAAGGATTTGACAGACAAAAGTAAATCTTTGGCCTAAGGCTTCGTTTATTTTGCTTGAAAATAGGAGAGAGAAAAAAAAAATGAAGGAAAACAACTTTCTCATAGCCGAGCAGATAACATTTGGTGACACCATAAGAAGACTGAATCGAGATTCAAGGATTTGACAAACAAAAATAATTCTTTGGCCCAAGGCTTGGTATATTTTGCTTGAAAATAGCAGTACGAAAAGAAATGAAGGAAAACAACTTTATCACAATCGAGCAAATAACATTTCGTGATATACCACTAAGCGGTCTTTTAAACAGTAACTTATAAATAAAAAAGTTTTTTCAAGGAGAAGAACTTATTATAAGGACGGAACCGTTAACTTGTTATACGTAAATATAAACCTTCAATTTTAAAAGCAACATAAGAAAGGTTAAAAAGTTACCTAAACATAAAAAGTCACTTATAAATAAGAACACGATTTGCAGGAAAAGAAATTATTAAATATAATTAGCAAACAGACCTAAGAGAAATAATGACAGTTCAGAGAAGAATTTCATAGTGGAACACACAATCCACCAAATAAACTATTGAACCAAGTATTTTTCCGGGTAATTATCATTTCTGTCAACCAAATAGTATTTATCAACTATAAAACTTCTCCAACTCTATAACCAGATAACATGTAAATGTATCATACTACAAATATGAAGAAGCCAACTTCTCACATGAAGCCTTATTTCTGCTTGAAAACACAAATAAGCAACTGCTGTACACATAAGAAAGAGTTGTTCTTTTTTCTGTTACAGCTATTGAAGTCTGATCTATACATAAGTAGTAACATAACCCAGCTGCTTCTTGGAAAATTTCATCTATTGTACTAATGTCAGTTGAAGTTTCACTTAGCATACAAATTTGTTACTTAAAGACAAAACCACTTTATGAGAATACAACCTAAAACTTAATGTAGGAAGCATACTGAGATAACAGAGATTTAAGCGTAGAATCTTAAGCAGGTACAAACAAGAACTTCATGAGGTTTACTACATTGCTTTTGGAAATCTTTCCGATTCTACAAAGCAAGTAAATATTAACCAAGGGGAGCATAGGAAAAGAGGGAGGGGGTGTGCTGAATTGATTATATCTCTATTAAAGGTGAACTGAAACAGCACCAGCAGTTACATTAAAAAAAAAAGTAGAACCAATCGTTCAGAGAGTCTCTTTTCCCACAATTATGTCCTGTTCCTTTCCCCTTACTCTCTCTCTCTCTCTCTAATAGAAACCCACCTTTCCTCTACGCAAACACGAGAACTGGAGAAAAACACTCAACATATTCAATTCTTTTAAAGATTAAAGCGACAGTCCATAGCCAAATCCCTAAAAAAAAATCCCAGAAGAAGAAATGAAATCTTACCGAACCAATTTCACAAAAATCAAAACCCTTCCCTATAATCACTAAAGGTAAGCCACTTATTTTTAGAAAACGAAAGTTCAAATCTACAAATGAATTCAAATACTTAAAAATTCATGTAACAAATATGAACAGGACATGCAATTCCATATCCAATCATGCGTGCTTCTGAATAAAAGGGTACGCTAATAATTATCCACCATTTATTCACTTCAGTGGCTTTATGCTTTGAGTAATGCTTGCCACACGGACACACACACACACACAAACACACAAACACATATAAATACATATGGTATTTATATGGACTTGTACAAAAGACATAAAATCACAACTTAAAAACCTTAGTTGCAAATCCATAAATAATTCAATATTTTGCACTCCCTACAGCATAGTTGCTCCTAGTATGTACAGAACATTAGAACCTTACACAAGAGGCACAAAATTAAAACAAGCAGTAAGAACCCAAAGAGATTTACTAAATACGTCAGAGAATCCCACAATCTCAATGTACCACAACCAAGCAAATACCATCACTTCATTTCTATCAAGGTCTCCTCAGAGACATTATACATCTAACACGCAAATTATTTTTTCGTCAATGTTTATCAAAATCGAAAGCTACAGTCCCGAACTGTCTTCGCCTAGTTCCCTCCCGGATCCTGTGCATAGCGGGAGCTTTAGCACCGGGTTTGTTTTTTTATATTACTTTGACAAAATGAAATTAAAATTTCCACGGTCATGATACCCCAATTGAAGGTTTGTATATCTCAGTATCTCTACACATATCGACAAAAAAGATACGGAACTATAAACTAATCTGCGTTGTAGTGGAGAATCCCTTCAGGTAAAAAAAACTATCCAGTCGTGGGAATAAACGAATTATATACAAAGGTTGGTATACCCTTCGGCTGCGAATATCTATACATTTCCACAAAAAACGAATCATTGAATATGTAACGCTACGTAGCGCATCAAATTTTTAGCTTTTCTTCTTTTGAGCTTCTTTGAACTCAAACCAGCAATTTAATAGCAAAAAAAACTAGCAAACAAAACACCCCAAGCTTTTTCTTAAACAAAATGTGAAGAAATAAGTTGTAGCCAGACAGGCACTATTCTTTCTAAAATTAGCAGGGGTTATTGCCCCTTTTAGCCTATAGTTAGTTTCTCCCATGTCACACACACCATAACAAGTAACAACACCAAATAGTATAATAAGTATTAACTAACAAACCTAATAGCACATCCATAATTAAATGAATAAATCGAAACATTTTTTTTTGGCATAATGAAATGAATACCTCCACACTTTTGACTACCCAATTACAGATTGTATATATATCTACGAAACACGGATACTTCGAAAATGGGATACGTAACCGGTACACATGGTACTTACATATTTTACAATAATAATTAGGATATATTAGTAGGAATAGATTCAATAGGCTCGTATATAACAATGAGATATCCTAATAATGTATGTATAAGACATTTTGAGAGTGTTTTGAGTTCTTTCTCCTATTATTCCCTTTCGAGGTTGTATGAAATACACTAACTAACCGTCGTGCCCATATCGTTCAGTTTTTTGATTGAAGATGAAAAAAGGCCCATTCTACATATCCGTATGTGCGCTTCCTAGATAGCATGAGAAGGGCTAAAAAAAGTTTTTATCAAAATCGAAGGCTACAGTCTCAAATTGTCTTCACCTAGTTCCCTCCCCGTACCCGCGGATACTGAGAGCTTTAGCATCGGGTTTGCTCTTTTTATAATCAGTTTGTGACATAATTGAGTAACAAACAGTTACAAACCCAATAGCAAATCCATAATTAAATCAAAACATATTTCTTTGGCATAATGAAATCAGACCCTCCACACTTCCCACTCCCCAATTGCAGATCATACATATATATATATACAATTATATATATATATACTATTACTTTATGTCAACACCCCTTATGAAGCCTTGAAACAAGTATTTACAAAAAAAACCCTTCAATTACACAAATTGCAAATAAAATAAATACTAAATAAAACTGCTATGTTACGTTAACTGCTATCCCACTTTAAAATTCATTTGTCTATTTTAGGTTTCTCTCTCCTCTTCTCTCCCTATCTCTCCAATTTTTTTACTATTCTAGGTATGAAAACTTCCTTTTTTTTCCAATAATATTATTGTTATTAATTTATGTGATTTCAATTTTATGGTTGTCAAGTTTATATTCGATTTAATTAGTATCTATGAATATAGGTTACCGTCAGACCAACGCATCGCGTGGGCAAGTTCGCTAGTATATATATATATATACACTACCCTTACGAAGCTTTGAAACAAATATTTTTCCCAAAACACCCTTTCTAACAGCATAAATTAAGAAAACACCCTTAAAATATAATCTGAAAAAAGAACTGCTCAGTTTTATTAACATCTCCGACTTCTAACAAAGTAACCACCTGCGACTTATCTCTCCATTTACGGTTCTTAATCTACAAATTCTCCGCCGTCCCCATCTCTCTCCCCTAGTATAGATGAAATCTCTCAATCCTAAGGCTTAATTATCTCAATTCACACGTTAAATAAGCATATATATACATAAGCATTTCGGTATGTGTGTGTGTGTGTGTGTGTGAATATATATAAGGATAAAAAACGAGAGATAGGAAAACAAATACCGATCAACAATGTATTGAAGAATCCTCTCGGTACAAAAGTGATCGAGCCTAATCTCCTCAAGCAAACCGGAACTCAAATCGACAGCGAATCGGCACATCTCCTTCAAATCATACTCAATCATTAGGTCGTCATCGATGTCGTCTCGGCTACGGATATCGATCGTCTTCCACATCGACGGGTCGCTGCATATGTTACGCCACGTGGCGCACACTTTCCAGGCGGTGTTGAGGATCTCAAATGCGCCGAGGCGGTGGAGAATCGCCGCCGTCAGATCCGGCGGGATATGCAACCAGTTCGGTTGCGGTGTCTCCGGCGATGATGACGTGGACGCCATTAGAGAGAGAGAGAGAGTGTGTAGATAGAGAGAGAGAGAGAGTGTGATTTTGAGAGAAAAGAAGTGAGAAATTATTCTAATTTAATACTCAATCTTTCATTTTTATTAATTTGGGTCCAACTTACTGATTTTCATCAAATTAGGGGTTGTTGCCTATACGGCCGGGTTCGCGGACCGAAACCGAGTATATTTTTCGCTTTCGTTCTTTTTATTTTTTGAAACATACCGGACCGTATTTTTTTGGTCTGATTCCGGTTTTATTTTTGGTTTTCCGGTCTCTTTCGGTTCGCTTTTATTGTAAACCAAAACCGACCCAAAAAAGTTTCGGTTTTTCAATTTCGGTATTTTTTGGTCTTTTTCGGTTCGGTTCGATTTTTTTTTATTTTCACCCAACCCTAGTTGCATTCGTTACGCCACGTGGCACACACCTTTCAAACGATAAGGAGAATCTTGATAGATCAAAGGCAGTAGAGTATCCTGGCAATTACTTCCAGCGGGAGGTCTAACCGGTTTGGTTGCGGAGATGATGACATGGATGCCATTTGGGAGTGTTTAGATATAGAGAGGGGGAGAGAGTGACATGATAATGATTTTATGAAAATACGTGTTCAAATGAGTCGGGACAGTGAGTCCAACTTTGTTAAATCTCGTATTGTTTTTATTAATAAATGATGAGGCTAATTTCGTTCACACTATTAAGAAGTATGAACGTTTATAGACGAAATAGGGCGGAGTATGTTTATGAGCAGTCAAACACATTTGATGACACGTTTATCATTATTTCGCTTAAAATTTTTATTTTACTTAGTAAATATATATGCTAGCGTAATCAATAATACAAATAATTATTCTTAGTTTTAGTGTAATTGGTTTACTTCTAAAAAAATAACAAGTTTATTACACAAAGTGAAAGAGTATTATCGATAATTAATATTATATTTTATAACTTTAATATGTATAAGCACGAATATATATATATATATATATATGAATAAATATATTAAAATTAATTAGGCGAGCCTGAAGCTCGACATGTGTCTTATTGTTTTGTTCAGTTCATTAATAAATGCATGAACACGAGCTGAATATTTAACGAGCCGGACCATGAGAGAGCTTTTTTCATACTGTTTGTTCGAACAGTATGAAAAAGGCTCCTCCGCCCTTACTTACCGGGAAAAAAGAGAGCCTCCTCCGTCCCTTACCGGTTACCGACTCTTGCATGCTTTTGACCAAAAATACGAAGTATGCACAAAATAACAAAGCTTATTAAGTGTGATTATTGTTTCTCAAAATAATGCGAACCACATTGGTACACACGATTGTTTTACAAGGCTTCTGATAAGCCAGAATAATACAAATATCATACGAATCATACGAAAAAAGCCCCCTCAATAATAAACCCCCCCATCAAAATAGTCCCTAATCAGATGTGTAATCATAATCAAAATCAAAATCAGTTGTGGGTACTCATGATCTGAATAATGCCCAAAATCAATTGTTGAATCAAACTGGTACCCAACTGTACGTAGAATCATTAGGTCGCTTCAAATTTTGGATTCTTTGAGCACATAACCTTCCCAAATCCCCGCTTAAATCCACATTAAAACACTGCCTCATATCAAAAGACTCAAGGTGTGGGCACCCATTCAAAATAGCTTGTAACCCGTCATTTGTCATTTGATTTCCAAAAAGACTGAGGTGGCGTAATCCTGACATGGTCTTAGCAATGGCTTGAGCCTCCTTGTCACCCACATTCATGTACGAAGCCCGAGAACCTCGAAAGCTGTACGTAAATGATTTGAGCTTAGGGCAAAAACGTCCAAAACTTTCAAGGGCTTCAGTTGGCATTTTGATGAAGAACAGATGAAGCTCCTCCAATTCTGGTAGTTTTTTGGCAACTTCGCCAAGCCCTTCTCTCCTAATATCGTAGCAACAAGCAACTCGAAGACTTCTCAGATGAGGTGACCTGAGATGTGAAGAAAAAAATTTAAAGAATGAATGAGTGCAAAGAGATGTATAGGTGTGATGAATAAAACCAGAATAATGCATGTAAATGCAAATTGTTATGCGAAATTACGATAACAGATGTTGATATATATGTACCCTTCTAGAATATAGCCGTAATATTTGTTTTGTATAGAATATTCAAATATAGGTTAACAAACGCAAAGTTCAAAGAAGACTAACAAATCTACGTGTTTGCATGAATAGAGGAGCTTTAATCATTTAACCATGTTAACAATTAAGTCTGAATCAAGATTCAAGGATTTGACAGACAAAAATAATTCTTTGGCAAAAGAGCAAGTGCATCTGTTACCATTCTAAAATTGTGTTTCTCTATCCATTATCTTAAATTTACAAACTCAAATATCTCTCAAATACAAGTGATCAAAATATTTTCTTATAATTAAAATAATAATTTATCTCACTTACTTTTCTCTTATTCTCTCTCATTTATTTGTATTTTTCACATATAAATTAATAAAATAACAAAAATATGAGTTGTATAATTTTGATAGAAAAATTGATAAAAAAAAGTTAATAATTTGTATAAATCAAAACGTTTATTTATATGTTGTAAAAGTGTACTTTTTACTTTAAATACGAGAAAACTTGTAAGTTATTTAATGTTATTGTTCTAGTAAATTAATTTGGGTTGAGAAGAATTGATAGAAGTATATTAAAATATAGTAATATTTAGTTATGTTAATAAATTTGATAAGAAAACTGAAAAATGTATAAAGTTAAACTGTTATCCTAAAAATATAAAAGTGATGCTAATTAGCTTAAATAAAAAAACAATGGGTGACCATCCTCCACTACAAAACAATGTTGCAATCCGCGACAGCCAAATATGTTATAAATCTGTTACTAAATGACACTACCTGTCAGTAAAACTGAAATACATCACCATAGATGTTGGGAAGGCAAATATGTCACTATTTTCATATGCGATTTAAAATTTTTTTGCAGTGATTATTTTAAACATATTTTTAATGAAAATAGATTGTAAAAAAAACATATTTTAGGTTTACTACTACCTGCTAAATCATAGTCAGAACAATCACAGTTTAGATACCAATCACCGCACAAAATAAAAACATTTAGTACTTCCTAACCAAAATCACAATTTATTCAACAATCTAAATTAAATAGAACAATTAGCTAGAATATAATGAGAGTAGAGTGGTTACCTATCGGCGATGTAGTGAAAAAGTTGTTGAGTACAAAAGCGATCGACTCTGATCTCCTCAAGTAATCCACAGCTGAGATCAACAGCGTATCGGCACATCGCTTGCATATCGAACCATCTCCCAACGGCATATCTGCCGCTGATATCGATGGATTTCCACATGGACGGGTCTTTACAGACCTTACGCCATGTGGAGCACACCTTTAGAGCGGTGTTCAGAATCTCAAATGCGCCAAGGCGGTGGAGAATCTCCGCCGTCAGCTCCGGCGGGAGATGCAACCAGTTCGGTTGCGGTGTCTCCGGTGATGATGACGTGGGCGCCATTAGAGGGTTTAATAGGTAGGGGGATAGGGTGAGAATTTATAGTAATGATGATGATGGTGATATATATATATATATAGGTAAAAACAAGAGAAATGGTCTATACTTTTAGTTTTCTATTTAATTATCAATTACGAAACTATATACAATTTTGATCGGCCAATAACTTATATTAAAATTATAATAATAATATTTTTTAAAAGTTGATCATATAGTTCAAGTGTTAAATTTTATCAGTTTTGATATAAGTTATAAACCGATAAAAATTACACGTAATTTTTTAGTAGACATAAAATGTATAGTTTTTTTTTTTTAATTTTGGGAAAAATAATTATGGCGGTTCATTTCAATATTTTATAATACGAACGTTCTGTATACCCCAATACAAAGTACTTCGTAATACTACAATAATTAATGTGACCGCGGTTTTCCATTATTCTACAATTCTAATGTTATGTATACCCAAATAAAGTAATACTACAATATTTAATGCGACTGTTTGTATTCCAATATCCTATAACTCGAACGTTCTGTACCTAAAAATATGATAAGTAAACAATGATTCATCCGTACCTAAATAAATATATGCTATGACATACGTGCAACTTTAACCGTTAAAATTTTTGTATGCATATTATCGAAAAAAATTCTTTCAAAAGCTAATCACATAAGTCGTCATTAAAACTATATGACAAATTTTGAAATTTTACATTTCAGTAATCTAGTTACCAATAAATCGATAGTCAACGTTACACGTATTTTCGTATGAGACGTTTATTTAGGTACGAAATGAGTAAATACTTATATCTCTATATTATAATAAATAGAAAATGCCTAATACATACTCATTTTTGAACTTAATGTCGATAAGGACACTATCAAAAGAGGTAATTGCCCAATAACTCACTATTATATAAACCTTAAATAAATTTTATTATCTACCCGTCTACACCTTTTATTAACTCGTATTCATTTTTTATGCACTTTTATTGACTCGAATATATTTTTATACATTTTTATATTGACTTGTATGTATTTTTATGCACTTTTATTGATTCATATATATATTTTTTATACACCTTGTATACACTCTTATTGACTGATATTCATTTTTTATGCATTTTTATATATTCGTATATAATTTTTATGCACTTTTATTGACTCGTATGCACTTTTTATGCACTATTCATGCACTCTTTACGCATTTTTATTGACATGTATGCACTTTATGCACTTTTATCGACACGTATAAACTTTCGAAATTTTTATGAACTTTTTATATTTTTTTTTGAGTTTTTATATTTTTTGGAATTTTTTCATATTTTTTGAATTTTTTTATTGATTATTAATTTTCTGATTTTTGTTGATTTTTTTGAATTTTTAATAAAGTTTTCATGATTTTTGGTTTAAGAGAGAGAAAATTAGGGTGTTAGGTTAGATAAGAGTGTTTTTGTAAATAGAGTGAATATTAATGAGAGAGAATTTGTGGTAAACTCGAGTTTTGAAAAGTGTATTTGTAGACAATAAATTGGTAAAAAGTGGGTTATTTTGCATTTCCCCTCTAATAAAAGGCCTCACATATGCTTGAGTGCTTGTATGCTCTTTGAATGGATTACGTTAGTAAACTAACATGTATTTTTTACCAATTTCATGGGCTCGTTTCTAAAACCCGCACCACATCAGTTGGATTTAATTGTCATTCTTTCTTAGGACATTACATTATTGTGTCGAAACCACAATCTAATGGTCGTGTATATTGATATGAGATCAGTATGAGGAGATCGCCACTATGGAGAGACAATAGAAAAAGATATTTATATTAATATGAAATGGTAAAAGTTGTTTACAATTGAATCCATAAAGACTTATATACGGTAGCAAATAAAGTTTTCTATTATTACAAACAAATTAGTACAAAAAATACGTAACATGACAAATTTAGTCTAAAGTTATTATTAAGTCTACTATTTATTCAAAAGCTATTCAATCAGGTCCTTAAGTCCTGAAATATGACATATTAGTCCAACCAGAAACGGCCCTAGGACCCAATTTAGTAAGCACTAAATTGGGGCCACTAACCCACAAGCGGCCATTTTTTTAATTAAATTCATTAAACAATTATTGGTTATTGATTAATATCACTTATATTTCACTATAAAAAAAATGTACAGATAGCTATGAGAATTGTGACGGGTATTTTTGTGATGATTTTAATAACTACGGGAATTGTGAGGAATTTGTGATAGGACCGTCAATATATGACAATTTTGTAACATGATGGTCAATTTACAATCTTATGATAGATTTGACGCTCATAAAATCAATTAGTCCACCACTAGACAATTAGAGTACAATCAAACAATTTTCTTTCTCTTTCGTTCATTAATTATTTCATTATTTTAGTGAATATTAAGAGTCAAAACACGTTTTAATTATATTTATGTTGGCACCAATTGTTTACATGATTAAGTTCGAATTTTACCCCCCTACAGAATTTTATGATTGCTGGAAATAACAACTACAGTATATCTTTTATCTATTATATTTGATTTAGTCACTAAGGATCACAAAAATTGATATATTTTGCTAATTTCATCATTTTAGACTTAATTGATTGATTGTCAGTCATGTAAAAAGATGTTACCTATTGCAAATCCACCACACAGTGAGGTGTTTTTGAAAAAGAAATGAGTTACTAGCTCGATAATCAATTGTAGTGATCAGGCATTGCCCCTATAGTTATTCGGTTCATCTTGGTTTATCTTCGGACAACCCTCGAACATATATAGAGAAGGGTGTCAAAAATCATAATGGCGCCGTACTCGCATTTTATGAATCAAGTGCGTCTTGTTTTTGTTTATACCCGGTTATGCAAAATTAATATACTACGGAGGTAACTTTTAAAAAATACATCAATATGAAAAACACATGGTGATATACTCATTTTATTAGGACATCCGTGTTTAAGAAAAGTAGTTATCATTGTCGTAGAAATGTTATCACAAGATATTAACGTGACGGTGATAATTCCGATCGTACGCCGAAATTACGGGTGATTAAAATTCGCTATATGAATTATGATTGCTGCTATAAGAAAGAAAGCTAAAAAAAATATATGCTTAATGATTTATTGCCACCCAGATCATGTGCACATCATATATAGATGATCTGTATTTCTGTACATGGATGGCCATAATCAGTTGTTCACTTAATTAATTAATCACGTCAATGTATGGGGATTGGGGGAGGTAGCTAAATTGAGAGATGGTGAAATAATTATGTAAAAATTGTGACATAAATGTTTTTAAGGGCACATGAGTCACAGCTATGTTGATGTCTTAAATAAGTCAAAAACAACAAACTTTCAAAGACCCCCTATAATCACGCATGGTTAAGTACGGGAATTAAGCTAAATAAGACGAGATAAACGACCACAGTTGGGCCAGGCCTCACATATTTCCCTAATTTGAGTTGTATCATATGGTTATTGTAAAGTGATACAGGGTGCATTCACGCTAACCACCGTTAAATTACAAAATTGATGGCTACATACTGTTTTTCAATAACTAATTTATTTTTTTTATTTTCAACCAATTATAATTTGATAAATTAAAAACAAATTTTACAACACATTAAAAAAGCAAATAAAAATATAAGACCCGAATGGATGCATACACTAGTCAAATGGTTCTTGTCCAATTGCCTTCGTGGATGAAGAAGAATATATTTTCAGAACCCTTTCAGAAAAACGTGTTGAACTCTTGATACATTTTTCGCACCCCAACCCTTGCTTCCAACATTTTGGTTCAATCGTGAACGAGGTATGAGCTTTGCTTACCAACATGAGTGCAGGACCAGTTCTTAGCCAAACAAAACAAGTCATCTTACTTGGGCCTTCTTCTCCAAAAAAAAAAAACTGTTTATTTAGAACTAGTTTTTTCTCTCTTCCTAATACAAAACAATTCGAGAAGAACTCATGTCATTTGATAGCATATTTTGTGTAATATAAAAGACAGTATTTGTTTGATTATGACAATGTTCAAATTTTGTAATTTTACGTGGTCTTATTTTTTTTACGCGAGTCATCAATCTTTTCAGAAAAAGCTAAAAAGGCGCCCAAAAAATGTAAGGTTAAGCTATAGACATCGCACCGGCTCTGCGTAGGTTAAAGCTAAAATTAGGTTGGGAGATGCTACAACACCCTGCACAAAAACAAAAAAAGATTTCTTGGGTGTTGCGCGGGCTAATAACGTTCTGGTGTTTCTTAGTTTATAAACAACAAAATTAGCGCTTGTTTGCTTGCAGAATCTGGAACTCTTTCATAATTATTATTATGAGATGTGATACATCAGATTTACCAGTTGAAAGTCTTTTTTTTTCTTCATTGATTGAAGAAGCTGACAGTTATAAAATAAATAAAAGCGATATTTTCCCCACTTCATTAAGCTAGTTTTTTTTTTCATAACGCCAAACAACCCATGAATTTGTAGAATTCATGTATTCCTCCCCTAGTAAAAAGTAGAAATATTTTAGTCATCTTGAAGAGTTGAAATATGGTTACAAAAGAACTTAGAACGGCTGATTTTAAAAGGGGATTAAAGAAAAGAAAAGGAAAGCAAGTCGAACACATAAAAATTTAACCCCAAAAAAACACACAAAAAAAAGCATATTTCCTTAGCTTGGTCATACTAGGGTTCATAATACAACATAACAAAAAAGGATAAGAAAAGATCTCCAATTTAAGCATTTTGCAATAAGCGAGAAAAATATTAATATTCCAAATACGAACTTGTCTCCACAGAATTTTCTCCCTTGTTAGTAGCCAAAGACGCGGGATAACAAAACTAACAACATACCTTGTGAATATCTTTTGAAAAACGCCCTCTCAGTAATCAAAAATACCATTATAGTCGTCAGACATGTCACTGCCTAATCAGATAAGAAATCAATATCAGAAAAAGCAGATGGGTACCCATCGTCATACGAAGAATCACCATAATCGTCATCAACTAATGCGTCAAACTCCTACCCAGCTATTGAATCATTAGGCCGCTTCAACGTTTTGATTCTTTGAGCACATAAGCTTCCCAGATCCCCACTCAAATCCACATTAAAACACTGCCTCATATCCAAAGACTCAAGGTGTGGGCACCCATTTAAAATAGCTTGTAACCCGTTGTTTGTCATTTGATTTCCGAAAAGACTGAGGTGGCGTAACCCTGACATGGTCTTAGCAATGGCTTCAGCCTCCTTGTCACCCACGTCCTCCATGTAAGGAGCCCGAGAACCTTGAAGGTTGTACGTTAAGGATTTGAGCTGAGGGCAAAAACGACCGAAACTTTCGAGGGCTTCAGTTGGCATTGTGATGAAGAACAAATGAAGCTCCTCCAAATTTGGAAGTTTTTTGGCAACTTCACTCAGCCCTTCTTCGCTAATACAGTAGCAACGCGCAACTCGAATAATTCTTAGTTGAGGGGAGCTAAGGTGAAAGAACGAATGAGTGCATAGACATGTAAAGCTATTAATTGACAACTCATAAACCAAAACCATGTGGATGCAAACAGTTATGAGAAATTATGATAATTGATGCTGATACGTACACTTCTAGAATACAGCTGTAGGTTTTGTTTTGTATAGTATATTCAAAAATAAGTTTACGAATATGCACTCTAAAGTTCTCAGAAGACTAACGAATCTATGTGTTTGCACGAATGGGGAGCTTTAAGTATTAAACCATGTATACAACTAAGACTAAATCATGATTCAAGGATTTGACAGACAAAAGTAAATCTTTGGCCTAAGGCTTCGTTTATTTTGCTTGAAAATAGGAGAGAGAAAAAAAAAATGAAGGAAAACAACTTTCTCATAGCCGAGCAGATAACATTTGGTGACACCATAAGAAGACTGAATCGAGATTCAAGGATTTGACAAACAAAAATAATTCTTTGGCCCAAGGCTTGGTATATTTTGCTTGAAAATAGCAGTACGAAAAGAAATGAAGGAAAACAACTTTATCACAATCGAGCAAATAACATTTCGTGATATACCACTAAGCGGTCTTTTAAACAGTAACTTATAAATAAAAAAGTTTTTTCAAGGAGAAGAACTTATTATAAGGACGGAACCGTTAACTTGTTATACGTAAATATAAACCTTCAATTTTAAAAGCAACATAAGAAAGGTTAAAAAGTTACCTAAACATAAAAAGTCACTTATAAATAAGAACACGATTTGCAGGAAAAGAAATTATTAAATATAATTAGCAAACAGACCTAAGAGAAATAATGACAGTTCAGAGAAGAATTTCATAGTGGAACACACAATCCACCAAATAAACTATTGAACCAAGTATTTTTCCGGGTAATTATCATTTCTGTCAACCAAATAGTATTTATCAACTATAAAACTTCTCCAACTCTATAACCAGATAACATGTAAATGTATCATACTACAAATATGAAGAAGCCAACTTCTCACATGAAGCCTTATTTCTGCTTGAAAACACAAATAAGCAACTGCTGTACACATAAGAAAGAGTTGTTCTTTTTTCTGTTACAGCTATTGAAGTCTGATCTATACATAAGTAGTAACATAACCCAGCTGCTTCTTGGAAAATTTCATCTATTGTACTAATGTCAGTTGAAGTTTCACTTAGCATACAAATTTGTTACTTAAAGACAAAACCACTTTATGAGAATACAACCTAAAACTTAATGTAGGAAGCATACTGAGATAACAGAGATTTAAGCGTAGAATCTTAAGCAGGTACAAACAAGAACTTCATGAGGTTTACTACATTGCTTTTGGAAATCTTTCCGATTCTACAAAGCAAGTAAATATTAACCAAGGGGAGCATAGGAAAAGAGGGAGGGGGTGTGCTGAATTGATTATATCTCTATTAAAGGTGAACTGAAACAGCACCAGCAGTTACATTAAAAAAAAAAGTAGAACCAATCGTTCAGAGAGTCTCTTTTCCCACAATTATGTCCTGTTCCTTTCCCCTTACTCTCTCTCTCTCTCTCTAATAGAAACCCACCTTTCCTCTACGCAAACACGAGAACTGGAGAAAAACACTCAACATATTCAATTCTTTTAAAGATTAAAGCGACAGTCCATAGCCAAATCCCTAAAAAAAAATCCCAGAAGAAGAAATGAAATCTTACCGAACCAATTTCACAAAAATCAAAACCCTTCCCTATAATCACTAAAGGTAAGCCACTTATTTTTAGAAAACGAAAGTTCAAATCTACAAATGAATTCAAATACTTAAAAATTCATGTAACAAATATGAACAGGACATGCAATTCCATATCCAATCATGCGTGCTTCTGAATAAAAGGGTACGCTAATAATTATCCACCATTTATTCACTTCAGTGGCTTTATGCTTTGAGTAATGCTTGCCACACGGACACACACACACACACAAACACACAAACACATATAAATACATATGGTATTTATATGGACTTGTACAAAAGACATAAAATCACAACTTAAAAACCTTAGTTGCAAATCCATAAATAATTCAATATTTTGCACTCCCTACAGCATAGTTGCTCCTAGTATGTACAGAACATTAGAACCTTACACAAGAGGCACAAAATTAAAACAAGCAGTAAGAACCCAAAGAGATTTACTAAATACGTCAGAGAATCCCACAATCTCAATGTACCACAACCAAGCAAATACCATCACTTCATTTCTATCAAGGTCTCCTCAGAGACATTATACATCTAACACGCAAATTATTTTTTCGTCAATGTTTATCAAAATCGAAAGCTACAGTCCCGAACTGTCTTCGCCTAGTTCCCTCCCGGATCCTGTGCATAGCGGGAGCTTTAGCACCGGGTTTGTTTTTTTATATTACTTTGACAAAATGAAATTAAAATTTCCACGGTCATGATACCCCAATTGAAGGTTTGTATATCTCAGTATCTCTACACATATCGACAAAAAAGATACGGAACTATAAACTAATCTGCGTTGTAGTGGAGAATCCCTTCAGGTAAAAAAAACTATCCAGTCGTGGGAATAAACGAATTATATACAAAGGTTGGTATACCCTTCGGCTGCGAATATCTATACATTTCCACAAAAAACGAATCATTGAATATGTAACGCTACGTAGCGCATCAAATTTTTAGCTTTTCTTCTTTTGAGCTTCTTTGAACTCAAACCAGCAATTTAATAGCAAAAAAAACTAGCAAACAAAACACCCCAAGCTTTTTCTTAAACAAAATGTGAAGAAATAAGTTGTAGCCAGACAGGCACTATTCTTTCTAAAATTAGCAGGGGTTATTGCCCCTTTTAGCCTATAGTTAGTTTCTCCCATGTCACACACACCATAACAAGTAACAACACCAAATAGTATAATAAGTATTAACTAACAAACCTAATAGCACATCCATAATTAAATGAATAAATCGAAACATTTTTTTTTGGCATAATGAAATGAATACCTCCACACTTTTGACTACCCAATTACAGATTGTATATATATCTACGAAACACGGATACTTCGAAAATGGGATACGTAACCGGTACACATGGTACTTACATATTTTACAATAATAATTAGGATATATTAGTAGGAATAGATTCAATAGGCTCGTATATAACAATGAGATATCCTAATAATGTATGTATAAGACATTTTGAGAGTGTTTTGAGTTCTTTCTCCTATTATTCCCTTTCGAGGTTGTATGAAATACACTAACTAACCGTCGTGCCCATATCGTTCAGTTTTTTGATTGAAGATGAAAAAAGGCCCATTCTACATATCCGTATGTGCGCTTCCTAGATAGCATGAGAAGGGCTAAAAAAAGTTTTTATCAAAATCGAAGGCTACAGTCTCAAATTGTCTTCACCTAGTTCCCTCCCCGTACCCGCGGATACTGAGAGCTTTAGCATCGGGTTTGCTCTTTTTATAATCAGTTTGTGACATAATTGAGTAACAAACAGTTACAAACCCAATAGCAAATCCATAATTAAATCAAAACATATTTCTTTGGCATAATGAAATCAGACCCTCCACACTTCCCACTCCCCAATTGCAGATCATACATATATATATATACAATTATATATATATATACTATTACTTTATGTCAACACCCCTTATGAAGCCTTGAAACAAGTATTTACAAAAAAAACCCTTCAATTACACAAATTGCAAATAAAATAAATACTAAATAAAACTGCTATGTTACGTTAACTGCTATCCCACTTTAAAATTCATTTGTCTATTTTAGGTTTCTCTCTCCTCTTCTCTCCCTATCTCTCCAATTTTTTTACTATTCTAGGTATGAAAACTTCCTTTTTTTTCCAATAATATTATTGTTATTAATTTATGTGATTTCAATTTTATGGTTGTCAAGTTTATATTCGATTTAATTAGTATCTATGAATATAGGTTACCGTCAGACCAACGCATCGCGTGGGCAAGTTCGCTAGTATATATATATATATACACTACCCTTACGAAGCTTTGAAACAAATATTTTTCCCAAAACACCCTTTCTAACAGCATAAATTAAGAAAACACCCTTAAAATATAATCTGAAAAAAGAACTGCTCAGTTTTATTAACATCTCCGACTTCTAACAAAGTAACCACCTGCGACTTATCTCTCCATTTACGGTTCTTAATCTACAAATTCTCCGCCGTCCCCATCTCTCTCCCCTAGTATAGATGAAATCTCTCAATCCTAAGGCTTAATTATCTCAATTCACACGTTAAATAAGCATATATATACATAAGCATTTCGGTATGTGTGTGTGTGTGTGTGTGTGAATATATATAAGGATAAAAAACGAGAGATAGGAAAACAAATACCGATCAACAATGTATTGAAGAATCCTCTCGGTACAAAAGTGATCGAGCCTAATCTCCTCAAGCAAACCGGAACTCAAATCGACAGCGAATCGGCACATCTCCTTCAAATCATACTCAATCATTAGGTCGTCATCGATGTCGTCTCGGCTACGGATATCGATCGTCTTCCACATCGACGGGTCGCTGCATATGTTACGCCACGTGGCGCACACTTTCCAGGCGGTGTTGAGGATCTCAAATGCGCCGAGGCGGTGGAGAATCGCCGCCGTCAGATCCGGCGGGATATGCAACCAGTTCGGTTGCGGTGTCTCCGGCGATGATGACGTGGACGCCATTAGAGAGAGAGAGAGAGTGTGTAGATAGAGAGAGAGAGAGAGTGTGATTTTGAGAGAAAAGAAGTGAGAAATTATTCTAATTTAATACTCAATCTTTCATTTTTATTAATTTGGGTCCAACTTACTGATTTTCATCAAATTAGGGGTTGTTGCCTATACGGCCGGGTTCGCGGACCGAAACCGAGTATATTTTTCGCTTTCGTTCTTTTTATTTTTTGAAACATACCGGACCGTATTTTTTTGGTCTGATTCCGGTTTTATTTTTGGTTTTCCGGTCTCTTTCGGTTCGCTTTTATTGTAAACCAAAACCGACCCAAAAAAGTTTCGGTTTTTCAATTTCGGTATTTTTTGGTCTTTTTCGGTTCGGTTCGATTTTTTTTTATTTTCACCCAACCCTAGTTGCATTCGTTACGCCACGTGGCACACACCTTTCAAACGATAAGGAGAATCTTGATAGATCAAAGGCAGTAGAGTATCCTGGCAATTACTTCCAGCGGGAGGTCTAACCGGTTTGGTTGCGGAGATGATGACATGGATGCCATTTGGGAGTGTTTAGATATAGAGAGGGGGAGAGAGTGACATGATAATGATTTTATGAAAATACGTGTTCAAATGAGTCGGGACAGTGAGTCCAACTTTGTTAAATCTCGTATTGTTTTTATTAATAAATGATGAGGCTAATTTCGTTCACACTATTAAGAAGTATGAACGTTTATAGACGAAATAGGGCGGAGTATGTTTATGAGCAGTCAAACACATTTGATGACACGTTTATCATTATTTCGCTTAAAATTTTTATTTTACTTAGTAAATATATATGCTAGCGTAATCAATAATACAAATAATTATTCTTAGTTTTAGTGTAATTGGTTTACTTCTAAAAAAATAACAAGTTTATTACACAAAGTGAAAGAGTATTATCGATAATTAATATTATATTTTATAACTTTAATATGTATAAGCACGAATATATATATATATATATATGAATAAATATATTAAAATTAATTAGGCGAGCCTGAAGCTCGACATGTGTCTTATTGTTTTGTTCAGTTCATTAATAAATGCATGAACACGAGCTGAATATTTAACGAGCCGGACCATGAGAGAGCTTTTTTCATACTGTTTGTTCGAACAGTATGAAAAAGGCTCCTCCGCCCTTACTTACCGGGAAAAAAGAGAGCCTCCTCCGTCCCTTACCGGTTACCGACTCTTGCATGCTTTTGACCAAAAATACGAAGTATGCACAAAATAACAAAGCTTATTAAGTGTGATTATTGTTTCTCAAAATAATGCGAACCACATTGGTACACACGATTGTTTTACAAGGCTTCTGATAAGCCAGAATAATACAAATATCATACGAATCATACGAAAAAAGCCCCCTCAATAATAAACCCCCCCATCAAAATAGTCCCTAATCAGATGTGTAATCATAATCAAAATCAAAATCAGTTGTGGGTACTCATGATCTGAATAATGCCCAAAATCAATTGTTGAATCAAACTGGTACCCAACTGTACGTAGAATCATTAGGTCGCTTCAAATTTTGGATTCTTTGAGCACATAACCTTCCCAAATCCCCGCTTAAATCCACATTAAAACACTGCCTCATATCAAAAGACTCAAGGTGTGGGCACCCATTCAAAATAGCTTGTAACCCGTCATTTGTCATTTGATTTCCAAAAAGACTGAGGTGGCGTAATCCTGACATGGTCTTAGCAATGGCTTGAGCCTCCTTGTCACCCACATTCATGTACGAAGCCCGAGAACCTCGAAAGCTGTACGTAAATGATTTGAGCTTAGGGCAAAAACGTCCAAAACTTTCAAGGGCTTCAGTTGGCATTTTGATGAACAACAGATGAAGCTCCTCCAATTCTGGTAGTTTTTTGGCAACTTCGCCAAGCCCTTCTCTCCTAATATCGTAGCAACAAGCAACTCGAAGACTTCTCAGATGAGGTGACCTGAGATGTGAAGAAAAAAATTTAAAGAATGAATGAGTGCAAAGAGATGTATAGGTGTGATGAATAAAACCAGAATAATGCATGTAAATGCAAATTGTTATGCGAAATTACGATAACTGATGTTGATATATATGTACCCTTCTAGAATATAGCCGTAATATTTGTTTTGTATAGAATATTCAAATATAGGTTAACAAACGCAAAGTTCAAAGAAGACTAACAAATCTACGTGTTTGCATGAATAGAGGAGTTTTAATCATTTAACCATGTTAACAATTAAGTCTGAATCAAGATTCAAGGATTTGACAGACAAAAATAATTCTTTGGCATAAGAGTAAATGCATCTGTTACCATTCTAAAATTGTGTTTCTCTATCCATTATCTTAAATTTACGAACTCAAATATCTCTCAAATACAAGTGATCAAAATATTTTCTTATAATTAAAATAATAATTTATCTCACTTACTTTTCTCTTATTCTCTCTCATTTATTTGTATTTTTCACATATAAATTAATAAAATAACAAAAATATGAGTTGTATAATTTTGATAGAAAAATTGATAAAAAAAAGTTAATAATTTGTATAAATCAAAACGTTTATTTATATGTTGTAAAAGTGTACTTTTTACTTTAAATACGAGAAAACTTGTAAGTTATTTAATGTTATTGTTCTAGTAAATTAATTTGGGTTGAAAAGAATTGATAGAAGTATATTAAAATATAGTAATATTTAGTTATGTTAATAAATTTGATAAGAAAACTGAAAAATATATAAAGTTAAACTGTTATCCTAAAAATATAAAAGTGATGCTAATTAGCTTAAATAAAAAAACAATGGGTGACCATCCTCCACTACAAAACAATGTTGCAATCCGCGACAGCCAAATATGTTATAAATCTGTTACTAAATGACACTACTGTCAGTAAAACTGAAATACATCACCATAGATGTTGGGAAGGCAAATATGTCACTATTTTCATATGCGATTTAAAATTTTTTTGCAGTGATTATTTTAAACATATTTTTAATGAAAATAGATTGTAAAAAAAACATATTTTAGGTTTACTACTACCTGCTAAATCATAGTCAGAACAATCACAGTTTAGATACCAATCACCGCACAAAATAAAAACATTTAGTACTTCCTAACCAAAATCACAATTTATTCAACAATCTAAATTAAATAGAACAATTAGCTAGAATATATTGAGAGTAGAGTGGTTACCTATCGGCGATGTAGTGAAAAAGTTGTTGAGTACAAAAGCGATCGACTCTGATCTCCTCAATTAATCCACAGCTGAGATCAACAGCGTATCGGCACATCGCTTGCATATCGAACCATCTCCCAACGGCATATCTGCCGCTGATATCGATGGATTTCCACATGGACGGGTCTTTACAGACCTTACGCCATGTGGAGCACACCTTTAGAGCGGTGTTCAGAATCTCAAATGCGCCAAGGCGGTGGAGAATCTCCGCCGTCAGCTCCGGCGGGAGATGCAACCAGTTCGGTTGCGGTGTCTCCGGTGATGATGACGTGGGCGCCATTAGAGGGTTTAATAGGTAGGGGGATAGGGTGAGAATTTATAGTAATGATGATGATGGTGATATATATATATATATATAGGTAAAAACAAGAGAAATGGTCCATACTTTTAGTTTTCTATTTAATTATCAATTACGAAACTATATACAATTTTGATCGGCCAATAACTTATATCAAAATTATAATAATAATATTTTTTAAAAGTTGATCATATAGTTCAAGTGTTAAATTTTATCAGTTTTGATATAAGTTATAAACCGATAAAAATTACACGTAATTTTTTAGTAGACATAAAATGTATAGTTTTTTTTTTTTAATTTTGGGAAAAATAATTATGGCGGTTCATTTCAATATTTTATAATACGAACGTTCTGTATACCCCAATACAAAGTACTTCGTAATACTACAATAATTAATGTGACCGCGGTTTTCCAGTATTCTACAATTCTAATGTTATGTATACCCAAATAAAGTAATACTACAATATTTAATGCGACTGTTTGTATTCCAATATCCTATAACTCGAACGTTCTGTACCCTAAAAATATGATAAGTAAACAATGATTCATCCGTACCTAAATAAATATATGCTATGACATACGTGCAACTTTAACCGTTAAAATTTTTGTATGCATATTATCGAAAAAAATTCTTTCAAAAGCTAATCACATAAGTCGTCATTAAAACTATATGACAAATTTTGAAATTTTACATTTCAGTAATCTAGTTACCAGTAAATCGATAGTCAACGTTACACGTATTTTCGTATGAGACGTTTATTTAGGTACGAAATGAGTAAATACTTATATCTCTATATTATAATAAATAGAAAATGCCTAATACATACTCATTTTTGAACTTAATGTCGATAAGGACACTATCAAAAGAGGTAATTGCCCAATAACTCACTATTATATAAACCTTAAATAAATTTTATTATCTACCCGTCTACACCTTTTATTAACTCGTATTCATTTTTTATGCACTTTTATTGACTCGAATATATTTTTAAACATTTTTATTGACTTGTATGTATTTTTATGCACTTTTATTGATTCATATATATATTTTTTATACACCTTGTATACACTCTTATTGACTGATATTCATTTTTTATGCATTTTTATATATTCGTATATAATTTTTATGTACTTTTATTGACTCGTATGCACTTTTTATGCACTATTCATGCACTCTTTACGCATTTTTATTGACATGTATGCACTTTATGCACTTTTATCGACACGTATAAACTTTCGAAATTTTTATGAACTTTTTATATTTTTTTTGAGTTTTTATATTTTTTGGAATTTTTTCATATTTTTTGAATTTTTTTATTGATTATTAATTTTCCGATTTTTGTTGATTTTTTTGAATTTTTAATAAAGTTTTCATGATTTTTGGTTTAAGAGAGAGAAAATTAGGGTGTTAGGTTAGATAAGAGTGTTTTTGTAAATAGAGTGAATATTAATGAGAGAGAATTTGTGGTAAACTCGAGTTTTGAAAAGTGTATTTGTAGACAATAAATTGGTAAAAAGTGGGTTATTTTGCATTTCCCCTCTAATAAAAGGCCTCACATATGCTTGAGTGCTTGTATGCTCTTTGAATGGATTACGTTAGTAAACTAACATGTATTTTTTACCAATTTCATGGGCTCGTTTCTAAAACCCGCACCACATCAGTTGGATTTAATTGTCATTCTTTCTTAGGACATTACATTATTGTGTCGAAACCACAATCTAATGGTCGTATATATTGATATGAGATCAGTATGAGGAGATCGCCATTATAGAGAGACCATAGAAAAAGATATTTGTATTAATATGAAATGGTAAAAGTTGTTTACAATTGAATCCATAAAGACTTGTATACAGTAGCAAATAAAGTTTTCTTTTATTACAAATTTGTACAAAAAATACGTAACATGACAAATTTAGTCTAAAGTTATTATTAAGTCTGCTATTTATTCAAAAGCTATTCAATCAGGTCCTTAAGTCCTGAAACATGACATATTAGTCCAACATATAAACAATAATGTACATATAATCAAATCTGTAATCTCAATATAATGCAAAGTTATTATCCTAGTTTAAAATTGTATCCTAATTCTAACAATTTTAATTATATTGATGTTGGCACCAGTTGTTTACATAATTAAGTTCGAATTTTACCCCTTACAGAATTTTATGATTGCTGGAAATAACAACTACAGTATATCTTTTATCTACTATGTTTGATTTAGTCACTAAGGATCACAAAAATTGATATATTTTGCTAATTTCATCATTTTAGACTTAATTGATTGATTGTCAGTCATGTAAAAAGATGTTACCTATTGCAAATCCACCACACAGTGAGGTGTTTTTGAAAAAGAAATGAGTTACTAGCTCGATAATCAATTGTAGTGATCAGGCATTGCCCCTATAGTTATTCGGTTCATCTTGGTTTATCTTCGGACAACCCTCGAACATATATAGAGAAGGGTGTCAAAAATCATAATGGCGCCGTACTCGCATTTTATGAATTAAGTGCGTCTTGTTTTTGTTTATACCCGGTTATGCAAAATTAATATACTACGGAGGTAACTTTTAAAAAATACATCAATATGAAAAACACATGGTGATATACTCATTTTATTAGGACATCTATGTTTGAGAAAAGTAGTTATCATTGTCGTAGAAATGTTATCACAAGATATTAACGTGACGGTGATAATTCCGATCGTACGCCGACGTTACGGGTGATTAAAATTCGCTATATGAATTATGATTGCTGCTATAAGAAAGAAAGCCAACAAATATATATACTTAACGATTTATTGCCACCCAGATCATGTGCACATCATATATAGATGATCTGTATTTCTGTACATGGATGGCCATAATCAGTTGTTCACTTAATTAATTAATCACGTCAATGTATGGGGATTGGGGGAGGTAGCTAAATTGAGAGATGGTGAAATAATTATGTAAAAATTGTGACATAAATGTTTTTAAGGGCACATGAGTCACAGCTATGTTGATGTCTTAAATAAGTCAAAAACAACAAACTTTCAAAGACCCCCTATAATCACGCATGGTTAACTATCATGGACCAACCATTCACAAAACACAAAAATAATAATCATATTATGATCACAAAGACAAATATTTGAACCTGAAAACCAATATTGTAAGGGAAAGAGATATAGAAAAAGAGAGACTGCAATTGCATTTCTCTCTTTTTGGGATCTCTCAAATACATATTAGGCTAGATTAATTAGGAAATAAAGTTTTCCAACCTTTTTGTAGCTCTATTTTTCTTGCAAGCTTCATATCTTCTCTTAAATAATATTATTCTCTAGAATAATGGAAAATAGAATGAATAGTTTTCGAGCATATTCGGCCCCGTCATCAACGCCTTCTTCTCCAGATCGCAAGAGAGAACTTGACTCGAATTTAGAAGGTGATGCATTGCTTAAAACATTTGCATTCTTGCTTTTCGTTTTTTCTTTCTGGCAATGTTCCATTAATTCTTCTGTAGTGTTTTTGTAGCAACAATGACAAATACTTATAATTCTTTCTCCGTACTATTTCCATTTTCGGAATCTCGGGTCCGTCTATACATTTTATTAAAATTCTCAAAACATATCACAACCCTATAGATAGAATGAAAACATTAATCTATTGCATTTATCCATATCATTTCTTATGTTTAAACAAATTTCCTATTACATAGCAATTTGTTTTTTCTTTCGTGAAAAATCCATAACAGAAAATTAATTTTGAATCTTTTTGGGGGTGCTTACTTCAGGTGTTACTGCAACTGTCAAGTTGCTAATGAAACTAATCCAAGATCACAAATCCGCATGTGTAAAAGAGCAAAACGACAGTCGTAAAATGCTGAGGGTGGCTGGCATGATGACTATTCTAGACAATGTTAAAACTCGTATTCAAAAGAGCCAATCTTTTGGACACGGAAAAAGAGAAGCCGAACTGAGACGTTGCCAAACAGAGCTACACAGGTCCGGCCACGTCCCAAGAGACAAAAAGCTGACTGAGCCCATAGACGAAGTGGAGAGGTTAAAAAAAGAGCTGAATGCGAGTTTTACAGTGCGAAAAAACCTTGAGGCAATGTGTTCAAGCTTAGGAAAAGAAAAGGGAATTATGGCAAATGAATTAGCAAGGAAAGTTCACGAGATTGGCGAAATGGAAGAGCTCGTTAACGATTTAAAAGAACAAAATGACAAATTGTTGTCAAAAATAAAGGAGAAGAAACATAATGGGATGGAAACAAATCATAGCAATGTGATTTTACAAGAGAGGAACAAGGCTTTATCGGAACAATTGTTGAGGTCACTAGATGGGTATAAGTCTATGAAGAGGAAGCTTAAAGAGGCGAACGAGGAGAATAGAGCAATGAGAGCAACTATGGAGGAAATGGGGAGTGAAATTGGGGCAAGCCTAGAGAGAATAAGAGGGTTTAAACAAAAGATGACAATCAAGGGTGAACCGACAGTGGATATCGAAGAAGATATTGCTGAGCTGGAACACATGTTTGAGTGCTTTCAAATTAAGGTTTCGAAATACGAGCAAAAGAAAGGGGAGTGTGTAAAGCCGAAAAGTGGGATGAGTGCTCGCAATCCTTCTGTTCTTTCATGAATAAAGGATTACAAGTAAAACACCTACTTTTCGAGTAATTATAGTAAAATACCCTGCTACCTAGTTCTGCTGAGAGTCCTGTTTGATTTACTTTCCAGTTTTTGTGTTTTTGGTTTTCAGAAACTTTTCCTACAATGAATTTGCTTCGTCAAAATACCAGTCATTGGTTGGCAAAACATTAAAATTTTTGTTAATGATACTTTTCTCAATCTTAGTTTTCGAAACTTCGTCAAGCAAGTTTTGCCAATGATACTTTTCTGAAATTTTCGTTTTCAAAAACTGAAAACATCAACAGGCAGAGGTCAAAATATTTTTGCTTATGACAATTTACTATCATAGTTTCAAAGAAAAATGAGAACCTTATCAAACAAGTTTTACAGACTTCAAGAAGGAAAAAAATTGAAAACACAAAATCAACCAAACAGGCAGTCTCTTCATGTGCTAGTGTAGCCTAAGGTGATTGTATACCACCACAAGTCCTTAATCTCTCTTTTGTTTCTTTATGGGGTGCCCAAGTTAGGATCAGACTGAGCAAAAGTGGTTGGTCCAAATGGTTGGTACCTGAGTATACCATGCTCACCACCAGGGTTCGAACCCTGGCGCCTGCGAAGCAGATTAACTCTAAATGAGGGTTTCTGATTATCCAAAAAAAAAAGTTAGGATCAGACTTCTGTAGTCTATAGACTACTAGACTCTGTACCTGCGTCTACACCATTGTGTAATAATATAAGCTCTTGCTATTTATTTATCCTATAAAATGGAAAGTCCTAAGTTTTTTTTTTTGGATATTATCACCCATCAATAAAAAAGTATCAATCGAACCCTGGCGCCTGCGAAGCAGATTAACTCTAAATGAGGGTTTCTGATTATCCAAAAAAAAAAGTTAGGATCAGACTTCTGTAGTCTATAGACTACTAGACTCTGTACCTGCGTCTACACCATTGTGTAATAATATAAGCTCTTGCTATTTATTTATCCTATAAAATGGAAAGTCCTAAGTTTTTTTTTTTGGATATTATCACCCATCAATAAAAAAGTATCAAAACAAATTTCTACAAAAACCAAACAAGCTACAAACTCCAGTTTCCGATATGAACTTTTGAACAAAGATGTTCTTAACCAAGCTATATAATTAAAAGTCAAGATAGAACAACTACCAATATCAAAATTTAACATTAGAAAAGGTGCAAGTAACAAAATGTGGCAGATTAAATCAAACAACCTCGTGCCGCCAGGTGACTCATTTATCTCGTAAGTTTTGCAACTTGCCTGCAGCAATGGAGTTCAAAACCCATGTGTTATCTACCACTGTTGCCCCACTAGAACTTGCCAAAGACTCTGCTTCTAGTCTTCTCTGGTTTAAAATCACGTTTCCATTTTTGGAATCACTCTTACTGGGGAGCTCAACACTATACACTATAAATATAGATGTGTAGTCCCTGCAGGAAGGGGATTTCTGGTCAGTTGATATTGGCTTTCTTTGTAGCATTGTCCCACCAGCCGCAACCACAAGATCATGTAGATACCCCTTGTAAGAAGGTAGAAAATCTCCAATTAAATAGAACTTGAACCCATTGAAGATCTTTGGTTGCTGCAAGCAAAACAACACATTGAGTCCAATGCAAATTCAAGAATTTTATGACATTTAGAAAGGAAAGCAAAATCAAACAGGAAATAGTTCTAGCTCACAGTATGCCTGTGTAAAGATTTTTTGAGTTCCGTTTGGTGAAGGGATATCAGATGATAAAATGTGAGCAAGAAGAAAATGTTATTCTTGGATAAATGCCTATTCTCTTTTGAAACTATATTCTTTCCTGTTTCAGTTTCATCCACAACTCTTCACCAAACGGATTCTGGAAGTGTCAGCTTAATGAACAGTACAGCTCATGAGTTTTAAGGCAAGATATTCGACTAGAGTTCATGAGCAGAGTTCTTGAAATGAGACTCGTATAAATATGTGAGAAACATGCCTCGTAACTCTTGGCTCATTTTCATCCTTAATCAAAATTGATTTAAGAATTTTTTGTTTCTCTGAAAGTTTTGCATTCAACTTAATTACCCGGAACTAACTGTGTTTCATATTAGTTTTTTAAAGAAATGACCTTGTTCAAAACTCTAAGCCTTCCGAACCGAGGACCCTTTCTGATCCCATGAATGTCAACACCAACTTCATAAAGCTGCTCATCAACAGGTTCCATGGCTAAAATGCAAGCTTTGAGCCCTGAAAGTTAAATAGGAAATCATTCAAAAGCTCAATAAAGCATGATAATCATTATTTAATAAGAACACAAGAACAAAATATTTATTACTTCGAATTGAAAGGTCCAATACTTACAATCTGTACTTAGTATCCACTTTCCCTCTAAGATACCCATCAAAAATTTCAGAGTCCTTCTGCAAGCTCTATTCTCATCTGTAGATGCAATGACATGGGTAACTCTGGAATCCCAGTTTTTCAGTACTGTTATTCCAGGCAGCTTTTTGAACTTGGAAACAATATCCTGCAAGGAAAACATGTAAATGTAATGAGACACGAAGCATATGCCTTAATTTAAAAAATAAGTTAGCTGGCAAGTTATTGTTAATTGTTGTGTATACCTTTTCTTCCGATGTGAGAGCGGAACAGCAAAGGACTATATTTGCAGATGATCTATGAGTACTCCAGTTCTGATGCATGCTACCAACATTGTTATCAACATTTTCATGTTTAAGACTTTGAGATACCCTGAAAAATTAGTAAAACTGTTATGTAAAAATCACTTTCCATTGTGAAAGACAGGCCTAAAAGTCACGTAAGAGAACAAATGCAACTTTTTTCAGCAGAAAAAAAGTATACTTTTTTACGATGGGTCTCTTTTGCTTAGCTTCACCCATCTCATTTGGGAGCTTTGACGAAGCATGGATAGGGCATAACATGACAAAATTTTCCTGCAACAACAATAATTTTAAACAAAAACTTCATAAAAGGCTATTAAATGTTTTTTATATAAAGTTTGATTATAAAACAGAAACACATACATTATCCCAACGGCATTCTGAAACCAACTTTGCACAAGGAACATGAAAGCTCTTTCGACAGCTAGTCTCATAGCATCCAAGAGCTGCCCCTTTTAAGTCACAACAACAACATTTAATCCTTCGACTTCTAGTTAATTCAGCTTCAAGGTTTATAGCATTATCATCTTCAAAGTACACATTAGGAGCCCTGTGGTGAAATTATAATAAAAAAGTAACAATCAACAGGAAACAGGTTTTGTGAAAAATAGTTTGCATTTGCAACATTAGTACCGTGAAAATGTCTTTCCATAAACAAGCATGTATACTAGTAATGAAGTATATTATTTTTACCATTCTGTGCAGTTTCTATGCACGTGTTTGAGCTTTGATCCACCACTATAATCTGCTGGAACAGGCTTGCCATTGAAATAATGAACCATAACTCCCGTAGCCTACAGTTTTGATATGTAAGTATTAAAAAAGGACAAAATAATGCAAAATACGAACAAGTGAAAGATCCTATAATACCTCAGAATCATCAGTAGAATGACAGAATGCACATTCAAATTTACTTGCAACACTATCACATTTGTGCAGTACCCCTTGAATTGATGTGGCTAATTGATCTTTAACTTTGCATATGTTATCCTTCAAAGAAATCTCATTTGAACCATCAAATACAGCTGATCGTTTATCATTAGGTAGAAGATCAGCGGATGTTTTCTGCTTCTTTCGTTGTTTGCGCTCACCGGAACATTTTGACTCACTTTGAGTCTTAACTTTTAAGCTATTGGAACAATCTTTTCGTTTCCGGGTCTTTTTCTGGGAATTGGTTGCCACATGATGCGGTGAAGCAGGCTTGTCTGTAACCAGATCATCTAGAACCATATCGAATTCTCTGGTAGATAAATCAGAACTATTATTTGGGACCTGTTTAGTTGCAGTATTACCAAAATTAACTTTTTTAATCTTCGTACGAGTTGGTCTATTTGAACCTAATGACTTAGAGTTTGTCTCGTCATCTTTTGGTATAGAACTGCCCGCCTTCTCCTCTGAGTCAACCTTAGTTTTGCTTACTCGTGTCCTCTTAATTGCATCCACTTTCTCGCTGTTCTGCTTGGTCTTTTTCACTCTACAATTCCTTTTCGAAGCACTTCTGACTCCTTGAGTAGGCAAATTCACTAGGCTAATTTCTGCATCATTTGCCATCTGTTTTCTAACCACATTTACTTTGTTTGTATGTTTGTCTTTATTTCCACTGCTCGATGCGCCTTTTGATTCTATTATGATCTCTTTTTCTGGAATCACATTTTCCTCTTCTGTATCCTGAACCTGCAGTGCACCAAAATTGTGAGGGAAATGAATTTTTTTTACCAAAGTTAGCACCAAATTAATGATTCACAATAATATCCATTACTGTTTAACTACTAAAAGAAATCTAAAAAGGGCCAGAATTTTTGAAAATGTGAACATGATTTTTTGGTGATTGTGGTCTGTGATATGAGCTACCACTTGTAACTTTAGTAGCCAAAAACATAAATAGAAAGCAACTAGTCAAGTTTAAGCCTTACCTGAGTTTTCAATGGACTTGTGCAAAGTTCAGGAGAACACGGTCTTTGTGTCCATTCAAACATTTCACTATCATAGTAATCAGCGTCGTTTGATGTGATGTCCTTCTCCCCCTACAATAACCAAATGCACATATTTTAAGAAAGGTGGTTACAAAGAACATACTTACATATGACAGAATACAACTTCCAATGAAATTCAAATCGAATGTTCAACTTTAAAACAAATTACAGTTGACAGGAAATGTTTAGATACTTACATTTGGGGAATTTTCGTTAGGCATTTCATCGTCTGAGTCTTTTAAGTCATCAAAACACGGGACATTTGGTGGTGTATAAGTATTCTGACTAGGATCCGTTTGGTCACTTAAATTATCAACATCATCTTCGTCTCTCAACCAAAAAAAGGGAGCAAAACTTGGTTTTTCTGCATTTACAGCTGGCATTTTCTCAAGTGGGATAGACTCTAAATCACAACCCAAATGAGCTTGTTGACCGTTTTCCTGTGATGGATTTGGAACTTGAACCCTTTTCTTTCTGGGAAATGAGGGTTTTCCTAGATCTTCATTTTCATTTTCATTTTCATACTCAGATCTTGATTGCTTGCTTCGCTTATTCTTTTGTCTACTTTTTTGCTGTCTTTCAGACTTGGAGCTTTTAATTTTCTTAGCTTCCTTTGTAGACTCTGAAGGTGAAACAAAATGTTAGCAGTGTATACAGGCTTTCCCTTGACTGTGAAATTATTAAAAGAAATTTTCCTAAAAGAACTGATCTATTACTCAGAATACTACCTATTAAACCCTGTAAAAAAAAGGAATAATAGCACAGAATCACAGATAAATCTATGAAAGACAATCCAGGCGAAACGTTCTAACTGAAAAATGTCAAGTTTTTCCCCAACTTTGTAACAGTGATATAAAAGTATGGCTAACTTCCGGTCATTGGTCAAAAGTCAAAACCAAGAAATTTGTCTACATGAAGCAACTAAACATTTTCTTTCAACTGAATTATGAATTATGAATTATTCAAAATTGAGCTTATATGAAGATTCAAACAAAAACTACTAAAGATGTTGGAGAAATTGTAATAATAGATGAAGCAACTGGATAAAATCTCTGGCTCTGTAAGATATAACCATAGAGGTCATCATGTATTAACATATTACTTTTGCATGTAAAACATTGTGCTGAGATATTATAACATAAATAAGACGACGCACCTGGCAATGCTTCTGCAATTTTGGTTTGAGTGTCAAACATATTGACCCCCGAAGCAACCTCCATATTTTTGTAGATGGTCACCAGGTTGTCCATATGAGGAGCAGGACGAACCTCTACAATAGTAAAAAAATATCATCTTTAACATATATCACAGTAATTCTGATTTGCTCAACTTCATTTCTAAAAACGAAGATCCTTTTCAAGTTCGAAAATGTTCATTTGGAATATGGGTTGTGTGAGATAAGGTTTCAGGATTGTTTGGTTTCAGAACTTTAGCACATGTTATACACTTATGTGATTCTTAGCATATAACTTGCATTGCATTTGGCTGGCCAACTTAAAGACTGGACACATTCCTTTTTTTGTCAGGAATTTTTCTGTAATTTAAAATGCAAAAACCAAACAATTGCCCTCGGTTGTATACTCGTATATATGCAAACTTATTTTCTTATAAATAACCATTGCAGCTAAATATTAGGGGGGAAACTAAAGGGGGTCGAATTTTACCTCTACGACGATACGGAACTTTACAAACCGGACAACTAGAAGCTGACTTCATAGATTTTTCGATGCATAAGCTACAATATTGCAAAAGAAAAAAATTGTTAAGTTACTACTTTGGTCAGAACCAAATATATCAAAGTACCACAATGTGTCTATGTTTATCTCGGATTAAGGATAATCCTGCCAACTTGAGTATTCGGAAAAATATATCTCAAATCTTGCGAATTTTTTACTTATATTAACTCTTACTTAGAAATAGTTTTAAACAATTACGAGACAAACACTGCCCAATATGGTTAATTCACAGTTTTAATTTAATCTGTCAAATTTCCCAATGCATGTTATTTATACTAACTTCTAATCACGCATAGGGATATTTTTTAAGTTGCTTAACCATTTTATAAATTATCCTAATAAACTAATTAATCATCTAATCTAAATTTGTATTCTTAAAATGGCAATATGCTCGAAACAGCTCGAGATCAGAAGAGCTTACTTGCAAAAGACATGGTTGCAAGAGAGCGAAACCGAGTTGTTCAATAAACTCAAGCTGCAAAAAAATTACCAAACATAATTTAACTCAATAAAACTAGTCCTAAGATCGATACATAGGGCAATGTTTGGTTGCAGCTTTTTAGCTAATAAACTGGATTTAAAGTTCATAAGAAAACTAACAAATCTATACTTTAAAGCTGGTCAACCAAATAATGCCCAGCAATTAATTAAAAATAAAATAAAAACTGTATCGTATGAGCTGAACACAAATAATAATGTTTGGTTTCCGAATTTTCCACTTTTAAGCAAATAAGCCGGGATTTTTTATATACAGAAAAAAAGTTAGGTTTTTTGAGCTTATTCAGGCCAAGATCACCAAAAATTAAAGTCCCAATCAAGAATAAAACCAGATAAATACAACCTAAGTAAATAAAACCAGATAAGCGCTCAAATCGTTAAAAAATAAAAAGTAATTGATTTGGTAAAGTAGGGTATAGAATAGATCAAATTGTAAAACCAGATAAATACATAAATAACAGTAGTTCATTTAATTTAATTTAATTAGGACACATAAGAAACTAAAATCACCACCATCTAAAGTCCCAATCAGTAGTAACAATAAATAAATACACAAAAAATATTAAAAATAATCTTTGCTAAAATTAGGGCACTGAATAGATCAAATCGATTTAGATAAAATTAAAACCAGAGATAAATACCAAATAGGACATTTTAGCTCTCTCCCCATTTTCTCTAAGTAAGAATTATCCGCCATTTAAATTTGTTTATTTTTAGAGAGAGAGAGATAGAGATCTAATTTATTAAATTTAAGATTGATAAAATGTAAATGTAATAAATGGATGTGTTAGCGCGGGAATATATATATATATGCACACACATAGTATTTGTTTTGAATATTTTTAAATTACCGCTCTTTTTGGGTTTTATTTTAATTTAGCCGCCTTCTCAAAGCTTGTAAGTCACTATACTTATTGTTAGAGTTGGGCTCTGAATTAGGCGAAAATTTGGTGAATTTTGTTGTATTTGTTTTGCTAAAAACTTGTTTCCTTTTTGTTCGATACTAAACGAAATGAAACGGTAACGAAAAACTCAAAAACTAAACGGTAACGAAAAACTCAAAAACTAAACGAAACGAAAACGAAATTGACCGTTTTCGTTTCGTTTCGCTTCATTATCGGCCCTACTTTTAGTTATTTTAGTTTGTGATAGTCTTTTAGTTGGTACATATTTGAAATACTTGTGGTTATTTGGGATAGTTTGAGGTTTTTTTTAATACTGACAAACTTTAAATAAGAAAAAATTGTCATTCGATACCCCATTATATAAGGTTTAAAAAATTTAGTACCTAATCTACCGGTTTTTTCAATTAGATATCCAACTTAATAAGATACAGTCAATCAAGACACTCAATTTTGTTGCCCCTTCTATTTTTTAATTAGCAAACAACTGTTTAGTATCCTAGCTACTATATTTTACTAATTCGGTACTCAATTTACAATACACGTGATCAAATTATTATCATGTATTACCAATTTTTACCGATTTGGTACCCAACCTATATAATGTTTAATTGGACACGAGTGCACTGATTGGATGTTAACCTACAAAGTTTGGGTATGCAATTGAAAAAACATATAGGTTGGCAACTGAATCGTTAAAAGTTGGTAAGATAGAATTTCTCAAATTAAGTCAAATTGTAGGCGGAAGACTCGGAAATACAACCCTAGCCTTCTCCGGCGAATTGCGAACAACTGCACGTGGAGCTTGCATTATAGCTATGGCTAACATGTGTAATTTTGCCGGTACATGCTATATTTTCTAGTTAGATATTCATTTTCAACTTTGCTACTTTATCAACTTAAACATAAACTACGATCGACTGAAGTAATCGGACCGCATATGCAAACACCATTTGTTGAAAACTACCACACAATGCCTCTCTTATGAGAAGGTTTCCGAGTGGAATTAAGTGTGTGATCTTGAAGTTGTAATCCTGAGGCGAATTGTACAACCAATCATGACTTTGAAGTCCAATGTGACAACCGAGCCCATGAGTGTTTGTGATTTAGATGGGGGAAAATTAAACGATGTAAATAGTTTGGAAAATATGTAGTCATCCAGTAAGGTAGAGCCACACATTTCGTTTCAATTTCAGAGGAGGAGAGATTTCAATCCGAAAACCATATCTCAATTAGGGGGCCACTGACAGTCAAAAAAATTTAAAAACATATTTTTTTATATAAAAAAATTCAGAAATTTAAGGTTTTATACATTAATAATAGACCACAAATGAACACATAGTAACTTAATTCAAATAGTAAACATAAAAGTTTATAGTTTGAATCTTGTCTCTATTTTTTACTTTTCGTTTCATTAACAACATTAGGTTACTTTTTGACTTCTGCATTAATTAATTACATCTTTAAAATACTATTACAAAGTTTTATAATAAATATTTTTGTGTAGTTTCATAGTCATATTACAACAAAATTTAAACTAATAAATTCATATTTGTAGTCAATATTTCTGTATCGTTTGAAAATTTTTAAATCAATTGACAAGTCGCCTAAGTTTGAAGCTCTAAGTTTTTTTTGTTTTTTGTACCGTTTATTGTTATTGTACTAACAAAAAAAATTCAACGTCTTAAATTTTTAGATCAATGGACAAGTCATATAAGTTTTAAACTCCGAGTTTTTTTGGTTTTTTATACCGTTTATTGTTAATGTATTAACTAAAAAAAATTAACGCCCCCTAAATGCTAATTAAACGATGCAAGAAATAATGAGAATCTAGAAACCTCGATCCATTTTGTAAGAATAACACCAATTTTACAAGGTTATGAACTGTAATGATTTGTCTGTTATTATTTTTTTTGGAATAGACTAATTATTCTGTCCATTTCATTCTTTTTTTGTAACTTTGTATAAAGTAGATACCTATAGCGATGTATGAGGGAAAACAGTTGCAAAGAAAGCAAGATTGTCAGATTGATAATGATATACTCCTTTTTTTTTGCAAGTTAAATTTATTTCATTTCTAAAATTTTGCAATCACTCTAATTATACTGTGCATAAAATATATACCTAGTAAATTTAACACTATTCAAGAACCAAAATCAAAGGAGGAACAAAAGATGTAACTAAAAAGCACAATAGCTTTGCTTATATTCTCCAGAACCAAGTACGTATGAACATATAGAATGTCAGGTACTAAACATTTTGTCAATCAAAATATTCCCATTTTGCTGTGCTGGTCTGAGCAAGCGGAGTATCGAAGGTTTCCCATTTGGCACGAACAACTATGGGGGCTATTTTCTTATTTGATATTTTGAGAATATCAAGCGTCTCGACACACTTTTGCACTCTCATTCCCTGAAAAATCAGAAAATAACAATTAACTAGTTCAGGTAAGGATATGAATCTACCAGAAACTTTGCTTACAAAGCGGTGGATTCCAAGAACTTGCCAAGTCTGATTTAGTAATAGATATTTTAATCATGTTGCTCGTTAATATGTTTAAGGCTTTGAGCGAGTAAGCTTACAGAGCGCCTTATTAGATGTAAACATGTCAATAGCCGCAGAGTTGTACTAACCAGGCAAGTATATATAAGAGAGCTCAATCCTATGAAATCATGAATAAGAAGGTAACATTTCGTCTGCATTTTTAACCCGATTCGCCAAATAAAGTATGCCTTATATAGATTCCTTCTTTGAAACTACAAGCCGATATCATCTTATACTACGCGAAACTTATATAACCACTTATAGACTTATAGAAATGACAACTTTAAACTTTACATCTCAATAAGTCCAAAACATAATAAAGCTAGTTAAGAAAACGGGAACAAGTTAAGGATGTTTCTATTAAAAGCAAATTAAACGATCAAACAAAAAAAATAGCATTAGCAATAAAAGATTATGTATATTCATCTGATTGAAGAAATCATCCGTAGATCAAATATAAAACGGAATGAAATGAGACAAGCTGCAGAACTACATATCGGGACTGTCAAATATCTTTGACATGTCATTTTGTTAATAGTCCATAATTATGTATGTTTAGTATAATCCCTAATTTAAAAGCTAAAAGAGATTGAGAGAATACCTGCAAATCTTTTTGAGCAGCACACGAATCTCCCTCAACGGATATGTAATCTAATTTCACAGCCTGTCTCATTAGCATTTCAATCAAAGTTGTAATCTGTACCTCTGCTACCTTATTCCCACTTGCTATTGATTTCTCAATCACTGAAACCTGTGGAGGATTAAAATTTATTCTTCTATAAAAATATTGCAAGTTGAGAAGTTGACCAGATGTGCAGTAACAAGAACTCAAGTCTTCATTCAGCATGAAAATGTAAAGTTGTGCTTTGATTTAAATTGGTTTTCAAATCAAGCTGGGTAAAAAAGAGAATGTTTGGTAACGATGTTGTAGTGGCATCCGTAAAGACAAAACATCATGATACGATTGCATTAATATTTTGTTTCCAAACATGCAAAACCAGACTCTAATTATAAGTTAGTACACCATTAAAATCTTCATTGTAAGTGATTAGGCCGTGTTCATATGTTACATGCTATTTGGTTATATTTTGTATGATTTTACTTACCTGGTCTCGCAAGAAAAAACTTCAGAGTTTTACTAACCTGCTCTGCAAGTGTGTTAATCTCTGCACACACACTATCGATCTTGGCAAGTGCAGCCAGGATTTTTGCGTTTCTGCGCATCTCTATCAGCCTTTTCACCTTGCTATCCGGATCGTCGATTAGTATTACTTTTGAACGATGTTTGACCCCACACCTATCTAAATATTCTCCACTTTGCCTCTCCTTCCCTCGAAAAAGTAGCTTCTGCTCCGCTGGCTCTAAACCGCTCTCTGTTGTTAGAAGCTTCTTCAGTTCCCCTGCCAAATGACACGTTTTCCTTTGTTAATTGCAATTATGGCGTTCCACTATTCAGATGCCTTACTCAGACTTTCATTTATGTAACAAGACTGAAATCTAAGTTCAGGCTCAGCTCATTGAGAAATTAAAGAAGCTATGACTCGGCCCGTTCTTGCTCGATTAGTTGAACTCTTGAAAGAACTCTTCAAGACTTGTTTGACTCATGAAAATCAACTGAAGTAAAATAATAAACTAAAACAAAAGCAAAATTGGTTGCAATTTCAGTGACATTGGTTGAAATTCCAGTGACGTGTACGCAAAACAAAGAGATGTAAATAAAATATGTTACAACTTTTCCGAGATACATTACTTTTTTTCAGAAGTAATTAAGTTGAAACTTGAAAGTAAGAACGAACTAGCAATGAATAGTAAGATACAGTGTATATGAAAATTCCAAGCTTCCAAGCAAATAAGTTTGACTTATTTAGATTCCAGTATAAAACTGCATTCATTCATTGCATAAATATATAATTGGGATTCGAGTATTATCATGTGATATGTCAATAAAACAAACAAGACTTCAAACTCTTATTTTCAACAAACAATAGCCAGGTACTCGTTATTACGTACATACCAAATGTCGTCTGAGAACTAATCGTGACCTCGTACCTAGCCTCGCCATACGAGACACGAACCAATATCAAATTTGGAACGGAAACTTCCAAATTCGCGAGCCTCTTTTGTACCAACATGCCACCTGGTCTCATCTCACACTCAACCTCCTCTTCCCTCGAATGGGTCGTTTTCGAACCATTGTTTCGGTTAAAGCTCAGCCTCTTCATGATCATTTTTTCTTGATGAAATAATATTGTGATGGAAATATATATATATATCTTAGAAAGGCAACTGAAACTAATAATGGACCTGTTTTCTTCTGCCGACACATGCAACTAGCTTACATTTTTTAATAGCTGGACGTGTTTTATTGTCTTTAATTACAAGTATTGTTGCTTTTATAACTTTTCGTGATAATTGATACTTAAACTATTAAACATCAGTATATACAGAGAATTGGAATAATTATATTTTACCTATATTTTGTTACATATTTAATGACAAGTATTATTGAGATGAAATTAACATAAACATATTATATACCTATTATATTAATAAAAATATACACTTAAAAGTTACATTATCAAAAACATGAATTTCCATCACTATATATAAAGTTGATATATAGAGTATTAGAATAATTATATTTTACATATATTTTGTTACATATTTAAAAAAATAATAACAAACATTATTAAAGTGAAATTAACATAAACATACCATACACCTATTATATTAATAAAAATATACATTCAAATGTTACATTATCAAAAACATGAATTTGCATCACCGTTAAACATCACTATATATAAAGTTGACTAGCGGACCTGCCCACCCGGTGGATGTGAATCCAAAAAAATATATGTAACCCGTTATGGTAGAATTTTTGATTAACGGATGAACAATTATGGTTAAGAGAGAGAGAGGAGATGAATTTGATGATTTGTGAAAACACGAAGTTAATAATTTGATGTCAGTTATTTTTATTTTTATTCTCCCGTAAAAGATGTCTACTACTATTTTGTAATTTTGTAAATTAATATGACTTTTTTTATAAATAATTGTTTCAAGACTTCATAAGTCATTTTCACATAAAGTAATAGTATAGCTATATACACTATTGGAATAATTATATTTTACCTATATTTTGTTACATATTTAAAAAGATAATTGTTGACCCCGGTGCGGCTAAACCTTAGATAGGGGGTGAATAAGGTTTTTACGCTTTTTGCCTAATTAAAACTTCATGACAACTAATAACCCAACTTATGCAATTCTAAGATTAAGCGTTTTAACGAGAGTTAATGAATTGCTAGAATTACTAAACGCAAGCAAGAAAATAAGCAATAATAAATATTTGCGGAAATTAAAAGTTAAGGAAGAAAATGACACCGTGATTTATAGAGATTCGGCAAAACGGCTTACGTCCTCTCCTCGGTACTACCGAGTATTTCACTAAAAATAATCTTCCCGATTTTACAAATTCTATCGAGCTCAATCGACCGATTGGCTCACCCTCTACCCGAGGTTCCTACTCTTGATACAAGTGCAAGTGAACACGTTTAATGAGTCAACGACTCCCCCTCAATCTATGAGTACCCAAGTGTTTAACCTAAAACTTTTAACCAACACTTTGGCTTAAAAGCTTCTACCCAAACACTCACTCATAATGAGCTTATAATTTTGCTCTTTACAACTTTATCGAAAATTAAAACAACATCCACAATTTGATTGCTTCTAAATAAGCTAATTTGTGGTTTTGATGATGTTTTGATCTTTGGTTGAGATCGAAATGCTTTCTCCTTAATTTTCCTCTTTTTCGAATATATTCACCAAAATGGTGATATTTTGTGTTATGAATGAGAGAGGTTGAAGAATAATAATAGGTTATGAAATGGATGTCTTTGGAGAGAGATTTGGGGTGGTTTATATGGACCAAAATGTCTGTTTTTTTGTATATGACCGTTGGTAGTGGTTGAGGGTTTTATCCACAGGTTTTAAGCAATTTTCCAGAATAAGCTGAAAAGCTGTTTTTGAAAACTGCAGAAAACGATCGGTCGTAAGTCGATCGGTCGTTTTCAGAAAACGATCGGTCGTTTCTGAGTTTCGACCAGTCGTTATTCAGATGACTTCTCTGGAAGAATTTGGACCAAAAACGATCGGTCGTTTTTGTCGAGTCGATCGGTCGTTTTTCTTCTGCTCTCGTAAACCTTCGAAAGCTTGTAGCTTCTTCGTTTTAGCTCCGATTTTGGTTCCGCTTGCACCGTTGGCTTCGTAAACGAATGCTCTTTCTCTTTGACGTCCTGAAATATACATTTTTCTTTTCTTGGACAAGACAAGCGTTATATCATTTAAATCGTAAAATCATTAAAACATAATCAAAGATATAATCAAAATCTATTATTGAACTCTAAGTTCAACAATAATGACAAGTATTATTAAAGTGAAATTAACATAAACATAACATACAACTATTAAGTTAGTAGTATTATGCAACTTTGTCTCGCTTGTTAAGTGAAATTTTTTAATTATTTAAAAGAAAAACATCATACCCTTATCATATTAATAAAACTGTACACTCAAAAGTTACGTTATTTTACAATGGTACATCCTTGTTATCAACGGTTTAGAATGTCACAAACTAATGGACGTCGTAGATTTAGTTTACAAAAGAATTGCTAGCAGTGCATAGTTTTTGTTATTTTACAAAACAATGAGTTAATATCAAATTAAAAAAATCTACCATCAATTCATTTATTTTTATTTTGTAATCGAATATCTGAGCAGACTATCCATCACTTAAAAAAACAAATTGGAAGTCGGTATCACTTAAAAGATTATTATTAGGTTTTAGTACCTCTTGTAATTTTTATTAGCATAAAGTACATTTTTTAAATATTTTAATTTGGTTTTAGTATCACCTAACCCAAATAAAATGAGTCCAAATTCTGTTTTGGCTCATAACCTCACTACACTTTCTCTCTCTAACTTCACCCAATAAAACCCATCATCATCACCACCGACTCTGACGCCACTACTCCGCCGCCGATGCTGCTACTCTGGCTTCGTAACTGCTTTTTCCATCACCGGAGATCTACATAAACTAGTAATCGTGCCCCACGCTTTGCGTGTGAGACGCGTAATGCGATAAAATTTAGAAAATAAGTGTAGTTATGATACAAATATTTGAACACTAAAAAAAATATAAGAGTATAAGATGAGAAGACTCAAAAAAAATTTGAGAACTTAAATAGGGATAAAAAGTGTTATTAGTTATTACTTTTTCTCTATTTTTTATGAAAATATGGTATTGTGATAATTAATAAAAAAGTGTAAGGGTATTTTTGAAAAAAAATGGTAAAATTTGGCAGTCTCGAAAAATTTTGGGTTGGCTTATTATAATAGTACAGATATATATGTATCTATGTATATATCCATCTATATAAATATATATGTATATAGTTGTATGTATATATATCTGTATCTATTATATATCAGATCTGAAACTAAATATGCATTCATATACAATATACACACATATAACTAGTGCGATGGAGCTTTACACGACCTTTTCTACGATGGCGCCGTCGTCATAGGTGGCGACATGTGGCAGCGGGGCAGCGGTCTGTGGTGGCGAATGTTTGTTACAACCCAATCTGCTTTTTTTTTTTTATAAACCATGGACTATATTTGTAAATTAGGCAAACTATTTTTTTTTACGTTGTTACAATTTGAACCCTGAACTTGAAATGTAATTATATTTTGGTCTTTTATGCTCTAAAGAGAACACTTTTGACCTGAAAACTTTTAAAAAATTATACATTTGGCCACATTATAATTATTAATTTAAAAAGTAAAAATCCATTAGAATGTCTATTTTTAGACTGTCCAATAAATTGTCATGTATTAGATTGTCCGATAAAATTCATTAGACTGTCCAATAAATTTGTATGCGATTGTAAAAAAAAAAATGTATTAGATTGTTAAATTTTTTTATTAAATTGTCAAAATTTTGTATTAGACTGTTAAATTTTTTGTATTAGATTGTCACAAAAATTGCATTAGATTGTCTATTAGATTGTCAATTTTTTTGCATTAGATTGTCAAAAATATTGTATTAGATTGTCAAAAAATTTGTATTAAATTGTCACAAAAATTAAATAAGATTTAAAAAAAAATGTATTACATTGTCAAAATAATTGTATTAGATTGTCAAAAAATATTGTATTATATTGTCAAAAATTTTGTATTAGATTGTAAAATTTCTTTTATTAGATTGTCAAAAATGTTTTATTATATTGTCAAATTTGTTGTCTTAGACTACTATCAAATATTTTTGTATTAGATTGTCAAAAAAATTATATTAGATTGTCAAAAAAAATCATTAGATTGTCAAAAAATATCATATTAAATTCATTAGATTGTCAAAATTTGTATTGTATTAAATTGTCAAAATATTTGAATTAGATTGTCAAAAAAAATGTATTAGATTGTCAAAAAATTTGTATTAGATTGTCACAAAAATTGTATTGGATTGTCATAAAAATTGCATTAGATTGTAAACATATTTGTATTAGATTGTCAAAAAAAATGTATTAGATTTTCACAAAAATTGTATTAAATTGTCACAAAATTTGTATTAGATTGTCACCAAAATTGCATTAGATTGTAAAAAAAATTGTATTAGATTGCTAAATTTTTTGAATTAAATTGCCGAAAAAATTAAATTATATTGTCAAAAATTGTCTATTAGATTGTCAAAAAAATTATATTAGATTGTCATAAAAATTGCATTAGATTGTCATAAAAAATCATAAGATTCTAAAAAAAAGTTATTAGATTGTCAAAAAATTATATTAAATTATCAAAAAAATTGTATTATATTTTTTATTTATTGTCAAAAATTTGTATTAGGTTGTCGAGAATTTGCATTATATTTTCAAAATAATTGTATTAAATTGTCAAAAAATTGTATTAGATTATCAAAAATTTTATATACGATTGTCTATTAGATTGTCAAATAAATTATATTAGACTTTCAAAAAAAATGTATTAGATTGTAAAAAAATGTATTAGATTGTCAAAAAATGTGTATTATATTCTCACTAAAATTGCATTATATTGTCAACTAAAATTTGTATTAGATTGTCAAAAATTTTAATTTTTGTAAAAAAAAAGTTTTTGGATTTTTTCAAAAATTTTAATTTTTTTTGGATTTTTTTCCAAATTTTATAAATTTCTGGATTTTTTTTTATTTTTTTAATTTTTTCCGAAATTTTTATATTTTTTTTAGTATTTTTTATTTTTCCGGAATTTTTATGAATTTTGTAATGTTAAAAAATATTTTTTGTTTTTTTTGGATTTTTAAAATAAAATTATTTTTTGTTTTTTTTATAATTTTATTTTCCAATTTTTTAATTGTTTTTCCAATTTTTCTATTTTTTCTGGATTTTTTTGGAATTTTTCATTTTTTTTTACATATTTTATAATTTTTTTATTTTTCTGGATTTTTTTATTTTTTCTGGATTTTATTTTAATTTTTTTACATTTTTTTCAATTTTTTTTTATTGTGCCAAATGTGTTGGGTTTATGTATATATTGACAAGGGTACTAATTTGCAATAAGTATTTTAAAAATTGTATCAACTCTTAAATTAATAGTTTTAAGAGATACCAATCAAAAAATGTCTCATTTAAAATTGGATAAAACTTCCACATACACTGGTAGATAAAAAAACGAATTTCTTCCCTTAGTAATACTGAACTATCTGGAATACACAAATAGGTATGTACATATATATACCTTTATGATTCAAATTATGGAAGAGGGTTATAGTGCACTTTAATTCTTTCGCCAATTTTGTTGTTTGATGTTACATAACAGATAATTTGAATCATGATAGAAGGAATGAGTAACAGAATGAGAGAATTATTGTATTTCATCCACTAACAAGTAACAACACAGGAATAAATGATATATTTTAATCCAGTTATGAGTCAAACATATCCGAGCTATTAATTTGTAAGTGTATTTAACACCCGTTGATAATATGACATACACTTTGTCAGTGTTTATAAAGATTGCAAAGGATCCGAATCCCAAAAATATAGCTTAAATTAGTAATTAATAAAATAGCAAAAACGTCATTGACCCCTCCCGATCTCTTTCCTCTCTTTCCTTTTCTCACTCTGTCTTTCCCATTTTTTCTCCTTTCTCTCTCTGCTCATCCCTCTCTCTTTCTGATCTTTCTTTCCTTCCCTTTCTTTCCTATCTCTCTCATCGATGGAGACATCTGTCAGAGTGGGCGACGAGAGTGTAGCGCGAGATTGATACCGACGGAGATACGGTCGTCGAATGAGAGGCACACGACGACGACGTGATAGATTGAAATCGGAGGACGGGTTAGAGTTGAATTTGTTAACTAGAGTATAAGCTTGAAAAATAAGTGTGTGAACTCCGTGAATTAAGTGTATGAAGTTGAAAATTATGGATATGAATTATGTAAATAAGGATATGAATTATGTAAATTGGGGTATAAACATTGAAAATAAAAGTGAACTCTACGAATTAGGGTAATAACTTTTGAAATAATGGTACGAACTTTTGGAATAAGAGTATAAAAATATACAAATTAAGTTATAAACTTTTGAAATAAGTGTATGAATTTTTAGAATAAGAGTATTATAAGAACCCGGATTTTCGAGAAAAATGCCGATATAAAAAGAAATTATTATCCCAAATCGCTTAGATATGCGATTAACTATATGATATATAAGATAAGTAAATCCTCCTTACTATCACCAACACCTTTTAAAGTCGTGCGGCTTGAGAAGCGAGAACGAAGTCGGGCCAAAACGGACAATATTGGTGGTAGTAAGCATATGAGGGTCGTCTGGTCGGAGGACCAGTTCGTTACAATTGGTATCAGAGCCGCTATCTAGTCGATGGTGTGTGAACCACCCCGGAAGGACGGCGTGCCTGAATGGCAAATAGTGTAAAAATCTGAATTTTCGTAGGAAAATGACAGTTTAAAGAAAAAATATAATCCCACGTCGCATAGATATGTGAGTATCTATATGATATATAAGTTAATAAAATACTAGTTACTATCGTCAATACCTTTTAAATTCGTGCGGTCTGAGAAGCGACGAAATCGGACCAAAACAGACAGTATTGTGGTAGTAAGCAGATGGTGGTGGTCTGGTCGGAGAACCGGATCGTTACAGATATGAAATATAAAAATTAAGGTATGAATTTTTTGGTATGTTTTTATTAATTAGAAATTTTTAGTTATGTTTTTATTAATTTAATTTCAAAAGTAGCATCTTTTTGTTAATTTATCCTATTAACTGATTCATAATTCATTAGTTGACTATATCATATTCTTATAGAACAAATATAATTTACATGTTCAAGATGCAATCAGAACCATATAGTGCTCATTACTTCATTATTTTATTGCTGGGATTAAGATGTGAGGCATGTATATTGTTGTATAGGATGCTTGCTATTTATACAGTTGCACTACTATTTCATTTTTTTTTTAAATTAAATTTTAAGTTTAAGATAGCCTTAGTTAGAGTTCTATATTTTTGTTTTATTTTGAGTTTTATTGTGTTGTAAAGTTAGTATTTAATTTATTAAACAAATATTATTTCTATATAATAATAGTAAAAAAATTGGTTATTGAAAAGTTGTTAAAGTGAATAAACAACGCCCCGTCCAACAAAATGATTGTACAAATTGGACATTCCTACTTTCACCTAAAACCTGCTTTGCGCCTTTTATAACATCGATTTTTTTTTGTCATCGAGAACATTGACTTAAACTATAAAGGAATTCTCAATTTTTTCAAATATTACCAAAAAAAGTCAAGTGTTGTGAGGCCCACTTTCAATAATATTTTTGTTCATATGTTACAACTCTCATAATATTTTTAAGTGTATGTCATATTACAAGTGAGAAAAAAAGATATTATTTTCGTAACTTTTTGTTATTTTTTTTTACTTAATAATTTACACAAACAATAAAAAAAACTAAAAAAAAGCTAAAAAAGGCTAAAAAAGACTAAAAAAGGACTAAAAAATAACTTTTAAGTTTTTTTTTTTACAATTTGATATATTTACCGTGTAGATTATATTATATTTTCTTAAGTTTAAAAACAACTTTTAACCTCTTTTTATATTTTAATATATTTTCTGTATAGATTATAAATTATTTTTTAAGATTAAAAATAGCTGTTTTTTAGAGGCAATTTTTGATTGTTACCTTTTAAAATTACTAAAAAAAAAAAAAATTAATCCAAAAAAAAAAAACAACAAAAAAAAACAATAATTTTTTTAACACAAAAATTATAAAAAAATCCAGAAAAAAATTAAAATTTTGAAAAATATCCAAAAAATTCTTACAATATCCAATACAAATTGTATTAGATTGTCAAGTTTTTTTGACAATCTAATACAAATTTTTGTTGACAACCTAATGCAATTTTTGTGATAATATAATACACATTTTTTGACAATCTAATACATTTTTTTTGCAATCTAACACAATTTTTTTGAAAATCTAATATAATTTATTTGAAATCTAATAGACAGTCGTATGTAAATTTTTTGACAATCTAATACAATTTTTTTGAAAATATAATGCAAATTCTCGACAATATAATACAAATTTTTGACAATAAATAGAAAATATAATACAATTTTTGTAACAATCTAATACAATTTTTTGACAATCTAATAACCTTTTTTTGATAATTTAATATAATTTTTGTTGACAATCTAATACAAAATTTTGAACAATATAATTCGATTTTTTGACAATTTAATACAAAAATTTTGACAATCTAATGCATTTTTTGACAATCTAAATAACATTTTTGATAATATAATACAAAATAATTGACAATTTAATACAATTGTTTTGACAATTTTTGAAAATATAATGCAAATTCTCGACAATCAATCTAATACAAATGTTTGACAATCTAATAGAAAATATCGTACAAATTTTGTGATAATCTAATACAATTTTTATGACAATTTAATACAAAATTTTGACAATCTAATGCAGCTTTTATGACAATCTAATAGACAATTTAATACAATATTTTTGACAATCTAATACAATTTTTTGACAACCGAATACAATATTTTTGACAATTTAATACAAAAAAATTGACAATTTAATATCATATATTTGATCATACAGGCTAAATTTGTAAACAAAAAACATTCATTCCTATTTTTATTCATTTTTATGGTCTTTCAAGTTTTGAACTTTTGGGTAATAATTAGTTATTTACGAAAAGTCACTGAGAGATGGACATTTAGATACATGTTAAAGTGGAACAAATTGGAGTTTCCTCTAAATTTGACAATCTAAATACAAAACTGACACATTAATGAACATTAAAACATTAAAATATTAAAGGACCAATCTGGAAAAAAAAACTTATTAAGTTTTACATTTTAATCCCTTTTATCATCAAATTTACAAAATCAAGTCATTCACCCATTAAAACGAGCTAGGGCTTCGAAACCATAGCCGTCGCCGCCGCCTATGACAAGTACTAAGCTCCGTCGCCGCCTATTTGACCCCGACGACGACGAATACAGTTTCGACAATCTATATATATATATAGAGAGAGATTTATGTTGGCCCGTGTGGCTAAACCTTAGAGGGGGGGGTGAATAAGGTTTCTAGGCGTTTTTGCCTAATTAAAATTCTAAGCAACTAACAACCCAAGGTTTTTGCAATTCTTAACTTAAGCGTTTAATAAACGTTAATATAAAACTAAAATTACTAAACGCAAGCAATAAATAAGCAAGAATATAAGTTGCGGAAAGTAAAAGCAAGGGAAGAAAATGACACCGTGATTTATAGATGTTCGGCAAACGCGCCTACGTCCTCTCCTCGGTACTACCGAGTATTTCACTAAAATAATTCTTCCGGATTTTACAAACACTATCGAGCTCAATCGACCGATTGGCTCACCCTCTACCCGAGGTTCCTACTCTTGATACAAGTGCAAGAGAACACGACTATGAGTCAACGACTCCCCCTCAATTTATGAGTACCCGAATGAAAAACCTAGAGCTTTTAAGCTTCACTTGCTTACAAAGTCTCTACCCGTTCACTCGCTCACAATTGAGTTTATAAAACACTCGATACAAATTTTGTTACAAAAATGTAACTACACTCACTATTCTAATTGCTTCTTAAAAAGCTAATTGGTGAGTTGTTGATAATGATCGAGCTTGAATCTCTTTCTCTTTGATTTTCCTCTTTCTTGAATATATATACATCAAAATGGTGATATTTAGTGTTTTTAATGAGAGGTTGGAGGAAGTTGATTGATAGAGTAATTGGTTATATTTGAAAGAGAGATTGGGTGGTATTTATATGCCAAAAGGTTTGTTTTTCTGTGTTATGACCGTTGGCAGTGGTTGAGGCTATATCCCAGCGTTTTAAGCTATTTTCCAGAAAAAGCTGAATAGCTGTTTTCGAATTCTGTAGAAAACGATCGGTCGTTTTCTACAGTCGATCGATCGTTTTCAGAAAACGATCGGTCGTTTTCAGAGAAACGATCGGTCGTATATTCGACCTGCTCACTGGAAGAATTCTGTACAAAAACGATCGGTCGTTTTTGTACAGTCGATCGGTCGTCTGTTCTTCTGGCAGTTTTTCGGTCTTCTTCGAAAGCCCATAACTCCTTCGTTTTAGCTCCGATTCTGGTTCCGCTTGAACATGTGGCTTCGTTTTTCCGAGCTCTATCTTTCCGGGGTTCTGCAATTTACAAATTCTCTTTTTTGGAAAAAAACAAGCATTATATCATCGAAATAGAGAAATCGTAAAATCATTAAAAACATAATCAAAGTTATAATCAAAATCAATTATTGAACCCCATGGTTCAACAATCTATATAGAGAGAGAGGGTAGAGGTGAGAGAGAGATAAAAAATGTAATTTTGGTTAATGATAAAAATATAATTTGGACCCATTTTATATTTAGAGTAGATGGTACAAAAACCAAATTAAAATGGTTGAAAAAGCTAACTTATGCTAATAAAAATTGTAAGTGGTACTAAAATCTAATAATAATCTTTAAGTGGTACCGACCTTTAATCAGAACAAAATTTGTTCTGTTTGTTATTTGACCGGATAACTGAAATTTTAAAAAATTTTGGCCCAACACTCAATTTAAAAAATCTGAGTTCGACATTGAATAGCCATACCATAGTGATTTCATCACCAGTGACATAAGATGTGATACTAATATTATCAACTTAAAAGTCACTAGCAACTGGGCTTTTAAAATTTGGGCCATACAAGTGCGGGTTACTAAAGCTTATATGGGCTTGGCCCATATAAACCCAGCCCAAATAATAAAGCCTCTCATTTATTTATTTTTTTACCCTTTTCTCTTATTTGTCGTATATAATTTAAAGACATGAGGAAAATAAGTAGAAAATAATGGAAAAATTAAATCCCCTTCATTTTATCTCTCCTTGCCATGAAATTGCTCAGGTAAAACTACATTTCTCCAATTTAGACTATTTAGTATTCCAATGATGTTATTGTTTTAAATATGGGGTATTGGGTAATTAAGTTAATTGGTTTTTAATTTTTATTTTTTATTTTGGTGTTATGTACTTATGTAGTGCATGTTTGGCAACTCTTTTATTTATTTATTAAGTTTTTTTAGCTTTTTGATCAAAAGAATTTATGGGTGTTTGGTATGTCAGCTTTTTAGCTTTTAGTTAATAAAAGCTAAAAAAAAGCTTTAAAAAGCTCAAAATCAGAGAAGTTAGGAATTTGCGATTTTTTTTATAGCTTTTTCACATTAAATTTTCCAAAAATGATAACTTCCTAATAATAGAATGTGTTTCTATATCTACAATGCCCTTACAAGTCAAAATAGGTGATTAATGACTAATCAATAAATAAGTTATAAGTAACTTATAAGTAAAAAAGTTATAGTGGTGCAATTTAAGCAAGCTTTTTTCTCATTGCTTTTTAAAAATAACTTTTTGACGGGAAAAACTGGCAGTAGTATTATTGGTGAATACATATTTAACAAGGCTCAATAAAGTTAGGAGAGGAGCTTATTGTAATCATTAAGGTTGAATTTACCCAAAAAGTAAGGTTTAAATTTATCAATCAGTAAGCATTGTTGTACTAAACTGGCTTTGCATGTAGCTACAATTCTTTTGAGTAGAGCTTTTTTCCTTGTTTGATTTAATATTTTAAAGGAATAAACTGCTTATTTGAGGATGAGAAGAAAATTTAGCTCAGCTTAAAAGCTCTTATTTTTTCAGAGAACAAAAGTTCCTCAGAATTCGAGTTAGAGCTAGAGATTTATTCTTTTTCCTAGTTTGAAATATTGCATATATTTTCCTTAAAAGCTTGGATAACCAAGAATGTTGCTATTTTGCTAGTAACTTTTATAACACAATTTAGTATTAGATATTTCTCAATTTGACTTGGCTAGAACTTAAGAGGCTTTGATTTTGCTCAAAAAAATATCTGGATTCCAAGATCAAATTTTTATCTACACACTAACAAATCAACCATCAACTTGGACTAGTTATTTTTTCCTGTTTCTAGACATATGTAATTGACATTCGAGGATTATATACTCAATGTAGCTGGACTACTAATCTAAAATACAGTTCTAAGATTTGAAATAAGTCGAACCACATATTTCAGTCACGTAGAGAGTCCAAATAAGCGAGCCATTGTTTTTTGTCTCAGCAATGGACGAGAATGTCCAGAACTTTGTGAAAAAGGAGTGTTGTAGTTGGGCAACTTGTCCTACTGATTTTATTTAGACAAAAGGGTACTTCGCATGAGACATGAGTAATGACATTCATCAGTAACTCTATACTGTAATATGTTTGGAAGATGGTTTTTAACTTGTAAGATATTTTCTCGTTATGTTACATGTATAATGTCATAAACCTTTGTTTGTGTTCGAGTACATAATACCAAGGGAGAAAAAGCCAACAAGGTCATTGACGATTTATGTGCGATATTCGGTTGTTGTTTTTTGTTTTTTGTTGCTTTTTTGATTACTTCCAAATGATCTTTGTTGTTTATTTGTGAATTATATAGTTGCTTCGTTACATACCATCTTTCCTGCTTTCCACAACCATGATGGTTTTAATGATTCGACTTCATTTCTTGTTTGGCGACTTTATTTCTTGTTGTATTTTTTTTTTCTGTTCATGCTTTACTTATTATTGCCCGCGAGGGTCGTTTTACATTTATCATTCGACCTTTTCTATTTTTATTTCTGTCGATTCACTTGTATCAGAGCTTCACGATATCGAGGTACCTTGTGAGGCTTAAAACAGTGATACAGCAAATCAGAGGCTGTTTAAAATTCCTTCTGATATTGAAAAGATCAGTAGGAAAGGTCACCTTTTTTTAATGACCCCTCTCACAGTTAATTTAGCTTATACAGTATTGATTTTATTGAATACTGATGACATGATGTTACAACTTAACCTCAATAAGGTTATTTTTATTTGTTTGACAATTTTTTGAAAAAAGTAGTACTAGTAAGATATTTATTGTCAACATTTCTTGTTGTGGCGAACGGTACATGACAGATACTTAATGATACGTTTTACTTTAGCTACCCCATAAATTGACAGAAAATAATTGCTCGTTTATAGCATTTCTAACTTATAGTGGTGAATTCGTACATGACAGTAAAGTTTTGATTGCCAAATTATTTGTTGTCCATTATCGGTGAGTTACAGTGACCAGGATTGAAGAGCTTAGTTTGAGAAAAGGACGATGATATACCCAAACAAGCTTTTATAAAGTAAAGAAGTAGGGCTCAGACGTCCTCGTTTCGTCTGTACTCTTTACTCCGTCTATTCCCCGTCAACCCGTCATCATCAACAAGGATAACCAAGAATGTTGCTATTTTACTAGTAACTTTTATAACACAATTTAGTATTAGATGTTTCTCAATTTGACTTGGCTAGAACTTAAAAGGCTTTGATTTTGCTCAAAAAAATTTCTGGATTCCAAGATCAAATTTTTATCTACACACTAACAAATCAACCATCAACTTGGACTAGTTATTTTTTCCTGTTTCTAGACATATGTAATTGACATTCGGGGATTATATACTCAATGTAGCTGGACTACTAATCTAAAATACAGTTCTAAGATTTGAATTAAGTCGAACCACATATTTCAGTCACGTAGAGAGTCCAAATAAGCGAGCCATTGTTTTTTGTCTCAGCAATGGACGAGAATGTCCAGAACTTTGTGAAAAAGGAGTGTTGTAGTTGGGCAACTTGTCCTACTGATTTTATTTAGACAAAAGGGTACTTCGCATGAGACATGAGTAATGACATTCATCAGTAACTCTATACTGTAATATGTTTGGAAGATGGTTTTTAACTTGTAAGATATTTTCTCGTTATGTTACATGTATAATGTCATAAACCTTTGTTTGTGTTCGAGTACATAATACCAAGGGAGAAAAAGGCCAATAAGGTCATTGACGATTTATGTGCGATATTCGGTTGTTGTTTTTTGTTTTTTGTTGCCTTTTTGATTACTTCCAAATGATCTTTGTTGTTTATTTGTGAATTATATAGTTGCTTCGTTACATACCCTCTTCCCTGCTTTCCACAACCATGATGGTTTTAATGATTCGACTTCATTTCTTGTTTGGCGACTTTATTTCTTCTTGTATTTTTTTTCTGTTCATGCTTTACTTATTATTGCCCGCGAGGGTCGTTTTACATTTATCATTCGACCTTTTCTATTTTTATTTCTGTCGATTCACTTGTATCAGAGCTTCACGATATCGAGGTACCTCGTGAGGCTTAAAACAGTGATACAGCAAATCAGAGGCTGTTTAAAATTCCTTCTGATATTGAAAAGATCAGTAGGAAAGGTCACCTTTTTTTAATGACCCCTCTCACAATTAATTTAGCTATACAGTATTGATTTTATTGATTACTGATGACATGATGTTACAACTTAACCTTAATAAGGTTATTTTTATTTGTTTGACAATTTTTTGAAAAAAGTAGTACTAGTAAGATATTTATTGTCAACATTTCTTGTTGTGGCGAACGGTACATGACAGATACTTAATGATACGTTTTACTTTAGCTACCCCATAAATTGACAGAAAATAATTGCTCGTTTATAGCATTTCTAACTTATAGTGGTGAATTCGTAAGTGGGGACTGATTATGTTAGGATTTTAAATGGAACGAGTAAAGTTTTGATTGCCAAATTATTTGCTGTCCATTATGGGTGAGTTACAGTGACCAGGATTGAAGAGCTTAGTTTGAGAAAAGGACGATGATTTACCCAAACAAGCTTTTATAAAGTAAAGAAGTAGGGCTCAGACGTCCTCGTTTCGTCTGTACTCTTTACTCCGTCTATTCCCCGTCAACCTGTCATCATCAACAAGAACAGATTGAGAGAAAACGAGAAACTATGCCTACAATTTCCTTTCTTTAAATTGGTTAATGATTTTTGGTTGGAATGATATTTGCTAAGTCTCCGTTTGTTTTGAAGGAAAATACATGTTGGAAAATATAGTTTTCTCTTTGTTTGTTTGAATGGAAAATTTGTTTTATACGAAAATATTTTCTAAAATTTGAGGAAAATTAAGTTTTTTTTTTTAAAAAATTATCAAAAAGTATTTTTCGAAACCGACGTGACAATAACCATAACAAAATATAACTTATGGTGAAAAATGATAAACAAAGTTAAATATAACTAGTAATAACGTAAAATGATTTACAAATTAAATTTTAAAAGTAATCCATAAGTTAAAAAAAAAAGTAACTTAAAAGTAAAAAAGTAAACTACACTCGATGCTTATAACTTAAAAAATAAATTATAAATAAAAATAGACTAAAAATAAGTAAAAAATGGAATTTTTTGCTAGTAAAAAGTTAAGTTATTTTAAGTAAATTTATTATCACAAATAACATCTTACATAAAATATTGACTTTTATATTTTATTTTGGAAACAAATTAGATTAAATATCTAATGATGTTTTATATTTGGCCTCGTACGTAATAACAGTTAAATGTATTGTTAATCATTAGAAAATGTCTACATAAAAAAAATACGTGTAAATTAAATTGTTACAAGACACTAACTCATAATAAATAAAAGTAATTTATTGCATATTGGTTTTAATAAGTTGAACACTAACTTGTTTGTTTAAAGTTTTTATATGTTGATTTTGTAACTATTATGAAATTCAATACTTGTGTTTGTTAGAAAAATTATAAATTATATTTCAAATTTTTCATGAATTTTTTTCCTACAAGCAAACACAAAGAAAATTATGAAAAATAATTGGTTTTTCAGAAATTATTTTCTTCGGAAATTATTTTCCGGGGAAACAAACAGAGTTGTATTCGATAAGTGTCTTACATGTAGTGATATTCGGCATCAATAAGATTGTCGATTTATCAATGTCCAAGCTTTGCGTGTATGTGTTATAACTTGTTTATGCATTGTTTAAAGAAACGAAAACTTAGCTAAAACATGTTGGCAAGAGCTACACTTTTAGAGCAAAAGATGTAAGCTCTATCGGTGTAAAAAATTGGGAAAAGGGGGTTTATTAAGCTATCAATCGAGCTTTTTGAAACAAAAAAATTCCAAACTACCTGTCACTTGTAGTCAAATAATCCATAAGAAATCAGTAAAGTGTACAGACTTCATCCGCCTGGTAAAGAATAATTAAACAAGTTTCATTGAAATAAGATTCTTATAGCAATGTCATGAAATCGGGAAAAAATACGTATATTTTACTGTATTATCAGTGGTTAAGAATTTAGGTACTGCAGTATAACTTTTAACAATTTAGGTATTGATCTATAGATTCTGTCACAATTGAGTACCCGAAGTTAAAAAAATGACGGAATTGGATTCACGTTTTCTCATCTATCAAATAGCGAATGAAATTATGTTGACGTCCGTATAAAATAAATGTCTAAATGTAAGATATAATGACTGCAATTTTGTCGATTTATACTGTTTGGTCCCTAATTATGTGAAAATTGATAGATCAGTACCTAAATTGTTAAAAGAGCTACTGCAGTACCTAAAAATTATTAACGAATGGTAATACACTAAACGGTATTTTTTTCTTTCAGTAAAACCATTACCTTTCAAGAGTTGAAAATCTCCTCATTTAAAGCTAAAGTATCATATCTATACAACTAAATCCATAAAACAAAGTAAACGCAAATTAAACAAATTGAAGTCGGAGTTTGTGTTTTCCATGTAAAAACAAAGGAAAAAAGAAATGTAACTTTGTTTGTCTAAATATGTTTGTTTCTAACATTCGTTTTGTTGACCTTTTCCTACACGTTTTAAGTTATGGTTAAGAGTACGTAAAAGGTAGGTAATATTGGTAAATATTGTAGCTCATTTTGACATTTTTGACATAGTAAACATTAGGTATCAACAACTTTATATACTAACCAACAAATTGTCCAATTCGAATATCGAAAACAGTCATAACCTCTACGATAATAAAAAAGGTAGTCCGGAATGGTGTTTTAACGAGTGACGAGCAACGGGTTGAAACAGGATGATTGGATGAAAGTTCCATTAGATTTCGTAAGTTGAATTCAATGGCTTACGAAAGAAACGTCGATCACCCTAAGTGATCAGAAACTAAGGACTCTCGAAGCCCCATGCTCTTCCAAAATTAAACCTTTTAAGTTTTATCCTTGTCTTACAATCGTATTTTTTTTTTTAAATTAAGACACATTGTTAATCAACAAGAATATCTTCTACCTAGTAATTTTCCATAAATTTGTTTTCTCATGTACTTGTACATATATAGATCAAACTATTCATTCCTTTACCATTAATTCTTCACCATTCATGCATGTCCTTGTGTTCTCATAATACCATTATTTATGCTAATATTGTCTAGATATAATATATATATATATACATATCTGAATGAACTACCTCTCTAAAATTATATGATCAGATACGACTAATTAAAAAAAAAAGAATTGGGGTGGGGGGTTCAAAGACTAAAATGCATAATAAAAGCCAAAAAATATTTATATATAAATATACGTGCACCACAAGAATGTCATCCTCATATAGGTCTCATATATACGCGTTATAGGACCATATACTTTACCACCTACTTCCTTTAGTTAAGACATGAATTTTACAAAAAAGTATATGCAACTTCCTTATATTATCAAGTGTTTGTTCAACTACCCACTAAATTTTAAACAAAACTTTTCTATTCATATTTTCTTCACTCGGTTAGTGATTGTTATTATTTATAAAAAATTTACACTGGTCAACAATTTATTTTTTTCCGTTCCACAAATGATCATATGCATTATATATACTAACTTTTCTTTTAAAACTCAGCAGGCCTCAAGCCTTTTGACTCATGTATAAAAACCGAAGTCAAAAAATTCACCTTTCTTATTAACTTTGCCAACTTGTAACATTCATATATTCAATGAACTTACTATATTTCAACCACTCATTACGCATATTTTCTTCAATTATTTATATTGCATGGCCTGGTGTATGCACACATACGGTACGTCACAACAAGCCTACAACTACAAGGGATATATCACACAAACTCATATTAATTAAGTAATATTACGTATAAAAATAATGTCATTTTCTAAATGTGACAATTTTATAGTGAACTCCAAAGAGATTCTGTAAGGTTAGGAGAATATATAATTAGTTACAGTTTCTCTTTGTAATAATTCGTAGAGTAATTGGAACTGTACAAACAAGATATATAGATGGATAAACAAGAAATCAGAAGAAAAAGGTGGAGTAGTTATTGTGATGTAATTATATTCCTATTATAGGTAAATTACAACTATAAAAAGTAAATCAGTTGGCCTCAGATTTTTTGTGTTAATATTTTCTTTGTCGTCGAGAGTTGCATCATATTCCACTATCACACCATTATATATATATATATATATTTATTTATTTATACGTGGCTGTAGCTCTCAACGAGAGGGCAAGTTTGGAGATGCCAAAACTTGAACTCAATTTTCTCAATATTTTGTAGACTTTTTCAATAGGAAAATTGTTCAAAATTCTTAAGAGACTTACAAATTTTCTAGAAATTAGTTTGTGGAGAATTCCTTGTTTGATTTAGTGAGAGTCAAAAGCTGTCATAAGTCTGTCGCTAATTTAAAAACCTGTCACAAATCTGTCGCAAATTGACTAAACTGTCACAAATCCGTCACAAAAACCGTCGCTAATAAGCTCGTAACAAAAAATACCGTTACTAATTTCGTCGTTATTTGAGTATTTTTTTTTTACAGTGATGTATCATTATAAATTTATATCATTTGCTCATTCATTAAATTTTAAAAGATATTCTATAAATGACTCATAATAATTGCCATGCATTCAATACCAACCATGGACATGGTGATAACATTATCTTCGATTTCCATGATTAAAACGTTAATTTTGGTAAGAACCGACAAAGACTACTACATTATTCCTCCTAGAGCTATAGGATGACATGTCCCCCGTTATTTTTGCATAATTAACTAGTTTATTTATCCAGTACAAAACTACTTGCAATTTTGACTAGATAAATTTTTTTATTAAAATTGTCGGAATTAAAATTTTCAAAAGTTGATCATATAGTTTAAATGTTAAATTTTATGGTTATATTTTAAAAAAATTGATTTCGATAATTTTGATACAAATCATAAGAGAGTCAAAATTGCACTTAATTTCGTAATGAACAATTAAATGAAAACGGAGAGAGTATATATTACAAAGCTGCCATAAGTTTGCATTATAAAATGTTAGTAACCGAGTACTATTGTTTTGGTTTTTTGGGAATCAAACTCCACGTAATCTGTAACTTAAATTGAACATTGTGATTTTCATTTTACGTATGATCAACAAAGTATTATAAATACTCTTATAGTATTCATCTATTTTATTCATTTCTTTCACTATTTTTGGATGATGTTACATGATTTTTCATGCTTGAAAATCTACCATCTAAAGTAAAACAAACATACATAATTATGAGATTATATTAAGCTATTCAAGTTTTTAAATATTTGCAAGTTTATTAAGACTTGCCTTTAGATTTTTTTATAATAACATTGTACCACCAAAATAAAAATCATGGATCCGCATCGTATCTGACTATATTCCACAAAGACTACTATAATATTATTCCACAAAGATTGACTATAATAACAATGGTATTCACACCGGGGTTGTACTTTGACGCGAACTTAAATAATCAAAACAACTTGATACAATTTTTTTTTATATTGAATATGAGAATAGTTATCATACATGTAATATATATATTTAACTATATATTGTCAAGAAAAAAATGTTTTCCTTTATTTCTAGGTTGATAAAGAATTTCCCCTAGATCTACAGCTAATTGTTCAGGCCCAACACAAAAAAACAATGTTAGTCACTTATTTGTAAAAACAAAATTTTGCATGAAAACAATTCTTTCATTTTCGAGATTGATTAAGGGATATTGCACAAAATTATTGTATTCTTGGATGTACGTACGTGGCATCTTTTTTTAGTAAAATATTGCATCAAATAAGAGAATTTATTTTCCGCCATTCAAAAAATGTAATTTAAGTATTAAAATGTTAGTATAGTTGCTTATGGATATTGAAATGTTCACATGAAATATAAGTTTTCAATAAAATATTTGTAGAAAATTTCAAAATTAAGCATATAATAATTTTTTCTGTTTTAATAAATGGGGTTAAACATAGTATTTGAATTTAAAGTTAACACATGCATAATTAGTATATTTAATAGCTCGGAAGAGATTCGATAAACTTGATTTGCAAATTTGTATATGCATATATGACACTTTCAAGTTTCAACCTTTGTGTTATTTGTTATGCAAACTAATTAAAGTCGCATATTTATGTGTTTGATGCTTTGTAGTTTGTATCATATAAGATACTTGAAGTATTGTTTTGTTCAACATTAAAATTATTACATGTTTATTTTCAAATGATCAGGTCTTCCAGAAAGATTTTCTATCCTTTCAATTTTTGAGATTAATGATTTATTCTTTGCCGCCATGGATTTCCTTAGAAATGAAAATGATGGCCAATCGAAATTAAAAAAACTTCCAATAAAAGCATCACTTCAACTCCAATTTGATATTGTGGTTTTCCATAAAGGGTACTAATTAATTTAAGGTGTATAAAGTTCTACATCCTTTAAATAAAAGTCATTTTGAAATAAAACATGTGTATTGAGTGGAAATTAAGGCACGATTATGGTGATTGACTTCAAAACATATGATGACAAAATGAGAAATGATTTCTTCAGACTTTACTGTTTCTATGCAAGACCAGTGTCAATTTCACCAACCCAAATTACAATCAAATAATTAGTAAACTTAATTAGTGAACCGGAAACTAATCAAATAATCTTAAAGTATGAATTTGATCTTATCCCAGGCACCTAAAACATGATCTTAGAATATGGGCGAAGCCACATGCATGATTTATGTGGAGTGCCAAAATTTACATAAACTAATAAAATAAGTGAAATAAAAAAACGAGTTATGTCAAATTATCGTTTTTAACATATTTTAATAAAAATACATGATAAAAAATTGAAAAAATTAATATTTTTTGAATTATGGGGGCAATGATGTCCCCAATCGACTGTAATTAACTTCCTCATGCTTGTTTAGAAGATAGAATGCCCATTAACATATTGGTGTTAATACTAAGTGCATGCGACTTTATTATCCACAATCTCCTCATGCATCTTATCTGACTACCTCCCAACTAAACCTAACCACATTAAGAAGAAGAATTACAATTTTGTAAATACACTTTATGTAAAATATTGCACGTTCCTTTTTATATGAATTGTGCCTAAAAATAAACGACAAATAGATAGGCCGGTGTCAGAGTTACAAGGCCACGAGCCTTTCTCAAACAAGTTACATGTGCTCTTTTATTTCATTTGATAATAATAAATAAAAAAAATACTACTCACTCTCCGTCCCAAATTCACATATACTATTTATGACATTACCATCTTCGACACACATATACTTACATTACATGTGTCAAATAGTGTCTAGTATATTATTTATCAAATAGTGTCAAATATGGAAATTTAATAATTACAAAGTTGTTAATTGTTATTTGTCTCATTCAGTGTGAGAGCGTTATCGTGTTACTCAAATGAAGAGCTAGGTTTAAGCTAAATTTGATTGAATCAAATCTTATAATAATATTCCCTCATGGGGTGTTTGTTTGTACGAGTGTGTAACAAAAAGTCTATCCCTAAATCCTTAATAATTAGAGAAGGAGATTTATTTAATTCTATTTTCACCGGTACTCGATCGTAATTAGAAAAACAAAACAAAAAACTTAACATAAATTTTAAAACATCCCATGTGAGTATTATACTTTGTTCTTGTATGTGTTTCCGGCCACTTGCCCTCTAGCAAACAATCGATCGGTTCGTTTAATCTTTACAAAAAATGCATCTTCCCGCTGTAGCAAATTTTGATAGCATTATAACATATGTCGCTATAAAAAATAGGGAGAATCATTGATCCGTACATAAAAACGTATTTAATTTCTAAAAATTTAAATTTTCAAATCTTAATTATGATTTAATACATATAACGTAATATCATGCAGCATCAAAATTGAACTCAAATAATAAAAAAGTATAGCATCATGCAATAGCATATGTACTAATTTTTTTTTTAAAATCGACATATGTAACTTTTTTTCATCATTTTCTCTTTAAAAAAAATAGTTGGAGTAAATTTTGATAGCATTATAACAGACGTCGCTATAAAAAAATAGGGAGAATCATTGATCCGTACATAAAAAAGTATTTAATTTCCGAAAATTTAAATTTTCAAATCTTAATTATGATTTGGTACATATAACGTAGTATCATGCAACATCAAAATTGAACTCAAAATAATAAAAAAGTATAGCATCATGTAATAGCATATGTACTAATTTTTTTAAAAAAATCGACATATGTAACTTTTTTTCATCATTTTCTCTTTAAAAAAAATAGTTGGAGTAAATTTTGATAGCATTATAACAGACGTCGCTATAAAAAATAGGGAGAATCATTGATCCGTACATAAAAAAGTATTTAATTTCCGAAAATTTAAATTTTCAAATCTTAATTATGATTTGGTACATATAACGTAGTATCATGCAACATCAAAATTGAACTCAAAATAATAAAAAAGTATAGCATCATGTAATAGCAAATGTACTAATTTTTTTAAAAAAATCGACATATGTAACTTTTTTTCATCATTTTCTCTTAAAAAAAATAGTTGGAGTACTAATAATTCTTAACAAAAGTGATGGTGCATATATATATATATATATATATATATATATATATTTATTTATTTATTTATTTATTTATTTATTTATAAAAGCCAATATAATTGTCACTTAGTTATTAGTTATATAAATGCTTTTAAGACTTTCGACCTGGTTACTAAATTTCTTTGCTCTTGCTGCATGACATATGAATCCAATTCTAATTTATATTCATATAATATCTATATATTATATAATGTAAATCTATATGTATATACAAGTATAACGTATTCATGATATACACACGTTATCGTTACACTGCGAAGGGGAAAAACTGAATGTTTCAAATTTGATGTCATGATTTTATTATTCAAAAGCATAACCAGCTAAGAAACTAGCTCGTTACATTCACCAACCACCAATATAACTAATTCACTATATATACACATACATTAGCCTTAACCACTACACATCTTACCCTCATTTCTTCTCCTCTCTCAAACAGCTCAAAAACCTCAACCCAAATGGGAAGCCTAAACAATGGTAATGAGCTCCAAAATGGTTCTCCCCTAGTGACAAACCCCCTAGACCCTAACGAATTTAGGAGGCAAGGCCATATGATGATCGATTTTTTGGCCGATTACTACGAAAATGTAGACAAATATCCTGTTCGAAGCCAGGTTGAGCCAGGGTATCTACCTAAGCTTTTGCCGGACTCGGCTCCTTATAACCCTGAACCCATCGAAGATATTCTCCAAGATGTGCAAAAGCATATTATGCCCGGCATTACGCATTGGCAAAGCCCTAACTATTTTGCTTACTTTCCATCTAGTGGAAGCGTTGCGGGATTTTTGGGAGAAATGTTGAGCACGGGATTTAACGTGGTTGGTTTTAATTGGATGTCCTCTCCCGCTGCCACGGAGCTTGAGAGTATTGTCATGGACTGGCTTGGGAAGATGCTTCAACTTCCCCAGTCGTTCTTGTTTTCTGGAGGAGGAGGAGGCGTTTTACAAGGAACAACTTGTGAGGCAATACTATGTACTCTCACCGCAGCCCGGGACCAAACCCTAAACAAAATTGGGCGCAAAAATATAGGGAAGTTGGTTGTTTATTCTTCCGACCAAACTCATTGCGCTATGAAAAAAGCCGCACAAATTGCTGGGATATTTCCTGAAAATTTCCGTGCAATACCAACAACGAAATCTACTAAGTTTGGTTTATCACCTTCTTCTCTTGAAGTTACTGTTCTTTCGGATATACAAAGAGGACTAATCCCACTATATTTATGTGCCACTATCGGATCTACTTCATCGACGGCTGTTGATCCTTTGGGACCACTTTCTAGAGTGGCACAGCGATATGAGATGTGGGTACATGTTGACGCTGCATATGCGGGGAGTGCCTGCATATGCCCCGAATTTCGCCACTTCATTGATGGTGTCGAGGGTGTAAACTCATTCAGTCTCAATGCACACAAGTGGTTCTTCACTACCTTGGATTGTTGTTGCCTTTGGGTGAAAGACCCAAATGCCCTTATCAAATCCCTCTCGACAAACCCCGAGTACTTGAAAAACAAGGCAACCGAGTCGAAGCAAGTGGTGGACTACAAAGACTGGCAGATAGCTCTTAGCAGGCGTTTTCGTGCTATGAAGTTGTGGCTCGTGTTACGTAGTTATGGTGTGGTGAACTTGAGAAGCTTTATAAGGAGCCATGTGAGTATGGCTAAGCACTTTGAAGGTCTTGTTCTAATGGACAAAAGATTTGAAATAGTCGTGCCAAGGAACTTTTCCATGGTTTGCTTTAGGGTTTTGCCATCAGTAATAATAGGTGGCAACATGGTTGCAAATAAATTTAATTCTGATTTACTTGAGTCGATAAATTCATCGGGGAAAATCTATATGACACATGCAGTAGTCGGAGGAGTATATATGATTCGGTTTGCTGTGGGTGCAACTTTAACGGAGTATCACCACGTGAACACGGCTTGGGAGGTCGTACGAGACCATGCGAATTTTATACTCAATAAGTCATAATGGCAACGGTAATTTTGGTTCCAAATTCCAATACTTTTGAAAACAAAATGTGATGAAACTATTAGATGTTTTAATTTTTTATTCTTACTAATGTGCATGTAAAACTATGACTACAATTATTTACTACTTCGTCTGGATTATTATGAGTGTAACAGCTCCATATGGAGTGAAGTTCGTTTTTTTAATTAATAAAATTTCTTAATAACAGTATATAAGTTTATGAATTATGATTCATATATACTTTTAACTGTTTGGAAAAAGAAAATACAAGCCCATGAGGATCCAATATGATCTCGTATTGTACGGTTAAGAGATGTTATATCATGGTTTGCATATTTTAATAGGCTCTACACAAAAAATGGGGTTTATTCAAGTGAACGGATATTAACTTTGTAGAAGAAAATTGGAAACTAGGAACCATGTACTTCTCTAACATACTTCGCATATATAGAATTATTATAAGATTAGTATTTTTGAAAGAATTGTAATCAGTTGAGGTTGTTGAAAACTTTCGTAATAGTTGCGGTCCTAACCCAAGTCGACTAAAACTTGTATCTCGGACAAATGTAATGACATTTTTTTTTTACGGGCAACACATCAGGAACTCTTTTAAAAATATATTATGTATTAATATATAAAATATTAAATACCTATAGTTGTACATTGTGTTACATTAGCCTAGTGGTTTTGAAGTTACTATCTCGACTTGTTGATCATGGGTTCAATACCCATTATTTATAATTTTATTTTATTTATTTTTTGTTTGTACTTAATGGGTAACCATTTTTTTTGTCTTACATTGGCCAGACCGACACTGATTCATAATAATGTGTAACTATGATTACACTTTCTAATGTAGACATGTTGAAAGATCTGCAAGGGTGGTACACATGTGCATATATATGGACATAGTTTTTCTGGAGACAGCGTACCTGACTCTATTCTGAGTTAGAGTTACTCTACTTTCCAGACCATTAGATCTGTTATTTTATTAATACAGTATTAATAAAATACAGATCCAATGATCTGGGAAAGCAGAGTAGCCCTGACTCTGAGTCAGGTACTCTGCTTCCAGTTTTTCTACAACTCGGTTTGCAGTAATTTGCTACATACCGTTAATGTGTAACTATCTAAGTGGTCCATCCTGGTTTTATTTTGTTCACTTAATCAATTGAACGGTATAGAATCTCGTTTTCAAAAATAAATATTTAATTGTAATTTTTTTTTTCAAATTTTGATTAATAATTAATTTTATGATAGTATCCACTGGTGCTTTATATTTTTATTTGCGTTTTTATTGAGTTGTAAAATTTGTTTTTAATTTACTAAATCCTAATTTATCTAATATATAATAAAAATTAAAAAATTAAATTAGTTGTTAAAAATGTATCATTTAACCATTTATTTTTTTATATAATGGTTGTAAATGTATCCATATATTGTAAAGTCTAACTCAATAACCGAATAAAATGGGGACGCCACCCTGTAAATGTAAACATCCATCCAATTATATCCCTTATTACTTTTTAGTGTTTTCTCCAAAGGCCACAACTCTATTTTAAAATACCAGAACAAAGTGTAAATTTACTTGAAGAAAATCTTTTTAAAATGGCAATATCGTGAAATCATGTTTGTTATAGCACATCTTAACAAAAGAAATTATAACGTTAAAAGTGCACACTAATATCAAACTATGTTGTGTTTTTTTTAAATACTAGAAAGTACATGTAAGTAATTGGCTGACATAATATAATTGACCAAAAAACTTAAACTAAATATATTTTTATAAACAATTTTTTAGAAAAAAGAAGTACTACCATTACGTTTTTAAATATACAAATCTTCCTTATTTTGTTTGGGCCATTTTTATGGAATTATAAAGAGATGGAATTTAAAAAATAATAAATATATATAAAACGGGATGCTTTTTACTATTAACAAAAATACATGAAATTGATGTTTTTTTATATATGGATAGAGAATTAGAGATGTTTATAGGAGACCTATCATACAAATGAAAAGAAAAAAAGGAAATATCTAAACCGAATTTAAGAAATTTTGTATTCTCTGAACATGTACCAATTAGATATTGACACCTAGCATGCAGCGCACGAACGTGGGAATGTTTAAGGTTATCAAAATAAAAACAAATATAATACGTTGATTACCAAACTATTCTACCAATTGACCTATTACAATCTATTATAAATAGATTGTTGTTTAATATTTTTATTTTAACTATCAATTATATTAAAAATATAGTCGGGTGTTATCTGTAAAAAAATTTCCCGCATCAATTGCACAAATCCAAAGTATTACTCGACTTGAGCGTGATGCGTGTATGCTAGCATGTATCTAGGAAATAGCCACAAACTACTTTGTAGAAAAACTTTGTCCCATATATATTCACTATACAAAATACACCCTCCCTCTCACCCACATTATTGGAACTATACGAAAATACGTGTAATTTTAATCAATAAATAATTTGGAATCAAAATTTTCAAAAGTTAATCACATATTTCAAATGTGTTAAACTATTTGAACAAATTTTAAAAATTTAGATTTTAATAATTTAAACACGATATATTTATCGGTTAAAGTTGCACGTATATACACAGTGCCACAATATTTTGGGACGGAGAGAGTATGAATACGACGGGATTTTATGTATTTGCCCTTTTACTCTTAAACTACATATTAGAAATTACCGGTTGCAGAGCCCATTACCCTACTTCAAGGTAAGGCACCATAGATGTGATAAACATTGTCCCCAAATCCTTCTGAAAATAAGCTGTTCGATAAATACCGGGACAATTATACCTTCAACAGACATATATATACCCGTGGACACAATTTTGAACTGGATGTAAGTATAGTTGCGGAAAGAAAAACAAGGTATATACACTTACGACCTGAGCACAAGTAACAATGCCAAGCGTGTTCATGGCATTTACGTGTTGTTTGACCTCGTAAGAGATTTGAATGACGAGAGGTGCGGTTTTAAAAATATGGAATACTAAGGATGACGCGATGTATCTTGGACTTATTGGATCGGGATACTTAGTAAATAATGCATGAGTATCCATGGGAACATGGGAGCATAAGGAGGTATTATAAATAACCGGTGTCGATAAAAACTTGATATGTGCTATTATGTTCGTCGATTTGGCTCTCTTTCAAAACCAAAAGTAAAGAAAAATTGATATGCAGTTTTTCACACTAAGATATGCTATATTTTATACATTTGAGACCCATTTTAATTCTGAAACCAATTTCATTTCCAAACTATGAAAAACACATAATAAAGTTATTTGCATAGTTGGTGCATTACAGTAAAAAGAGCATTAACGAACAAGATTTACTCTCATGCCCATTTGAATAATTGATTAGTACATAAAAACATATTTAATTTTCAAAAATTCGGATTCTTAAATCTTTTTTAACATTTAGTACATATAATTATATAGCATCACGTAGCATCAAAATTTAAAACTAACAATAAAAATAAATAGCATGCATATATAGTAGTATAGCGTGGCATATATATGTAGTAGCATTGCTAAACTTTAAAAGATATTTATTGTATCTATCTTTTTATAATTAAGTAGCAATAGTTTGTACATTTTCATCATTTTTTTTTCATTTCTAAACTATGTCCTTAGAGCTTCTATATGGCCCTTGATTAATAAATGTAGCTATTTTGTACAAAAACAATTCATGCATCAGCCCTTGTAAGTTAATTGTTACTTTACAAGTTATGTACGGTTTAGATAGGTACTTAACAAATTATTGCTACAACTTTTTCATATCATACTCTCTCTCTATATATATATAAGTCAATCTAAAAAAAATTTGAGTCTATCAAATTTTAGCTATTTTTTTTCAAAAAGAGCCCCACTCTTTTTTACTAATTACTCATTTACATTTATTCAATTCCAAATATAAAAAACATACAAAAATCATTATCTTTTCAAAACAATTATAATCATATACCAAACAAAATCGTTTTACGTGTATTTTGTATAACAAAAACATTATATTACTCAAAATTTCTAATTTAATATATTCATTCAATCAATATATTTTTTAAAAATTTATTTATACAAATTATATATATATATATATATATATATATATATATATATATATATATATATATATATATATCACGCGTTGTGCACGCGTAATGTGTGGATAAGGGTTACTAAATCGGTAAAAATCTAAGAAGTCTGACGAAGATACCATGTGACATTTTATTGTACATTGTTAAATTCTAATTACTGATATAAAAAGAAAATTCTAAAGCAGGGTAAACTTTAAGATCAAGTTGTGTATAGGGGGAGCTTTAAATATTGGCTCATAAGTCATAAACAATCAATACAACCAAAAGTTAATATAAAAAGGGTTTATTTTTTAAAAACTGATGTTAAATTAAGTGTCGCTAAATTTCAACAACAGTTTAGCAATAAAAACTGTTACTAAATTTAGCGATACTCACTTTACCATCAGTTTAGCAACATGCGCTCTGATAGTAAGTTGATTTTTTTTTTTAGTGAATTAACATCTTAACAATCATTAAGCATTACCAAAAAAAATAAAAATGGCTTGGGTTTCAGAACTCTATATATGTAGGAAAAAATGATAATTTAGTACTTAATTTGATACTTCATTATCAATAACTCATGCTTAAAATCTCTTCTAAACTTAGTTACAAATGTTTACTGATGCTACTTATTTTTTCTTTTTGTCTTTAATTTTGATGCTGTATATGTATCAAATCCTAAATAAAAATTGAGGATATGGGTTTTTAGATATAAGTGTATTGTTATGTACTAATCAATGATCTATCACCTATCAAAGTGTTATTTCCCACTATAATCCATAGAATGTTCGCATATATTGACTGGTTTATATCAATTTTTATGCATCAATGATGATTATCACCAATCGTCATTTCCCACTAAAATCCATAAGATGTTCGCATATTGACTGCTTTATATCGATTGGTTGTTGGTATGTTTACAAAAACATTTTTAGTTAGTCAATATCCAATATGAGTTACATAACTATGACTGTGATGACAAATAATCAAATATATTTTATTACGAACTTTCCAGGTTTATTACAAAATTACAATGTGTACATGCTATTTGTCCACCATGACACTATGTCATGAAAAAAATCCACTAATACACAAGTGCATTAGTGGGGGTAAGTGGCCAAATATTTTTGAAAAGAAACAATACCTAGTCAGTTTAGATTCAACTGTTACATGTTTCTTTAAAAAGATTATCCATTAGACATCTCAATTTTGAAATTAAAATGCAGTTCATATACTGATATACCGCCTTCAAGGTGTTATAATGTGTATGCAAAGTACATATAAGTGGTAATATATATGATAAATTAAGGGGAAATAAATGAAGTACAGAACCATACAATTAAATTGTATGGTTTACACTTTACATACATTCCATATGGAACAATCTCATATTTGCTTGGTGACTGATGGTGACTTTGTAAATGTTATACTAATCCTTAGTTATGGCTTAGAGCTTGATTGGTTGCACCTAATTGAATAGAATTTGTTTCTTATTTTGCTTTAATGAACAGTTTATTCGGTTGACCAGGTTATAAAGACGAAATTCTTCTTGTTTCATGCTTTGATAAAGCTAGAAGTTTTGGATCAAATATAGCCACATTTTTATTTTTTTTCGGAATTGGTCATTATTATTAAAAATAACGAGCGGTCATATAACATTACTGTTTTTGGAATAAACTCCAAAAGTTAAAAAAAACAAGGATATATAACACAAATTGTCCTACACTCAAACTACCTACCTAACATGTCCCACCCTTAACTACTAAAACAAAACTACACTACGTAGGTATAAACAAATCTCGAACTCATGGTCCATATAAAACGCTGAAATATTGTCGTCCAAGACAACCGATTTGACGAATCACTGAGAGTTAAACATAATGTTGTCACTCAATAGATACAAACAGGCAATTAAAGGCCTCAAATAAACCAAAGCAATCTACTCGGATGCGACTCAATAATCATTATCGGGATGTCAACACACTAAAAACCGATCTAAACATGTCTATCAAGACGAAGAAACTCGAATTTCTAACGAAACACTCAAATCGGTCCGTAATAGTCACTCAATCAACAACCCAATATCAGACATATTCCACAATAAATTAGAGTTATAGGTACAAAAACTATGATATCATAAAAGTGAAAAATGTACAAATATAGATAACACAATAATCATATCATCAAGCGTTTCCACAAACTGAACAAGCCCCATCACCACTCAATTACAAGCCATGGGATCGAGTGGGAAGAGATAATTGAAGATTCATTATTTATGAAGCATATCTTTCCCACATAAATTATGTAATGCATTTGCTGGAATAGATACGTTTTGCATTATTTCAACAACAAAAAAAACGTTTTGCAAGAACTCTCAAGCTAATACACACCTCCATCTTACAGTGTAGTGTGGTAGTTACTGAAATAACAGTGCTCATAACATTTTCCTACATTGTATATACAACATTATATTAGTTAATGACAGCCGGCTTATGATTTTGTGGATCTCGACTACATTCTTCGCTGTTACCTACTTAAATTATCATCTTATTTGTTGTTCTGTAAGCTAATCCCATATCTAATTTATCCCCTTCTTCGGAAATTGCGATTTTCGATCAGATTTAACATATATACAGTACCTCGATTAATTCCAAAGAGAAGATAGCATGACACCTATTCATTATAGCCTTCCTCATAATTCAAAAAATCTTAATTTTTTCTTCTTAAAGATGATCCATAAGGGTGAACAAACATAACTTGAAACAATTCTGCAACTAGACTAGCTACTGATGGTTATCTAAACTGTCCTATTTTGAGGGTGAGCATTCAAATTTATTAAAGAGAACTACTTTCCCCACATTTAGTTCTTTAAATCCAAAAGAACTTCCACTGTGACAATGTTTATCACACTTTCACTCATGACATTGCATCATACTTAAGTTTTCAGCAGAAACACAACTTGGTATTCACAAATTACACTGAAAAGCGAATTATATTCGATACGTATTACTTGAACTCTTAAAATGTTACAGAACAACATCAATCACACTCTCCTAACATTACAGCATACTTGAGTTTTTAGCAGAAGCACAACTAATTGGCATTCACAAATCACACTGAAAAGCGATTATAACACAACGTATTTGTTAGGACCAGATTTCTGGTCTAAATACTATTTGTTATCTATTGGTTTGGACTAAATAATCCTACTTGTTTGTTAAGAACTAAGACAGAGTTGTTGGTTTCAAGTAATGTTGCAACCATAGTTACAACCATCTAAGACAGTGTTACTGGTTTAAAGTAATGTTGCAACCTCAGTTGCAACCACAGTTCCAACCTGCTGTTCTGCAGGATTCTGTTTAGTTCTGTAATTCTGCATTACTATTCTTTAATGATAACTATTTGTTTTAAAGTATGCAGGATATATTCTCATATGTTCTTAAAGATTTAGTTCGTTTATATTGAGAATATTAAAGTGGTAAGTAAAGATGTTTCCTAAAAGATATAAGGAGATTAGTTTATAAATATATGTTTCCTTTTGATAGCCCCCATAGAGAAAATTAAGGATTGGACCATGAAAACAAAAGTATTTAAGGATTGGTCCGGCTATAAAATTTAATTAAGGATTGGTCCATTATTTCTGAAACTAATTAAGGATTGGTCCAAAACCCCTAATTAACCAATAAAAATCAGAAAAAATGAAAAAATTCCAGAAAATAAAAATGCAAAAATGAAAAAATAAAAAAATATGAAAAAATAAAAAATAAAAAATAAAAGAGGCAAAACCCCGAAAAAACACGACTTTTTTTTTAAAAATCCCAAAAAATCAAAAAAAAATCCTAAAAAATCAACAAAAATCTAAAATCAACAAAAATCCGAAAACGCAAAAAAAAAACAGTTCAGACTGTTTTTAAAATAGTTCAGACTGTTTTTAAAATAGTTCAGACTGTTTTTAAAATGACTTAAAAAAGTTCAGACTGTTTTTAAAATGACTTAAAAAAGTTCAGACTGTTTTTGGTTCAGACTGTTTTTAAAATGACTTAAAAAAGTTCAGACTGTTTTTAAAATGACTTAAAAAAGTTCAGACTGTTTTTAAAATGACTTAAAATGGTTCAGACTGTTTTTAAAATGACTTAAAATAGTTCAGACTGTTTTTGGTTCAGACTGTTTTTTTTTTTTTGCGTTTTTGGATTTTTGTTGATTTTAGATTTTTTTTGATTTTATGAGATTTTTTTTTGATTTTTTGGGATTTTTTTAAAAAAATTCATATTTTTTCGGGGTTTTGCCTCTTTTAATTTTTTTTTGCATTTTTTCATATTTTTTTTATTTTTTCATTTTTTCATTTTTATTTTCAGGAATTTTTTTATTTTTTCTGATTTTTTACATTTTTATTGGTTAGTTAGGGAAAATTGACCAATCCTTAATTAGTTTCAGTTTCATGGACCAATCCTTAAATACTTTTGTTTTCATGGTCCAATCCAAAATTAACCCTAGTTATATGCAAATCTTTATCACTTGTTTTAATTTTTGTTCCTTATCAAATTCAGTATGATACGTTTAAGATTGAATGAAATATGGAGTTTATGTTTCATATACATACGAAAGATTGTATCTCTAAAAATATTATTTTATATGTTTCCTTGTTTTAGGAAAAGACTAACTCCTATTTCCAAGCTAGTTGTTTAACAGATATTAACTTATGAAGATCGAGTTCAATCCTACGCTGAAGGAACGTGTGCAATAAGGAAAGATTGAAGCCAATCAAACAAGTCAAAAGCAATCATCAATATCTTGAATAAAGTAGATTGTTTTACTTGTATAAATAGTTGATAACTATGCTTGTAAAAGTTGTGTGTTCTAAATTATAAAGAACTTCTTCTTGAGAGAATACACAGTGAGTTTTAAAAAGAAAACAATGGTGGGATGCCATTGATTTATAATTTATAGTTATAAGGTATGATCAATATAGAGATAGGCAGAAAAACCTAGAGGGGGTCTGTGCGTTTTTCATTAAGACTTGAATCCTATATTGTAAGCTTTTATAATATCATAATCTGGGTAAGTGCCCCGGAGACATAGCCCAGTTGGGTGAACTCCGTTGTTAAATGTACGTGTGATTTATTTCAAGTACATTTAAATAAACTGTTCTGTCCATTAATACACTTGGTTCCAACTGTGGTTGCAACATCACTTGGAACCTAACTGCAAAACTGCAACTAGAACAACGGATAGGAATTTGAGTATTACTTATAACCCTACAGTGTACAGAACAGCCATCAATCACACTCTCCTGACCTAAACTCTTTAAACGAATAAATAGAATTAATGTTACATACATATACACCCTAAAGCGCTTACAAATCCATAACAATAACACCTAATTAAAACCTACAATCATCACACTAATTTTATATGCTGATCTGGACCATTCTATAGGCTGTCTCAACAGACCTGAACCCATGTTGCAAAGGGCTCTAATTTTTTGATAAGCGCAAATGCGCTCTATTTAAGTCCCATATAGGACCCATACGGAGTACAAAATACAAGTACGCCTAATTTTAATAGTAAAAGCTTACAATATTTTAGATTAAAAAAAACCTTTTTATAATTATACAGTTTTTTCAATAAAGAGAAAGATTTATTTCAAAAAAATATATTATTCAATCATAGTAGGCACAAAGACGTGAAAGCGTTAGGCAAGCCGGGACCGGGACTGGTGCAAAGGGTTATGTGGGCTGTCCAAGTGAAATGGGCAGCCCACTTAAGAGTAAATGAATCTTCCCCATATAATATTTATACTAAATTTTATATTTCTTAGAATTTTATTTTATTTTTTTGAGACGATTACATATATATCTTAGATTTAATGGGCCAAAATAGTGTAGATTTTTTCTTGCCACTCCACCAAAACAATTTTTTTCCGGGCCAGGGAACCGGCTTGCTATTCAAGTTGGCCATTCTAGCCATGAGCTTAACTACGCTTTTGGACAGTTGGGACATTTTATATTGTTATATTACGTTTTTTTTTAATATATTTTGAACAATTTGCAGGGTAGATTATCATAGGGAGTTTTATGAGTTATCGGGCTTCTGGGTGGCATTTGTATCTTTATATTATTTTATTTTACTTAACATCTTAGAGCTTCTTCTAGGGGCAATGAACTATTTACTTCCGTCCGTTATTTTAATAATAATCAACATGTTTATTTAAAAAAAAACGGCTTTTGGAACTGAAAACAAACCACTTTGAAGTCCTCTCGAACATAGATGGTCATGTGAACAAATTAATCCAACCTATTAGTACAACTTATGCAAAACAATTTTGACCCATAAAAGCTTAGAAAATCTGGTTTCAGAATTTCTTAGACGTTGCTAGCTGGATGTCTAATATCTCTGTTGCAGATATCTCACCTTACAATTCTGAGTGGCACCAAGAATTAACTTGCAACATAATCAACTCAAGCTTCCGATTTTGCCAGCGCCAATAGAACGTATTAAACGTTATTCAGGAATGTTATATGCAATTAAAGCAAAAAGATGGTTAAGCAAAAAACAATAGATTCTTCAAATTGAGATTGTTACACGCGTATTAAAAATCAATATAAAGTTATAAACTAGGAAAAAAAACACAGGAAATGTTCGATTTCTTCAGAAATCTGCTGATCGAACTCACTAATATGCATTCAACATGGAAGATACAGCTAATATTCATTTCTTGTGTATACTTGTGTGGAGGGGATTAGTAATGAGCTATATAATAAGTTAATAACCCATGACAAAACTTCCAGCTATGTGAGTATTGAACTTGTGTGAAACTGTTGAATTGCTCGACCCACACACCATGCTTACATCCTCTATCTTTTTTTTTTTTTTTAGTATTGGTATATCCAACCGAAAATTTTACCCAAATATTTTACCCGCTGATATGGCTAATTATGTAAACCAATTGTAATTTAAATAAAAATATGTTTTCAATATTAAAATAAAACTAATTGGTACACATAATCCGCCACGTCAGCGAATAAGGTTTTTTGATAAGATTTTTGGGTAATCATTTCTACCATGCAACTGTTTAATTTGTGCCTCAAAATCTTATAAAAAAATCATATCAATACCATGCTTAGGTGTACAAGTGCAAGTTATAGTTCATAAGCTTCTTTAACTTAAAACGTTCGTGGCCTTATTTCTCTAAATATATTCGTTCAATAGTGTCATAACTCCATTATTAGTTGTGCACAAAATTTCTAAAGGTGCCTAATGATTTTATAGCTATTGACTTGGATATTTCCGGTGGAACTAGAAACAAAGAACAATTATGTGCCATCACTATATAGCTAGTCAGGGAGGAGTTTATATATCATTAAAAAATCACGGAGTAGAGTTAAACCATTCGTTTATAAATTTCCTCAATATTTTAATTGATTGCCTCTTTTTTTCTTTAGTAGTTTATGATATATACGTGTCCCAACAAGGACAACAAGAAAATATTACAATTATAAAAAAAAATGATAAAAAAGACATCAAGTATGAAGTACCGATCTTGTGTCGGATCTTCTTAAGGAGAAGGCTTAATTTGTACTTTGTTCAGGAAAATGCAATGGTTTTATTGGCTAAAATACAAAATTATTCTACACTCATGTAGCTTCATAATTCAATTTGTAACAGTAATTCACTATATATATATACACACACACACACAGCCTTAACCATTACATATCTTAGCCTCATTTCTTCCACTCTCTCAACAAGGCAACTAGCCAGCCAACAAAACGCAAATGGGAAGCCTAAACAATGGCAATGACCTCCAAAATGGTTCTTTCCCAGTGACAAACCCCCTAGACCCTAAAGAATTTAGAAGGCAAGGCCACATGATGATCGATTTTTTGGCGGATTACTACGAAAAATATCGACAAATATCCTGTTAGAAGCCAGGATATTTACTTAAGCTTTTGCCGGAACCCATCGAAATTATTCTCCAAGATGTGCAAAAACATATTATGCCTGGCATTACGCATTGGCAAAGCCCTGACTTTTTTGCTTACTTTCAATGTAATGCAAGCATTGCCGGAATTTTGGGAGAAATGTTGAGCACGGAATTTAACGTTGTTGGTTTTAATTGGATGTCCTCTCCAGCTGCCACTGAGCTCGAGAGCATTGTCATGGACTGGCTTGGGAAGATGATTCAACTTCCCAAGTGCATTCTTGCTTTCTGGAGGAGGAGGAGGCGTTTTACAAGGAACAACTTGTGAGGCCATCTTATGTACTCTCACCGCAGCCTGAGAGCAAACCCTAAACAAAATTGGGTACGAAAACATAGGGAAGTTAGTTGTTTATTCTTCTGACCAAACTCATTGCGCTATGAAAAGGCTGCACAAATTGCTGGGATATTTCCTGAAAATTTCCGTGCAATACCTACCACGAAATCTACCAAGTTTGGCTTATCACCTTCTTCTCTTGAAATGACCATTCTTTCAGATATAAAAAAGGGACTAATCCCACTATATTTATGTGTCACTATCGGAACTACTCCATCCACAACTGTTGATCCTTTGGGACCACTTTCGTAGTGGCGCAGCGTTATGAGATATGGGTACATGTGGATGCTGCAGGGAGCGCATGCACATGCCCTGAATTTCGTCACTTTATTGATGGTATCGAGGGTGTAAACTCATTTAGTCTCAAATCTCAATGCGCACAAGTGGCTCTTCACTACCTTGGATTGTTGTTGCATTTGGATGAAAGACCCAAATGCCCTTATCAAATCCCTCTCGACAAACCCCGAGTACTTGAAAAACAAGGCAACCGATTCGAAGCAAGTGGTGGACTACAAAGACTGGCAGATAGCTCTTAGCAGGCGTTTTCGTGTTATGAAGCTGTGGCTCGTGTTACGTATAGCTATGGGGTTGTGAACTTGAGAAGCTTTATAAGGAGCCATGTGAGTATGACTAAGCACTTTGAAAACCTTGTTTTGATGGACAAAAGATTTGAAATAGTCGTGCCAAGGAACTTTGCCATGCTTTGCTTTAGGGTTTTGCCTTCGGTTATAAAAGGTGGCAACATGGTTGCAAATAAATTTAATTGTGATTTGCTCGAGTCGATAAGTTCATCAGGGAAAATCTATATGACACATGCAGTAGCTAGTCGGAGGAGTATATATGATTCGGTTTGCTGTGGGTGCAACTTTAACGGAGTATCACCATGTGAGCAAGGCTTGTGAGATTGTACGAGACCATGCTTAATCAAGTGAACCGAATATAGTTAACTCTTTGTAGAAGAAAATTCCATTTTTTTTGTTTGTCACGTTTTCATCATTTTTTATCAAAATGGGATCCACCTAGTTACTACCCTTTAGTCATGTTATAAAATCGAAATTCTTTATCTTGCCTTTTTGGCTTATGCTTGGTAAAGCTAGAAGTTTTAAGCGTGTTAAAGGATCATAATAGCCACATATTGCATTACGTTAAAGGCCATGTTCGTTTGTAGTATGGTATAAGGAACGATCATTTATAATTATTATATATTATTAGTGGTATAGATAACAACAACATACAATCGTTATTATCTTTATCCCCTCCTTATTAGTATAAAATTTACCACAATCAGTAGTACTATACCATATATGGTACTAAATACAATTTGTGCAAACAAACACGATATAACGTGGGTCTTACCGTACTAGTATACTATATCCGCTCTTATATCGCAAACAAACATGGCCTACGTGGAAAAAGGGGAAATTAAATATGCATTCTTTCTCAAGAAAAACTCCCTCTCACACAAATTATGTAATGTATTTGCCAAATAAGTCCCAAGCTAATACACCTCCAGCTTACAATGTAGCGTGGTAGTTACTGATAAAATAACAGTGCTCGTAACATTTTCCTACATTGCATTTGTAAATACAACATTATATAAGTTATTGACACTGCTTATAATTTTGTGCATCTCCACAAATATTCATAGCCATTACGTACTTATAGTATCATCTTATTTGTTGTTATGAAAGCTAATCCCATGTCTAATTTAACATACCTTGATTGTGTTCTAAAAAGTAAGCCTCTACGGAATTAGTCGGAGCCTAGAAGCCTAGTAGACTGGGTTAGATTAGGCGAATTAGGGGGCGATTAGGCGAGATTAGCCGCTAGACGACCAATTTTTGTCTCGATTAAATCCACGTTCAGCCATTATAATAATTGCCTCGATTAAATCCATAGAGAAGACTAGCGCGACATCTCACGCTCATAGCCTTCCAGCCTTCCTCATAAATACTTGGTTTTTTTCTTCTTAGTGAAGATCCAAAAGGGTGAACAAACAACACTTGAAACAATTATGCAACTAGACAAAAAGAACTACTTTTTCCACATTTGGTTCTTCAAATCCAAGTTACTCCCTGTGGCAATGTTTATGGGTTGAGCTGCACACTTCCAAGTTCCTCTAATGACATTGCAGCATACTTGAGTTTTCAGCAGAAACACAACTTGGCATTCAAAAATCACACTCAAAAGCGAATTATATCAAATACATATTGCGTAATCCCTTACAATGTTACAGAACAACCATCAATCACACTCTCCTAACCTAAACTCTTTAAACGAATGGATAAAACAACTTTACATATACACCCTAAAGTGCTTACAAATCCATAACAATAATAGCTAATTAAAACCCACAAACATCACACTAAGCCAAAGCTACTGTTCTAGAGGCTCGAGCCAAGGCATCTTCGAACTGTTCTTCATCAACTCCCTTGTTCTCACCACCCAAACTCTGTGGGACGAAAGAACGAAAAATATTTTCCATATCGGGTGCTTCTTTTAATTCCCCACAAGCGACTTCAAGAGCTGTGGCTTGGAAGAAATGGTAATACTTTTTCTTACATGCGTATGCGAATAATAGAGATAGTATTGGCAATGGAATGATGATGGGGGCATAGTAGAATTTTTTTATTCCAAAGTAACCAAACATTGTGACTTGGTATAGCAATAAAGATGCCACGATCCGGGTGTTTATGTGGGGCCACATCCTACCATAGCTCTCGTATTTTGGGACAAAAACTTTGAGTACCTGTATTGTTCAGCAAAAACATATTAGCCTCATAAAAAGGCTATAATTGGGTGAAACCATACCTTCAAGAAAGTTTCTAATTGGTTTTTATCAAGTAGAATCCATTACTTATAACACTAACGGTCCTCATAATCTGAACAAGTTACAGTTTCTTTCCTGTGGTTACATTCATAACGTTGTTGGTCCCTTGGGTACAAATGATATTACATAGAACAAAACCAACAGTGTTATACAGGGAACAATTAATATAACTTATTTGTGGATTCTTGATGCAACTTAATGAAACTAAGAGGACTAGTAGTGCTGGAATCGAAATTATGGGGACCAATAAGAATTATGCCCAAGTTGTAAGGACGTATATTGTGTACCAATCGAAACTAGATGGACAAATAGAAGTTATGTCCGAAGTATGAGGACCGTTCCTATAAATCATTCCAAAAAAAGGGGAGAGAAGGTTGTGGAACTTGCCTGGTTTCGAAGAACAAGCCAACCAATGCCGAAGTAAAGCACACCAAAAGGAATAATGACAGGAGCAATAACAGAGTAGCAGAATACAATGGTGACTATAAGCATATCACTTGGTATCCTTGTCGCAAACCCTAGATCCCCCGGGGCCCATGCTTCTTTCACATCTGTCTCGGTTTTGCATAGATACTTCTTCTTAAGATGGAATATGATTAATGGGATTAGTCGTGATAGCTCCAATCCGTACCCAACAAAGAACCTGCAATAGCAAATACATAAAATAAATCAATTCCAATTTTATCTAACTTTTTAGATAAAGTAATGAAGAATTGAATGCCAACACAGTTAAAAACTTAAAATGATTGTTTTCAATGCTAAATTAATGTGTACGTGTTTTGCTATTAACCCAATTATAGTAACATTAACTCTTGCATAGCAGAACAATATGGTCATCCAAAACAAGAAGAGTTGATGTAAACTCTTCAACTATTCTAAACACCATATGTGAGAGTGAGAGAGTATATGACTATCAAAGCAATAAAAAGTTATGTCTAAGACATTGTTAAATCTGCTAGAATCCATCATCTATTTACATATAAGTGTGTATAAACCCGCAACTGTGAATTCATGACTATCAAATCAAGAAAAATAAAGTCTAAGCAAAAGCTACTTCCAAAATCATCAGCTATTTAAATGAAAGTTTGCATAAACGCGCACTAGCGAAACAAAAAAATAATCGTCCAAGCTATATTTCCTTCCAAGATCCCCAACTATTTAAAAACAAGTGTGTATAAAGGCGCAACTGTGAGAGTTAAACACTATTGAAATAAGAAAATTAACGCCTAAAGTAAAGTTTAAACTTTTAAAATCCTCAACTAAATAAAAAAGTGAATAGACATGTGCATCTTCATAACGTTCATTTATATTTATGGACATAAAAAAGATATTATTTTCCCACAATTCAGGCAATATCTATAATATGCATTCGTTTTATAAACTTCGAAAAAGTCAATCAAAAGTCATCTCAACTTTTGAACAGTTTACTAAAATCTTACCTGAGGGCCACAAAGGTGAGGAAAAATGTTGCATTCCCTGGAAGACTGGTTGCTAATAAATCGACGAGCTTGTCTGGCTGCTTTTGAATTTCCTTCAATGACCCGAACAAAGTTCCACCCACTGTAACTCCAATAAAAACATTAAAGACAATGAAATAAAAATATTTCCCTGACGCCGCCCTCTCTACATGACTCCTAGAAGGAATTCCCTCAGCTTTTGACAAAAACATAAGCATTTTGGGTAGCATTGCCAAAAATACAAGAAGAGCAAGTTGAGGCAAATATGCTTCCAAAATTGTCTTAATTGCTTCAATATCAACAATAGATTTCAAAAACGGGAGAAGTTTCCGAAGATTGTCTAGTGTTGTAAATGCAGATACAAACGCTATGGGGATCATATAGAAAAGTACAGTCAGAGCAACAAAGGCGTAAACAGCATACTGCCGTATAATTCTCTCGCAGAATTTCTTTGACAAATTAGGCCATAAGAGTTGGCAGGGTTCTGGAGCATCTGTGACCGTCCAGGTGTCAACCAAACGGGGGTGTAAGCTCTGAGCTGCGGAGGCTGCAGTTACTCTACTATTAAAAAACACCAACGCTGAACCTAGTTGTTTTTCCCTAAGTGTGGCTTTTTGTTCAGTTTCTAGTTCAGGGACCAACTCGTTTATTTTTTCATTGTAAAACTCTATGGAATCGACTTTTTTCCCGACAAGGCCAAGAAAACCGGTTTTGTGTGTGGGTCTCGAACCATCAGGATTCGTTTTCTTGGATTCTTCATAAATGGTTTCACATCGTATAAGCTTTTTTTTGTACCCTTCCAACTCCTCCCAAATTTTGTTCACCTGTAAAACATAAAGGACAAACTTGAGCATACAAGTGAAAAACCATTGTCCAGATTAACGGCCTTGAAAATATATCGACTCACTTCATAGCGAATGGTACTTAATTCGCTAACAAAATTCTCGGGGGCCACACAGTTAGTCCTGTGTCAGTTGTAGGACAACTAGTTTTGTTGCGCACTTGCACCATATAAGTCCAAAAGTATGTTTTTGGTAAAATATGTACCAAAAAAATTGTAGTTTTTGGCATTAAAAAAAGTATACTTTTTACCTCTTGCCGAGCACACAATTGTACTTTTCTAGTTTAAAATACAAGAATGAGAGCATGCCAAACAAGCCTATAACAGTAAAACACTTATTCAATTTATAGTCCCAGACAACGAATGATGAATTACAGAAACACCAAGGGACTGTACTGGACAGCTATTCCAATCCAACATAATTCTGCTGTTAAACAAAAATTACATAAAATGTGAGTTTTCCTCCACTCAGAAAGCTAAAATATTGACCAGCAGAGTTGGCAAACAAAGAGATAGATAATACCTTTGCATTATCTGTGACGATCATGGAGCGGTAATAGGCATCTGGATATATCGTTTTGAAGTACGTATCGACTTGTTCTTTTCTAGTCTGACCTTCAGGAGGTGGTATATCTCTCACTAGAACTGCAAATTGTTCGGCTCTAACTTTGGGAGACATTAAAGCTGCGGCTCTTAAACTGGAAACATGATTATACGCTTTCCACAATAAGTAGTATGCAACAAATGAGACCCAATATGTGGCTGCAAGAAAAGCCCACAGCCTTGGACTCTTCTCCTGAAAATAACAAACCAAAAAAATGAAGAAATTAAACTAACAGAACTAAGCGATGGTTTTTGGTATCATTAAATATATAGATAGATTCATGCTTAGAAAACGTGTCAAGTTAGAGTAAGCATTTGGTGATAGCTTTGGTAATACTTAATAGATGGAGCTTACTTCTAAGTGCCCCATAGAGAGCTTATCAAGGTTGCTAAATGTTCCATTGCTGGTCCCTGTTGTTGATTTATTGTTATCTGTGGCAGCCACCGGTAAAAGGACAGGGAGCAGAACCATCCCAGATATAACCAAGATTCCCAGTACTGCAGTTTAATAGGATTTTATTATGTAAATCCGAAAAAATAAAATACTTAACAGCCAAAAGTAGTTTGTGTTGGGGTAAAGCCAAACATCCACAACATCCATCAACAAGCTTTGAAGTTTAAAAGTAAACACGTAAATCTAAACGGAGACGGCGAACTCTGTTACATGAATATTAACACGCTCTATTAACATAAAAAAAAAAAAAAAAAATCCTCTACGGTTCATTTACCGTTAAAAAAAGCACAGTTTGTTCTCACATCTTAATTTTGAAACATTAACATTGCTAAATTTAGTTAAAGATAAGTAAGAGATTTCAGTAGAAGGTTTAATAAAAAGATACCCTTCCAGATCGTTAACCCATTAAAATAATAGGAGTATCACTAATGTTGACCCGTTGGTTTAAGCACCCATAATTGACAGCCTAGATTTTATTATAGTCCCTTAATATGCATCAGATTTTTTAATTGATTGTAGACCAACCTTCTTCATACACACAACAACCAGTCTACCATTATCACCAGTAGCCCTGGTACACAAACTGTATGTTTGGTGCAAAAATTTGTCCTAATGAAAATAAAAATAAGGTGAAATATATTATTAATTTACAAGTAAAACTGCCAAACGCCTAAACCTATGGAGATTATTGTGCTATACCTACTTTGGTCCCAGTAGATCATGCCAGCGCACAACATAGCAAGAAAAACTCAAAAACTATTGGAAGGTAATAACCGGATTGTAAAAGAAGCATTATATCCCGTAGTCTGACCTGAGAGGAATTAAATTTACAAAAAAAAATGTTAAAAAGGAATAATGTCATTGACCTTTTTACTCTGAATAGATGTAGCGCCTTATCGCGATTCTTAACACATCTCGTTATTTGGGAAGCTGATAATTGAATAATCAGGTCCCGGCATTCTTAGTTAAAACTGTCAAATTAACCCTCCCAAAAATTATTCTTACCATATTTATTGAATATTCAGATTCTAGGAAATTCTCTGGCCCATTTAAACATAGATGAGACCATCAGTAGCAGTAAAAGACTGAAATCATACAAGGGTTTTGTGCCTTCAACTAAAGAAAAAGCTACTGTATACACCAGTAGCAGAGATTTGAAAGCGCAGAGTCCACCTTCCAAACTATAGACCACTAAGTTTAATGCATAACCAAGATTAACTGCGAAGTAAAGGAAGTTTAAGTGCAATATTTTCCGAACTTAATTACTCTTTCTTCCATTCTTGTAACTACTCATAAACCCAACTATGACATGAACCATCAATAGAGGCCAGAAGTGAAGATGTGAATTGATCACATCAAGAATGCAAGTATTCTTGTGATAATAAATGGAATACTACAGAGTACAGAAAATAACGTGATATTAGTCTAAACACAGTTTCATTTCGTTTTATTTTTTTCCTAAACTATGGTATCTGACAGTCTGGGATAGCTTATCACCCCTCGCCTAAAACCACAAGCTAAGCTGCCACAACAACCCCATATCATGATTCCAACACAAGTCCTAGTTAATTTGCAATAGACTCCACAAACCGTATAATTGACACATGAAATATCGTCAGGTAAACACAAATTTCTGATTGATTTAAAAAGTTAAGCACTCGAGTAACGAAAGATGTAAGCACTGAAAGTTATCCTAAACATCATTGACTTATGTCATCTAACCTTTTAGCAGAGTAATAAGATAAAAATTGCCATATATAACTATATAGTATGTAGAACATACACCGCTCCTTAATTTATAGTATATTCCATGAGCATTTCTTTCTAATCGACACATCCCGTAACGGAATTGGTAAATTGACTAAATTCAAAGTTAAAAGTACTCAAATGGTAAAAATGTAAAGCCCGTAGACAAACTGTGATTCTTCTAGACCTGTTTTTTTTCATCAAATACTTCAACAGAGCAATACAAGCGAAACTTACTAATCAAAAATAAATAATTATACATTAATACATACAGCTGAAACAATAAGGACCCTAAAATAAAATCGTCGCATAAATAATCATAAATTTACATCACCAATCCACAAAGATACCGCGTAATAAACTGTATGCATACATACAGTTCCTGAAAAAATCACTTTTTTGATACGGAGTCACTGTTTCATGAATAATAAGTCCCTTTTTCTGAAAATAAGTCACATTTTTCATAAAATAAGTCACTTTCTAATATCAGTCACTTTTTTTATACAGTAAGCCACTTTTTTCAAAATTACTCCTATAATTCTGAAAACAAGTCATTTAAAAAAACACAATTTCTTAAAAAAAAATTATTTTTTGAAAAAAAAATTACTTCTTAAAAAATGAATCTATTTTTTTATAAAAAATAGTTATGCAAGCTTTTAAGCTTAAAAGTTAACTTAGTACCAAAATAAGTATCCACTTAACCTTTTTAGTAGCTTTTCTATTTTTGATTTTTTAAAATTTCTCTTTTTGGTAGTATTTAAATCATATCAAAACTACACTATATCCTAACATTTTAAAGCAGTAAATATTTTTTGTTTGAATTTATAGAAAAATTGTTCCAATTACTTAAATATCACACTATTTAAAGCAGTAGACGGAGGGAGTATTAAGAAACGGAAATATTCGTACAAAATAAATACATACATGATTACATATACATATACATACATATAGAAATATAGAGAGAGAAACAAAAACAAACCTATAGAAAGGAACACTAAATAAACAACACAATTTTCATATAAGTACACTTATTTTGTAACTAATTGAGTATTATAATAATATCTACAAATAACAAATACACACACATATACATATAAATATAAATACATATACAGTATACAGAGAAACAAATTAATCTGTAGAAAGGAACACGAAATAAACAGCATCCAAACCAGCGACACTAATAAAATATTTATTTTTTCTAAAAACTTTTTTTACAAAAAATAAGTCACTCCTTAAAAGCTTGTTTTCCTGAAAATTAGCTTATTTTTCAGAAAAATGACTTTTTTTAGCTTATTTTCTTGAAAATTAGCTTGTTTTTCAGATAAAAAGGACTTATTTTTCTGTGCCAAACAAGCTAAACTAAACTTATGCTTAGTTAGCTTATCAAAAACATGTGACCTAATACAAAACACACAAATATATACTATTATACAAACGACGTGCCTAAAAGTCCCTTTTTCCCGAAAATAAGTCATTAAAATGCAAATAAGCCACGTAAGGTATGGTTGTTTTGCAAATAAGTCTCGTGAATTTTAAGAGTTTGATAAACTCCCATTAAAAGGATTAAGGAACACGAAATAAACAGCGGCATCTAAATCCGATACACTAATAAAAGATTTCTTTTTTCAAAAAAAATAAGCCACTCTTTAAAAAGCTAGTTTTCCTGAAAATTAGCTTATTATTCATAAAAAATGACTTTTTAGCTTATTCTACAGAAAAAAAAGGACTTTTTTAGCTTATTTTCCTGTGACAAAAAAACTAAACTAAACTTTTTTGAAAAGATTTATAAGTCACTCCTTAAAAAGCTAGTTTTCCTGAAAATTAGCTTATTAATAATAAAAAATGACTTTTTAGCTTATTCTACAGAAAAAAAAAAGACTTTTTTAGCTTATTTTCCTGTAACAAAAAAGCTAAACTAAACTTATGCTTAGTTAGCTTCTCAAAAACAAGTGACCTAATACAAAACACACACAAATATATAGATATAGAGAGAGAAACAAACAAACCCGTAAAAGGTAACACAAAATAAACAGCATCCAAATACAAATATAGATACAAATATAGATATATAGAGAGAGAAACAAAAACCTGTAGAAAGGAAAACAAAATAAACAGCAGCATCCAAACCCGAAACACTAATAATATCTTCTTCAGTAGAATTAAACGCCTCTTTAATCCATGAAAACGGGTTACGAGTACCCGACCCGGTCGTATCGATCCCTCTTAGTATCCGGTTCGGGTAGTATATCACCACGTTTCCCGGTTTTTTCGATAGCCAAGCAAATAGTATCATTAGAACCATGAATATTACCAAAGATGTGCCTAATGATGTTAGAAACGAGCTGAAATCCATTTTTTTGTGCTTTTTTTTATTTTGATTTTTGTGATTTATTGATATATTAGATCTATTTGTGTGAGAAAAAAGAGTGTGTTTGGTGTTACTGTTTTGGAAAGCAACCGTTGGGATTTTATTTCATTTTTATTTGATACCAAACGGGGGGAAATGTGGTGGTGAGCATGACCTTTGTAACACGATATTTATATCTTTTTTTATACGTGTTTCTTTTTTTGTAATCGAATATTACGTTTGTGTTATTTATATTAATATTAATGTTTTAGTATAAGTTTTACGGTAAATTGCAAATAAGCCATAGAAAGTATGGGTGTTTTGCAAATAATTCTCGTGAATTTTAGAAGTTTAGTAAATATTCTCATAAACTTTGCAGCGCCAGCGCAATATATATGAGTTAAAATTTTGGGAATTTTTTTTATAAATTTAATGAGTGTTGTGTGACATATTAGCTCGTTATATAGATATATAGAGATATGTATAGATATAGAGAGAGATAGGAGAAACAACAGACGAAGTGTTTATTCATTAATATGATTGTAGAGAGATACATCAAGAGACCTCTGGCCCTCTTTATATAATAGAGGGTAGAGTTACATATGCTAGGAAAATCCAAGATAGACCCAATAATATCCTACAACACTCCCCCTTTGGACGTCTTGATTTCTTCGTCTTCATGCTGTCGATGTGAGTCGAGTTCATTCGCAGTGCTAAACACATAAAAACCTTAGGGCCGGAAAACCCAGTGTGGGACAAAACCGGTACCTCGGAGAAACTGTGTAGCCGAATGATATATGCCGAAATATCATGTAAGTAACTAACCACAAAACAGTGTGCCTCATCAAAACCTTGCCGGAGCAAACCCAATGGGAAAATCTCTGATCGAAGGAAAAAGAGTACAACAGTGGTAGTAGTAGGGGATCAACCACAAAATAGGTGTCTCATCAAAACCTTGCTAGAGTAAACCCAATGGGAAAAACCTCTAGTCGAAGGACAAAAGAGTACACAGTGGTAAGAAGTATACAACAGGATACTCCCCCTAATTTCGGCAATCTTAAGTGAGGTATGATGGAAACGTGTCTCGCTAAAAACCTTGCCAAGGAAAACCCAGTGGGAAAAAACCTTGGTCTAAGGACAAAAAGAGTACACGAGCATGCGACTGGATGCTCCCCTCACTTGCACACGACAGGGTGCGAGGATTTCGACTAAGTAGTAATTAGTGCAATAAGCATTCACATGGATGCTCCATTCATTTACACACGACTGGGTGCAAAGATTTTATATTCCAAGAAAGAGTACGAGCATTCGACTGGATGCCTCATTTACTTGCACATGACTGTATGCAAGAAAATATAACGTGGAATAAAACGAGCATTCGACAGGATGCTCTTAAACTTCATATGTGAAGATTTATTTCGGCAAGAAATGCTAAATAGCATAATCTAGTCATGTCTCTCTTGATTGATAACAACAAGTTGTCCTCAAATAAGACAAGTGTTTTATCTGGATCGTGAGACAGAGCATATGTAATTCAAATATGGCTAATACGAGCTCGAAGCCATATACACTCTCTAGTCGTCTCATTGAGCACGAGTAGATCAGAGTGATTCGTTTGGAGTCATTCCAAGACCTCCAAGATATTGCCTTATTCCTAATGGTAAAGACATGGCATGTTAGGAATATCCCTTATGCGGGTCTGATAAGTAACCATCATCGGTATAACCGAAAAAGGGTTGCGTTAATTCGAGTACCGAAGGGGGTAGGTACACTCGATGACGCAAATGGGATAAGACAAGCCCTCATCCACAGTTACCTTAAGGTAATGGGAAAATGTCTTTTATGCCATTTCGATGGCAGCGTGTTAGCGCGATGCTGTGTCGAGCTATACCATTCACAGCAGACGAGATGTTCATCCTAGCACATTAGACCAAGTACAATAATGCGCTTATTGTATTTAGATATGAACATCATGGTTCAATATCTCTTCATCGTCACATCAGGGACGGACTGGGTCTATATCAATGTCTAGTGATCGAACGATCATGGGAGAATCTGACGACTTAGCGTCATGATGACTACAACGTCATAACACCTTCTAGGTGTAGTTTGCATCATGGACTTAGATTCAATATTTACGGGACTCGATCATCAGGTCGAGTCACTACCGTTTCTTCCCAAGATCATTCATCTCAAAGGCAAGGGCTTAATACTTGTTCAAGTATCCCAAGCTGATCAAGTACTCACTTAGGCGGTATACCACATCCGCTCGGATTATATTAATCCATATAGTGAACGTCTCAGTCAATTGAGATCGTGTTCCGTGGTCAGGAACTACTTGATTCAAGTACATGAAGTCACACAGGGACCTTCATCTATATCTCTTTGTCTAAATCCCCATAGAGATAAAACCGTGACCACAATTGCATGCTGCATAATCAGTTTTTCGGAAACTACTAAACTGATAAAGTAGGGGACTGTTATAACGTCCATTACGAGGAAATCAACCATCTCGTAATCAATTCCAAGGTGTGAGAGAAGCCTTGCGCTACTAGGCGAGCATTCTACAATCTCATTATTCTCATCAATTTTCCTTACGAATAACCAAATAAACGAACTCGTTTAACATTGGTGGTGTTGGAGCTACAGGTCCGAACACACTTTCGCTAAGGAGTCTACTTGGATTGCAAGTTTCCATTAGTACAGTCTATTCTCCGTTGACTTCAGGCAACGGTACATGGTTCCCTGTCATAATTTGTTCATATTATCAGTCGTCACCGAATATATGAACAAGTAATCAATGACAGTCTCGTTTCGCTTCAATATCGTCTAAGATATCATGATCGACAGATATTTCGAGATTCTTAGGATGAGGAGGAAATCACACATCTCCTTGATCCTTTATAATCTCGTGCGACAAACGAGTTTCAGTTCACCACCTCTGGGGCTGAACGAATTAAGAACCGGTCAACTTCCTCATATCTTGGGAAGGATGACAGACTGACGGCCGACGGCAGCGTCATTTGCTTGGCGGGTTCGGCCAAAGCAACGTGTTACAACAGGAACACGGCGTCCGACAGGGACGTCTATCCTTGCAAGCATTTTGCAGCAGGTATAAATGATCTCGTGACATATCATAAAGTCATTAAATGCGTTTGGCATTTATTTAGACTTGAGGGAGTCTATGCACTTACTTATCACTAAGTACAGTTTTGGGGATCAAGCTAAGACTGAGTGGGTTATGTCACGTTATTTCACGTCGTTCCTTATCAACGGTAACGTGCAAATCTCCCCCTAACGACGGGGAGAACAGTCTTAGCGATGTCACTTTCGCATATCATGCGGTAAAGAGATCGCTTGCCAAGGTTACTCTATCAAATGATAGGCAGGAGATTCATAATCGACTTATCTCCCCTTCAGAGGTCCATATTTTGAACGCTAGAGCGGCTCAATCAAAATATTAATTAATCATTCTAAACACGCGTTAATATGAGACTTCTGGCTCATAACCAGTAACCAGCTGGTACGCATATGGTGTTTGAGTGTCTATGGGCCTCATAACGGACCAATGCAGCAAAATAGCATAACCCCACACGAAAATATAAATCTTGGTGCGCAAAACCAAGAAATGCGTGCAATCATTTGCAGTAGCATCATCAAACTTTCCGTGAGTCCATTTGGGTCTGAACATAATCGACAGGATGTTCAATTTCAATTTCCAAATTCAAGTAATTCAAATCGAAATTTTGATTATTACTCTTCGGAATTATCAAGTCGACTAGACTTTTCAGGATAATCCGAATCATGAGCCATCAACTTAATGATAGGGCTAATAGTTTGGAAAGTGCTGCATTTATGTGGACAACATTAAAATGTGACCATATTGTCGATGCATCAACCATAACCATTTATATTTATGGTCCGTCTTATGGTTGGATAAGTCCACAATAACTCCTTCAATTCTTTGCAAGAATTCTACGAGTTCATTTCGTGATCTTTACACATACTAGTCTTTCAAATTTGAGCATTAATGGCATGAATTTCGGATTAATCGCGAAATATATTCTCAGAGAGAATCCAAATGCTATGTGATTATAAATCAAGCATCGTCTTTTGACCCGGGAATATCTCATCCGGTCAATGCCATAATATCAGAATGCTCTTATCAATCGACGACAGGCGAATGATAGTACAGACAATCATGTCTTAGCATCTAAATCATTTATCATTCGACGACAGGCGAAATGATAAGGTAACTTTGAATGCTTTAAAGAATGTGGTAGCAACCACTTGAAAGACATTTCAACTCCTCTAAAATACGTTTTTGAGTGGAGGCTATGTAAAGAAATTTCATTTCTTTCATGAGCTATTACCAGATAACACTGGTTTTCTCGAATATTTTATAACTCAACAAGGTACGACAGGACCTGCATGAGTATAATGCCTCATATTTGACAAATCAATTTGGCTTTACCAAAGATTTCGATTTTGGAACGACAGGTCCAGAATCGTTGTCACTGAGTGCTCTTTTAGGCAAGTAGTTGGTGAAATTATATGGTACACTGTTACCCACTATTTCCAAAAAACCAACTACACCACAAGTATTGCCTAAAATTTCATAATTTAAACTTTGGTCACATTTTTCAAAGGAATTTGCTCAATAACACTTTAAATTATTTCGAGAAATTTCGTAAACAGTCAAACCATAATCCAAAAGTATGGTCCAAATGGAAAAATAATATTCCAAATGGAAAACATAATCCAGATGAGCGAAAAAATGGCTCAATGATTTATCAAAATCTATAAAGAAAGGTATCAACCTCATTTGAGCCACAAAATCGGGGGTCTCAAGAGTTTACTTTCAGTTAGCTTTAACCACATTAGCATCGGTTTTTCCACCTTTATAATAGTTGTGAACTATTTAAGGAGTAACCGTGCATGACCTTTGTCTATATAGCATAGAGTTGGCTACTTGAGCATTATCTCTTGTTTTGTGACAACGGGCCATATTGTTCCTTTCAATTACTGTCTTGGAGCCACAGGTTTCGATTTCGACGATTGGCTAAGCGATTCATCGGGATCGTGACAGTTCGAGACAAATAACACTTGTCTCGGTTCTCGATTCGTGAAAAAAAATTTACACGAAGAGCATTAATATCAGGCAAACAATTCGCCATTGACCCAATAGGATTAAAACTACTCACCGGGGTAATTTTCTTATCCAATAACAGATGGGCGATAAAGGAACATGGTGAATATAAATTCACGATACTGCTTATGGAATACAATTTCCAAGCTAGTATTTTGGTGAAGGATAGCTCCAATATGTCAATTTCAGACATTTGTTCACCATAGACGTTATCACGTCTCAAATGTGGCGACGAAATAAAATCAACGCCTTAGCATTCATCTCGAGGGTAACAACAAACTCGTGTTTTACTCATCAAAGATGGCATAAAAAAAAAAAATTTGGGCATCAAATTTTCACACATCAGGGTGACTAACATGTGGTGACGGAATAACATCACGTCTAAACAGTCATTTCGCAAGTATGTTTTGCGAATTTTCTCATCATAGATGGCATCCAACATGTGTTGGGAGTTCTGGATTATTTATCATATAAAACGACTGGTTTATATGTTTATGGTTTGCACAAGCACAAACTTTTTTTTCGAAACGACAGGTTCGAAAACATTAGTTTTGCTTCTCATGTGAATCGGTTTTCATTGATCGAACGACGGGTCGATACTGAAACACCAATTCGGCGAAACATACATCACTATATAAACACACTCGGGGAAATTATTATTTAGTCAACCCCTTTCGGTAGCTCTACTTGAAAAACGACCAGGAAAGACGGTGACGGTGGAGGGCACGAATGCCACTTAAAACCCGACCTCATTAGGATATCGACTTCCGCCTATATCTTTCCTAGACATCGTATCCAAATAGGTGAGCCTAGTTGGGGAAGGTTCATAATTTTTCCAACTTAAATGTGAAAATATATGATTTCGCAAATTATCATATCATAAACATGGCAATAAATTAAATATAGATTGTACCTGTCTATATTAACCATATATATATAAACATGCAGTAAATATATTTTAGGATCTATCTAATCATACAGTAGATTTGGTGTTATAAACAAATCAATTTAAGATTATCAATCAATCTATAAAGATTCTAACATATCAAATCAAATCTATTTAAGTTTATCAATCTATCCATAAAGATTCTAACATATCAAATCAAATCTACGTAAGATTATCAATCAATTCATGAAGATTCTAACATATCAAATCAAATCAATTTAAGATTATCAATCAATCCATGAAGATTCTAACATATCAAGTCAAATCAATTTAAGATTATCAATCAATACATGAAGATTCTAACATAATCAAATCAATTTACATGCAATCTTTTTTTTATTCGTTTGCCTTTTAATAAAAAAAAAAAATATATATATATGCATGTGGGTGAATATTTAGACCGAATATTGACTTTTATAACACATATATACTGTTTTTATACATGTAATATACTACAGGGACTATCCGTGTAATTTCAGCAAACTATATATCTATTTACAGCATTATTACTGCTTCAGTCCATAATTTCAGACAAGTTTCAGTTTAGTCCTTGAGTAATTTCCAGAATAGTTTACAGCTTTCAGAGAATTACAAATCAGTACATACGTTTCAGTTTGTTGCAGATTTAATCCGACAGATTAATACATGTTTTACAATTACATGATTTGGGTTATTTGTATGATCTTATCAACAAATATGATTTTATAATCAACAATATGTGTGTTACGATCATATATAGTTATCCATACAAGTAACAAACCTTAATACACATGGATTATATACTACGGGATTTTTATCATGTTTTAGTTATCCATAAAATAATACGTGCGATCACATATATGGAATAAATTAAGTTTTGAATTCGGTACCTTACGCACGGTATGTTGATGAAGGTCGATATAGCAAAACCCTAAAATCCGGATAAACCTCAAGGTTTATAAATACCCAATATCCATCCGTTTATCAAAAATCTCCAATATCCGTGAGCGTATATCCTATTCTTCGCGAGCAAAGTGCCGATAACGTGTTGTGTGACATATTAGCTCGTTATATAGATATATAGAGATATGTATAGATATAGAGAGAGATAGGAGAAACAACAGACGAAGTGTTTATTCATTAATATGATTGTAGAGAGATACATCAAGAGACCTCTGGCCCTCTTTATATAATAGAGGGTAGAGTTACATATGCTAGGAAAGTCCAAGATAGACCCAATAATATCCTACAACAATGAGTATTTATTAGTGGACTATTAGGTCTAGAGTAAATTGCAAATAACCCACATGAAGTACGGGTGTTTTGCAAATAATTTTCTTGAATTGTAAAAGTTTGGTAATTATTCTTAGAGACGTTTATTTTGATAAGTGATTGTTGACTAGTTTTAGCAGGGTGTGGTTATGTTTGCATTTGTCAATTTCGGTTTTTTTTTTAATATGGAGCTTTTTGAGCATTTAGATACTGATTATATACTGCGGTAGCCGGTAACATGACAGTATTGTAGGAATGTTAATAAAAACCAGCATGTCATGTATTAGATGTTAATGGTTATTTTTATTTTTCTAGACTGAGTATGAGAGGTAGAAGGTTTTTCGTAAAGGTGGATTCGAAGATTATTGTGATCTATAATCTAAGAGAAAAAAACATGTAAGCATTATTACACTCAATGCTCGTGCACAGAAGCATTTTTTGCTTTAATGAGTTTTTTTTTTGTCGTAACTTTACGATGTTTTCTTCTTTTGCTTTCAACTAATTTTATGTGCCTAAAAATTGACAATTTCCACGTATCGAAAGAATGGTTTCCAAAATAGACCACCGTAACTAAAGTCGACATGCCTTTTTAAACCGGTCATGACTCATGTGGGTTAATTGCAAAACGTAGATAATTAATGAGGTTTATTTTGTAAGTTTCCATAATTGATGGAAGTATTTGCAAAACACATGTAGTTCATGAGGTTTATTTGCAGTCTACCCTTTAGAATAATATGTACAGATATGTACACCCCATTTAGAAACTTTGGTTGATTGACTGTTGGGTTTTGTGGGGTACCCTTTTTTTGCTTTTTTTTTTTATTTCTTTGAGATAGGGAAACGTGGCAACGTTTTGGACACGGAAAGGAAGCTGAGTAACTGATAAATTATGCTTGAAATGACAAATTTAACATTAATTTTATCTTTTATAAAAAATTAAAAAACTTGTCATTCATTAGTATTAATTTTCTGTAAGCTTAAATTCTTATCGAAATGTGGTATAAATCAGTCTTAATTCTGTACAGTGACGGAATTGTAAATGGGTCCAAATTCTATATAAAAAAATTCACACCCTGTATCGGTGTTTTTTTTTTCTTGATATGGGGAGACGAATGTTCATATTTTTTTTTAGAGATTTTAATCAAAATACATAGTTTTTTTTTTTACTTTTTCGCTATTCTTTTTTTGTAAAATCGGGGACCTCGACTACCCCAGCTAATTGCTTTACTCCATATTTACATCGTTAATTGTTGTTAAAACAAGTTATGCTGGAGCGGATCCAGAATTTTATATTTGTGGAGCACAATTTTAATATGAATCAATCAGATAGTTAAATCGAGTAAAATATATAGAACATAAAAAAATGAATAACATACACATACACATACAAAAACTAACAAATCAGATAGTTAAATACAACATACATACACTACATCTACAACCGCTTACAAATAAAAAGAGAATAAATTTTTTCATAATATTTTTGTTAAATATTCATAAGTTTGATTTTTATCCCAACACATAGGCTCATAGTATCAACAATATAGTTATATGAAGTTTATTGTTTAATCTCTGCAAAATCCTAAAAATTAGATTTTTAATTTTTTTTAAATATAAATAAAAAATTCAAACAATTGAACAATATAATTTGCACAAATAAAAAAAACGAAAATATTAAAGAAAATTATCAAATTTCAGCATATATTCAATACAAAATTGAAGAATAAACCCTAAATTACTTGATGACGCAATGACTCTTGAGTTAGACGGAGAGTAAAACCGATACGAAGACATGTGGTGGACAAAATAGGTGAGATATAAATTTATATTAGTACTATTACTATAGCCGCCGAGAGTTTTACAATTCGTCAATTCTATTCTGTTTTAGAGGGAGAATACATAATAGTTTTTTTTAGTTTATATACTAAAATTTTATATTTAATTAATTATACATTATTTCATGAGTTTATATGTAATTTTACAGAGTAAAAATTTGAGACCCCTCTCAAGTATAAAAAGTTCAGTTTTGGCAAGAAAAATTAACCGTACCACAATTAGAATCTCAAGAAACAACTGTTACTTGGCAGTGTACTTATCCATTCAAATTCAACAGAGGGGGAATTTTTTTAGTTTCCAATATAAGAAAAACAAATTGAATACAACATGGGGCCGCATCATATGATAATGGCCAGTTGGACTATTGAATGTCGACAAAAGGCTTATTTTGGTATTTACCATAAATACGTTACGATTATTACTAAAAGATGTCACGTGGTCAGGTCCATTTCTAACAAGCGTCCGTTACGTGTTGCTCAAATGTTTATTTCACTTTATCTCCCTTATGTTTACAAAAATACCTAAAATTACCTTCAAACATAATCCATGCTCTAATTAAATAATTATGCTAACGAGTATTTGAGACATCGTTTAAACATTAAATAGTTTTCCAAATTCAAATTACAAAAAGTATAATACAAAAATTGTTGTATCTATATTAAAACATTATTGATTTATCAAATTTATATCTTTAATTTACTCAATTTATGAAAAGTAACAAATATTATACATGGCTTAACCAATGAGACGAGAAATTAGCGCTCTAGATCATTGCTCAAATTTACATCGTCTATTCAATAGTATGTGCATTTTTGTTTTGTTTTTCGTTTGCTTAAAAGAAATGAACATGAGATGAACACTTTACAAGCTAAACATATGAATCGTAAATAAAATATTCACCTCATTGTCCACCATGAACCAGGTATGAATCCGTCGTTCAAAAGTTATATAATTATATCAATTTCAAATATTATAGATATAAAATGAATCTCGATAGTTTAAGTACTATTTTAAAATTGGAGAGAGGCATATGCAGCATTTAACAGTTGCTGGAGTTCTTACTGAATTTCAGGCCCTATAGTTTCTTGATTTGGTGTTTCCTTTTATTCCATTTAAAATATGAAATGATAGTAACTGAAATTCAGTATGTGAGAACCTTGCAGTCCGCAGATGTAATAGTAATGCTATTTTTTATGTGGGAAAAAATACGTTTAGTGTATCGTACTACTATTGTTTAACGATTTAGGTATTAGACAACCAATTTTAACAATTGAGGTACCAAACTACGGAATTTGTCACAATTGAGTACATACCATTAAATAAAATGATTAAATTGCACTCAAATTCTCTTGGCTACCACAATATGAGTGCAATTCTATCAACATACGTCAGATATAGATCCCAAATGTAAGATATAATTATTGCAATCTCGTCGATTTATGATGTTAGTTCCTTAATTGAACGAAATTTCATAATTCGGTATCTCAATTGTTAAAATTGGTAATACAATACCTAAATCATTAACCGATGAAAATTCGATACACTAAATGTATTTTTTAATTTTTATATGTTGAGAAGGTAATTAAATCTTTGCCGACAAATTATATCATTACAGTGGGTTGACAATGATTGTCCAACCGTCTGGCCCCACGGCTGACAATGATTATAGATTCGAACCCATTTTGTAAAAAGCTCTAATTTTTCAATTTGATAAGGGGCAAATGAGCTTTAAATACGAGTACAAATACGCCAAATAGTGCACGACGGATTTTAGCCCGAAATAACTTGTCCAACGCCTAATCCCGCTTAACGCCGCCTAACTACCTCAGCTCTTAGGTTGGAACCTAGTTTTCGTATAGGCTCTTTTTAGAACACTTAATACGCCTGGTTTTAATAAAAGTATCTCTAGACCAAAAAATCTAATGAAAAAAGTACTGGTAATATTGCCAGTCAAATTTACAATCCATCAGAATTACTTCAAAAAAACAATATTCAATAATAGTACGCACAAAGACGGTGAAAAACCGACAGTGAGGCAAGCCGGAAGGCCTGGAAATGACTTGATATTCAAGTTAGCAACCCTAGCCATGAGCTTAAAACTACACTTTTGGAACTGAAAACAAACCGCTTTGAAGTCATCTCGAACATAGATGGTTATGTGAACAAATTCATCCGGCATGTTAATACAACTTACGCAAAACAAACTTGACCCATAAAAACTAGCAAATTTTGGTTTCAGAATTTCTTAGACGTTACTAGGTACATGTCAAACAGCTCTATCACAGATATCTCATCTTACAATTCTGAGAATAGAGTGGTACTACTAATTAACTTGCTCCATAATCACCTCAAGTTCCGATTTTGCCAGCGCCAATAGGACAGATAGGCAGGCAGGCAGCACCAAGTATCAAACATTATTCAGGAATGTTATGCTCAAAGCATATAGATGGTTAAGCAAAACATAATAGATTCTACAAACTGAGATTGTTACAAGCGTGTTAAAGTTAAAAGTACAAATTAGGAAAAAAGAAAGAAGAAATTATTCGTTGTCTTCCAGATTCTGCAGGCATAAATTTAATTGGAGGAAAAGAGTAAGAAACAAATAAGCTCACTGTTGATATCCATTCAACATAGCCATTTCATCTGAGAATACAAATTTACTACACACCAGACTACGGAATGAAGATACAGTTAACAACGTTCATTTCTTGTGTAAACAATCGCTTCGTATCACATATCTAGTTGTACAACTCGGCACGAAAAAATGAACCATCAATTAACATGGTTCTTGTTTTCAAAACAGTGGCCGTAACTAAAATACAGACACGAATGAGCTATTTGACGAACAAACAATTAGCACAATTAATCAAAACTATTTATCAACTAATCACAGATCACTTCCAAAAATCATCTGAAGTTGCAGCAGTTTGCTCGGCCTCTATTCAAGTTGTCCCATAAGCAAATCATCTGTCGAGGGGATTGGTAATGAGCCGTATAATAACCCACCATACACCCATATTGACAAAACTTCCAGCTATGTGAATATTGAACTGGCGTGGAACTGTTAAATTGCTCGACCCACATCCCCATGCTTACATCCTCCATCTTAAATAGCTGATATAATAAGAAGACAATAATTTATTTTAGTACTTTGGTCAGGAAAATGCAATGATTTTATTAAAAGGTTAAATACAATTTTGTACACTAACGTATCTTCCGATTTCAATTTGTATAACCACCTGCAACATTTTGCAATATTACAGAATAGTAAAATATTTTTTTGCTTGTACAAATAAGAAAAACTATAGCTTGGGAATTAAATTAGGAACAATGTAATAGAATGGAGTACAAAAGAATTAGAGAAATGAAAGGAGAGAGTGTAAAATACTTTGTTTTCTTAACTAATTATTACCCAACCTATGAAGTTTTTTTTTCAAATTGGTTGATTAAGTGTACTAAAAATATAATGCTAGTGTGCTGATTGCTAAATTCAGTAGGTCGGTGACTTGGTATATAAAATCGAAAAGCAGATCATTGTTCGTGTTATCATGTACACGTAATGACGCCTATAATAAAAAGGCACATCTGATATAAATATACGGTGGTGTTACATACCCGTAATCGCCGATTGACGTGCTGAGAGAGAATAAAATTTGCAACATCAATAGATATTATGTAACCAGGACCATTAGCATAGGGAGGATACACTTCTTCTGGCCATTCCTGTTACACCAGACAAATATCCATGAAAAATCGACCCTTAAAAAACCCTACTTGATAAATTTCTTCAATTAATAGGCTGCCATACCTCGTAACTAACTGCCCATTTCCCATGTCTCAGAGGCCGGTGCAAGAGATTAAGATTGCCCATGTAAAGAGACCGTTTAGGAGAAATACCTTCAATTTCTTTCAAAACAGTGTCTACTCTAACAAATGTATCATCATCACATTTCATAATGTGAGCAGCTGTAACATTCTGAACCTGTAATACGATACATCACATTTCATAAAGTGAGCAGCTGTAACATTCTGAACCTGTAATATGAAATTATCTGTCTCCTTAAGTGGGATAGTATAAAATGCTATTCAGCTAATTATAAAACTATTTCCCTGTATCGTACTACTAATAACAATGTTGTGGATGGAAAAAGTAAATTGTAGAAGTGAACTTACACCATACTCGCAGATAGCAATAGTTTTAAGAACAACAAGTTCATAGCGGTCCATAAACGGCAAAATTACAATATCACCAAAGTAAGCAGCTTCCTTCTTCAAAATTGCATTCACCTCCTTCCTTGGGTTCTGTATGTATAAACACCTACGTATTTGTTAGTCTAAATAGAATAAAAGTGTAACCAGTAATATTATAAGTTGATAACAGTTTCGAACACTTAAGGTATCACGTTATATGGATTCTGTATACAAACACCAGAATTGGCGATTAGTACACTAGCCTCACATTTCTCAGTGATTCAGTACACTTGTTGTACTTAATCATCATCAAACTAAGCATTTTCCCCAAGAAATTGGGGTCGGCTATATGAAACCATATGTGAAATTTCGCAATAGTGAATTTTCCTCTTTATCCGTTTCTAAACATACTGGTTTCATTAATAAACACCAAAGTAATAACAGTTTTGAACAGCTAAAGTATCACATGATATCTATTCTGTGCACCAACCTACCAAAATTGCCGATCAGTACACTTTCACATTTCTCAGCGATTTAGTACACTTAGTGTACCAAATTGACGAAAGAAAACATAGGTTTGAATAATATTTTATCAAATTAATAAGAAAGAGAGAAAAACTATACACTCAAAAAAAAATCTGCTTTGATGGACTATTTTCTTATTTATTTTAGTCCACACAGTATGGTCTATTCCATGTACTGTACCAAAGCAAACAAGAAATACTAACTTTCATAGCATCTAGATTTTATAATATGTTAGTGTACTTGTAAATAACCCTATGCACTTAATATTTTTTTTAAGACGAAAGCCTTTACCAGTGCAACAAAGAAACGCACGACTACTTCTGAGGTTTTAACTGACGAATATCGCATCCAAGTTTTCCTAACTGCCATGCGTTCTGCAAAATGATTTGTCGCAGAGAGTATCCCAATGAAAAGACGAATAGGTCCTTTTGGCAAAGGTTTAGCTTTCCATTTTTCATTCATCTCGAGTACTCTTTGTGGTGAGAAGCTAGGATGAGATGTTGGCAGTGACGTGGCATAAACAGAATGGACATCCACGTTACCTTTAATTGCCAGACCAGTTGCATCTTCAAGTGTGAACCCCTAAATTAACAGAAATAACACGATCAGAAATACGTTTTCCTGCTTATCTAAAAGTACCACACTACAATAACTGAGACAATTAACAAAATATGCATCTTAGGGTAACTAAATCGTTAATGAGGAAGACACCAGAGCAAGTATCCAAACAGTAATACATAAAACAAACTTGTGAGAACAAATGGGTGCTCTAGAGTTTAGAGCCAAAACAGGTGTACAAACTAAAGGAGTGAAGTAGAAGTGGATTAAAAATGGCCTTAATATAACTATTCTTGCCAAGAATGGGCAAGATATTATCTATTGTTTTTTCCTTGTTATTGATAATTAGGTATTGACAAAAACTATCATATTCGTGTTTATGGAATTAAAAAAGAGTATAGCCGTTGATAATCCTGCCGATAATAAATAATCTCTTGTTTTTTTTTTTCCGGCAAGTCTTTTACTCTTGTTAGTACAATGTCATTTAATATTTCCAAACTTTTTCCTTGGGATTGGGAAACTCTATGTGACAAATCATCAAGTATTACCACAGACGATTGATGTAATTTCATCATCCAAATATGTCGATGTAGAGGCAGCACAGACGCATCGGCGTATCTAAAATTCTAGTTCTCCACATATCTAAATTAGTGAACTATAATCAAGACCTGAGTGTGTGTTTCTGAAGTCTGAACATTTTGTAATATTAACTTATGCCAGATGATAATGTGTTACAAGATCAAGCATTGGGACACAACATTCCGTTAACTAAAAGAAAAGTAGCGACGAAAGTATATCTTACTGACCTAACATGGAAGAGCCTAAACGTTATGTTTAAAGTCCAGAGTTCTTCTTGACCAAAAAAATCCGGAGTTCTTCTTTGACAAAAACATCTTGCTTGAAATCACATAGTTGTTTGGTGAATGGTAAACCATTCAAAGCACTGTAACTGTCACCAATCTGATGGCTGAGATACTCTCGAAAACAATAATTGTTTTGTAAACATAAAAACAAATATTCTGGCACATCTATAGAGCAAGGACTTCCAATATAAGTTCAAAACTCATATAAGAGATATAACAAAGAACTTACCGTTCTATAAGGAAAAGAAGTGACATGTCGACCACCAACGTTAATGTGATATCCATCGACGCCGGCCCGTATAGTCAAAATAAATAGTCTACCCTCCACAAATGGAAATGGCCATGTTACGTCTGGCCTTTTATGACGACCAATAAATCGATTAAGCCATGAGGTCGATTTGGTCTCTTTTGTATCCACTATATCGTTCCTCATCCATTTTTCACATCTCACGTGTCCATCAACTGTCAATAAATCAATGTTTTTTAATGCGAAACATTAACGAGTAAAGCATGATTTTAGCATAATACAGTATTATATCTGTATCTACAAAATAATTATATATAATGGCATTACATATTTCATATTCAGTAACTTTAAAAAGGGTCTATAATTCAAGTCACAGAAAAGCTTTACGATATAAAGATTTCGTCACCATTAACAATCTAGTATATTTATGCTTATGCTTTGAATAATGTAGCTACTTCTAAGCTTTTTGGACCGCAAAAATAATCCTCGAGTCATAACTTAGAGCTGTTTCAAGTTTTCAGCAAAACATAATAAAAAGTTTCAGCTTTATGTTCAAAGAGTAGAGCAAAAACTTAGTTTCAAGCTGACATTTAAGCGCTATGAAACAAGTTTCTAATAGTAGAGCAAAAACTTAGAAAAGAAATATCGCACATTTAGCCCGAGGTATAAGTCCACAATGTAAAATTGCTAATTTCCATCTCATCTAAAAGACTATAAAATTATCAAGGGTAAGTATATAGTTACCTAACACGTCATCGTCGTTTCTGGATAATAAACCATCACACCTCTGAGCATTCGCCCACTGCATCCTATAACACGTATTATGCTCAATAACAGGCCGTTGGCTCCAATCTCCCGTTAGCCTCGGATTTAAATGCAATATTTTTGGAGGGTCCTCACCGACAACAGACTTTAGCCCTTGTAACTCAACCACAAATTGCGAAACCAAAACCGACCCGTTACCATTTCTTATCCTAGCAAGTTGAGGAACATACTCAAAATGAGCTGCATGAGGTGTCCCAACGACTGTTATCGAAGAACCCGCAGCTAACCCACACGGTAAAAACATAATATCGTCTCTCTTAGCTAAATCCTCACCTCTCACTTGCACCCACGAGGGGCAAGACTCCGGTTTCCCTTCGAGAACCGAATTTTGAGATATATCCGCTAAATCAAAGTTACTAACTTCTTCCCAAGCCTTAGACCCTAATGTCCAAGCCTCGTCCGCCATTTTTTCTAAATCCGATAAATCCATAGTACGGTTCTTACGCCTCATTATCTCACCGGTAATACGACCATAATGGTGTTGTAAAGGCTTTATAGGAGCAGCTAGTTTATTACGTGGCGAATTAGGTACATTTTTTTGGTTTTCATTATCTTCTAATCTCCTGTGAAATGTATCTTTATACACACTACCCAGAGTAGGATTACTTAAATCCTCGTTTTCGATCAAAACTCGGTGCCTATCATCGCCACCCAAAATCGAAGCCATTTCTAAGAATTGAGGGAACTTAAAAGCTATAAAAATCAAGTACAATGCTGCTATACCCAACAATAAATGGGACAATCTGAACCTCCTAATATTATTAGGTGGTTCATTTTTTGCTCTCTTCATCATATCTTTTAAAACCCGGATAAAAAGATCAGATCTTTATCGAACACCGATATCACAGCACCTTAATTTATAACAAAATCCAGAAACCCTAAATATATGCATAATCTAGATATTTCTCAATTGAGAAAATACCCAACAAAATTCCTGAGAATATGTTTGCAATTGAAAAAGATTGAAGGGTTTAATGGAAATAAGAAGATAGAATTAAAAAATTTATTGATCAATTAGTATAACCTATTTTGGTTGATAACTGGTTTTTTCAGAAGGGTTAATAGAAAATAATTCGATCAAGGAAGAAAATGGAAAAAAACTACTGATTAATATAAATTAGGATAATAATACTAAGCAATGTAAGGTTGAAAAAAGGTGAAAATTTTAACTCAAAGGAGATGCAGTTTTTTTTTTTAAAAGCCTTTTTTCTTTTTCTTTTTCTTTTTTGGGTATATTTGAGAGATTATGAAGAGGAGGAAACTGGGAGAGACAGTAAAAAGAGAGAAATATTGTATTGTTTATTATAAAAATTACATTTTTTGTATGTGTGTTATAAAAAAACAATACTGTACTTAGAGTAATATTTTAGATTTTACATTAATAAAATAATTTTAAATGATTTAGGAGTATGTAAATGTAACTGTATATTTAAAAATCAATTAAAATTAACAAAGTCTTAATTTATCTTAAACAACCGGTTACTGAGTTTTTTATTTTGTGCAGTCAATCAATTGAACGACACAAAATACCGTTTTCAAAAATAAATATTTAATTGTTATTTTTTAAAAATTTTGATTAATAATTAAATTTATGGTAGTATCCACTACGGTTATGTATTTTTATTTGAGTTTTTATTATGTTGTAAAATTTGTTTTTAATTTATTAAAACATAATTTGTCTAATATATAATAAAAATTAAAAAATTAAATTAATTATTGAAAAGTTATCCTCTAAAACTTCATTTTTTAATCAAATGGTTATAAAGATTTGTGTGAGACCTTGTGAGTTTTTCATCCACTTTTATTTAAAAATTAATAATAAATAAAGAATGTCCCATCATTAATTAAAAAATATATCTTATGCAGTTGTACTAATAATCTTAAAAAACAAATACGAACATGCATCACAAGAATATGGGTTATTGTTTATTGGATAATTAAAATCTTCGCCCTAATGGATACCGGATCGGTTATGAATCTGATCTAAGCCCTTTTCACTATGCATGCATAACATTCGTTTCGAAAGCAAAAGGCTGAAAAATAATACTATTTTGATATGTATTGTCTTCCATACTTAATACTCTTTCATTTATCGGCTTTCATAACTTTTTCACGTAATTGCATACGTTAAACACGTCACATCATCGGTCATAACTTTCATGCAATAATGAGTAATGACAAGAAAAAAATATTGTATCACTCCATAAATTTCTAGTGTTTTTGCATACACTAACATATTTTCCTATTTTGATTAGAAAACTGAAACAATGATGAAAAACTTTAACAATATCCAAAAAACCAACTCCGTTATTTTCTAACAAAGAAAGGACTTTTCTTATTTGAAATTTAAAATATAAGGATCATATAGAATTTTCACTAAAAATACAAGGACTATTAAAGTAATATCCTTTTTAATAATTTTAGTCATGTTGTGTGACATATTAGCTAGATATATAGATATGGAGATACAAGTATAGAGAGATAAAGAAGTCGTCTTTTATTCATTGATAAGTGTAGAGAAGTTACATCAAGAGACCCCCTAACCTTCTTTATATAATAGAAGGTAGGGTTACATATGCTAGGAAAGCCCAATAGAGGCCCAATAGAGTAAGGCCCAAGATGGACAATAATATACTACAACACTCCCCCTTTGGACGTCTTGATTTCTTCGTCTTCATGTTGTCGATCTGAGTCGAGTTCATTCGCAGTGCTAAACACATAAAAACCTTAGGGCCGGAAAACCCAGTGTGGGACAAAACCGGTACCTAGGAGAAACTGTGTAGCCGAATGATATAGGCCGAAATATCATGTAAGTAACTAACCACAAAACAGTGTGCCTCATCAAAACCTTGCCAGAGCAAACCCAATGGGAAAATCTCTAGTCGAAGGAAAAAGAGTGCAACAATGGTAGTCGTAGGGATCAACCACAAAACAGGTGCCTCATCAAAACCTTGCTAGAGTAAACCCAGTGGGAAAAACCTCTAGTCGAAGGACAAAAGAGTACACAGTGGTAAGAAGTATACAACAGGATACTCCCCCTAATTTCGGCAATCTTAAGTGAGATAAGATGGGAACGTGTCTCGCTAAAAACCTTGCCAAGGAAAACCCAGTGGGAAAAAAAACTTTGGTCTAAGGACAAAAAGAGTACACGAGCATACGACTGGATGCTCCCCCTCACTTGCACACGACAGGGTGCGAGGATTTCGACTAAGTAGTAATTAGTGCAATAAGCATTCACCTGGATGCTCCCCCTCACTTGCACACGACTGGGTGCAAAGATTTCATATTCCAAGAAAGAGTACGAGCATTCGACTGGATGCCTCATTTACTTACATACGACTGGATGCAAGAAAATCTAATGTGGAATAGAACGAGCATTCAACTGGATGCTCTTAAATTTCATTTGTGAAGATTAATTTCGGCGAGAAACGCTAAATAGCATAATGTAGTCATGTCTCTCTTGATCAATAACAACAAGTTGTCTTCTATGACAAGTGTTTTATCTGGATCATGAGACAGAACATATGTAATTCAAATATGACTAATACTAGCTCGAAGTCATATACACTCTCTAGTCGTCTCATAGAGCACGAATAGATCAGAGTGATTCACTTGGAGTCATTCCAAGACCTCCAAGATGTCGCCTTATTCCTAATGGTAAAGACATACCATGTTAGGAATATCCCTTATGCGGGTCTGATAAGTAACCAGCATCGGTATAACCGAAAAAAGGTTGCGTTAATTCGAGTACCGAAGGGGGTAGGTACACTCGATGACGCAAATGGGATAAGACAAGCCCTCATCCACAGTTACCTTAAGGTAATGGGAAAATGTCTTTTATGCCATTTCGATGGCAGCGTGTTAGCGCGATGCTGTGTCGAGCTATACCATTCACAGCAGACGAGATGTTCGTCCTAGCACATTAGACCAAGTACAATAATGCGCTTATTGTACTTAGATATGAACATCATGGTTCAATATCTCTTCATCGTCACATCAGGGACGGAATGGGTCTATATCAATGTCTAGTGATCGAACGATCATGGGAGAATCTGACGACTTAGCGTCATGATGAATACAACGTCATAACACCTTCTGGGTGTAGTCTGAATCATGGACTTAGATTCAATCTTTACGGGAGTCGATCATCAGGCCGAGTCACTACCGTTTCTTCCCAAGATCCTTCATCTCGAAGGCAAATCCAAAAATGGATCGCGTAATAAAACACGCAAGGGCATAATACTTGTTCAAGTATCCCAAGCTAATCAAGTACTCACTTAGGCGGTATACCACATCCGCTCGGATTATATTAATCCATATAGTGAACGTCTCAGTTAATTGAGATCGTGTTCCGTGGTCAGGAACTACTTGATTTAAGCATTATGAAGTCACACAGGGACCTTCATCTATATCGCTTTGTCTAAATCCCTATAGAGATAAAACCGTGACCACATTCATGGCTGCATACTCAGTTTTTCGGAAACTACTAAACTGGTAAAGTAGGGAACTATTATAATGTCCATTACAAGGAAATCAACCATCTCGTAATCAATTCCAAGGTGTGAGAGAAGCCATGCGCTACTAGGCGAGCATTCTACAATCTCATTATTCTCATCACTTTTCCTTACGAATAACCAAATAAACAAACTCGTTTAACATTGGTGGTGTTGGAGCTACAGGTCCGAACACACTTTCGCTAAGGAGTCTACTTGGATTGCAAGTTTCCATTAGGTCAATCTATTCTACGTTGACTTCAGGCAACGGTACATGGTTCCCTGTCATAATTTGTTCATATTATCAGTCGTCACCGAATATATGAACAAGTAATCAATGACAGTCTCGTTTCGCTTCAATATTGTCTAAGATATCATGATCGACAGATATTTCGAGATTCTTAGGATGAGGAGGAAATCACACATCTCCTTGATCCTTTATAATCTCGTGCGACAAATGAGTTTCAGTTCACCACCTCTAGGGCTGAACGAATTAAGAACCGCTCAACTTCCTCATATCTTGGGAAGGATGACAGACTGACGGCCGACGGCAGCGTCCTTTGCTTGGCGGGTTCGGCCAAAGCAACGTGTTACGACAGGAACACGGCGTCCGACAGGGACGTCTATCCTTGCAAGCATTTTGCAGCAGGTATAAATGATCTCGTGACATCTCATAAAGTCATTAAATGCGTCCGGCATTTAGTTAGACTTGAGGGAGTCTATGCACATACTTATCACTAAGTGCAGTATTGGGATCAAGCTAAGACTGAGTGGGTTATGCCACGTTACTTCACGTCGTTCCTTATCAACGGTAACGTGCAAATCTCCCCCTAACGACGGGGAGAACAGTCTTAGCGATGTCACTTTCGCATATCATGCGGTAAAGAGATCGCTTGCCAAGGTTACTCTATCAAATGATAGGCAGGAGATTCATAATCGACTTATGTCCCCTTCAGAGGTCCATATTTTGAACGCTAGAGCGGCTCAATCAAAATATTAATTAATCACTTTAAACACGCGTTAATATGAGACTTCTGGCTCATAACCAGTAACCAGCTGGTACGCATATGGTGTTTGAGTGTCTATGGGCCTCATAACGGACCAATGCAGCAAAATAGCATAACCCCACACGGAAATATAAATCTTGGTGCGCAAGACCAAGAAATGCATGCAATCATTTACAGCCGCATCATCAAACTTTCCGTGAGTCCATTTGGGTCTGAACATAATCGACAGGATGTTCAATTTCAATTTCCAAACTCAAGTAATTCAAATCGAAATTTCGATTATTACTCTTCGGAATTATCAAGTCGACTAGACTTTTCAGGATAATCCGGATCATGAGCCATCAACTTAATGATAGGGCTAGAAGTTTAGGAAATGCTGCATTTCTGTGGACAACAATAATCATGTGACCTTATTGTCGATGCATCAACCATAACCATTTATATTTATGGTCCGTCTTATGGTTGGATAAGTCCACAATAACTCCTTCAATTCTTTACAAGAATTCTACGAGTTCTTTTCGTGATCTTTACACATACTAGTCTTTCAAAGTGAGCATTAGTGGCATGAATTTCGGATTAATTACGAAATATATTCTCAGAGAGAATCCAAATGCGATGCGATTATAAATCAAGCATCGTCTTTTGACCCGGGAATATCTCATCCGGTCAATGCCACAATATCAAAATGCTCTTATCAATCGACGACAGGCGAATGATAGTACAGACAATCATGTCTTAGCATTTAAATCATTTATCATTTCGACGACAGGCGAAATGATAAGGTAATTTTAAATGCTTTAAAGAATGTGGTAGCAACCACTTGAAAGACATTTCAACTCCTCTAAAATACGCTTTTGGTCGTATTGAATGGAGGCTATGTAAAGAAATTTCAATTCTTTCATGAGCTATTACCAGGTAACACTGGTTTTCTCGAATATTTTATAACTCAACAAGGTACGACAGGACCTATAGGAGTATAACGCCTCATATTTGACAAATCAATTTGGCTTTACCAAAGATTTCGATTTGGAACGACAGGTCCAGAATCGCTGTCACTGAGTACACTTTTAGGCAAGTAGTTGGTGAAATTATGTGGTACATTGTTACCCACTATTTCCAAAAAAAAACCAACTACACCACAAGTATTGCCTAAAATTTCATAATTTAAAGTTTGGTCACATTTGTCAAAGGAATTTGCTCAAAACACTTTAAATTATTTCGAGAAATTTCGTAAAACAGGCAAACCATAATCCAAAAGTATGTCCAAATGGAAAAATCATAATCCAAATGGAAAAACATAATCCAGATGAGCGAAAAAATGGCTCAATGATTTATCAAAATCAATAAAGAAAGGTGTCAAACTCATTTGAGCCACAAAATCGGGGGTCTCAAGAGTTTCCTTTCAATTAGCTTTAACCACATTAGCATCGGTTTTTCCACCTTTATAATAGTTGTGAACTATTTAAGGAGTACCGTGCATGACCTTTGTCTTTATAGCATAGAGTTGGCTCCTTGAGCATTATCTCTTATTTTGTGACAATGGGCCATATTGTTCCTTTCAATTACTGTCTTGGAGCCACAGGTTTTCGATTTTGACGATTGTCTAAAATCTCGCTTGGCTAGGCGATTCATCGGGATCGCGACAGTTCGAGACAAATAACACATGTCTCGGTTCTCGATTCGTGGAAAAAAATATACACGAAGAGCATTAATATCAGGCAAACAATTCGCCATTAACCCAATAGGATTAAAACTACTCACCGGGGTAATTTTCTTATCCAATAAAAGATGGGTGATAAAGGAACATGGTGAATATAAATTCACGATACTGCTTATGGAATACAATTTCCAAGATAGTATTTTGGTGAAGGATTGCTCCAATATGTCAATTTCAGACATTTGTTCACCATAGACGTCATCACGTCTCAAATGTGGCGGCGGAATAAAATCAACGCCTTAGCATTCATCCTGATGGTAACAACAAACTCGTGTTTTACTCATCAAAGATGGCATCCAAAAAAAAATTGGGCATCATATTTTCACACATCAGGGTGACTAACATGTGGTGACGGATTAAAATCAACGTCTAAACAGTCGCAAGTATGTTTTGCGAATTTTCTCATCATAGATGGCATCCAACATGTGTTGGGAGTTCTGGATTATTTTCCATATAAAACGACTGGTTTATATGTTTATGGTTTGCACAAGCATAAACTTTATTTCGAAAACGACAGGTTCGAAAAATAGTTTTGCTTTTAATGTGAATAGGTTCTCATTGATCGAACGACAGGTCGATACAGAGACACCAATTCGGCGAAACATACATCACTATATAAACACACTCGGGGAAATTATTATTTAGTCAACCCCTTTCGGTAGCTCTACTTGAAAAACGACCAGGAAAGACGGTGAGGGTGGAGGGCACGAATGCCACTTAAAACCCGACCTCATTAGGATATCGACTTCCGCCTATATCTTTCCTAGACATCGTATCCAAATAGGTGAGCCTATTTAGGGAAGATTCATAATTTTTCCAACTTAAATGTGAATATATATGATTTCGCAAATTTACATATCTTATACATAACAGCAGTAATAATATTACATGGCAGTAATTATTAACATGGCAATTCATAAATTAATTCAATTAACATGCAATGTTATTTACTAGCCAATTAATCAATTATCATGTACGTATTTATGTTAGATATGGACCAAATTTTACACATGGGAACACATATAGTGTTTTAAATGTAACATACATACTATATGGATTAGTACTGTAATTTGATTAAACTACATTCAGTTTTTACAGACAGTACACAAGTATTAGTGATTTGCATTGTGGTCCCTACTGTTTTCGAACTGACAGATTTTGTTTTACAGGTTTATACTACTAACAATTCAAATCACATAGTCGTCAAACATCATATGTAACAATTGAACATGCAGAACCTACGTTTTTACTAATGTATACAACTAATTTCAATATAGTAAGACGCATGGGTCATGGGCAGGCTATTTATCAATATCACATGGAATTCAATCTAATATTGAACAATTTCTAGCAATACATAGTTAATGGGACGCATGCGGTTGTACTACTATAGGGTTTGATTTTTATAGATATGGCATGACATATTACTGATGGTGCAATTTTTAATGGTGAATAAAGCAACCAGTTTATCAATTCTAATTGCAGTAAAATTAATTTTATTTATGCTAGCATGCAGTTTTTTTTTTTTTCTTTCCTGTCACAGGTACGATCAAATAAATATTATTTACCGTACTCCTGGTATGTTGGGAAAGACCGATAAAAAAAACCTTCAAACTTTGGCCGCATGTATATAACTCAATTTTCCAACATAAAAACCCTGGTCTTCGGACAAAAACTCAAATCTTATATCTTTACTCCAATCTCCGCAAGCAAAGTGCTGATAACGTGTTGTGTGACATATTAGCTAGATATATAGATATGGAGATACAAGTATAGAGAGATAAAGAAGTCGTCTTTTATTCATTGATAAGTGTAGAGAAGTTACATCAAGAGACCCCCTAACCTTCTTTATATAATAGAAGGTAGGGTTACATATGCTAGGAAAGCCCAATAGAGGCCCAATAGAGTAAGGCCCACGATGGACAATAATATACTACTACAACAAGTCATTAGTTTTACTGTCAGCTTATCATCTTCAACTAAATATATATATAAAATCTAAATTATTAAATATATATATAAAAAGAGATTATATATACATTTAATCATATTTCGAAATAATAATGGCGACTGTATCGCCTACTTGGTTGTATCCAGGTGATTTTTTATTTTTTTAATAAATTAATTTAGTAAAATTTGTATATATGATTTTGTGGTGAACTTTTTATATTTATTCTTTTTTTTTTTGCAGATAGAGGTTTAAGAAGCTTCATTTATGCTAATGGGTCAGCTAATAATCTCTTTATGAAGGTAAATTTGGCTTACTTTTTGATTTTTTTTTATATATGGAGTTGCTTTCAGCTATTTTTGTTTGGATGGATTCAATTTGTGCAAATTTATAATTTTGGAAATTAAAGTTATGGTTTAAATTACAATGGGATTTTTTTCTTCTGGAACTTTGGAAATTTTAGTTAGTATTGATTTATTTACAGTGGGATACACGATTTCGAGATTTTTATTTTGATTATATGTGATAGATAATGTTTAAATCGTATTTGGATTTATATGTTTCACTTTCATCTTTTTTATGTGGGAAGTTCTCTAAGAGCTTAGAGCCTTTCGTTTTTTGTTGATGAATTATCTCTCTGAACTGTTTAAAAAAATAATACAGTAATTGTACATTGTGCTCTTGGAGGGTGAGAAATGTGAAATAGTTTTAGCGCACTAAAGGATCCGTTTTCTTCGCTTAGGAATGATTTAGAATGGGGTGACTTTCCCGATATTCCCAAGGTCTAGTATTATAAAAAAAAATTATAGCAAAACGTAGTACATTTCATTTGGTCCATTTCGTTGTAAGGATAGACTACAGGGTAATTGTTAAAAGGAACTAAATGGCAGTTAGCTTAGGAGTAAGGAGTAAGCACTCAAGCGATGTCCCCCGTCCCCCCCCCCCCCCCCCAAGAATGAGAATCCTTTATTCTTTAACTCTGAGTAAGATTATGACATATTCTAAAGGCTCGTTTGGTTCCAGTTTTTAAACAAAAATAATAAAGTTTTTGACGTTGAAACAAAGTTGGGTTCATCTTCATCCAGCTTAAAGCTTCCAACTTTTCAGCCAAAAAACCAGAAAGTTCACATTTTAACTGATCAAATAAAATGCCGTCCAACTTCTAAGCAAAAATCTCATGAAAGCTGCAAATACGCAAGGCCTAAGTATATTTGACTAGAGCAAAGTTGTGCAGCCCGATATCCTGAATTTTTTTGCATCTGTGTAGAATTTGAATTTGGAATGCTCTTTCAGTAAATACATGCTGATGGTTTTATTTAATCTCCTGGGAAATCCCCAGATACCTTTTGCAGGGAAAACTGGACATAGCCTCACAGGTCCATATAGAAATAAATCCTCTTCAAATACACGGATAAGGTGTGAGAAATCCAAGAAAAAAGAAAGCTCTCATGAGGAGGTATCAATTGAACGAGCTCCATATTATAGTTACATGGACTCAACATCTGGCCAATATGAACCCGCCTCTGGTGCTCGTGCAAGTATTCCTAGCCAAGAATATTGGCCAGAAGGCACTGCCAGTCAGGTCAAAGCCGCTAGGGCCCCCGAGCCAGGTGGTGTCTCTACAGGAGCTCCGTCTTTTGGGAAAAAACCTGGTAGTAGGAGAGGAAAAAATAGGGTATCGGTTGCATCTTCACTCTCTTCGGAGGAGAGCATGGCTTTGGTTGATGACGTGGAGGTTGAAAATTCTGATGATGGGTCGGATGGGTCGAGAGAATTTTTGGAGAATGAGTATGTTGTTTATGAGAATGGAAAAGAGAGAGAAGAGATGAGTGAGTACGAGATGGACAAGAGAGAAGGACGTCCTCATCCTTTCATTGACCCTGAGAAGAAGAAACCGATAAAAGAGACGCTTTCAAGTGAGGAGCTGTGGTGGAATTGGAGGAAGCCCGAGAAGGAACAGTGGTCCAGGTGGCAGAGGCGGCGTCCGGATGTTGAAACGGTAAGTGTAAACATATTAAAAGGAATATAAATAGGCATTTCAATATCAGTGTAATGTGTTTTTTTTTTCTTATTAATGTTCTCGGAGGCTATTTTTTGTGTTGCATCGTAGGCAAAATTTTCATCAGACATTCTAGGTCAGACATGTAAATTGCATATTTTCTTATATATTTTATCAACAACAGCACAAAAAGTAGATTTAAGGGTTTGTTTAGGTTTCAGCTTTAAGCAAATCTTTTGAGCTTCAGGAAGAAAAAGGTTCATTCAGCTAAGCTTCTAGCTATTTTAGACTCAAAGTCCAATTTTCAAACAAAAAGCAATAGAATCTGTCTTATAAGCTGGAAAAACAAGGGATTAACATAGAAATTTCATATCTTGTTCGTAAGTATGCTTTATGCTACATAAAACAAGTAATCTTGCATTTTGACAAAAGATTGTGTTCCCATGGGTGTGCATTTGTGTTGTCCCTTCAGGTATTTCTTAAAGCTATGGCTGAAACTGGGCAAGTAAAGATTTATGGTGAAACCCCAACATTAACTGAGACCGCTCTGTATCGAGCTAGGCGAAAAATCTACAAAGAAGAAAGGTACTGTTAGTTTCTGTCTATATTATTCAACATTTAAGCATGTGGTGAATTGCTTCACTAACAGTTCTACTCTCGATTGTTTCGTTAAGTACTCTTAAGGCTGCATCGCTCATATCTTTCACGGAGTATGTAGTTTATAATTTGTGATACTTCTCTGTAGTCTATAGTTGATATTATTGCTCCAATTAGATATTCCTAAGGTGGTTTGTTTATCGAGTCACTTCCATCTGTACCTGGCGTCTTCTTGATAAGTTCTTCTATTCTTTATTGCTGCTATTTTATTTGTTGTGTTGCTGAACAAGTATTCACTATTCTTTTTGCAAAAATTTGAATGAGACCGAACTCAAGCGCATTTGAATGTACCCATTATATATTTACTTGTGGGCAGATTTAGTCCCTTTAGCAAGACCAGGGGCGGAGGGATAGTGTGACAGAAAGGTGCACAAGCACCCCCAGACCAATTTTTTTATAAATATTTACACAGGTTTTGATTTTTTTTGATTGGATATTTGATTTTTGCAACCCCGTTGACCAAACTAATAGCAACCCCCCAACGGAAAAAAAATTACCTATTAGTAAAAGTTAAGCTCCAATACGGCAATACACGTTTGGTTAAAAGTCCCAAAACATCTACTTTATGCATCTGTTCAAGTAGAAATTTACAGGTTAGTTGCTTGATCATAGGATCCGTTTTTGTTTTTTTTGTATATTGTTCGTATCATTGCAATTTTTTTACTCTTGTCTATCTATTTTCGCAACCCCATCATTTTGATCCTGGCTCCGCCCCTGAGCAAGACTGCAATAACGTAGGGGTTATAACCCACACTCAATTGCTATTTTTATCCTAGTTATCTTGATCCTTTTCCGTGTCCAGTGATGGTTTGACCTTATTTACCTCTATATAATACAGTCACTGTTTTGGGGTTTAAAATTGGGATTGCGTTGTGACTTATGACCTTGTTTCTTCAGGTCCTTATCCTTGATATCTGTTACTTTAGGACAGGACATGCGAATTGGTTCATTCGTTTCTTCATTGACATTGGCCTCCAATTCTAAAGCCAAATATTGCGTATACTAATTTCAAGCGGTGGTCTTCTAAATTGCATCATTTAAGATATTGCCGAGGAAAATGCATATGCTTTTTGAGCCTTTAAGAAGTTTGCATAATTTATTTTTTTCTCTAGGCTACAGGCTGAACAGGAGAGGCTGCAAGAAATCGGTCCATTGGCATATTACTCAGAATGGGTGAAGGCTTGGAAGAGAGACACATCACGTGAAGCTATACAGAAACATTTTGAAGAAACCGGCGAAGATGAGAACACCCAACTCATGGAAATGTTTTCATACCAAACAGATAAAGAATATCGCATAATGATGGGTACTGATGTTCGTATTAAAAGAGATCCTCTAGCAATGCGAATGCGCGAGGATCAAATTAAGCAAAGTATGTACTACTTTTCTTTGTCATTAGGTTTTAACCTTTCTTTGTACCACAAATGTGAGTAATCTATTTTGTGACAATCTAACTGATTACACTTAAAACTGATCAGTTATAAAAGTTTCTGTCAATAATTTTTCCAGCCTAATAATCGAGGCTTATACGTATGAATTGATGAATTTGTAGTGGAGATAGAAATACATTTTTTTTTTAAGTTCTCACTTCTCACTCTAGAGTTCGTTTGGAGAGTAGTCATCTCAAATTTGCCCTTCGTCCTTTGTACTTTGAATTTACTCCATAACAATAATATTATACTTTTAGTCCATTTCCTGCCCATTACGTTCATCTCATTACACTTTCAGTCTGTTTTTTTATATTTGTTTGATCTAGCAAACGGGAATAATTTGGGCGATACGTAATTGTATTTATGCGAGTAGTATATAGACCCATGTTATCTTTTATTTTATGGTCTTGGCTTTTTACAGCAGAAGGCTACTTAACTAAAAAAGCATTGAACGTTAAGCTGTTCGTTATCTATGCTTGTGGGTGATCTCATTATAACATCAACATTAGGAATATTTCGAAGGGAACAGGCACATTAAACACCTCTGCTACATTGGAATCTAATTTGTTTTTCCCAGTTTTGTGCTCAGTGAATTTTAGGAATGGACATATACTCCTCAAATATCTTGCTTTATTTCTAGTTCTCGTTACCTTTCAATTTCTAGAAGAACAACTGTCTATTTTAATTTACTGTTCCTAAATGTATGTGGGCATTTTCAGTTTGGGGTGGAGATCCAGTTTACCCAACAGTCAACTATATCCAAGATCCAGACGAGGTTATTGATTTCAGGAGTGCAGATTTTCACGAGCCAACACCCAATATGTTGGATTATTTGAAAGAGGTAAGATATTATGTGAATCTTGGAAAATCACTTAAATCTCAAATCATCTTGGATAAAAGAGATTCTACTTACAGGGGGCTTTTGGTTAAGATTTCAAATTTGAGAAGGGGTAATCATTATCCATTTAGTATTGTAATCCGGAATGAAGAAGTACTCGTGAATTGGACACTATATTACTACTAGTAAAGTGGAGTACATACAAGTTGTGACTATTATAATTTAGTTACCGGTATCATCAGAAGACAGTTTTGTGAATAATATTCTTATACCGCAATGTGACGTAGGATTTTGTTTTTGAGTATTTTGAAATTTCACTAATAATTAACCGTGTGACCTGTATAATTAAACAGCATCGGAAAGTAATCACACGAGAGGAGCTCGAGAATATCTTGTCCAAAGAGAAAACTGAACAAATTGAGGTATTAAATCAGTATCATAACCAAATTTGTTTCCTAAATTCTCTTTTGAGATGCATTATCTAATCAGGAAGCCTTTAATTGTCTAATGTCTATGATCTGTTTCTTTTCCATTCTGCAGGTTTCAGATATTGACGAAGCAATGGCACGAGCAGTTGATATTGGTGAAACAGATGTATGTTTATATAACTGGAAATGATTTTACTCCCTTCTATATTATAGTTTTATACTTCTCTTTTATCGTCTCAGTGCTGTAATGTAGTCAAACTTAACATTCTGATTTTACTGTTTTTGGGTTAATAGGATGAAGAAGCGGAAAGCGAGACGGAGGATAGCAATGAAGAAGAGAAAATAACACGAGACTGGAGTAATGTGAAAAGTATGCCCCATCTTCAGAAGAAAAAGGTGAATTGTTTAGTTATTACCATTTTCTACAAAATCACTCTTTTTATTTCCGTATTATTTGCCTAAGCTGTAGACAAAATAATATATATATTTTTTATTCTGGGTGTAGGAAAAACCTAAAAAGGATAAATTGTCCTTAGACGAAGCTGTGGACGATTCAGAGAATCTTACAGATTTTCTTCTCGACTTTGATGAGGAAGAGTAACGCAGTAGTCAGTTATGCTCAGGTTTACAACGAAGTCATAGCTTTCATTAGAAAGAAAAAGATCGTGATAGAGAAATTTAGCGAGTCAAAATGGAATGTTAGGACAATGAGTTAGTAGCAGGAGTTCATCTTATATAAGATTTAAGCTATGTAATATCTGCGTGTGTAATTCTCCCTTTTTCCACTAGACAAGAACATAATACGTTCCATAGATGCTTCACGTTTGTAGGTTGGTTAAATATGATTGTATGCAAGTAGCATGTTGCTTAGAAATTTCGTAATTTTCAATCCCACGTCATTTTTACAAGTAACTACAAGAAGCTAGCAAATGCCAAGCTTGCCAAGCTTAAAAGGCCGGACTCTTTCAATCACAAAAATTTGTTAAGAACATTACTTTCGAAATAGAACCTTGGTTTTCTAGCATAGCTTGCGAATTTCATCCCTGACTGCATGTATCTTTCACAAATATCACTAGTCTTGCATGAAACTATGAAAATCAGAGAGGTTCTTATTTCTGTGATATATTGAAGAATTCTGACAATAGTTTCATATATTCGACCTTCTGTTATGTGATGTATAAATTTATAATGTATTTGATGAGAAAAGGATACAAAAAGTGTCATATGGGCTTGAACGGACAAATACATGATACAGAATCAATCCAATAATACTTCAAATACAGATTCAATTAAACCATGAACTTCACACTCCAGGTCTTGAGTAAATTTATTTGTTACCAACTCAATTAAAATCAGGGATCATGACGTGTTTTACGAAACTTCGTGTAGATTAAGGCTTCATTAAGATATTAGCAGAGATCGCGACGTGTGTTTCGGAGAAAGAGGGAGAACCGTGAGTGAAATATAAATTACAGTGATAGTATACTCTAGTCGACATGCATTTATCCCAAAATGTGTTGCATTAATTGATTTTTTAGAAGGGATCGTGTTGTCCTGCAAAAATTGATTCAAAATTCTCAATTTTACCTTACCCTGAAATATTTGCTAATCAACCTAATCTACATCATATAGAATTTGGAAACGGTTCGTTGAAAGGAAAAACTTTAAAAACACAATCATGAAGAGCAATAAAATATAAACCTCTGTGGAGGTTGCTGGAGATGCGTTTTCCGGAGATGGAGACTATGGTGTGGGGTCGTCGGAAATCGTTGTGGTGAAGGTTGATTCGGGGGATTTTGTAAAAGGATGCAAATTTGAGTCTTTATTTAAAATTGAAAGTATAACACAATTTCTAAAAGAAGATTAAAGAGCTGGCAAATTTAAAAGAAAGACTAAAAGTAGCAACTTTTTACAAAAAAAAATCTAAAAATTAGACAATGTGATACTTTGGAAAAAAATAAAATTGCTTTTCTTCTAAATTTTTATAATTCAGATTGTGTATTTGCCATAAAGTCTCATCAGGGACCCATTTTGCCACCGATACCTAAATTAATTTAATTTGGCCCTACACTATCTAACTTAACACTTTGCTAGATATTGTTCAAAAGTGCATCACATAACATATCCCTAATATAGAATTCAAAAAAAGTATATAATGATGAATTATTATTATCTACGTAATGATAATGTAATTATAGCAATGGCTCCATTTATGTGAATCAAAGCATCTCCACATGCATCACATTTGATGTGTTTCTTAGGGTGGGGTGGGGCTATTAAACTTAGCCACAATATGGGCTTAGATTCTTATTTGTAATATACAAAAATTTATTTAGCCATTACTTGATGCACATCTATATTCAAATTGATCACCTTTTATTGTATGGTCTACATTCTTATCTTTGACCATTTGATCCACCATATTAAAAACTCAATGGAGAGAAATTACTTTCTTTTTAATAAATTATTATGATGGTAATAATATGTGACTAACGAACATTTATCCTTTTTTACGGTTTATGGCTCAAAAGATCCGGTACCGGAATCATAATTCAATTTTTTGGAGAATCGTTTTTTTGTTAGTACAATAACAATAAACGGTATAAAAAACCAAAACAAGACTTGAGTTTAAAACTGAGCTGACTTGTCTATTGATCTAAAAATTTAAAACTTTGTTTTCTTTTAGTATAATAAAGATAAACGGTATAAAAGACAAAAAAACCTGGAGCTTAAAACTTAGCTGACTTGTCCATTTCGATACAGAAAAATTGACTAAAAATACGAATTTATAAGTTTAAACTTTGTTTTAATATGGCTATGTAACTACACAAAAACATTTATTTATAAAACCTTATAATAGTATCTTAAAATGCAATTAATTAATGAATAAGTCAAAAAGTAAGCTAATGTTAATTAAATGGATGGTAAAAAATAGCCACAAGATTCGAAATAAAGACTTGTGACATAAAAACTTTACGATTTACCATTTGAATTAAGTTAATGTTTGTTTATTTGGGTAGAATATTAATGTAGAAAACCTTAAATTTATGAATTTTTCTATATAAAAAAATAAAAACAAAATTTTTGAGATGGCGGTGACCCACTCGCCCCCAATTGGTTCCGTCCCTGCAAAGATCCTTTCATGTTTGATGAAAAAAGAAAAGGTTCTATTATTGGCAGCTATTGAACGGGGAGTGATCCCCCAATAGATATGAATTCAAGTTATTTCCAAGTCTGCAATTATAGTGTTTGACACTTTAAAATAAACAATAGTGGTTAATTTCATATTGTTGTAAAGGAGGGGAAGATTAAAAAGAGCAATTAGAATAATAATTGGCCCAAGATTAGGGTTTGTTAGAATCTTTGTCACACAAAACATGATCAAGTGAGAAAAGAAAAACATTTAAGAATACCATGATGTTTTCGTGCTTTCTGGCCTCACTTCTCTTTTCAAAAACCATGTACATAAATATAAAAAAAACATACCAAAAAAACATAAGCAAAAACAAAATGGCAAACACTATATTGGTCAACGTACGTACGTTGTGTGCTTTTATTTGGTGAGTGCAATTTGAAGAGATTTGCCACTAACGATTAAATCTTCATCTTTCTAATCACCCATTAATCAAGTAGTCAACATCTTCATTAGTGAACTCTATTTTATTCTTAGTAATCATGATTTCTATCTTAATAGTATAATTCTTGCTTATCAAACATTCCTAAGTATTAAATCATGATGTGAAGGCAAAGCTTAACTTATTATCTAGGTACCCAGGTCTATGCATGTATGATAGTAATTTTTTTAATTAACTTTCATGAATTAGGGGTTCATGTATTGTCTTTAGTTAATAAATACGTTGTATGAAATGTTACAACTAGCTTAAGTGATACTTTGATCATAGGAAACTCATTTCGATTACATCCATATCAACATAATGTGGGTGTTTAAATACCGACAAACGCTCTATTGCTATTTCGACACGACAGTGGTTGTGACCAAATTCACAGCATTTTAACCATGAGCACTTTAGCGTTAGACTAACAATCGAGCGAGTCTCTGTGTTAAAACTTTTTATTGTTGTTGTGATTTTGTATTTAAATAAAAGGTTGTCCTCTGCTAGGGTTACTACTAGGGAGGGGGTAGTACTATATTAAAGCTGCCACAGCTGTAATATATTCTAATAGTAGATCTTTTTTAAATTCTTAGAATAAATCCAGTAACTTAAATTAATTTATTTTTAATTGTATGATCGTATATTGTGGTATTCTTTTTCCTCATGTATTTTGTACAATTATACTAAACTTGCCTTGAAATATTTTATGGTTTGGGAGTTCACCTTTTTGTGGCTGGACTTGTTTTTGTTGCATTTTTAAGCAAATAAGCTTGACTTTATTGAAATATATATGGGAAAAAGCTTAGTTCATCCAAATCAATCATTTAACCCAAACTCAACTTTTGAAATTTTAAATCAGATAAACAAAATACACTCCAGCTTTTAAGCTAAAAGGTGAAAGCACTAATTAACCAAACGATGCCACAGGTCACCAACCAGAATGACAGCAGACCACTATGTGGACCTACGTTAAGAGAAAAAAGTCTGCTCCTATTTATAAACGTGGCTAATATTTACGGGAAAACAATGATAAATAGTTGAAAATTAGTGATAATATTGTTAATAATTTACCAGTCGAGGTCCTTAATTAAACTTAAAAGTTTTAACAATTCAAACTAGTCTGATTTTTGGTCCTTAATATTAATTAGTACGTAGTTTAGTAGTACTATAGATCTAGAGTCAACACTTTAATAATGGTAATAATGGAAGTGATGAAATGCCCCCACACACCTAAGCAATTGGTCAGTAATTATTAGTTATTTGTATTAAATATTAATAAAAAAAATTCTCAAATCGTGCACCTTATTCTAGGGCTGGGTCCGATCCGATTCGGTTCGGTTTTTGGCAAAACCGAAACCGAAATCGAGCATATTTTTCGATTCGGTTTTTTTCGGTTTCGGTCTTTTTATTTTTTGGACCGAACCGGACAGGTTTTTTCGGTCCAGTTTCGGTTTTTTCGGTTATTTTTCGGTTTTATTTTTTATTTTTCGGTCCAGTTTCTGTTTTTTTCCTTTTTTCAGCCTTTTAAGTTTTTTTTGGTCTTTTTCGGTTTCGGTTATCGATTCGGTTCGGTTTTTTCGGTTTTTTGTCCAGCCCTACCACTTTATGCATGTGATGTATATAATATGCATAACATATTTGTTCAACAACCACTATTATACTAAGTTGATGCTCTATTTTTGGTGAAGAGACGTAACTTTTGTGTTTATAATTAAATTAAAGATTATATAATCATCATCAACACAATTTTTGACTTGTAGTGATTATACATATCCGATACAATTAATGGTTAGTGTGTAGATAGTGTTGAAGATTATCTCAAATATTCCATGGTCCCATTAAAATAGTCTAATTAGAGTTTGTGGGTAGTTTAAAAAGTTGGTTAAAATAATTACAAAATAATGTTGTTCCAATTTTGTTCATAATCTAATTTTTGTTAAAGTGGATGGACATTAATTATACAATAATGTTAATCAGCCAAATATGCTCGGTCAGACTTTGAAATTCCTATCCGCTGTTCTAGTTGCAGTTTTGCAGTTAGGTTCCAAGTGAGGTTGCAACCACAGTTGGAACCAAGTGTATTAAATGGACAGAAAGTTAAATGTACTTAAAATGAATCACAAGCACATTTAACAACGGAGTTCACCTAACTAGGCTACGTCTCCGGGGCACTTACCCAGATTATGATATTATAAAATCTTACAATATAGGACCCAAGTCTTAATGAAAAACTCTCAGATTCCCTCTAGGTTTTTCTGCCTATCTCTATATTGCTCCTACCTTATAACTATCACTTATAAATCAATGGCATCCCACCATTGTTTTCTTTTTAAAAGCTCACGTGTATTCTCTCAAGAATGAGTTAACACACACCTTTTACAAGCTTAAGTTACTAAGTATATAAACAAGTAAAAACAATCTTCTATCTTCAATATCTTTTTGATTGCTTTTGACTTGGTTGATTGGCTTCAATCTTTCCAAGCATTACGAGATTCTTCAGTATGGATTGACTCCAATCAATCTTTGATAAATACCTGTTTAGTAACAAGCTTGAAAGTAGGAGTTAATCTTTTCCTTTGAAAGGAAACATATAAAGATAATATCTTTTCAGAAACATATGAAACATTCAACTCCATATTACATTCAATCTTTTAAACGAGTTATACTACTTTTGATAAGGAACAAAGATTGAAACAAGTGATAAAGATTTGTATAAGAATAAAGATATAGAATTGTTAATGTAAAGGAAACATAACTAATCTCTTTATATCTTTTAGGAAATCTTTCCTTACCACTTTGATATTCTCAATAAACGCATTTTAGATCTTTAGAATAATATGAGAATATATCCTGCATAACTTTAAACAAATAATAATCATTAAAGAATAGGTACGCAGATTTACAGAACTAGACAGTGTACTGCTGAGCAGCAGGTTGGAACTGTGGTTGCAACTAAGGTTGCAACTGGTACTTGAAACCACCCATGCTGTCTAAGCAGGTTGGAACTAAGGTTACAACTGAGGTTGCAATATTGCTTAGAACCTGTTAACACTTGTCTCAGTAGGTTGTAACTGAGGTTGCAACATTGCTTAGAACCTGTTACCATTTGTCTCAGTAGGTTGTAACTGAGGTTGCAACATTGCTTGAAACCTGTTAACAACGTCTTAGTATTTCAAAACAGTTAGGATTTATTTAGTAAAAACCAATAGACAATAAACAATATTTAGACCAGAAATCTGGTCCTAACAATCTCCCCCTTTGTCATTGGTTTTGACAAATCAATTAAGTTTATAAGTCATCCCAACCACCTGCAGATTCAATATCAGTAAGCTCCCCCTGTATGTTAGAATTGCAGGCATTTTAAATAAGCACAATCATTCACACATTCAATTTTAAAAACATCCATACTTCAAACTTGAAATTGCAGAAATTTAAAGGCCAAAAAACATGGCACAACAATGTCTTAGTACAGCAATTGAAATAGTAATTAAAGACAGCAGCATTGAGTCTTGAAATTGAATGAAACTGAACAAAAAAAACATAAACTGAACATGAACATAAACTTCACTCCCCCTATTTGTCAGCAACCATTGTAATCAGTCACGAGGTATATCAGAATGTGGAGCTCTTTCTCTGAGAGGATGGTCTCTAACCACCTCTTCATCTTTTTCTTCACTGCTTATTGAGAAACAATCATCACTATCACCATCATCCTCACTCTCAATAAGATTCACCAGCAGCTTATTGATTTGATAATCATCAGCATCCAATTCAGGTCTCCTTTCTTGATTATAAGCCAGCTTCTGTAGTAAGTACCACTTTACTCCTTTCTTCTTGTCTGAGGGAGCAGTAGAAGTTTCTTCTTCTTTTTCTTTGCCTTTCTCACCAGAAATGTCATTGACATGCCCTTCTTTTAACAGCTTAGCAGAAATGTACAGGGCAGGTGGACAATCAGTGAAGGGTTCAACCAAGATATTAATAGGAGAATCTCTGTTCAAAGAATTTGTTTGGCCTAGAATGATATTAGATATTAGGCAGGGGAAAGGAAGCAGAATGGAAGTAGAATCTGTGTCGCTGAAATCTCTTATGAGATTGAAGACATGATGTCCAAAGTTGATAGGCCTGGAAGACATGATTTTATAGAGAAAAGTGGCCATATCTTTGCTTACTTTGGAAGGCTGTTTGGTTGGAGTCCAGTTAAACCTGGCTATTTTATGCAAAACAGCTGCACAAAGAGTGAGAGAGGATGTTTTGATGGAATTTCCATCAAATCTATTGTTCTTTCCAGTTAGAACCAAAGCAATAACCTCCATGTCATAATTAACATCTTCAACAGAAGGATTTGGTGTATCTAGGAAATCATTGATAAGTTTTGGGGTAAAATCCAAAGTATGACCTCTCAGAAAAACTCTCCCATAAGCAGGATTTCCCTCTTCAAACACAATGCTACTTAGATTAGCATAGAATTCTTTAACAACAGCAGGGAGAAAGGAATCAGCATAAGTAATTGTTTTTCCTAAACCAACAGCATGCAACAGCTTTTCAACATACACTTGAATGTGTGGATAACTTACCAAATTAAGCTTTCTTTCACAGTGTATTTCTTTACTAGAAAAAGCCCTAAATCTCCTATAAGTTCTTCTACTCCAGAACTTAGGATCAACTTCATTGAATCTTTGAACATACTCAAACTTAGCAATAATGGGATCATTAACAGTATTCCTCCTAGCACGCTTTTTAGTCCTATGTGTCTTAGGAGAAGAAGACTCACTTACCTTAGCCTTAGAGCTATGACTGGTGGGGGATTTGGATATGAAATCCCTTAGGGTACAATCATCATCAGAACTGGGGTTATTAGACATGGTTTCAACTGGGGGTTGTAACCGTACTTAGAACTTCGTATGTTTGGGCGAACAGAAAAGCTAAGAGCTTATTTAGAAGAAGGAGAGAGAGAGTAATTGTGGTAATTGTGATTGATATGGTATAAACAAAGAATTTATAGAAATAACAATAAAGTCCATATCTTTTTGTAATTGGAAGGAGATACATGCAAATCAATTATAAAACAGATTTAGCCAAAAATTAGGAAGTTTCTTATCAACAAAATTTTGAAAAATTAATCATACTAAGATCACGAAAGAAATAGTTGGCATTAAGATAAATCCAGCAGTTAATACAGATAAACATTCCTTGTTAAAACAGATTGATCCAAAATTCGAAAATTCAGGAGTTGAAGCTAGTAAGGAAATTTGAATTGATTCAAGATAAAGATAGCAATTTAGACAGATATTTAAACTTAAAAAAAACGGAAATCTAGCAATTTACCCAAGAAAATATGTTTATCATTGAATAGCCTTAATAAAGATTAGATTTTAGGAGCTTATAATGAGCAAATCCGTTTTCATCTCTACACAAAAACTAGTTTGATGAGCTCAGCAAGGAAAGAGTATAAGTGATGTCAAAAATAACAAGACTTTGTCTTGGCAGTTATAGAATAGATTGAGGTTTCAACTGATGTTGCAACTGAGCTTGCAACCAGTATCTTTAACACGAGGTTTCAACTGGAGTTGTAACTGAACTTCCAACCAACTATTGAGAGCAAGAGGTTCCAACTGATGTTGCAACTAAACAAGCAACCAGCTTAAAAGAAATTGCACTTTGTGCTTGCAACTCTATTACCAGAGAGGTTTTCAAGGACAAGTTACCTCACATCTGTTTTTGAGACACCAAAAAGCGGCTTTTTCAAAATAAAACATCATAGCTCAATTAAGACTTAACCTTAGAAATAAAATTATTGAAGGTACTCAATACAGACATATTTAGCAAGAATATTCAATTAGATTGATAATGACATACCCCTATGTCACTTCTTAATGATTCAAACTTGTTTGTATCAAGGGGTTTTGTGAAAATATCTGCTAATTGTCTTTCAGTTGAAACATGTTCTAAAATTAAGCTCTTTTCTTCAACTAGTTCTCTAATAAAATGATGCCTTAGATCAATATGTTTAGTTCTGGAATGTTGAACTGGATTTTTAGCTAAATCTATAGCACTTTTGTTATCACAAAACAGATTTAAAATTTCTTGTTTAACATTATAATCAGTTAACATTTGTTTCATCCAAATAAGTTGAGTGCATCCACTTCCAGCTGCAACATATTCTGCCTCAGCAGTAGATAAAGATATGCAATTTTGCTTTTTACTGAACCAAGAAACAAGGTTGTTTCCAAAATAAAAACAACCACCAGAAGTACTCTTTCTATCATCTATGTTTCCTGCCCAATCAGCATCACAGTAGCCACTTAGAAAATGGTTTGTATCTTTAGAATACCATAGCCCTAGGTGAAGTGTTCCTTTTACATATCTTAGAATTCTCTTGACAGCTAGAAGATGAGGTTCTAAAGGATTTGCTTGATATCTGGCACAAACTCCTACACTTAAGCAAAGGTCTGGTCTACTAGCAGTTAAATACAGCAAACTTCCAATCATGGATCTATAAAGACTTGGACAAACACTTTTTCCCTTATCATTTTTTGACAGTTTAAGAGTGGTACTCATAGGGGTTCTCTTCTCTTTACTCTCATTCAGACCAAACTTCTTAACAAGATTGTCTGCATACTTACTTTGGCATAAAAAAATGCCTTTCTCATTCTGTTTAACTTGCAATCCTAGAAAGTAAGTTAATTCACCTCCACCACTCATTTCAAATTCATTCTTCATATCAGAAATGAATTCTTCTATTCTTTTATTAGAAGTAGAGCCAAAAACAATGTCATCAACATAGATTTGAGCAATTATTATGTCCTTTGTGGTTTTCTTAGTGAACAGAGTTTTATCAACTCCCCCTCTGTTAAAACATTTTTCAATTAAGTACTTGGTTAATCTATCATACCAAGCTCTAGGAGCTTGTTTTAGACCATACAAGGCCTTTTTCAACAAATAGACATATTCAGGAAAATTAGGATCTTCAAATCCTTTAGGTTGACAGACATAAACTTCTTCATTAATCACACCATTTATAAAAGCACTCTTTATGTCAAGTTGAAACAATTTAAAATCATACAGACATGCAAGAGAAAGTAGCATTCTAATGGATTCAATTCTAGCTACAGGAGCAAAAGTTTCATCAAAGTCAATTCCCTCAATTTGTGTATAACCCTGAGCTACCAATCTAGCTTTATTCCTGATAATCACTCCATCCTCATCACTTTTATTTCTAAAAATCCATTTAGTCCCTATAACATTTTTATTAGAAGGTCTGGGTACTAAAGTCCATACATCATTTCTCTCAAATTGATGCAACTCATCTTGCATAGCTAAAATCCATTCACTATCTTCTAAAGCTTCTTTTATATTCTTAGGTTCTAACTGAGAAATATAACAAGCAAAGTGAACAACATTATTTCTTTTACCTCTGGTTTTCATACCTGAAGCAACTTCTCCTATGACATTGTCAAGAGAGTGATTTTTCTGAGTCCTTACATAGCGTGGCTTGCTTGTTGTTGGCATAGCAGATCCTTCTTCTTCTGATTCTGTTGAATTCTGAGTTTCAACCTCGGTTCCAACCTCAGTTCCAACCTCAGTTCCAATCTCGGTTGTAACTTCAGTTGCAACTGGACTTCCAACCACTATGGGACTGCTTGTTTGCTGAACTTTTTCTTTCTCTTTTTCTTCAATCTCAGATTGTTCATCATCACCTGTACTCTCATCAACAGTTTTTAGGTCATCAAATAACACATTATAAGATTCCATAACACAGTTTGTTCTTTGATTAAAAACCCTAAATGCTCTACTGTTCTGAGCATAACCAAGAAAGATCCCTTTTTCACTTTTAGAGTCAAATTTACCAAGATGCTCTCTATCTCTGAGAATATAACAAACACACCCAAAGACTTGAAAATATTTAACATTGGGTTTTCTACCTTTCCATATTTCATAAACTGTCATGGAAGTGCCTTTAGTAATATAAACTCTATTAACTATATGACAGGCAGTATTAACAGCTTCAGCCCAAAATCTGTTGGCAAGTTTCTTAGAGTTAAGCATGACTCTAGCCATTTCCTGAATGGTTCTATTTTTCCTTTCAACTATGCCATTTTGCTGTGGAGTCTTAGGAGCAGAGAACTCATGACTTATACCTAAGGAGTTGCAAAATTCTCTAAACTTACTGTTCTCAAATTCTGTTCCATGATCACTTCTAACCCTAGCAATATTACCACTGGTTGAACCTTTTTCAAGTTGAAGTTTTAAGCACAAGGTCTTGAACAGTTCAAAAGTTTCAGTCTTATCCTTTAAGAACACTACCCAAGAGTATCTAGAGAAGTCATCTACAACTACCAGAATGTACTTCTTACCACCTATACTAGCAGTTTGCATAGGCCCCATCAAGTCAATATGAAGAAGTTCTAGGACTCTCTTAGTGTAGATTTGACTTATACTTTTGTGAATACTTTTGGTTTTTTTACCTATAGCACAGTCACCACAGACACTTTGAGTTTTAGCACTTAGTTTAGGAATTCCTCTTATCAATTCATTTTTAACAAGCTTATCTAAAGTTTTGTAATTCACATGCCCAAGCCTTTTATGCCAAATATCCACATTATTAGTAATGGCTTGGTTACACCTACTTTGAGGCAATTCTTTTTCAGCTTTTTCAAACACATAGCAGCTGTTGGTTGATCTAACTCCAGTCATGATTAAATCATTGTTAAGATTAGTAATTAGACACCTTTCTTTGTCAAATTTAACAATCATTTTGTTATCACAGAGTTGACTGATACTAATAAGATTAGCTTTTAGACCATCTACAAGAAAAACATCCTCAATAACAGGCATTCCAGGTTTGTTTAAGGTACCTTTACCAACAATTTTACCTGTATCTCCACCTCCAAACACAACAATGTTTCCAGTAAGAATGGTGACATTTTTTAAGAGACTTGCAGTACCTGTCATGTGCTTAGAGCAACCACTATCAAAATATCAATCATTAGAGGTAACAGCATTCAAGGAGTTAATGACAGCTTTGTTGTTAGCAATTAAGGTAGCTTTTTCTTTAACTTTCCAGACCCAGTTCAAATTTTTATTGACAGAAGCCAACAAAGTTTTCTGAGAAATATACTTTCTGTTTCTTTTTAAATAACACTGGATTTCAGAATGACCAGGTTTCTTGCAGAAATTACACAGCTTCAACCTAAAGTTATTTTTATCCCTAAAGCTATTCAGTTTATTCATGGTTGCAACTTTGGTTATAACTGAGCTTCTAACCTTCTCTACAAAAACCTGAGTTTTGTTCCTAGTTGCAAATCTGGTTGCAACTGAGCTTCTAACCTTATTGTCAAAATCATAAGTTTTAGCTCTAGCAACAGCTTCAATAAAGGTAGTTTTTCCTGTACTTTCACCACCATAGTAACCTAGACCACTGATATCTTTAGATCCTCTAGAATATGACAGCATGTCATCTAATTTATCTGAAGAAGAAGCATTCAACAGTTTTATTTTCTTTTTAGTTTCAGTAAGTTCAGCCAGTTGTAAGTTAAGCTTTTCAGTAAGACTTTTAACCTCATCCTTTAGATTAACATTAAGTTTGCTTATGATCAAGGATTGTTTACTCAGACATTTATACTTTTCATACAGAACAAGATATTGCTGAGTGATGCTTTCATCAGAAGGTTCTTCCTCATCACTGCTATAGGTTTGAAGAGCAGTTGTAACTATGGTTGAAACATGCTCACAGTCACTTTCATAAGTAGGTTCTTTTTCAGTGATTACTCCCATAAAATTAACAAAGTTAGAATCATCCTCTTTATCACTGTTGCTCTCAGAATCACTATCACTATGAGTGGTTATATAAGCATTTTTGTTTCTTTTTAAAGTATTTGCACACTCAGCCTGAATGTGACCAAAACCTCTACATTCTCTACACTGAATTTCTTTAGGCTTGTAATCTTTGTTATCCTTCTCTTTAGAATTCCACTTTCCTGTAGAGTTATTATTGAACCTAGATTCTGTCTTGAATTGGTTATCCCTTTTCTGAAAGTTTTTAGAAGAACCAGTATCATCCTCCTTTTTCTTATAAAACTTCTTGTAAACCTTTTTAGCAAAGAAAGCTAGCTGTTTTTCATCACTTATTTTATCACAGACATTAGGTTCAGATTTCTTAGCCTGAAATGCTATTCCCTTTTCTGGTCTTTTATGTTTAAAGAATTTTAGCTCATGAGTGCTAAGATTTCCTATAAGTTCTTCAAGTTTAAGATTATCTAAGTATGTTGATTCTTCAATAGCAGTAACCTTAATTTCAAACCTTTCTGGGAGTGACCTAAGAGTTTTCTTAACAAGTTTAACATCACTGTATTTTTCACCTAAGGTTCCAGCTTGATGAGCAATGTGGCAGATTCTACCATTAAATTGTTCAATGTTTTCATCTTCCTCCATTCTTAAGTTTTCAAATTGAGTAGTTAACTGTTGAAGTTTGAAAGCTTTTACTTTAACAGTTCCTTCAAAAGTAACTTACAAAATATCCCATGCCTCCTTGGCAGTTTCACAATGAGAAATGTACCTGAATACACTGAGAGTTACACCAGCAAAAATCAAGTTTATGGCTGTTGAGTTGGCACTTGATTTTCTGTCTTCATCATCAGACCATCTGTCTTCAGGTATAAAAACCAGTTCTCCTTCACTATCAATGGCAGTTGGAGCCTCCCATCCATACATCACAGTTTTCCATGCATGTTCATTCTGCTGTTTGATGAAGGACCTCATTCTGATTTTCCATACTCCATAGTTTACTCCTCCTTCAAGCAATGGAGGTTTGTTGAAAGCATTTCCTTCCCTCATTAAGTCCATTTTTACTAGAACACAGGATCCACACTAAGTAAGATCTAGTGTGAAGCTCTGATACCAATTGAAATTCCTATCCGCTGTTCTAGTTGCAGTTTTGCAGTTAGGTTCCAAGTGAGGTTGCAACCACAGTTGGAACCAAGTGTATTAAATGGACAGAAAGTTAAATGTACTTAAAATGAATCACAAGCACATTTAACAACGGAGTTCACCTAACTAGGCTACGTCTCCGGGGCACTTACCCAGATTATGATATTATAAAATCTTACAATATAGGACCCAAGTCTTAATGAAAAACTCTCAGATTCCCTCTAGGTTTTTCTGCCTATCTCTATATTGCTCCTACCTTATAACTATCACTTATAAATCAATGGCATCCCACCATTGTTTTTTTTTAAAAGCTCACGTGTATTCTCTCAAGAATGAGTTCTTTATAATTTAGAACACACACCTTTTACAAGCTTAAGTTACTAAGTATATAAACAAGTAAAAATAATCTTCTATCTTCAATATCTTTTTGATTGCTTTTGACTTGGTTGATTGGCTTCAATCTTTCCAAGCATTACGAGATTCTTCAGTATGGATTGACTCCAATCATCTTTGATAAATACCTGTTTAGTAACAAGCTTGAAAGTAGGAGTTAATCTTTTCCTTTGAAAGGAAACATATAAAGATAATATCTTTTCAGAAACATATGAAACATTCAACTCCATATTACATTCAATCTTTTAAACGAGTTATACTACTTTTGATAAGGAACAAAGATTGAAACAAGTGATAAAGATTTGTATAAGAATAAAGATATAGAATTGTTAATGTAAAGGAAACATAACTAATCTCTTTATATCTTTTAGGAAATCTTTCCTTACCACTTTGATATTCTCAATAAACGCATTTTAGATCTTTAGAATAATATGAGAATATATCATGCATAACTTTAAACAAATAATAATCATTAAAGAATAGGTACGCAGATTTACAGAACTAGACAGTGTACTGCTGAGCAGCAGGTTGGAACTGTGATTGCAACTAAGGTTGAAACTGGTACTTAAAACCACCCATGCTGTCTAAGCAGGTTGGAACTAAGGTTGCAACTGAGGTTGCAACATTGCTTAGAACATGTTAACACTTGTCTCAATAGGTTGTAACTGAGGTTGCAACATTGCTTAGAACCTGTTACCATTTGTCTCAGTAGGTTGTAACTGAGGTTGCAACATTGCTTGAAACCTGTTAACAACGTCTTAGTATTTCAAAACAGTTAGGATTTATTTAGTAAAAACCAATAGACAATAAACAATATTTAGACCAGAAATCTGGTCCTAACAGACTTTCAACACACCCGTACTCAATGTAAATTTAGAATTTCATTTTCATCCCGAAATTTAAGAGTCTGCTATTCGGCCGTATATTTAATATTTTAAATTAATATTTAACTTTAGGATAATATCAAACAGAGTTCTATAATATTATATTTGAATTTTTACTCTGTTGAATCGTCAGATAAAATATATTAAATATTTTTAATTAATATTTAAATTTAGGCTAGTCTCAAGTAGGGTTGTATACGTATTATATTTCAGCCTTTATTTTTGTTTTGTTTGAGGTGTAAAAAGAATTCTAAAAATTATATAAAGTATTGTGTTACAATTAGTCTGGTTGAACCAGTTTGACCCTATAGCGTTACTGTTAATTATATGAGTCACTTGCAACATTAATTATAAATGTCGGTAAATAAATACTAAACACCTTCGTTAATTCCCAACTTAATAAATAGGGGTAGAAAAACAAATCCAGGTAAAAAAGTAAAGCATAATATTATTATTTTGGAACATAGTCAGGAACAAATTAAGAAGTATATGAACAAATTACAATAAATGCTCTAATGTGTGTTGCCATGCATGTCTGCTTATAATGTTTAGGATTCTATTGTACGTAATATACTTTATATTACAGTAAAAATAAACCATTCATTTATATACTTCAAATCTTTTCCAGTCATTTTATGCATATACCAAAAGTAATGTTAATTTTCTTCTCAACGGGCCGGATGGTTGTATTATTTAATGGGGAAATTTATGTTTAGTAAGATCCTATTGAGTTAATATAAAAAAAAAAACACAAATATGTGAATCTTGTTTAAGTTTTAATACACTTATTTTTTGATGTACTTAACTACCCATAATCTTAATTTTCGCTCCCCCTCCATAAATCTTATTTAGTTAAGTCTCTCTTATAGTTACGTATTTCGACAACTGTGAATAAGAACAAATAGAGTATGCGGATAAAACTAAACTAAAAAATAAAAATGCATCACATAGCACCTCAAAAAATATGGAGCATCACATAGCATCAAAATACATAAAACTATTAACAACAACAAAATAGTAAAAAAAAAACTAAGTTTAAGATACACTAACAATCAAAAAAATATCCAGTAACATCGAAAAGCACATAAAGCATCAACAAGAAAAAAAATTATATGAAAAAAAAATGCATCGCATATCACCACAAAAAAAATATGGAGCACTATATAGCATCAAAATACATAACACCATGAACAAGAAAAATTTGAAGGAAAAAAAAAAAAAGTACAAGACACAATCAAAAAAATTCGAGTAGCATCGAAAATCATGATAAAGCGTCAACAAGAAAAAAGTTAACAAATTATAAAATGATATAAGTAGAGCATCAAACTTAATATATGTAAGAGCATCATCAATTTAAATGTCACAAGTCTTGTTAAAGACTCAAGTAGACCAAAAAAAATATAGAGAAACTTCAATAAAAGATAGCAGGACTCATCATCATATACAAATAAAGAAAGAGAGAATCATAGAGCACCTATCTTAATTTTTTAATAAAGAAAGGAAAACTACACGAGTACCAAACTATATACATATAAATTAGGATAAATTAACAAAATATATTACTTTTAAAACTAAATTACCAAAAACATACCCTTACAACTTTAACTATCAAAAACATACCAAACAATTTTAATACTGTTTATTCTCTATCTCTTATTTACTCTCTCTCTCCTCCCTTATTATCTCTGTCCTCCATTCTTCTTTCTCTCACAAATTCTTCTCCTCATCTCTCTCTCTCTGATCTTAGTATCTCTCTCTTTCTGATCTTAGTATCTCTCTCTTCCATTGTTGTTTGTATCTTTATTTTATATCCCACTCTATCTCCCTCCCCTCCTCCACCACGAAAATCCGTCACTAACTACCGAACACCATCTAAATTATATAAACATTCATATACATATAAATACATATATATACATACGTAATACACAAATATTACACTGATTGATACCCCATAATATATGAAAAATATATGAAATTGTTTTCTATCCCGTAATATATGAAAAATATATGAAATTGGTGAGATTATTTTCTATTTATTGAGTTTTGAGACTATTGTAAAATTTGTGGATTTCAAGTTGAAGGAGGAGAATCCATATGCATAGTATTGAGAGAATTTATAAGTAGGGTATGAAGTTTTAAAATTAGGGTATGAACTTTTGAAATTAGGATATCAAGTTTTAAAATTAGGGTATGAAATTTTGAAATTAGGGTATAAAGTTTTAAAATTATGGTATGAAATTTTGAAATTAGGGTATCAAGTTTTAAAATTAGGGTATGAACTCTTTTTTTAGATATTTGATTGTGATTCATAACATTTAGGGTATGACATTTTATAATTAGCATATGAATATTTTGTAAGTTTTTAGTCATTTTGAGATAGAGACATGGGTGGTTAGCATGTGTTAGAAAGATGTGCGATTATCGTGTGTTAGAGAGAGATAGTTGCGGTTAGAGAGAGAGTTGCGGTTAGAGAGAGAGAGGTTAGATTATGGTTTGATTAGAATTAGAGAAATAATAAGTATATATAGTTATGTTTTTTGTAAGTTAAGTTTTGGGGGTATGTTTTTTGTAATATAATAGAGTCAGTGTATGTTTTTGTTAATTGCCCTTATAAATTATTTACATACATACCAAATCACAAACCAAAATAAACAGAGATATCATACAATTATTGTAAGCAAACCAAAGAAAATTTGAAAATACCAAATTTTGTCCAAAATTTTCAAAAATACTCTCACTCTATTATTGTAATTACTCTTAAATGTCACAATTCAATTCAAATAACATAAAAAAAAAACTTTAAAAAATGTTATTTTCCACACATATTCACATCCCAAACAAAATTGTCACGTGTGTATTTTTTATAAGAGTAAAACATTATATTACTCATTATATACGATTGTTAATTTATTATATTTATTTATTTAATTTTTTAATTTTTTTTAAAATACTAACTTTATTTGTGGGGATCATATATATATATATCATTACGTATGACGTAATGCGTGGATAACGATCGGTAGTAATTCATAAGCTTAGTGCGGTGGTGATGAGATAGGTTCCGGACAAAAATTAGATGAAAAGGTAGGGATCCAGGAGTGGGGAAAGTTATTAGTAAATGAAGTTTGAGTTAATTCGAAATGTTTGATAACTTTGATTAGATAAGATCATTTAACCCGTGAGAAATTAAAGGGGGAGAGATAAACATTAGCTAACAAATTAAGGGTATATTTGGTATAAATTGGTGTTTATGTATCATATTTTAAATAAAATTTTAGGTATAAATGATCATTTCCTCTTGTTTAATTTCATTTCATCCTGACTTAGAATGGAGTAGATTAATAATGTTTTAAATGGAAATGATATGGAACTATCATTATGACTTTGGGACAATATATGTTATGTTTGACAACAAATTTTCTAGTCAAAAATCATATTTAAAAAAACTGTTTTGAAAATCTATTAAATATCCAGATTTTGGTTTTTAGATTTTCTAGTTTTTTTAGTCTTAAAAACATATCTAAAGTCGGTAAAAACGTCTATTACCAAAGGGACCCAGAGTTTATATTATAAGAATTTATTTGGGGAAGTGTGGAATTTATAAAATTATAATAGTAGTAGTTACACAAATTATTGGGTTTAACGTTATCATCCCACGGTCAACGTCAAAGTTGGGGTTTTTGAGTGTGGGCAGTTGTATAAACCAAGATATTTGGAAGATTTAATTAGTGTATCATGTGGGTCTCACAAATCTAATACCACATGACCTGTTGTTTTCTTCTCATCTATCCCTTTCTCACCCGAAAGTAGACTATGAATTAATGTTACACCTATCTCTAACAATTAATACAGACTATTTACATTTAGGTCTAGGCAGAACCCGAAAACATCGAACCGAACTGGACCGAAACTGATCAAGATCGAAAACCATTCAGTTTGGTTTCGGTTTACTACATAATCGAACAAAAAAAACTGAAAAAAACCGAAAAACTATACTAATTAATTAATATTGTATACTGTACAAATTAATTTCTTTGATTAAATAAAAAAACAAACAAAACAATAAATGACCAATAAAGTAAATAATTTTTAGGGATTTTTCTTCTATCGGTCATTTCATTTTCCCCTCTTTCTTTACATCAACCCAATGTTTTCCCTTTTTCCCAACTTTTTCTCTCTATAATCCAAAGGTGAGAAACTTATTTTTTTCTTCTCTAATTCCATTTTTTGTACTTCTCTGAACTAAAACCGGACAAAAAAAAAATCGACTCGGTCCACATTTTCAGAAAACCGAAAACAACCGGACGGAAAATTAATCTCGGTTTTGGTTTTACCAATAACCGGACCGAACTCGGCTCTATTTACACCTACTAGGAGTGTTTCACTTAGTAAAATGCTAAGTCTCGAGATTTCATATTGTTGTAAACCAAATTAGCATGAGACAAGCGTAGAAAGAAGAATTTAGCTCATGCATATAAATGGTGAAATCATCGACATCTTATTAGTTATATTGGAAAATGATTAGAAACTTGTAAATAGATGTGCATACATTGTAATTCTCAAATACTACATCTACAAATACATAAAATCTTGTAACATCCCCATCAAATGCATTACAAGAGATATTTAAATAAAAATCCAGTAGGGATAAAAATGGTAGGGATAGAGAAAATCATGAAAAAATCATTCCGATAAAAGTAGTAGTAACATATTCATACTATATAGTATTACTAATATACATCCTCATTAAATAATTAAATCGTATGCCGGTGACAAGGGACTGGTGGAAAATTAGACAACATGACAGGATAGATGTTGAAGAATTAAAATAAAAGAAAGAAGAAGAATTAATTGGAGCTGGCAAAATTATATTGTCTTGTTGCTATCTTTTAAGGTGGCAATGGAATGGCCTCAAAGTTCATAGTTGTCAACTTCATCCATGGGCCATATAATTGAATTATTATGTTGTGACGTATGACCTGCTACACATTTTTATTTTTAATAAATTCAAAATAGGATAAGGAAAAATTTGCCCACTCCATATTGTGTTTAGTTAAATATTGTATAAACACACAACAATTATCTATACAACTAATAGTGGGGGATGAAAAGAAGGTAGTGTTTGTTAAATAACATCTGTCCTAAATATATTATATATTGCTCTATGCAATTAAAACTAATTAAGTAATCCGATGATCCTCGACATTACTTGTAAAACACTTGTTAACAATTTTTTTACAACGCTATATACAAAACAATGTCTCAATTGCCACGAAAATCTTTTCAATTATTTGCGATATGTTGTTTTTGTCACGCTTAATTTAGTCGGCTCTCAGACGCCTTTATAACAAATGTTTTGATGGAGCAACATAATTGTGACGTTTTTTAGGCATTGCTAAATAAATTTTATCGTTTGAGAAAGAAATCTTGATCACTATTAACAGTATTCTTATTTGATTATAATTTTAAGTCATACAATAAAAAAAAATATGATTTGGATCATCCTTGAAAATTGACTTGCAAGAGGAAGGTGTCCGCAAAGTTTTTATTTATGCCTACTCCTAATATGATCATATGTATAACCGTATACATATTTTAATTTAAAATGTGTACACATATTTTAATTTAAAATGTGTATACACGTTTTTAAGAGTTTGTTACAAAAATAGAGTTTGTAAAAGGTTGAAGAAAGATAAGAGTGTCCTGGTTTGTATTTTACCTTGATGAAACGATATACAGGATCAAAAGAATTATTTTTTGAAGTTTGTATTTTACTTGTATTTTCCGGTCTCTCTTTTTGGGATTTTATTACTTTTCGCGATGTTTTTCTCTCACATTTTTATTTATTCCATCATTAATAAAAAAAGAAAGTATGAATTTTCCCCACCAATCTATATCAACTGGGCATGACCGCAACGTCACTATGAAATAATGTTTGATTTAATGAGAGTCAAAAGCTGTCACAAGTGTGTCACTAATTTAAAAATCTGTCGTAAATTGACTAAACTGTCACAAAGCTGTCACAAAAACCGTCGCTAATAAGCTCGTAACAAAAAATACCATAACTAATTCCGTCACGATTTGAGTATTTTTTTATAATACATACCGGTACCTTATTACATTTATACACTCTACTCATTTGAGTTTGTATATGATAAAACTATAATTATTATAAGGGAGATGTGTCATTAATTATTTATTTCTCAAAGGTAAAAAATGTTTCATGTATAATTCTATTATAATAAGACAACTCAAGTCAAATGAGACTGTACAATTTAGTAATTTTTTTAAAAAAATACTCCTATACTTTTATATTAATCAAATACTGTAATGCCCAATATGTAGCACTTTTGAAATTATATTCCTCGTAGGTACCTCCATAATTTCACATTCCCTATAGGTACAACTTTTTAATTATTTAATTTATTTACCAAAACGTCATACACATATTTCATAAAAAATGAAAAAAAAAACACATAAAATTATATAAAATGCAAAAAATCTCAAAATAAATGGAAAAAAATCACAAAAATCACAAAAAATTATAAAAAAATTATAAAAAATGAAAAAAAAATGAAAAAAATCACAAAAAAAAAAAAAAAAATCACAAAAAATCACAAAATTTAAAAAAAAATACAAAAAAAATTATAAAAATCACAAAAAATTATAAAAATATAAAAAAAATAAAAAATTTATAAGAAATGAAAAAAATCACAAGAAATTATAAAAAAAAATCACAAAAATCACAAAAAAAAATCACTTTTATTGAACTTTATGCACTTTCGACTGTACTAGATGCACTTTTAGCTGAACCATATGCACTTTCAGCTGAACCAGATGCACTTTTAGTTGAACCAGATGCAGGTTTTACAGAACGATATGCACTTTTATTGAACTAGATTCACTTTTGTCTGAACCATATGCACTTTCAGCTGAACCAGATACACTTTTAGCTGAACCATATGCACTTTTAGCTGAACTAGATGCACTTTTGTCTGGACCATATGCACTTTTAGCTGAACCAGATACACTTTTAGCTGAATCATATGCACTTCCAGTTGTACCAGATGCACTTTTAGTTGAATCAGATGCATTTTTAACAGAACTATATGCACTTTCGACTGTACTATATTCATTTTCGACTACATTATATGCACTTTTGACTTAACTATATGTAATTTCCACTAAATTAGATGCACTTTAAACTGAACCAGATGTACTTTCAGCTGAACCAGATGCACTTTTAGCTGAACTATATGAATACTCACTTTTATTGAACTATATTTACTTTCGACTGAATTGTATGCACTTTCAACGGAAATAGATGTACTTTCAGCTGAATTGAATGTAATTTCAACCCAATTTTATTCATTTTTGACTAACTATATACACTTTCGACTGAACTATATGCACTTTTATTGAACTATATACGCTTTTAACTGTATTATATGTATTTTTGACTGAACTAGATGCACTTTCAGCTCATTTAGATTAAAAAAAGACACATTTATCATGGAAAAACCATTTTTTTGTATAAAAAAATCACTTTTCGGTATAAAAAGTGTTATCTTGACAAAAAAAAATTATATATTTTTTGTAATTTTTTAAAAAGTTTATGATTTTTTCATTTTTTTATAATTATTTTTATTTTTGTGATTTTTGTGATTTTTTATAATTTTTATAATTTTTTGTGATTTTTGTTATTTTTATAATGTTTTGTGATTTTTGGTGATTTTTGTGATTTTTTATAATTTTATGTAATTTTTTATAAGTTTTTGTCATTTTTTTATTTTTTTATTTTTCGGTATAAAAAGTGTTATATTGACAAAAAAAATTATATATTTTTTTTTGTAATTTTTTAAAAAGTTTGTGAATTTTTTTATTTTTTGTGATTTTTTGTAATTTTGTAATTTTTTTTATAATATTTATAATTTTTTTGTGATTTGTATTTTTTTAATATTTTTTGGTGATTTTTTATAATATTTATAATTTTTTATAAAAAAATTTTATTTTTTTTATTTTTTATGATTTTTTGTGATTTTTTAAATAATTTTTTGTTATTTTTTTGTTATTTTTTGTGATTTTTTTCATTTTTATAATTTTTTTGTGTTTTTTTTTATTTTGTTGTAATTTAAAATATTTTTTTGGGTTTGTAGAAATATAAAATATGTATATTATATTTTGGTTTGTATGACAATTTAGTAAATAAACTAAATAATTAAAAAGTGGTAATTATGATGAATGTGAAATTATCAAATTATCAAGGTATATAAGAGGAATATAATTTGGTATGAGATACTTATAGCGAATTACCCATTTATTAATTACAATAATACAATACTCTCATAAAAATATAAAAAGTAAAAAACTAATAAAACTATTTATCGCTGTTTAACAATCAAACATTCTTTTAAATCTTAAATTATGTTTTTTTTGCTATTATTCACATGTTTATATTATAACTATACATATTTTTTATATTTTTATTACATTACGTTCCGTACACATAACGCGTGAGACACGGTTGGAGGTAAAAATATTTATTGTTAACCATTAAATAAGGCATCGAATAACCGGTTTATGGGTAAATTTATAGTAATTCTTAATTTATAGAATAGGGTTTCGGGTTTCCCTACAATTTATGTGTAGGGATGTTACCATTAATTAAGGGTCCCCTACAGCTACTAAGGCCTTTAGTCAAACCGTACAATTACTGTATTTGGTGGGACATGCATGGCCCATGATTTATATTACTAGCATTTCAATTTTTTTTATGTGTGTGTGTGTGTTCATAATTAATTAACGTACTTTATACACGCTTTAACTTAACTTTACCTTATAGAAAACCTATATTTAAAATTAAATTTCATGCAAGGCACTCGAAGAGATCGCACTATTTTTTTATGATATTCTGGCCCTTTGTTATCATCATGCTCAAGCCGTAGAAGAAAATACAATTCTGATGAGGTAAGGATAGTAACATTAACAAATAACAAATGTAAGTTGAAATTTGAAAATATAGTCTAAAAAATATTTAAGTTGAACTTGAGCTTCTTTCACGTATGTCGATTAGTCTCCCGATACAGAAGGTCACAACCGCTATTTATTAAAAAAATAAAGTCACGACCATCAGCTAGGATACGAATCATCCTACCACCCATAAAGTAGCTAGGTTGCTCAAAAGCGAGCGTCGTCGATGACTCTAAAAAAGAAAAGTCTGTAATAACATTCACATGTTTGGTTTTAAAGTGTATATATATTATTAAACCTTAAATTGTTAATTTTCATTTTAAATATGTGTATAAATAATCAGCGCACACACCAATAGTCATGAACATTGCAATGTAATCGGTGATCTAAACGGCTCAAATTTTTAGAATTTTTGTAATGCCGAATACATTCTCGTATTAGAGAAACAACTATCTCCTAGTTTAGAAAGTCATTGTAAAAAAAGCATAGCCGGAAATTATTCGACGGAGTTTAAAAGACTAACTGACTAAGCGTTAGACAACTAGTTTCCGTCTAAAATTCGGCTAGCGATTTTTAGGTCACCGCAACTAGTAATATCTTAATGTTCACAAACATTACTGGTGGTTTCTTTAATAACATATGGGTTACTTTATTTATTAAATAGACAATAAAGTCTCTATAATTCGAGAAAAGGCCAATTGGGGTCACTGATCACATGATTTACAGTATACATGATTTACAGTATAAAATATACACTCTTCATTCTAAGAATCAATTAAAATTGGCGAGACTAATTTTATTCCTAGGCTCGGCTTATGTATATTGCTTAAGATAGGATCCTTGTCTGCTCAAGAGGTGTCGGATAAGTACGGGGTCGGTTACGTCTCCGGTTTTCTTGGTGGTCCTTCTACAATCTCTACAAGCCTGTACACGTAGCAAACAAGGGGCTCAGGTTTATCCCAAGCGTACCCTCTCCAACGATCAAGTTAGTACGGGATGGAAGTAAATGGTAGCTCAACGATAAATATAAGCGAGATAAACAACATATAAGTAGGGTCGGGTGAAATCGGGTAGTCAGTCTGCTTTCCTGGATAGTAGGGTCTGAATCAGGTAAGTGATGGTCTGACTTTTTCTCGTGAGATCCCGCTACAATGGGACATTTTGGGGAGGGGGGGGGGGGGGTATTTATAGTATCATTAAATGCATAACAGTAGCACTTTGATTATTGTATAGTCATTTCGTGATCTAACGACGAACCGGAATTAAGCCTCTGACAACATTACATATAATCTGTACGGTTTGTCGCGTGGCTATCTCGGATAGGGCCGCGATGAAACCACAGAGGTGACCCGATAGGCGAAAGTTGGGCCACTCCTCTCCTGTAATCACGACAGTTCGCACCTTGCGAATTCCATGCCGAGAGACACGTACTTACTCCGGTCATCCGGCCCTTATGGGGGTCCGACTTAAGGGTTTCGGTCTGGAGTGTTCAATCCGAATCTTATGTTCGCGGGTCCGATTAGACGAGTCATGTCGGTGTTCATGGCCCCGGCGAAGTAAATACTGATATTCCCTCCCCAAATTTTTTTATTAAATTTGCAGTAAAAATCTATTTTTCTGATAGACAATAATATACGTGACATATAGTACTGATATTAATTGTTGTTCACGGTATTAAGGGCGAGGTTTTTTTTGTAGCATTGTGATTGTTTATGCATTTACTATCACGAGTTCTATATGAGACATGCGGCCAGACGGTACATTAATGATCGATCATTGTCGTTAATTTTTTTTCCCAATAAAATGATGACATTTCTATGTAAAATATATGCATGCATCACATAAATTAATGGCTTACGAAAGGGACCAAATTTCCCCACCAAACAGTACTTAATAGGAGTACGTACGTCCCTTTTGTACTAGTCTTGTCTTAATCAACAGTTCCTCTATACAAGACTAAAATATACGGATTATAATATATTTGATTCTTCCTTTTCCTAATTTTATAGAGTGTATAAAATTAGCATCAATTTTACTTAGGCTTTTACTTACATTCAAATTAATTAGCTTCGCTTTTATATTTTTATTATAACAATTTAATTTTATATATTTTTCAGCTTAACTTTCAAATTTCTTATCATAACAAAATATTACTATATTTTAATATACTTCTATCAATTTTTTTCAACCTAAATTAATTTACTAGAGCAACTACATTAAATAACTTAGACGTTTACTCATATTTAAAGTAAAAAATATATTTTTACAACTTATAAGAAAACGTTTTGGTCTATACAAATTATCAGCTTTTTTATCAATTTCTCTATCACAACTATATAACTCATCTTTTTGTTATTTTATTAATTTATATGTGAAAAGTACAAATAAAGGAGAGGGAATAAGAGAAAAGTAAGAGAGAGACATTATTATTTTAATTATAAATGAACATCTTGATCGATATTTGAGTCCATGTATATTTAAGGTAATGGATAAGTAAACTGATGCGTGTGCAATTTTAGAACAATCTACTCATATTTAAGGTAAATTTGTGATATAAGAGAACTGAATGTAAAAAAAAAACTATTAAAATATTACCGAGCTAAATATTTGTTTTGCAAATAAGCAACTCCAATTATGCGGCATCCAACTAAATGGAGTTCGAATCCCACCAAAAACACCTCCAATATATTAATATAGTTTATACCATTTTGGTGTAATTTTGTGCAAATGCAAAAATCATAATGTTGCATCAAATTTTGGTCTCTACCCCTTTCATGTTCATTTGCTTATTTTATTCAAACAATAATTCTAAAAAACTTGAAAAAAACTGTACAATTAATGTAAAACATGTATCAATACATTCCAATAATTATTTTTAAAAGAAAATCCACACGGAATTTATTTTGAAATAAATATATAAATTAGTGTAAATTAAACATTAAATTTTAGAAAAATTGCCTAAAACAATATTATGTCCAAATGTTTTAAAATTAGAATACAATATAATCTAAAAGCTTATAAATTTGCGGAACAAGTTGTGAAAATTTAAAATTTGAATAAAAATAAGGAATGGGACACGAAAGAGGTAGAGAAACTCAATTTAACATTATCAACTCTTATTACCACAACTCGTCTATATTCACCGACGATATTTATATCTGTCTACACCATATTTTTTTGTAATGCAACTATGATATAATTATTAATTTAAACATTTTAGCTTTTTTTAAATAAAATCATAGTTTTATATTTTAAAATATTACAGCCCAACTTTATAAGTTATTATCATATATATATCAATTTACGTATTAATATCTATTCAAAAACATAATGGGAATTAGTCATTCATAAATTTATATAAAAAAAAAACGAAAGGAAAACATTCTAAAAAGATCAAGTATAGTAGGGTATTTGGTGTTAATTATTTGGATAAAGAGATAATAGTGGATATTGTGGAAATAATACAATTCTGGTGTGAAAATTGTACCAGTAAGGTTAGAGCTGTTTCTTTATCCCTCGGTTCAAATTTAATTAGGTTTTGACATAAATTAATAATAAAAACACTGAACAAATTACAATTTGAACCTTATTTTTGTGTGTGTGTGTGTGTGTGGAGATTTACCGGGCTTTTCTATTTTGGCCAAATATATATCAATGAATGAAAAAATAGGTTTTCCTTTTCCCTAAACAATTATATACTTAAATAAATATGTAACTTGAGTTGAGATCTAGGATTCCTTGAGTTGCATATATATGGAAGGTTGATATCCTTTTAAAAATAACGAATTATATTAGTACACTAAAACATCTATACAGTGATATCGTTGAAAGTTGAAACCACGAAAAATTATTATTATATAAAGGTTGTTTTTAAGTGAATGTTACATATATAAAATATATTTTTTAAAAATAAAATTATAAATATGTACCATGCACAATAACATAAACAAAACTTGAAATGTAAAAACTTTTAGTTTTAAGATTATTATAAAAGAAGAAAAATACATGTATATAAGAATGTGTAACATGCAAATAGATCTAAAAGATGATAGTATATAAACAAAATGTTTTATGTAAATAATCTTCAACCATGCATGTCAATATCAGTATTGACATGCAAGATGTGTTCATGCCTACGAGATATTATGTATATACAAGTTACAAGGGATACTAATGAAAACATTAAGTTATGGTTCCAAATAACTTGTTAACATAAATATTTTAAATTATTTTAAATTTAATGTAACAATATATAATATATATTTTAATATGAAATGTCAATTTACTATTGTAAGGAGGTGAATTTAGTACAAACCTCAAAAATTTACGAAATATGACAATAGAGAGTTTATTCATATTTATAACTGTTCCGAGTTGATATCAAGATTTTTTTATATAAGTTATTCATATATAAAGTATTCTCATATTGAGGTTTTACTGAACCTGTTGTTCAATATTCTGGTAGACATTGCTATTATACTTTGTTACTAGTATAATAGTATTTTACTATTTTTCTAGAGAGGAACAAAAGCACATACATTTTTTCTCATGAATTAGCATATTTTGTGGGTTACCTACTAAATAAGAATATAAATGAGAGGATCCTTAATTAAGACTATTTATATCCTTTAATGGCTCCATGGTCATGCTGTCTCAAAGTTAAATAATTGGGATCTAACCGTGATGGGCACAAACAGGTAAACTGAAAGAAAATATAAAGAATTACCACTGTGGCATTAGATTCGTGACATAATAATATATATTAACCCATTTCCTATTTGCAGACGTATCCAACTTTCACAAAATCTCTGATGATCGATAACAAACAAGACAACAAGAACAAATAGAGAAATTGACAATAATGATGGTATAGAGACTGAGATGGTATATAGAAACAATCAAACAAATCAAGACGAGGAGGTCAAATTATTTTTCTTAAAAAGCGTAAACTATACAGTAGCCGACAACATTAAATGACTAATAATAAACTATACAAACCTAATAGAACAACATTAACTAATTAAACAGACTAATGAACCAAACAACAAATTGAATGACGATAACTAATTAAATAAGTATGCATGATAGGAAATGAACTGTCTCAAAAACAGAAAAATATTTTCATATGGACTATCATTTAAATTCCCCACTAAAAGTCCTCGTAATGATAATGATTAATATCTCTTTATAAAACACTAAAAGTCCTCGTAATGATAATGATTAATATCTTTTTATAAAACACATGTTCGATTATTATCTAGACGATTTGACATAATTACTCTAACACCCCTTCGCTCGTAACCCGACATTTCAAGGGTTATACGAGAGAACATATTAAATGGTTGGAGGTGAGCCCAACATCGCTAGGCCCGTTCTGATACCATGTAGAATCCCGTCAATTTCTTACTAAAAGACCTCGTAATGGTAAGGATGAATATCTTTTTATAAACCATATGTTCGATTATTATCTAGACGATGTGAGGTAATTACTCTAACAGCCAGGATCCGGTATTGCTGTTGAGGGTTAGTCCGATTAATTATTACATAAATTCCAGCATTTTTTTATTTTAAAATTAAGAATCAAGATGCATGCATGTGTGCAAGGTTGATCATTTTTCCTTTCTTGATAATATATAATTAATCGTATCATCACTTATATACAGTAGAACATTATAAAATAATACTCAGTAAATTAATAAACTCTCTAAAATAATATTTTTCTCCGGTTCTGAGTTCAAACAGTGTAAAAAATCATCAATGTCGATAAATTAATAAAATTTTGAAAGATCCCTATATAAATATTTTGTCCAAACAAAATCATAAATTAATAATGATTGAAAATGACAAACATTACTAGAATGATTTAGTGAAATATGACTCTATTGTCGTTTGATTTTTTTTAAAATTTAAATTTACTTGAAGGTTATCGAACTATTCTAATGTTGTGTTTTCGAATTGCACCAAAAAATTATGAAGTTATATACACGATTAAACAATGTGTTGTACTGTTTTATTCGATGATACTCAATGTATATGGAATTGATCAAACGTATTTAATGTATCTAATACCGATTCTTAATTGTTACATGTGTTAAAATGTAACAAAATTTATATACTGTTAATTGAAGTAATGTATTTGGCTTTACTAACGAGTTTAACAACTATTCTTAGTAATTTATAACGAGTTAATTTAAGTTACGAATGAGTATAAATATTGAATCGATAAAAAGCTTTTAAAAATAATTATTATTAATTTATCGATTAATTAATAACTCTCTAAATTAATAAATATTGATGATCCCAACATTATTAGTTTATAGATGTTTTACTGTATATAGGTCGTGGTTATACTAATATTCTAAACCATGTTTAGACATCCACTTTGCTCATTTTATTTTTTGGTTTTGTATTTTGAAATAACACTTTGCTCAGGTCGATAGTTGAGATTATGCATATGAATGTTTGTCTCGAAAATATGAGTCCATGAGTCCCGATGAATACATGTAACCATTTATACATATTATGAAAATTAAAATCAAAAAAATTTAAGTGGCTACATATAATATTAATGCGTGTATAAGTAGATATGTGTATGTAGTTGGCATGTGCGTTACCATGGATTGAACTTGTTGTTGGTGCATTTAGTTAATTCATGACTTTGCATTTCAAAAAAATAAAAAATTCATGACTTCGATAATATTGCTAGCTATCAGCTGGATTTGGATGATGTTTAACATCTTTGTTGTGTGCATGGGTCCTTTCAGTTAATGGCCAAACTTGTGAATTATTTGCCTGAATATTAAAGAAAGCCATCTCATCACATTGGGGTATTTGTTAGTATTTTCTTTTTCACTTGTGAGAGTGTCTCGTTTCTCTTAAATTTTAGTTGCAGATTTCTATAGTTTGTCTATAGCTTTTGTAGCTTAATAGTAATATTTCATTTTACAGCAAAACTGACTAATAATCTACCATTGCCGAGTAATAGACTACTCATTTTAACGAAGTTATTTTACACATCAAAATATATAGTGAACTCGTAAACTATCACAAACTCTTGCTTGTGCTTGTATAATTTTCCATATCATTTTAAGAAATCGTTAAAAAAGAAGTAAACATCTTTCAAAGCAGAGACCTAATTAATTTTTCTGTATATGTAAAGTTATCGGTGTTGTTTGTAAAAAAAATATAGAAACAATTGTGATTGTGTTTTATTGTATTTGTTCATAAAACCCTCTCAAATTATCATTTTAATTGTTAATTAAGATAATTTGAGTCTCTATTTGTATCTATTCGTGTTATGGCATTAATGTCTTCGTCACGATAACAACGTGTTTGTATTCCATATCTTCATTCGTTGAATATTACAACTACTGTTTCTATTCTATATACCTAATTCCCTCATTAATTAAGTTTTAAAATTACTTATGTTATTTATATGATTATATGTCAATAGTTTGGAACAAGGATAATCAAATATATTTCTCTATGTAGTTGCAAATATTAAGTCTCTTTCTACGTATCCGTCGCATTAGAAAAAAGTTCTCAAAATGTTACATAGCTATAAGAAAACTCTGTGTACCCTAGATTATAGTAAAATCTAGTATGTTTCTTGACCTTTATTTTACCAACTGTTAATTTCAAAAGAAAAAAAAAACTACTAGTAACCGTTAGGTTTAGGATAAAAAACCAAAATATTAGAAAAAAGTTCTCAAATGTTACATATAGCTATAACAAAGCTCTGTGTACCCTAGATTATAGTAAAATCTAGTAAGTTACTTGACCTCTATTTTACCAACTGTTAATTTCAAAAGAAAAAAAAAACTACTAGTAACCGTTAGGTTTAGGATAAAAAACCAAAATATTAGAAAAAAGTTCTCAAATGTTACATATAGCTATAACAAAGCTCTGTGTACCATAGATTATAGTAAAATCTAGTAAGTTACTTGACCTCTATTTTACCAACTGTTAATTTCAAAAGAAGAAAAAAAAAACTACTAGTGACTGTTAGGTTTAGAATAAAAACCAAAATATTATAAAAAAGGTCTCTCAAATGTTACATAGCTATAACAAAGCTCTGTGTACCCTAGATTATAGAAAAATCTAGTAAGTTACTTGGCCTCTATTTTACCAACTGTTAATTTCAAAAGAAGAAAACAAAATAGCTACTAGTGACTATTAGGTTTAGAATAAAAAACCAAAATATTAGAAAAAAGATCTCTCAATGTAGCTATAACAAAGACGTGTACCCTAGATTACAGTAAAATCTAGTATGTTACTTTACCTCTATTTTACCAACTGTTAATTTCAAAAGAAGAAAAAAAAAAAAGCTACTGGACCAACTGCTAATTTCAAAAGAAGAAAAATAATAGGTACTACCATTACAAAATAATATTTGATGTAATGAGAGTCAAAATATGTCACAAGCTTGTTACTAATTTAAAAAACTGTCACAAATCTGTCGTAAATGGATTAAACGGTCACAAAGCCGTCATAAAAACCGGCGCTAATAAGCTCGTAACAAAAAAATACCGTCACTACTCTCGTCGCTATTTAAGTATTTTTTTTATTTTTTTTTTAGTGTAGACCAACTATTAATTTAAAAAGAAGAAAAAAAATAGCTACTAGTGACTATTAGGTTTAAAATAAAAAACCAAAATATTATAAAAAAGTTCTCAAATAGTCAAATGTACATTAGCTATAACAAAGCTCTGTGTACACCCTAGATTATAGAAAAATCTAGTATGTTACTTGACCTCTATTTTACTACCTGTTAGTTTCAAAAGAAGAAAAATGAAATTAACTCCTAGTGACTGGTTAGGTTTAGAATAAAAAACCAAAATAAAGAGCCTTCCATTTGCCTTTTTCTTAAAAAGCTCATCAGTGGGCAAAAATAGTAAATTGCTCAAGTTGTGGGGTTTATTTTTGTTTCCCCAAAAACTCGCCACAAAACAGTCACCAAAAAATAGTGTAATAAAATCTCCCTTTACACTCTTTATACATATACACATACTATTATAATTAAGACCCTTGAGGTTTTGTTTAATTATAAGTGCAACATCCTACATATTCTGATTTTAATGAACTAGGTACCCATTTTGTAATAAATTTATTCGATTGAGGTTATTTTATTAATATTGATGCTAAAAATGAAAAATAAGAAAGTGAATAGGAAGAATCCTAAAAGTGTGCAACTATTAGGCTTCATTTATAGTTTAAGATCGTCGAACTTGAGTTGTCTTCTAGATATCAATTTTTTTATATAAAAGTGTCGAAAGTAGTTTTTTAGACATTGGTTTGTTGTTACACTTATGTTTAAGAGAGAGATTGGACCAAAAATTCAAATAAGCACAAAAAGAAACAAGTTAATCCAACAAACTGCTTCGAAGGATCAAACGACATAAAAGATCACCTAGCTTGTTATTAAATAAACAATTCACATAAAAAAAATTGTTAGGTAACACACAAATTATAATCTTGTCGAAAACCCTTATAATAGATAAATCTAGTTCATCCATAACATAATAAACCAAGAATATACAAACAACTGATTCCGGAAAATCTTCAGGCATATACCATAAAGACAAAAAACAGCGACTTAAATCCTACAGTAACTGACGTTGGATTTGTCTATATCTTAAAGAGAAAAATTCCGCTCTATTTCAATTGATAATTTTGTAAAATACTGAATTTAATAGAGAGTGAAATGATTATATCCAAAAGTTTCAATATAATCCCCACACAAAAATAAAATAAAATGTAGCATCAGAGCTTTCCGATCTCGAGATATGAAAGGAAAACCGTTTTTCTAACAAGATCCAATTACTAAAAGGGTAAAAATAATCACTATATCAAATATCATTTAGTTACGAATAACGTCTTCAAATAAAACAATGACCCATTATTTACATCGAGTGATTAACCTCAAAAACATAAAGGGCTTCAAATGATAATAATAACCCAACACATATACAGTACTAATAAATTGATACGCAAATATATAAATAAATAAAAATACATAACATAAAATTTAATGGGGAAGTATAAAGCTTTCCACTGAGCTATTTCAGGGCCAGTCTCTGATTGATTGGAGTGCATATATAAATATAGCATTTATATATAGAGAGAGATATATAGATATATATAGAGAGAGAGAGTGTGTCTTATCTGTATACCACTAATGCTATTTCCCCCTCACACGTTTCTGATTCTACTGACACTTCTGCAAAAACAAAACTTTTGATTTTTCACTTCAATTTTTCACACTCATTTACACGTGCAGTAGTGTTAATTTGACTCTTTTTTTCTTCTTATTTTGGGCCTTTTGGTGTGTACCATTTCTGCAGTTATTTATCTGAATCTGTGGTTTTGTTTATTGGATCTGAGGTTTCAGCAAAAAAGGGTACTACTTAATTGGGCTTTTTTCCTAGATTTTTGTAGTGTGTTGAGAGTTGAAAATTAGTGTGTTTTTACTATATTGGTAAGTTAGTTATTGAGCCAAAAATTGAGGGTTTTGTTTGGGTTTGAGCTGAAATGTACTGCTATATAATGAAAAAAGGTCTAATCTTTGAAATGAATCTGTGAAATTTTACTTTATAGGTTGAAAGTTGAAATTTGTTATGTTTTAGTCTATTAAGCTAGTTATTGAGCCAAAAATCCCATCTTTAGGTTCCTTTTTTGTGTTTTGGGTAATAAATTGAGGGGTTTGTCTTGGTTTTGAGCTGAAATGTACTATTTAATTGCTACTTACTTGGGGTTTTTTTTTCTATAATTTGCTTTTTTTGAAAGTTGAAAATTGTTGTGTTTTAGTATATTGAGCCAAAAATCCTATCTTTAAGTGCCTTTTTTGTGTTTTTGGAAAAAAATTCGAGGGCTGTGTTTGGGTTTGAGCTGAAATGTAATCCTATAAAATGAAAAAGATTTATTCTTTGAAATGAATTTGTCAAAATTTACTTTGTAGGTTGAAAGTTGAAAATTGTTGTGTTTTAGTCTATTAAGCTAGTAGTTGAGCCAAAAATCGTATCTTTATGTTCCTTTTCTGTGTTTTGGGTAATAAATTGAGGGTTTTGTTTGGGTTTGAGCTGAAATGTACTACTTGATTGGGGGTTTTCTATAATTTTTTTCGTGTGTTGAAAGTTGAAAATTGTTAGTGTTTTAGTATATTAAGCTAGTTATTGAGCCAAAAATCCTATCTCTAAGTTCCTTTTTTGTGTTTTGGGAAATAAATTGAGGGCTTTGTTTGGATTTGAGCTGAAATGTACTACTTAATTGGGCTTTTTTCTATATTTTCTTTTTGTTTTGAAAGTTCAAAATTGTTGTGTTTCAGTATATTAAGCGAGTTCTTGACCCAAAGATCCTATCTTTAAGTTGCTGCTTTGTGTTTTGGGTAATAAATTGAGGGTTTTATTTGGGTTTGGGTTTGAGCTGAAATGTACTACTTAATTGGGCTTTTTTCTGTAATTTTGTGTGTTGAAAGTAGAAAATTGTTGTGTTTTAGTATTAAGCCAAAAATCCTATCTTTATGTTCCTTTTTTGTGTATTGGGCAATAAATTGAGGGTCTTGTTTGGGTTTGAGCTGAAATATACTGCTATATAATGAAAAAGGTTTAATCTTTGAGTTAAATCTCTGAATTTTTTACTTTGTAGGTTGAAAGTTTTTGTGTGTTTTTTTTTAGCATATTGAGGCAAAAAACCTATCTTTAAGTTACTTTTTCGTGTTTTAGACAATAAATCGAGGTTTTGTTTGGATTTGAGCTGAAATGTACTGTTATATAATGGTAAAGGTTGCTGAATCTGTGAATTTTTTACTTGTAGGTTTAAATTGGAAAGTAGGGATCTTTTGAGGATTTGTGGAGTTGAGGAAAGAAAGTGGGGTTTAATGAGAGTGTTTGGAGTGCAATTAAGCTGAAATGTGCCTGCTTTTTTGTGAGGAGATACATTTATGAGGTGCTTAATTACTACTAATTAGGGTATTTGGGGTTGGGTGAAGAAGGTCAGATGCGAATGAGACGGAAAAGAATCAAGTTTTGTGGTGGAACCGGCATTGGTTAAAGGGTTGGGAGGGAGTTTTTGTATTTTGTTCACTATGATGTTGAAAATTGGTATCTATCTTGGTATTTCACTTTAGCTACGTTTTGACAACGAGTATATATTATTTGTGGTTACAAGTTCAATAAGCTTCACTTCAACTTCTCTGGGTGGTTATTTTGGTACTTTTGTGGTAGTAACTTTTGGGCGTTCGGGTTTTGGCTAAGGATATTATCTTGTGATTTTGAGAAATGAGGCTCTCTTCTGCTGGTTTTAATCAGCAATCTCCCGAGGGTATGCCCCCCCCCCCCCTCTCTCTCTCTCTCTCTCTCGTGCTACTCGTTGTTTAGATCTACTTTTACTTTAGAGTTTAGGTGCAATCTTAATTGAGAAATTTTATAGGAGATTTAAAAGAAAATGAGGAAAGTATTGCTTTTATTTCCTCCAACCTAGGAAATAAGCTACGTATATTTTCACTATTTTAGAAGCTTAGATTGGCTGAAAAAATCTCGCTTTTTACATTGATTAGCATTTGGCATAGCTCTTCCAAAAACTCAATTTTATTTTGCCTTTTCAAACATTAGTATTTATAGCTTGTAGTTGCCAAAAAATTCATTTTTTTAGGGTCGCTGTTAGAGCAAATTTATCCTTTCGTGTGTGGTCATATGTATCAATTCTGCACCAGTGTTTGTTGCTCTATTGATGTCATAAAAGCTGCATCTTAGATTTCCTCAGCCCTTTTATGTACATCCTCGACTATAAGACGGAATTTGAACTCATTCTGGTAAATTTAATCTTAACAAAATCAAAATTGCAGGGGAAGACAGGTGTTTGAATTCTGAACTTTGGCATGCTTGTGCTGGCCCTCTGGTTTCTCTACCTGCTCTTGGAAGCCGAGTTGTCTATTTTCCTCAAGGCCATAGTGAGCAGGTGATTTTGCTTGCATGTTTTAATTTTTGTTGTTGTTGTTCTGCTAGTAATTTCATGATTAGGGTTCCATTATTGAGTTGCATTAGGATAAGCTTTGTCCATTGCCAGTTAGTGATTAGAATAATTATTAACATCGTAATTTCTGTACTCAGGTTGCGGCATCAACAAACAAGGAAGTCGATGCCCATACACCTAACTACAACAGCTTACCCCCGCAGCTGGTTTGCCAGCTTCATAATGTGACTATGCATGTAAGCAGCCTTTTACTAATATCTAATTTATAATATTTTATTTTATTGAAGTGGACAGTTCTTGACATTTATAGGAAGGCATACCTGTCTATTGTTTTGTACCCTTCTGTTGTTTAAGTTCATTTAATTAAATGTACTCGTTACGTTCTCTTCAGGCCGATGTGGAGACAGATGAAGTTTATGCTCAGATGACATTGCAACCACTGAGCACGGTAACTTAATTTCACCTTCATGAGCCTTCAGTTAGCATTCTACTATTTTGTTTTCTTCCTAAGGAGGTTTCTGCTTTCCATTAAAGTTATCTATGAATTATTTTTGGTAAAATAACTAACGGAGTATCAATTGAACACATCAAGGCTATATCTAGTTACTACCTATATAATGCTACAACAGCTGTCAGAGTAAAGGAAGATTTCTTTTGTAGCGAGGAATATACAACAAATTTAAAGCTTGAAATGTTATATAACTCGAATCTATTAATGTTACAGGAAGAGCAAAAAGATGTATCTTTTCTTCCAGCTGATTTAGGTGCTCCCAGCAAGCAGCCAACGAATTATTTCTGCAAAACCTTGACTGCTAGCGACACTAGTACTCATGGAGGATTCTCAGTTCCTCGACGGGCAGCTGAAAAAGTGTTCCCTCCCTTGGTAATTTGATTTTTCTTGTGCCATCTAGTAATATGCTCAAATCTTTTGGACTTTCGGCCGTTTAAATATTGATCTGTATATATTTTACCCGTTAAATGCAGGACTATTCCCAGCAACCACCAGCTCAAGAGTTAATAGCTAGGGATCTGCATGACAACGAATGGAAATTCAGACATATTTTCCGCGGTGAGTTTCTTTCTCTGCTCTTGTTTATGTCATGTACCGTGATCATCTGGTTTCTTATTATGTTGATCGTCAGTGAGCGATTTAACAGCTTAGTAATTAAGCTCAAGAAAAAAGTATGGTAAACCTAGGACTTCTTACCCTTTCCATCTTTCTTGTATGAAACTTCTTTCTTAGGGAGTGGCAACTGGAGCTACGACTTTTACCCGCTGGGCTTAGCCTTCGTGGATTTACTTGTATGAAACTTATGTTGCCATAAACTTTTGAATGTCTTTTGTGGTGGATCTGATATAATTTTTTATTTCTGTGTAAATTTGCTTTAAAAAAAAGCTTGTTCTTTGACATAGTTCTACTATTCAATAAGTTGAGTTAGATATATAATGAACAGTTTCACGCTCTATAAGGTATATACACCATTGCAAGTATTGGAGAATCTAAGTGTTATTCTTGATTGTATTGCCTTCTGTTCTTATTGCAGGCCAGCCAAAGAGACATCTTCTTACAACTGGGTGGAGCGTGTTTGTTAGTGCAAAGAGACTCGTTGCTGGAGATTCAGTCCTCTTCATATGGTATGCTTGTCACTATTAGCAGATATTCGAATCAATTTTATCTTTCTCCATGTCGAACCGCAGTATGAAAATTAGCAATAAGTTGTTCTAAGTTGTTGAACCAAATTGAAAGAACTGACAGGTAATGGGAAGCCAATAACAACATTATCCATAGAGGACGATAAAACAGCATCCATTCTTAATAAATAATTCTTCACCACAAAAAAGTTATAGGAAACATGTAATACTATAATTCCATTTCAGAAATTTAGCATTTCTTGACCTTATAAATCCTTATAATCTCTCTTAAATGTTTGGATTTCTTGCAGCTTGTTCTTTAAGTTAAAAATATAACTTTTCTGATAACTTCATATTTACATTTGATGTTTTAGATCTGGGTTAGCAATATATAGCAGATCAACATTTTTACGCTCAAAAAGTCAAAAGAAACGAAAAGTTGATGTGTCACTTCGTGTTTATGCCTTGTACGAATAGATGTGCTTCCTATCATAATATTGATGGACTTGTTAATAATAATAGGAATGAAAAAAACCAGTTACTTCTTGGTATAAGGCGTGCAAGTCGACCGCAAACAATGATGCCATCTTCGGTTTTATCAAGTGACAGCATGCACTTCGGCCTTCTAGCTGCAGCAGCTCATGCCGCCGCAACTAATAGCCGTTTCACCATATTTTATAATCCAAGGTTTTTTCTTTTAACTTTCTTCAGATGAATTTTGGTCTTGAGTTTAATCCTTCTTATCATTTGTTTTGCATCTGTAACAGGGCTAGCCCATCAGAGTTTGTCATATCTTTAGCAAAATATGTCAAGGCCGTTTATCACACTCGAGTTTCTGTTGGCATGCGCTTCCGGATGTTGTTTGAAACAGAAGAATCAAGCGTTCGTCGGTGAGTTCTTCAATAATTATACTGTACTTGTGCTTCCTGTAAAAAATTGCATGTTGAGGAGATGTGAATTATTTAAAATATCTCTAAAGAAAAACTTCAGGGGTAATAATGTTGTGTACTAGTTATATTTTGGTTAATAAAGTATGCCTTTTTTTGAAATGTCACAAATTCAGTTTCTGTGATCTAGACATTACAATATGTAAACAGGGTATCAGAAATGTAGTTTAACTTCATTGAGGCAATAAGCTGATAAAGTACAAGTGGTGAAATGTTTACAAGTATAAAGTATTATGTGCCCTTTAATTACATACCAGCGAAACCCCTCAGTTATTTAGTTTATCCCACAGGGCATGACTAGCTTTTAGATATAATTAACTGACAATTGTTTCACTTGTCTGATTCAGCTATATGGGCACTATAACCGGAATAAGTGACTTGGATTCTGCTCGATGGCCAAACTCGCATTGGCGCTCTGTAAAGGTATGTATGTCTTTTACTTTTTTGTATGCTGGTTGCAATCTTACTAACCAACGTCCTATCTTGAAATAACCCTTAACTTATCTTTTTAAAACGTATATAATTTAATCTAATGGGACTAAAAATGGTGAATGCAGGTTGGTTGGGACGAGTCTACAGCTGGAGAAAGACAACCCAGAGTTTCTCTTTGGGAAATTGAACCATTGACAACATTTCCCATGTATCCATCCCCATTTCCCATGAGACTCAAGCGGCCTTGGCCCCCTGGTTTACCTTCCTTTAATGGTAATTTTGTTCACTTGCCTATCCTATAATTCACAATGTTGAAAATGGATGTAGAACTGGTAAAATAGGATATCTTAATACTTCTCCATCAAATATTAGTTCAACTATGACAAGAGGAAGCTAATATAACGGGATCGATTATTTGTAGCTTATAAGTACAAAAATAACTATTCTGTTAAGTAATACCGATGTGTTCGATGAAAGGTGAAAAAGTTGTACTTTTGAAATGGGATTAGGAAAATGTAGTTTGATTTTATCAGAGGTGAAATGAAATCGTACTTCTTGGAAAGATTTTGCTTAGTATCCTTTATAAAAAGCATATTCTGTTATTCTTCAAGTATATAGCTTCACCAAACACACTAGTTACCTTGAAAAAAGTTGCAAAAGTAGTTTTACACCAAACAAGTCTGTTGGCACATTTTTATTTTCTACTTCAACTACTTGATCTTGTAAGGCATTAACGGTAGATCCAAACTGTTATATATTTTTTTTGCAGATGAAATGGGTATGAATTCACCCCTTATGTGGCTTCGTGGAGATAACGGAGATCGCAATATGCAGTCTCTAAATTTTCAGGGAATGGGTGGTGTCAACCCATGGATGCAGCCAACCTCAATGCTAAATATGCCAAGTGATCTCTACCAAGCTATGGCTGCTGCTGCTCTTCAAGAAATTCGGGGTGTGGACCCGACAAAACAGTCCCTTCTCTCTCCTCTCCAATTTCAGCCCCAGCATCAACCTGTTTTCCCCCAAACTGTTAAAGAAATTCAGCCTCAGTCCCTCTCTCAACCTCATTCTCACTCTCTCCTCCTTCAGCAACAGTTGCAGCGCCAACAACAGTTCAATAACCAGCAACAAAATCAGCACATTTCTCCTTTACCTCACTTTGGTTCGAGCTCTCAGTCCCAGTCACCTTCACTGCAAGCTCTCTCTTCAATGTGCCAACAACAACAACAACAACAACAGAGCTTTTCTGATACTAATGGGAATCCGATGACTAGCAACACAATGGCTTCTCTCTCTCCTCTCCACTCCCTTGTAGGCTCCTTTTCCCACGATGAATCATCCCACTTGCTCAATTTACCACGAAATGAGTCTCTATTATCTCCATCTGGGTGGCCACCTAAGAGGGTTGCAGTTGATTCTGTTCTTCCCCAAGTTGATATCCATACAAACGCCTCCCCGAATGCCATTGCATTGCCACCCTTTCCTGGTAGAGAGTGTTCCATTGATCAAGAAGGGGGACATGATTCTCAGAATAATCTTTTATTTGGCGTGAATATAGATTCGACATCTCTTTTGATGAATGGGATGGCGGGCGTTAGGGGAGTTGTTAATGACAATGTTTCGACGAGTGTACCCTTTTCTTCACCCGGTAACTACATGGGTTCTGGGGGCACTGCAGGAAACAACTTTCCGCTGAACCCGGTTATGACGACTTCAAGTTGTGTTGACGAATCTGGTTTTTTGCAGTCTTCTGATAATTTGGGTCAAGGAAACTCAACGACTGGAAATTTTGTGAAGGTAGATTACTTTTGTGATCATAACTAAAAATTTTACATTTGCTGCGAGCAATGGGGTCCTTTTGTTAAAGTTCTTAAAGAGAAGCTTTTTGAAAGTCCTTTCCTTTGTGAGCAGGTTTCAGGACTCACCCAAGTTATTTATTATGCCTACGATTGGTTAGTCCTTTGGTTAAGTTCGAAAAAGAATCGAGCTTAAACTTTTTATGGGGTCATTTACTTTTAGAAATTCTGCCCTTTTATGTTCCAGAATTTACTTCCTATTCTTGATTCTTATTTGGTGTAGGAGTGTTTTAGAAGGTTTTTAAGATGGTGGTTTTCAAAATTTTAAATACTATATTGCCTATTCATGTCAGAAACTTCAACGGGCTCTTCTCAGATCCTGTAGTTACAAAACTGAAACAAACAAACAGATATATAGATGATGCAGGCCAGATTTTTCATTTTCTTCCTAGCATGCACAGTATATAGAAGAACTCACATGCACAGCTAATGTCCTTTGTATGCTTTTTCTTCAATAATTTTACCAGTTCCGTCTCCTATCATAATTTTAAGTTATTAATACAAGTATGGATGGCATTTTTGTAGGTTTACAGGGCAGGGTCCTTTGGCAGATCATTGGATTTGTCGAAATTCAGCAGCTACCATGAGCTTATAAGTGAGCTTGGTCGCATGTTTGCGCTTGAAGGACAGTTAGAGGACCCCCTGAGATCAGGCTGGCAGCTTGTATTTGTTGACCGTGAGAATGATGTTCTCCTCCTTGGCGATGACCCTTGGCAGTGAGTCTTTTATCCTCTTAACATCTTATACATATACCCACACACACACACACACACATATATATTTATGTATGTGTGTATATATATATATGTATATAATGGTCATGTTTGTCAGAATACATCATGTTTCCTATCAAACATAATTTTATTTTTTTCATTTTGGAGAGTATGAGTTTAACAGTAATATGGAGCATCCAATATTTGAAATTTGGACTATCAATTTATTCGCACTGTATTCACCTGAACTCATCATGCTGTCCCGAGAAAGTCCTTTATATAGTCTTACGATGTTTTAAGTTAGCTAACCCATTGCACTTTGGAATTTCTTTTGAACTTCTACTCTGTTTCTCACAAAAAGTTATGTAACTAGAAAATGACTGTTAACATGTAAAACATTACCATTTTGTTTACTTCTCAGCTTCTCAATTCTGATTGACAGGTCAATATTTTCTATATTTCTGAAAATCTAGTTTTAAAGTCCTTGAGATTCCTTTTTCACTTTAAGCACGTCTCTTTAATATGGAGTATTAGTCTAGCTTTATGACATGCACTTCATACATATGAACTTCCAAAACTATTCTCACAAACAAGTTAAAGCAATCATTGGTTGAAAACATGTAAAAGTAGTGAAGATGGAACTTTGTATATTCCAGTAGGTCATTCTTGTTCTTCAAATACTTTTAACAGTAAATGAGACTTCACCTACATGCCTGATGTTACGGTTCATGTTTGGTGCTCAGTTTTAATAGATTGTTCTAGTTTTTTTCGAGCAAAGTCTATTTTAATTTGTCTCTTGAGTTAAGTTTTTTACGTTATATTCCATTGTCTAATTTACATGTCTCTTTCAGGGAATTTGTCAACAGTGTGTGGTGCATCAAGATTCTCTCTCCTCAAGAAGTACAGGAGATGGGAAAAAGAGGGCTAGAGCTTCTAAACTCGGTCCCCTCACAGAAGCTTTCCAACAATGGGATCTGTGACGACTACACAAACCGACAGGAATCGAGAAATATGGGCTCAGGGTTAGCATCTGTAGCTTCTCTTGATTACTGAAAATCGCGTAGATTGTCCTATATTTTGTAATTTTAGCATTATCTTCCACTGATATATAGTTGGAAGCACTGTCTAATCCTAGCGTGGATTTTATTACATATTCTGTTCTGTATGAATACTTCTTCTGTTGTTGTAATTAATGGATACATAAGAACCTATCTTACTAGGAGACTAATGTTGGTCGAAGAAGCTGCCTTTTTCTACCTCTTTTATTAGTGTTTTCTCTATACTGCTATTGATTTTGTGCATGTGTGTTTGTGATTTTACTGATGTGGAGTGTTTTACCATTCTCCTTTCTCTCCGACTCTTGAGCACTTCTTTCTCGACACGTTTAGTACCCAACTAGTAGATGCCCATGAGAGTTTTTGTTTTCTCGATTTCCAATTTTGGTTTTACTGATTGTCTTGGCATCTAGCCTTTCCTTCTGGCTTTGCTTTTGTGGAAATTGTTTCATTTCTACGACCACATAACTACATAAGATCTAGTAGCTAGTTGAGTTGAGATGGGAGTTTAAATTGAGTATGAATGAAGTCTACTTTTGAGTACCACATAGGGGCCAATATGAATTAGTGCTCATTTACATTTCATTTTTTGTTGATTGGTGCATTTATTACGCTATTCACATGGTATCCTTTTTCAATAGTCGCAGATTTATATCCCATCATTGTTCTTTTGGGTAAGTATCTATTCTTCATTTTTGATATGTTGAATGTGTGAACATGATGAATAGCTCTTTGCATTCACATGTGGGGGGGGGGGGGGGATATATCTTCCCATCAGTATTGACGGAAATGAAAGGTACTTTTGGATTTTTGTGTGTGGGGCATTTGTTTGGTGGCTTATATATGTGTGACAAAGAAGTCACTAATTGCCTTAACAAAGTAAATAACAATCACTTGTCATATGTCATTTTTTCTTTTACAAAATGCTAGTAAATCTTGGTTTCAAAACTTGTGCTTGTACCTTTTGAAGTAATTCATCTTTAGTTTAGCAGTGTTACTGGTCGATTGGCTGCTGAAGAAAAAGATTAAGTGGGACCACATAGGCTTACAACCAAACCTTGGATTAGAACCACCAAGCTGTTTCGTAAGGGCTTGTTTGATTGCGCCTTTTTAGCGGAGCTTATTTTATTTGCTTTTAAGTCACAGTTATTTGGTTGGCCAGATAAAAATAGAAAACCGTCGTTCTAGTTCTGAAAAACTCCCTAGTTTTCAACGGAATGTAGTCTTTTTTTATGTTGTTTTGTTCTCAAATAAACCAGTTAATTTGCTTGCACCCAGTAGCCTAAGAGTGAAATTATAAGTTTGAGAAGTATGCTTCTCCTAAAAGTGGGTGTAAGAACTATCCTAGTCAAGCTTGCATTGTTTTGTAACTACATTTTCCTATATGAACTTTGCTCTTTTTCGAAACAAGTATTGTTCCTATATGGATACCCTTGAAATGTTAGAATTTTGCTATATGTTCCTGTGAAGGGCTATAGGGAGCTCTGTTAGTCGAGCACCAGCTCAATGGCGACTTCAAATAGTTGCTACGGAGTCAAGCTGGTCATAAATGTACAAGAGCAAGAGAACACACTCGTATAGACATACATATATATTGCGAGCCCGTGCCCTAAAATGAGGGTTTGTATCACAAAGCTTCAATCCAACCCAAATGGTTTACAGGAGCATAACAAAAAGAACTTGCCCCCCCAAAAAATTACTCTTAAGAAATATTGAAACCAGATCATTTCATACAACTTACACATCCTTTGAGGTTTGCTCAATAAATACAATGATAGATAACATTTGAGGAATGATAACAGAATATAACCACCAAAAGAGGCTACTACTATGAAACCATTTCTAAATTCGATTTTTAACGATTTCTTTTCTATTTATGATAACCAACCACAACAAGTCAAGGGGGACGAGGGGACCCGCCCTGTTTGGCGAATGTACTCTGCCCGAGCTTTGGTTTTGTCCTCTTGTTGATTTCTTCTTGCTTCAGCTACAGCTCGTTTTTCTTCTGATTTTTGCCTCGCCATTGCAATTTTCTTCACCATTTTTGCTTGAGCATGTGCTTTCATTTGCTCAACTTCAGCCTATAAAAACAATAATTAGCTCATAGAAGATGCATAACAAGTTGTTCTTGTACTTGTGGTAACATTTTGAAACCATTTCTAAGATCAAATTCTGAAATTTTGGATTTGCTTTTCTATAATATGTTATGATAACACTTCATTTGCTAAATTTCCGCCTATAAAACCATAATCAGCTTACGAAATAACTAAAACAGGCTGTTTTGTGTATAACAACTTGTTTCTCTCTTAACATTTTATGCCTTTCATATGTTGACTTCAGCCTAGAACTATTTGTTATAGTTGTTCTTGTGATTGTCAAATAGTTTTTGTGAAGGTCAAATTGATAGCAGTTACTCTATTACCTCTATTCTCCTCATCTCTGCCTCAAGCTTTGCCTTTTGCTGACTTTCCCATGCTTGTATCTTGATCTCTTCGCGTTTATATCTGGAAAAATATTTAACACATTTAAATCTGAACACTAAGCTGGATTCTCAATATTGTATAACCCTCAATGTTTTACCCAAACCAACCTTGCGGCGTGCCTAGTTTTCTCGGTGTCCTCCCACACAGCAGCCCGTTTCTCAAACTCAATTCGCTCAAGCTTCTCATCAGCGACACAATCACCTGCTACGGATCTTTTCTCCTTCTCATCTTTACTGGCCCATGCAGCAATATTCATCTTTCCTAGTTGCACACCGAGTGCCATAATTTCCCTCTTTGTTTTAAGCTTTAGCTCTTGCTCCGACAACTCTTTTCTGTTCATGTTTTGAGAATCAAAATCCATAGGATGTCCATTGGGAGTGGTTCGAGGTGTGGATGGTATAGAAGAAGTTGGGCTTCGGAGGGGTGTTGTGGCACCCTCAGGGGTAGCGGTTCTGGAAGGTTCTTGGCTTGGAATCGGTGTCATTTCAGTTCCCATGTCTCTCATTGAGACAGATCTTATTGCTGATATACCTATATCACATACATATACAAATTATGGTACAGTCTCAAATCTAGGATATTGGCAAACAGGGGTGAGTATTTATCAGAAAAAAACGTTTAGGCTTGTCTAAGGCAGAGCTTTTAAACAAATACACGGTTTCTAATTACTATCAGAAAAGGCTAGGTTGATCTAGTTTAAGCTTTTTGCTTTTATAGGTAAAAGATTCTCAAATATTCATCTTATAAGCTGGTCAACCAATTGCATTCCAATAGTTAAGTTAAGCAGAAAAGAATTAAGACGAACTTAAAATGCTGCAACCAAACAAGGGATCGGTATACATATACATATACATGCACGTAGTGCGAGACTCAAAATTCTTGTTTAATAGAAGTTAGAATAAATGTACAATGTACAATGTTATAAGATAGGAAATTTTCACAGGAACTTTCCATCAATCCTCACTGGAGGTACGATAAAATCTCCAATTTTAGTAACCGTTAAAGATTACCTGGGATAATATACACATAAAAAACCACTTTCGGTAAGTTAATGATTTACTTCACTTATACAGGGATTCTATAGTTTAATATCTCTGCTAATCACAGCTCTAACTTTTCTATGTAAAAGATGTAGAATATTGAATATTAAGTTCATTGTAAGATGATCAAAAAGAAATACATAAGAGCTACCTGAAGCATCTTCATTAGAACTTGTAGCATACACGTTTTCCACTTCCTTCAAATCTTCAGTTTGTGAGCATAAGTCGACTCCAATGTTAGGCTCATTCTCTTGATGAAGAGAATGTTTATCGCCATTTGGTAGGCAGAACTCGACACGTTTAACCGGCAACTTCTGATCATGGGCTACAAACTCAGGAGCAAATCTCAACATATTTGCCACTGCGGTCAACCTATTTGGTTGATTTTGCAAATGGAGTTTTTTAGGATAATTAAACTGGGCATGTTGTTTATTCATTATCCATTTCTCAGCATCGTTCCATTTCGAAGACATAGGTCTAGATAGGGATCTAACCATTTGGCTGTGGATGGATCTCTCTCCTTTGTGAAACTCGAAGCTAGATGAGCTGGCATTGCTATCGTAGTCAAGGGTTTCATCTTCAAATTGTCTCATAGGGTGAACTGAACTTGAATTCACACTTTCACTCTTTGACAATTGATGAATTTTATGGTTTTGGTTCCCCTGACTGCTAGTTAAGCCCACATGTCCTGATGATTTCACAGATGTAACTTCTGAACTTGGAACTGCAAAATTTAAAAAATGGTTAAGCACAAAAAAATCAGTTTTACTTGTAACTTTTGACTCCACCTTTTAAGGGTTTGGAAATTAGTAGTAATTAAAAGTTAAGCTACAGTACAAACCAAGTGTAACGGACAGTTTGACTGCTTTCAAAACTTTAAATATTTGTTTAGTTCTACTTTACATCACCTTTCAGAGCTGGAAATACCAGAAAATGGAAGTTTTCATAATTTTACTTTGACCCATTCCAATTTTCAGAAAAGGGAGTACACCCAACATTTTTATAATTCGGAAATTGCAGGAAGAGTTCTATATCATAACCTCTTGGCAATCAGAACTTATGTAGTAAGATTTTCGGAATCATATGACCAGTTACAGCCTACTGTCTTATTTTTTTTGGCACTAATGTATCCACATTTTCAATAGACATCACATTACAACAAAGCAACTAAACTAGGCTTGAATGTTTAATCGATAAGCAATTTCATAAACCATTTATAAAATAGGCTTGAGCAGTATAAAGTATAGACTAAACAAGTTTAACTATGATTAACATAATTAATATACCTTCATCATCAAAATCTCCACTGTTGGTGGTTAACAAACTATTCTTGACAAATTCATTGTCCTCGAGTTTAGAAGGCGATGTTCTCGAAGAGTTCGAACTTAATCCATCTTTTTTCTTCTGAGCTCCTATTAACTTCATCCTCAATTTACTTGGAGAAATTATACCAGTCTAAAATAAAAAGTTGTAGTTAGAATATGTCACAAAAGTGGATCTACTTTCAAACTAGTTTGGAGCCTAATTAAGAAAACCTACTCATACTACTAAACCATCATTGAAGGATTCCATTTAAGTACCAAAAAAATTCTCTAAACTCAAAAGTTTAGTAAAAAGGCAAACGGCAAAAGCTAAAGAGAAAAGGACAAAATTGTCATTGAAAAAATAAACCAAACACAGCCAAGTTTATACAAAGTTAAAGAGAAAGAAAGAATCATTTTTATCAGTGAGTGATTCTTTTATACAAAAATCAAATTCAGATAAAAACAGAAAAAAGGCATAGCACACAGGAATTCCCTTCCCCCAACAATTGAAAAGATAGGTGAATAAGATTTGTAAGAAAAATAATATAATAGGGGGGAAAAGGAATTTTTTGGAAAGCTAAATTTAATGTCACATAATGCTAAAAAGTAAAATCACAAACCCCAATTAAAACTAAAAGACAACTGAAAATTCGATATTAACATTCACACTTAATCTTTTTTCACTTAAACCCACTTCAGGAAAAAAAAAAAATCTTGTTTTCCTATTCACATGAATTATCTTCTCCCAAGTCTCAAACTTCAAAAATATTTTTTTTTCTAAAAAACTGAATAATTAAAAATGAAAAATAAAATAAAAAAAGTGAAACTTTTGAAAACCCAAATGAAAGCTTGGCAACTTGTTTCAAAAAGTACAAAAATCAACTTAAAAACAACCACTTTTTGAAAATGCTTGTACTAAAAAAGCATTCAAATCTTAAAAAACTAGTTTTTTCCGCTTTTAAGTCCGCTAAAATCTTACGCATTTTACTCTTTTAGAGTAGCTCTTGTAAAAACGTTTTAGCTAAGATTTCTCTTTTTTAAAAACAATGAAAACAAGAGAGACCCAAAAGTTTTTTTCACATAATAAAAATGGTGATAAATGAAAATGACAATACACAAATTAATACTAGTATACTTATCTAGTTATCTCCTATTTTCTTCAAGACTACAAGTTTTTAAGCTTCTCTAAATTTATAACAAAGATTAAAAACAGCTCAACAAAAATTATTATAACAAAAAACAAACAAAAAAGTGTATTTTTAATAAATTGAAATGTGTACCTGAACTTTGTGAATCCTCTCGTACTCCATTAGATCCTCTCTCTCTCTCTCTCTCTCTCTATATATATATATATATATATATATAGTAAAGGACGTTTAAGACTAATCTCAATTCCTCACTCTCTCTATTTATATTTATATTTAGATTTATATAAAGATATTATATAAATATAAATATATATTATGTTAAGTATATGAGTGTGTTATGAAGAAGCCGACAGGGGTTTTGTACTTAGATTTAATGAGTCGGCGATGTTTGACCCATTTGTTGACTCACACTTTTATTGTTTTTATTGTTTTTTATTATTATTTCAATAACTAAATATTACTCATTTTGTCTAAAAATATTATTTTTTTATGTATTTACGTTCAACTTTTATCGATAAATATATCGTGCTTAAGTTGTTAAAATATAAAATTTTAAAATTTATTCATATAGCGTTTAACATTTGAACTATGTGATTAACTTTTGAAAAATTCGATTTCGACAACTTGGATATGAGTTATTTGTCGATCAAAATTACACGTAAATACATACAGCCCCGATATTTTGAGACGGATGGAGTACTATATCGAGTCCAGTGGCGGAGCCAAAATTTTTAGTGAGAGGGGTCACACTTTATATACAAAACTCATGAATCCGAAAGAATTTTTTTTATCTAACACAGAATTCTGCGACGTCATGCCTAACATATCAAATATGTTTGTTTTTATTGTGGAATGAGACTAACAAATCTTTCAAACTATACTATAAGTACCAAACTGCATATATTAATCAAGTTTTATTTTATGGAAGAGTATATACAGTTTTCCATTTACTAGTACTATAAAAAACAACATTAGTTTAGTTATTTTCCTTTCTTATCCACTCTAAAAAAAACATTAGCTTTCAATTCAATTTTTAGTGCATTTTTAGATACCAAGGGTATAAAAATATTTTCAACCCTCAAAGGTGAGGGGGTCATGTGACCCCTCTAAAGACCATGTAGCTCCGCCCCTGATCGAGTCTAAATCTTCTACCCTTAATCTTTAGCTCATTCTGCATTTTCGTTCAAATTTTAAGTTTTAAAACTTTTTTGTATATGTTATTAAAGTGTTACAACATATTCTAAACATATTTCACAAAATTGGGACTTATTGTTGAGTTACATTATTTTTTTTGGATTTTATATTTAATTTACACCAATTCTAATTTTAATTCTATATAAAATGTAACATATTTGAATTTTTTGTAAGAAAAATTTATTGAAATGTATTTATACATGGCCAATTATAATTGTAATGATTTTTTTTTAATAAATATTTTGGGTTAAAAAATTAATGAAACACCATATGGTAGAGATTAAGAGATATAATATTTATATTCTATTATACTATATGTATAATTCTTTTTGTCAGCTTTCTTTGTAGTTGATGGTTTTCAACAAAGTTATACACTTTTTTGCTAAATTTCTTGTAAGCCCTCCGAGTTTTATAAGTAGTTTTGTAAGCCCTCCGAATTTTCATTTTAATGACGTTTCACATCTCCGTTTCTTCTTTCTGATTCCGTTTTCCCTACCACCTTTAAACCTCGAAGTTTCAATTTGACAAACTTAATTTCATACATTTGTTCATAACTTCATGAAGGCATATGTGGAAGTGGAACATTATATGTGTAATTGTAAATTGGCTAGTTTCATTTCGACATCGACGGTCATCCATGACCAAATTAATCACACATTATTGATCGGTGATTCGATCATGGTCTAAATATGGGAAGGACTTAACTTTACGCGGTCAATTTTTTTTTTTTGTTTTATGGGTACTGTGATAGAATACTTTAACGGATAGATTACAACTAAACTATATGAGCATGTTAAAATTCAAACTTTTCCTTATTAGGCCAGAGTCGCGGATAATTTATAGTTTATGATGGACTCAACCAGCCGAGTTAACTTTATTACGGTGGTAACCGCGACCAAAGACAACTTCACTTTAATTAGCTATCAAAATAATTACTTATATTTTTATTTAAAGAGAAGGTAGAGAGAGCTTAAATATTAGGATTTCAATAAAAAAAAATAACCATGAAGGCACAAACCCCTTGTTAGCATGACAAATAACTCTTTGCTAATAAGAAATGTAATCGCTATTTCTACGATTACTACTAATTACAACAATAATGAAATATAATATTTTGTCGATTCGGTCACAAGGGTAATAGTAATAAAACAATTAAGTCTTAAATAAACTAAACAATAAACTCGTGTCGGTGGCTTAGGTGTGAGTCCAAAAGTTTTTCACATTTTAGTTATTTTCTATACATAGTTTTTTTTTTTTAAAACGTAGATAAACAAAAAACTACATTTAGCTGCCATATGTAATTATGTCTTTTTGTCCTATTTCTGTGGACACTGAAATTGGTCTTTGATTGAAATGATTTTTATTTCTGAATAGTTACTGAAAGAAGTAAAGGGTCTTGTCAATCAATCTTTCATTTAATTATTTAATAGAGTACTACGTTGTGTTTTAACGTGGCATTCACTACAAAAAAATATTCAAATAGCGACGGATTAATGACGGTATTTTTTGTTACGAGCTTATTAACGACGGTTTTTGTGACGGTTTTGTGACAGTTTAGTCAATTTGCGACAGATTTGTGACAGCTTTTTAAATTAGCGACAGGCTTGTGACAGCTTTTGACTCTCACTAAATCAAACATTATTTTGTAGTGCGTTCAAACATTCAATTAGATTAATATCACCAATTTAATTTAAATATAAAAAAGTTGTTCTAAAATTATATACGCATCAGTTTTCTTATCTATTAAATTAAATATACATAAATTCAAATATCACTCAAATATAAGTGATCAAGACTTATAATTGAAATAATAAATTATTTTTCTTATTTTCTCTTATTCTCTCTTATTTATTTGTATTTTTCACAAATAAATTAATAAAATAACAAAAATATGAGTTGTATAGTTGTGATAGAGAAATTTATAAAAAAACTGATAATTTGTATAGAACAAAACGTTTTCTTATAAGTTGTAAAAATATACTTTTTACTTTAAATACGAGAAAAGTTGTAAGTTATTTAATGTGCTTGTTCTATTAAATTAATTTGGGTTGAAAAAAATTACTAGAAGTATATTAAAATATAGTAATATTTAATTATGATAATAAATTTGATAGGAAAGTTGAAAAATGTATAAAGTTAAACTGTTATCCTAAAAATATAAAAATGATGTTAATTAACTTAAATACGAAGAAAAGTGTAAGTAAACTGATATGTTTAGTATCACCGGCATATAGTAACCATTTGCTTCTTAAGTCAATTTGAATTAGATGATCAGTGAATAAAGTGTATAACATACCATTAATTAAGACTTCAAGTGTATGTACTGTTTTTATGTACTTTTTTACTTTTATCCATATTATTTGTGAACCAGCTTCACTTATACTCTCTTCCTTCCTGTTTAATATTCTATTACGAAAATACGTACAATTTTGATCGGCTTATAATTTATATTAAAATTGTCAAAATAATTTTTTTTTTAAATCTAATCATAAAATTTAATATTTGAACGATATGATCAATTTTTTTAAAAATTTATTCTAACAATTTTGATATAAGTTTTTGCCTGATCAAATTTGCACGTAATTTCGTACTGAACAATTAAATGTAATGGATGGAGTAACCTTTTTTACATGGTAATCACAACATTATAATTAATTAAGCACATTAAAGTGATAAATTATGCAAGCGTCTCTCAGCAATGACTTTACATTTGTGTCGACTTTCGTTTAGTGTATATTATAACACGCGCACAATGCCGGACATTATTTCTTTTATCAATGAAATTACAATAAAACATTAAAAATCTTGTATGAGTATATGAAAATATGTACAACAGTACCTAACACAATAATAGAACCTAACTAATAAAATCGTATACCTCTATTGGATTGTGATTTCTCAAATTTGTATGCATATCCTGTATGTCTAGTTGGCTAGCTAGCAACTGATCAGATTTTCTTTAATTGTGATTTTTTGAATTTTGTTAGTAATTTAAAAAAAAAAGCATTTTAAGATATGCATGCATTACCTACAAATTAACGTAACACAATTGGGTGGTTTCATAGGAATAGATAATTAAGTTTGTACATCAGGATTTTTACTAAAACGGCACTTTCATTGTACTCTATTTAGTTTTCTTTCAGAAAATGATCATTTATCAGTTTGCTTTCATTCTTGGTGATTGAAATTTGGATCAATCGAGGATTACAAGCGTACAACCTGCAATAACGTCTGAAATAAGCCATGTCTTGTACCTTTTATATTTTGGAAGTTACCTACTACTACTGTACATTAATGTATGATTATTCATTCAAGTACTCATTCAAGTACTAACTTCCTTGATTATAACACCAATATATATATATATATATATATATATATATATATATATATGAATGACAAATCCAGGACTTGGGCAGGCCGACCGGACCGACCCGGTTACGATTTTCAATTTTTAAAAAAAATTATGAAATATATACATTGATGGTCTCTTATAATTAAACAAAACAGTTGCTAGTGTAATGGTAAAATTGGATCATAAGGTAGTGGAAGATTAGTAGTTCAAATCTTTTTTTTTTCTAAAATTTTATGTTTTTTTATTTTTAAATTACTAAATTTTCTAAATACTCATTGTATTTTTTCAAACAAAATTACACAAAAAATTATTTTACTGTCCAATATATTTTGTCTTGACTTCATATTTATTTTATGCTATGTTAAACATAGACAAAAAAAATTGTATTAGGCCCTGTTTTTTTCCTATTCGATATATTTTTTACTAGCCTATAACAAAATCATACCCGTTCCGCCCTGAACTTCGGAAAAATGGCCAAAAATCTTTACTGTTAAATCTTTAAGGAGTCCACTGTTTACTATCATTCACCATATCTTACAGGAGTTAATCATGATGATTAGAATATTAAGCATATGAACTCTTGGGGAGTTAAGGAAGACTTAATTACCATACTGTAATACTATTAAATTTTAACCATCGTTAACCAGAATTGAACATCATAAAAAAAATATAGAAACTATAGAAAAAATATTGCCTACTTCTCAAATGTTTTTAAATTCATCCCGACCTAACATTTGTTATTAACACAATGGAAATGGACCATGGTGATAACAGATCCGTATCGATGATGTGATTCCTATTAATATACTTGGAATAAGAAGAAAAATAATTAGCAGTACTTCTATAATCTTTGTATTTTTCATTAATTATTAAAGTATGCACAACTTCGAAATTTTAGTGGTCAAAATGAAAAAATCGATCAAATGTACGTTTATTAAAATCATTGACATTTTTTATTATTTTTAATTAAAATTATATGAAAAATTTTTTGTAAAACTCACACATAAATCTAGATTATTGTATTATGTTTATTTCATCCGTTAAATTGAACTTTAAAGTATTTTTGAATATTTTATGAACTATCGAAAATTTGAATATTAATAATAATGATATACCAAAAAATATTATATTTATGCACAAGTACCCATTTTTATTTTTTATTTTACAAGTCAGAACTCTTAGAGGCTATGAGGGGTTCAGAATTTAATAACATGGCTCTCTATCCCATCTCTAAAATAAGTGAGCTAAGCCCTAGCTAATTAATTAGTCCTTATTTTTATCACCTAATCCATTATACAGATTTTCATATATTACAAAATAATGTTTGATTCAGTAAGAGTTAAAAATCCTTACAAGTCTGTCACTAATTTAAAAAGTGTCACAAATCTGTCACAAATCGATTAAACTGTCACAAATACGTCACAAAAACCGTCTCTAATAAGCTCGTATCAAAAAATACTGTCTCTAATCCCGTCGGTATTTGGTTATTTTTTTTATAGTGATATATATATATACACTCCAAACTAGAGTATATAGTATATACACACTCACATGTCATGTGTTTACATATATCGGTTGTGTTATCCTGGGTCGGGCATGTAATATTTCTTCTTATTCTTAATATAAAGAATTATTTGTTTTAAATTATCAAATTTTTTAAATGACCATGGTACTTTTTCAAATAAAATTACTAAAAAAATTATTTTGCTGTCCAATACCTTTTATCTTCATATTTATTTTATATTATGTTAAACATAAAAAAAAAATCTTTATTTTTGTATTAGATCCTATTTATTTTATCTTTGACATATTTTTTATATCACGGTCTCAAAAAAAAATCATGTTTCTGCCTACACATTGATATAATATATGATGGTGATACGGGGTAAGCTCCCCTCATAAATTTATATTTTATTCTTGCGATCTCCTAACCATTGAAAAGCAATAGGACAGTGAAGATAAAACAATAAACGAAAGAAGATTTTTTATATCTTAGACATTGAGTTGTTTTTCAATAATGATCAAGAATATTTATTGTAAGTCTCTCTATATATATATATTTGTATTCCCGTCGTGAAACTGTGGAGATTTGTATTAGCCAAATCTTGATTTGGAGCGTTTTTAAAAAAAAGTGTCCATTTGGGTGTTTTTCATGATGTTCATATATATATATATATGGGGAGGATATATGCACATCATGAAAAACACCCAAGTGGACACTTTTTTTCAAAAACGTTCCAAATCAAGATTTGATTAATGCAAATATCCCCGGTTTCATGACGGAAACACAAATATGTGTCTTGTTTTTTTTTCCGAGATGTATAATGACATGTTTTTGAAATTATGGTAAAATTTAAAAATTCAAAACATGTCATTATACATCTCGGAAAAAAAAAAACACATATTTGTGTTCCCGTCGTGAAACCGGGGAGATTTGCATTAATCAAATCTTGATTTGGAGCGTTTTTGAAAAAAAGTGTCCATTTGGGTGTTTTTCATGATGTCCATATATACTCCCCCTATATATATATATGAACATCATGAAAAACACCCAAATGGACACTTTTTTTAAAAAACGCTCCAAATCAAGATTTGGCTAATGCAAATCTCCACAGTTTCACGACGGGAATACAAATATGCGTCTTGTTTTTTTTTTCGAGATGTATAATGACATGTTTTCGAAATTATGGTAAAATTTAAAAATTCAAAACATGTCATTATACATCTCAGAAAAAAAAAAAAAACGCATATTTGTGTTCCCGTCGTGAAACCGGAGAGATTTGCATTAATCAAATCTTGATTTGGAGCGTTTTTGAAAAAAATATATTCATTTGAGTGTTTTTCATGATGTCCATATATCCTCCCCATATATATATATATAATGATCAAGAATATTTATTGTAAGTGTATATATATAGGGGCAGGATATATGGACACCATGAAAAACGCCCAAATGGACACTTTTTTGTAAAAACGCTCCAAATCAATATTTTATTATTGCAAATCTTCACGGTTTCACGACGGGAACACAAATATACGTCTTGTTTTTTTTTCTGAGATGTATAATGACATGTTTTGAATTTTCAAATTTTACCATAATTTCGAAAACATGTCATTATACATCTCGGAAAAAAAAAAACAAGACGCATATTTGTGTTCCCGTCGTGAAACCATGGAGATTTGCATTAACCAAATCTTGATTTGGAGCGTTTTTACGAAAAAGTGTCCAAGTTGATATCTAATTTGATGTTCATATAACATCTCCTATATATATATATATATATATATATATATATATATATATATATATATATATATATATATATATATTTCCATATATATATATATATATATGAAACATAACAAAGAGCAGGGTATGGAGGGGATCCAGTCATCACACTTGATATATTATCAGTAGTTAATTAAGAAAAAATTAATATTAATATACTTCATGACTTAATTAAATTGTCAAGTGTGAAGTTTGGCCGGGGCTGTCTTAAGATAAGTTCAACGAGAACAGAAATCTCGTGTGGAACGAAAAGTTGAAAGCTCGTTTAATATGAAACCGAAGCCTAACGATCCTTTAGAATTTGAAGCCTAACGAGATCTCGAAAAAGTTACCACATGTATAAATGGCTAGTGGCAACCAAACGTTTATAACAACTTATTTACTATGTATTTGTGTTTCTTGTTTAACTATGTTGTAAGAGAAACAATTGTTGCGCTTAATCTTTAAACTTTCTATTTGCATTAAATAGTGTGACAATTTTCTATTGGATTTAAATTGTTATCTATGTAATTGATTAAAAAGATTAGAATCAAGAATGTAAAATCCTTTTTTCATTTGTTCGTGAAGTGTAAATAAGGAGCACACGTGAAAATATCATTGGTCATTGGCGATGTGGTCATAGCCGGTTTTTGGGCTATGCCCAAGAAGCACGGGCCTAAATCACATAAAAAAAATTACGCTTTTAGAGCCCCAATTTTATAAAAAAAATAATATATATATATATATATGGGGAATATATATATATATATATATATACACACATCAAATTAAACATCAACTTGGACACTTTTATGCAAAAACGGTCCAAATCAATATTTGATTAATACAAATTTCCACGGTTTCACGACGGAAATACAAATATGCGTCTTGTTTTTTTGAGATATATAATTGCATGTTTTGGAAATTAAGGTAAAATTTAAAATTTCAATGCATACAATTATACATCTCGAAAAGACAGAAAATAAGATGCATATTTGTGTTTCCGTCGTGAAACCGTTGAGATTTTCATTAATCAAATCTTGATTTTGACTGTTTTTGCATAAAAGTATCTAAAATTGTATGCAAGTTGATGTTTATATATCATCTCCATATATATATAATAGTAATTGTGGCTCACGCGTTGCGTGTGCGGCGCGTAATGCAATAAAAATATAAAAAAATATGTATAGTTATGATATAATTAAATATGTTGATAATAAAAAAAAACATACTTTACGATTTAAAAGAATTTTTGTTTGTTAAAGAGTGATAAATAGTTTTATTAGTTTTTACTTTTTATATTTTTATGTGATTATGACATTATTGTAATTAAAATAAAGGTGTAGGAGTATTTTTGAAAAATATTGGCTAAATTGGACAGACTCATTTGACTTTGATTGACTTATTATAACAGAATGATATATATATATATATATACACACACACACATACATACATATATATATACTAGCATAAGAGCCCACACGATACGAGTGTGTATTGCGTGGATCAATATAAGTAATATATGTATTACATTCAATAATTGAAAAAATCAATGATTTTAATATATCTTATTTTATATATTAAAATTATATAAAAATAAAATTATAAAATCCACGCATAAATCTAGACAATTGGATTGTTTTAATTTCATCCGAAATTAGATGAAACTTTAAAGGATGTATAAGCATTATGAACTATTAAAATTTTTGAATACGCCAAATACCCTATGAAGTAATTAAGAAATGAAACACTAAAAATCAAAATGTGTAGCCTATATCCACTATTCCCAATCTAATTTCGTAAACTAAAATCTTTGTAACTATTCATAATATAATATTGTAAAACTTAATACCACGGATGAGAACTAGTTTAATATAATGTGCATTTCCTAAATTCTAGACAACATTATGATCAGAACAGATGTATGGAATATACTCTTACTTAATAATTGATAGTACTAAGTTTTGATTTCGATATGTAGAATAAATCTACAGCAACTCTACTAAGTTTGTATATAGTTTAATTATACGTTGCTAGGGTAATCAGGTAGAGTTCTATATTTGCACCTTTTCCCCTAAATTGTTGCCATTTTGTTATGCTTTTCTTGTCGTAGAACTCAATGCAAGGCTAGCTAGGAGAATTTATATACCTATATCTAAACAACTTATTATAGTCTATTAGGACACCATTTTTATTCAAAAAGACTTTTGAGGAAAATATCTAATTAAGGACCCTAGCTAGCTGAGATTTAGGCCTACTATTAAAAAGGATCTTAGTACTAAACTAATTCTATTTTCAAAATATTCATACCTCTAGGTTGGCTGCATTACCTAATAATTAAACAACAATTTTGATACAACGAAACCGATTAAAATTACACATAGTTTCGTAATGTACATTTAAATAGAAACGGAGAGAGTAAAAATAATCATGAGTTACGGCGGCAAATGCTTGGTATTTCATAGAACCTGATAAGGCGATTATTTGACCACTATGTCTATGGATACTCGTCCAAATTAATAATGACATTGATTGTTTGATTTTAGTTGTTCTCCTATCATTTTGTGTTAGAATCTTACTGCATCCGTACATAAGTATTATATGAATAACTAAATTTTGAAAACAAAAAATTTCAAAATTTTTCTACATAGTTCAAATGTTAAACTATATAATAGAATTTTAAAAAAAAAAAAATCGACAATTTGGATACAAGTTATTTGCCGATCATAGTTACACGTGGTTTCGTATATGACTTATAAAATGAGAACGGGTGTCAGACTAAAATAGAAGTCAAATCTTGAGATCATTTTTTAAAATAAAAGAATGAGTGTTACAATTTTGGTATAACATATACTTAAGCTTTGGTATCATTGAAGTGTATACATCTATATTTTGCTTGATCTTAATTTCTACTGTTTTCTTATTACCTCCGTTCTTAATTAATTCTCCTCTACAAACTTACATGCAATTTTGACCGTCTTATAACATGTATCAAAATTATCGAAATTATTTTTTTTTAAAACTAAATCATATACTTTAATGTTTGAACCATATTATTAACTTTTGAAAATTTTCATTCCGACAATTTTAATACAATTTCAAAATTACACGTAGTTTCATAATAAACAATTAATTGAAAACGGATGAGTAACTTATTTACGTATCCCAATTTCAAAATGGGTTTGGACCATTTGTCCACTCACTCTTAAATCTAATTAGGGAAAACCAGGATGATTATATATATAATGCACACGGCCCCATGGGAAGTTTACCGTTAACTTCATTACTAATTTTTACAATTAAATACGTTCACCCCTCATGAATATCCCCATTGTTTTGAGTCTTACAAATTAAGCTTTTATCAAAAGAATAAATGCAGGGTATGTAGCCTTATAAAACATTCTTTATCTGAAAGTACATTGTTCATGACCAAAAGGTTGAGTAACAGTGGATATACACATGGATCGTATTGGTATTTGTCCATTATCCTATACTATATTTCCAGGAAATATATACCCGTAATGGTTTTGTAATCATTTTACTACATGCACTATTTGTTTAAGTGAAAATATAAAATAGCGCGTTGGCCCCTAATATCGTAAAATTGCCTATAATTAAAGCTAATTGAAGAAAACATCTTAAAGTTTGTAATTGCATAAAGTTGTTAAATAAAGGGACATATCTTCTCAAAAGCAAGTAATTAAGGTTTGAAAAACAAAAAAATTGCATAGCACTTTTATCTTTACGTCACTACTCAATCACACATATTTGGTGTACATGTTACATTTTTGTGCCATCATCTAATGAGAATTGATTACGATGAGACATACTTGGACGTTACTGAAATGATGAAATAACAATTTGTAATTAACATTATTTGGCGAGTCTATTTTTATTTCTAGGTCCGACTTACTTTTAAGTGAAATAGGGAAGACGCTGGCTCTCGGAGGGGTTGGATGATCGGTGGTGTCGGCTTTGGTCCAGGGTTTCTTCTCGTCTGCTCCTTGTCCTTGCTGAACCTGCGCATGAAACAAACATGGAGCCTGGGTTGATCCCAAGCTATCCCTCTCCGACGATCAAGTCAATACGGGTAATAGATGAAGTATAGCTAGACAGTATAAAAAGAGGAGGAATCGGGCGAGTGAGCGGGGTGCCGGGTTGGATCAGATGAATTATCAGGTGTTTAGGATGGTACGATCAGTCTTCTAGTCTTTATGATTCTAGTGAGAGGCCCCTTTTAATGAAGCATTAATGTGGGTATTTATAGTGTCATTAGAGGCATAATAGCGCTCAGATCACTGTACAGTTAGTTTGCGATCTAACGGCATGAGAGTAATCTAGGACTCTGACAACAGTACAAACAATCCGTAAGGTTAACACGTGGTTGTCTGAGATTGAGTCACGTTGAGTCTCAGACAAGAGGCTCCACATGTCGGGTCAGGGCTTCCCGCACGTGGGAGGCATTAACTGAGGGAGGCGTGCTTGGCACGCTTCTCCGTCCCTCTTCAGGGTCGGTCCGGGTTGAATAAGTCCGGCACACCAAGACTGACTGAATTGTTTACGGGTTTGGACGAGGGGTTCCTATTGGTAATGAAGTCCCGGACGAGGGATATCCCTCGCCATTATTGCTCTATGACTTGTTAAACATTAGTCGTTGGTTATTGAATACTATTTCACTAATTTCAGTCAAACGAACGTTACTATCAGATATTGGCCAGATGCGATAAATATATATATCTTCAAGCTTTATTATGCTACTATGCTACTACTATTATGTACAGTGCAGGGTAAAAGCTAAAACTATTAATTACCCCTTACAAAGAAAATCCCCATAATTCATGATAAAAGTGGTAACTTTTAGTAAGCAGCTTTATTTCTATAGGGTGATACACAAAGGTCCTAAATCGGGCCACTGTAATTTCTCTTGTTAACATGCACTACAAAAAAAATTTCCAAATATCGACGGTATTAGTGACGGTATTTTTTGTTACGAGCTTATTAACGACGGTTTTTGTGACGGCTTTGTGACATTTTAGTCAATTTGCGACAGATTTGTAACAGTTTTTTAAATTAGCGACAAACTTTTAATAGATTTTCATTCTTATTAAATCAAACATTATTTTATAGTGATACGTTATTCTTCATTTATATTATTATTGTAATTTCTCCCTTAGCTAACATTCTACTACTTTAAAGGGTGATATGACTATTGATATATATTTCCTCTCATACCATCACTTTCTTTATTAAATTTGATCTAAAGGATCACATCGACTCAATTTTTTTATTTTTCAGTTTATGCATTTAATTTGGTTATAATATAATTTTTAGTAACCATCTGTTGTGAAAAATGTGCACGTATTTGGTTGACTGTTTGTATATCAAGGTATGCCGAGATTTAAGGTGATATAAGATTTTCAACTCATTCAAAATTTTGACTAAATTTCAAGATTTGAAGTACAACAGAACTTTTGACGTATAATACTACCATAGTACGTATGAACTTTATTAAACCAATTTGACCTTAGAACTCTTTTTTTGGAACACTATTTTGAATATCATAAAAGTTAATAAAATCCTACACAAATCAGACAGTTTGTAAGTCAACTTCTGTAACAAACTAAAAGATAAAATCACTTTATGTTATCCCCAAAATGCAGTCGATATTAATTACCCTAAGTAACTTTTTAGCCGATTATAACCCATAGTACAGATAAAACTTAGTTGTTGGATTATTTCAAACTTTGTAATTTACTATTAGAAAGCGACCTATTAGTATATTCTAGCTTTGTGCAATGGCCCCATGATTTGCAAAATATTAGACCACCTTTGAAAGTTTAGGTGTGTAAAAGCCTACCTTTCTCACACTTGGACAATAATTTCAACCCAGAAATAAGGACTGTTTTCAACATATTTATTTAAAAAAAAAATATCAATCCCTCTCAAAGTGGGGCATTTGTATTTGACTTGGATTTTTGGAAGAAATAAAGACCATGGAGAAAAAAATGAAACAATATTGGATAGCTATGCTTTGAGAAACCAATAAAATTTAACTAAAATGGAATAGTACCATTTGTGTTTTTAGATGCTTAAATTGAGTTATGCTCTACATCATAGCAAGTTAAAGAATTGTCCATAATTGTCTAGATTAATAAGTTTACCGTAACAATTATCACAGAGTCAGAAATTACGTTAAAAAATAGTCAATTTTATATTTTAATTACTTTTAATTTTTAAAAATCAAAATTATACGAGTTTTGTTTTTTTTTCAATTCAATGAAATCAAGTTATAACTATTATTTGAAAATTTTGAATATTATATATGTAGTATACATACGTATTATAAATATGTATATGTAAATATAATAATATATAGATACAAAGTGTTGCTTGTTTATTTTTATATTTGTAAGTTTTACATAATTTTGACTTTAAAAATTAAAAACAATTAAAATAAAATTGAGCGTTTTAGTACAATTTCTGACTCTGAATCACTCTGACTCAGAGTCAGGCACCCTGCTTCCATGACAATGGCTAGTAGGAGAAGTTATATTAGCTATATCTAACTACTAATAGGACAAAAAAATTATTCAAAAAGACTTTAAAAGATCCAAGTTAAGGACCCTATAGCTGATTTAGGCATATCATAAAGGATCTTAGGAGTATTAAACTTATCTTTTCATAATATTCATAGCTCTGGCTAGGTTGACTACATTAACTAATAATTAGTAAACCATAAATCTACACTGGAATAGTGCATTATCAGTTTATCACTTTAACAACGAAACTTGAAATAGAACTTGTATAAAATAATTATGTACAACAATGCTTGGTAGTAGTTTGTAGATTGATAAGGCGATTAATTATTTCACCACTATGGTCACAATTTATTGATAACTCGTCCAAATTAATAATGACATGGTTGCTTGATTGTGGTTTCTACAATTCTACTACCATTTTGTAGAATCTCACTAGACTCTACTAAAGTAGGAATGAAATCTTGAGCTCATTGTTTTCAAAGTAAAGAATTAGTGTGTGTAGACATTAATATTTGCTTGATCAGAACTATTTTCTTAACTTAGCTAGGTTTCCCAGATTCAAATCCGGCTTGGACCGTTTGTGCCCTCACTCTTAGACAGTGGTGGCCGAACTCATCCCGTACCCCAGGAGACACAAATTTGCGCCCCATTAACTTTGTACCAATAAAATTAATTCAAAGAGTGTATGCTATTACTTATTAATGTTAAAAAATAAGATAACAAAGTGAACATGCTTTCAACTATCAAGACTATAGCATCAACTTTACAAAGTTTCTCCCATCCTCAATTTAACAACTAAATATAATTACTACAAAAGAAGACTGTTATATTTCTGCCCCCTCTGTAACATCAAAACCCACTTCCCTTAAATCAAAGTCAAAATCTATGTTTTTTCCATTAAAATACTTCAAAATGAATGATATAGCAATTAAATTTCTTTAAATACCAATCAATTTTGGGTTCTTTTAATCGATTTCAGAACCCAAAAAAATAAATAATCTTGCGCCCCAAATCCGCCTTAGATGAATGCCTGTTTTGGCTCTCCAGAGAACCGCCCCTGGCCACTTGCCTGATTAAAGGTCAACAGGAATTCTCAATCCATCATGTGCCAGTTGAACGGGGATCCCTTCTCTGTAAAACAAAAATTAAAAGGGAATCATGGAAAGATGAAGTCCCAAATAGACAATTTTAATAACGAAAAAAACACTTAATCCCGTTTCTGATAATATGATATATTATGTGATTATGAAATCTGCAAGTAATACATACCTCTCCGACCATTCTCGAAGAAACTCATTGTCCGCATGGTGATCAAACTCATGTGTCATCCCAATTAGAAAAGCTCGTTTCGGGCATAACTTCTTTACAGCTTCAAGTGTCTGAGAAAATAGAAACAGCATGATGAGCCTTGGTGAGAAAATATGTTCATGTAATCAAAATTCTTCAAAGCAATAGATATAGCACAAACCTGAGGGAAGCAGAAATGAGTGTTATGGGAACCTTTCTGCACCAATTAACGAAAAAGTGAGTAAATTTCTCATGAAGCAAAACTAGAGGAATAAAAGGCAATCGCACGTGCAAGGAGACGCGAGTGGTAAAAAGTTTTAAGACAATAATGTGGTCCAGCATATTATAGGCTAAACAAAATTAAGCTACGAGTTGTCTATATATATGTACCAAAAAAATATAAGAAGATTATATAATAATAACTTTAGCTTAATGGATCACCTTGTAAAGAGTGTCCAGGAGAAGGAGATCCAGCTGATTGCCACTGCTTTTTGAAATATCTGCAAGACGAAAACCTCCTGTAAGTTCACTTCAACAGGGAAGAAAAAACAAGATATAGTTATATTTGGATGTAAGGAGGAGAATGAGAGCTGATCAATTGCACAAACATGAACAGCAAAAGACACCTTTTAATTTAAACAAGAAAAAATGCAAATTAATCTGGTTGTGAAAAAAGCTGAATTGAGTATATTAGTTTATCAGATTGCTTGATGACAAAGACCCTTTTGGTTAACCATTTTTATCATTGCAACGCATGTGCCATTAGATTAATTCCTTAATAGAAGCAAACTCTTGTTGCTGAAGTTCTTTAGCAATAAATGCATATAACTAACCTCGAGTGTTTTTTTTATAAAACCATTATACACGAAGTATAAAACTGAAAACTTACACTTCTCAGTGGTTGGAAGAATTCTGGAAACATCCGATATATATGCTACTTTGTAATTGTCACCAAAACGAAATCCCAAACAAACATAATCTTCACCATGCATTACCTACATGAAATAAAAATCCTTTTACAAGGGAGTAGTTTAAAATGATAGATTACAATATTCACCAAGACAGAGAAACATAATTTTCACCATGCATCACTTACATGATAGGAAAAGCCTTTGGAACAAATAAAACTAGAAAATCATGGAACCTAAACAAATAGTAGAAAGAAAAAAACTTAACTGGCAAAGGAATAATTTCTAGCCCAGATGCAATAAATGTTTTCTCACAGTCATTCTCGATCGTCTGCCAATCAAGTTGTGCCACCCGTCTCACTTCTTGGCCTTCTTTAAGCTTCTTCTGAACCAAGTATGGGAACTTCTCAACAATACTGTTCATAAATAGAAATGAAAAGCACGTTACAAGAAAGAGAACATAACTTTAAGTTCAGAACATTAACCACATGGAACAGAAAACATAATCCCATGTTAATCCAGAACAAACGTTCCTGATGAAATTATTAGGTTGGATAGTCTTTCGGAACGGTTTAATGTATGCCATTGAAATGAAATGGGAGAAACTGGAAGTTAAGGTAATGTATGCCATTGAAAGGGAATGGGAGAACTTGGAAGTTAAGGCAAATTCTTTCATATAAATAGTGAGCTGGACACAAACAAGTTGAATAAGGACCTCTGCTCAGAGGATGCATATTGATATTAATAATGATAAATAAGTTGTACATGCCAAATGTTGAATGTGGTGTGCTAGTGAGTTCTTATATTGCTCGTAAAATCGAAGAAGTAAGGAAGTGTTCACCAGCAATACAAAATAAAAGAACCATGATATACCAAAATCTATAAAGCATTTAGAACATAACCCCAAAAGCATAACAGCAAGTATCTAAGTGAAAAGCAATTCAAATTTAGAAGACGATAATATTAATTTAGTGATAAAGGACTTCCGTAAAAAATAGCTGAGATAACCTATTCATTGCTTCTTGAGCAAGATAAATGGGAGTAGGTGCTATGTCATTAATGGGGCTAAAAGGTTGCACCACACGAACATCATCCAAACCAAGAACTGCATCAGCATGTTCATGGGTCAAAATAATCTGCAATTAATATGAACTATAAGTTCAAAATATCAACATTAAGCAGATTATGCAAGGCGAACGATACATTAAAAAAAAAAAAAGGCTCAATTAAGATCTTCACATAAAAAATATGTGGATCATAGTAGCTAAAAATGAAGATGTAAGTGGACTAAAAAACTCACAGAATCTACTTGAGGTATCTTATGGAAAGTAAACCAGCGAAGAACTTGTTCCCTGAATGTCTTTCCAACATCTATCAGGATATAACTATGTTTGTCGCCACTTGGACAATAATCAATGAGAAGAGATGTATTGCACCTATATATAGTGAAGTATTTAGTCCAATGCCTCCACTTTGTAGATATAAGAAACTTAGTCAATAGGGTATACAAAAGACAAATCAGGATTTTCAGCACCAACAAGAATAACCTCCCACAGGAAAAAAAGAAATACAAAACATGCCCTCGCCCAAGAAATACAACACTTCCGCAACTGAACTACTAGAGCAAGTTGAGACTTTCACCATTACTTAAGCTCTATAATTACCCCAATAATAGGTAGGGGAGAAAACATGAAATTATTTCCTGTGGGAGAAAGACAGGAACTTCTTATATTAATTTCACTAAATACTAGTCTTGACATTGCTCTGCGTAGAAAAAATATCCAATAAGCAAGTCCTGGTAGAAAATAGTGCCAAAGATGGTTCCTAGGCTGTGTTAAACAATTATGTAAAGTGAGAATTCCATTTGTAACACATAATCACCTGTACGGTTGCATCACACACTGAATAAGTTTATCAGCTACTTGCAATACAATGGAATCACTAAGCACATAATATATAGCGTGTGATTATGACCGGTGTAATGGGAACAGACAGCTTGTGTTTACATAGCTGTCGTATGTACGTAATGTATTATCAGGAAAATAGCAAGCAGGTATACCTTATCTATCTCTAAAAAAACTCCGAGTTCGAAACTTTCTTATAAATAAGTGCATTCGCTAAAGCATACAGTGCCGATCCTGGTATAAGCCAAGCCAAGCAGGTAGCTTACCTGCCGGTCCCAAGGCGCAATAAAGTTTTATTTTTCACAGAACGAAGTCGTTTCATTTACCCTCGATACAATACAAGAAGAACAAACTTTATTTGATAGTCTATTTGGTGTAAGGACAACATATATATTTATATTACTACGACACATGGTTTGGATTTAACAAGAAACATAAATTCGGGTTCTTGATAACTAAAAGTCCGAGAGTATAGTAAAAGTTAACATCAACTAATTATCCCTGTAATTAATAGAAACAATCTCAATAAAAACCTTAGAAAACACAAAAAGCGAGACAATGTATATATGTATGTAAGTATGTTCCGGGTTTATGATAATTAACTCCAAGAGTATACTCCTTAAACATCAACATTCCCTATATTAATAGAAACAATCTCTATAACGCATAGAAAACACATAAACCGAGACAATGTATGTATGCTCCTAGTCTTTAAACAATAACATAAATCCGGGTTTATGATAATTAAGTCCGAGAGTATAGCAAACTTATAATTAAGTCCGAGAGTATAGCAAACTTAAACATCAACTAACTTTCCCTATATTAATAGAAACAATCTCAATAAAAACCTTAGAAAAAACAAAAAGCGAGACAATGTATATATGTATGTTCCGGGTTTATGATAATTAAGTCCGAGAGTATAGCAAACTTAAACATCAACTACCTTTCCCTATATTAATAGAAACAATCTCTATTTTCTGTTGGCTATCAAACCCGTGGCAAGCTATCATTATTCCCTATATTAATAGAAACAATCTCTTTAAAAAGCTAACAAACCGAGACAATGTATCTTATCTATATAATGTGTGCATGTACGTATGTAGCTGCAAAAAGCATCGGGCCTGCGTATTAAGAAGAAGAAACATAGATTCGGGTTTTCAATAACTAAGTCTGCGAGTTTAGTAAATTACATCATCTAACTTTCCCTATATAATTAGAAACAAACAATCTATTTAATAAGCAAATAAAAAAAAAGCGAGACGAGACAATAAACGTATGTATCGGGGGGGACGGGACGGGGGACCTGTAGTTAGGGTTAAGATGAGGGGGTGTAGAGAGAGAGAGATGGCAGACGTGGCAAGGTGGATTAGAAGGTTGTAAAATACACATAATGTTTGGTACACAACTCGAACAACCTGTTCCTAAACATATCACCGCTGATCCATTTTCCACCCCGTTATTATTCTCCATTTCTATATTTATTATTATATATATATATGTATATGTATATAAATATAAGAGAGATTAGTGATTTTGTTTCTCTGGTTTTTGAGGAATTTTTTATGTTAAATCATGAAATGACGTTGTCCTACAGATCCAGTTCTGTTTCCGGGATTCCTATTTGTTTTTTTCATTACTTGTACTTCTATAACGAAATTAGTACAATTTTAATTATAATATATTGTATCCAAATTATCGGAATAAATTTTTTTAAAAGTAAATCATACACTTAAAACATTAAATTATATGATTTACTTTTGAAAATTTTCATTTCGACAGTTTTGATACATGTTATAAGCCGATCAAAATTGCACGTAATTTCGTAAAGTACAATTAATTAGTAACAGATGGAGTATATTTATATATGAGTACAGTATACTAATATATAGAAATAAACTCCGGAATAAAAATGTTCGGTCCCAACTCGTGCCAGTTCAAAATAAGAATAACCTCCATATTGTGATATTTCATGATTTTTTATGTTTTCGCCTTAACAAATTTGCATCAATATGGGAATAAATTACATAAAGCTGTAAAATTATATATATGTCGTTACATTAAACTTAAACGATTTAAAAATATTTATCGAATATAGTCTGTGATATGTTGTGTCCGTTTTGACAGTGGATACCGCGGTAAAATTCAGTAAGATGCTCTAAAGAATTTAGTCGTACTCTCGTTCTCATAAAAGTGACCACCATCAGACCTCACATAAGTAATCTATTCTAAAGGTTTTTTGCCCTACCCACTTGGTTCATTCCAATATATAAAGATCATTACAATCATTAGTTTAATCTCTGCTTAATGCAAGTTATTCCATTAGTGGTTTCTGAAAACGCCCTCACAATTCGGTTGTCCCCTTAAAGCTAGATATTGGTATCTGCAGTCAGTTAGGTAGAGTTGCCATCATGGGAGTATGGTCTCATTTATGTAGGTTGTAAGCCCATTCCCCACGATAACGTGACTAATTGCTCCTTCAACAAACCTTTATCAATGGATCAATTTGTAATTTAATAACTTCTCAAAGTTCATTTACTAAAACACATCTAGAGCAATCGTCTGACACAATTCTGCTTATACAATGATATTAAAGTCAATGTATAACGCATATCATGTCTTGAAATATCTCAACCCATTCGAAACACGTCTGTCTCTCCTTTAGATCTCTTAGTCTAACTATGTTTCTAACCATAATAGACAAACCACTTTAGACTTTCAGATCTTAGATATTAAGTTCTCATTAATGTACCATCTCGTACAACTCAATATCCATTGTCGTGCAGTTTATAGTCGATGTACTAACACTCTTAATTAATTTGACTATAGCCTTTACCGATCACATTATAGGATCACTAGTGAGTTTTCTCACTTATCTTCTTTATGCACACGTCAATCAATCATTAGTCACAAATTTTGTCTTTAATATTAATATTTTAATTTCCATATTCTGTATCGGAACTTCTTGACTTGTAATACTACTTCAAGTATTTAGTCAATCTTTTGACATTAAGACGTACTTTGACAAACTCATTCTACTTTATCATTTAATAACCATGCTTATTTCATTTAATAATGCTTACTCGTTTGTCAATCTTGTTTGGTCTTCCATGTCAATAATTTTTCCGAATTATTTGAATCCACACCGTGACTTAATAATTTGCATACAATATATTCAAGTTTAAATAACTTGTCCTTTTTGATCTCTCTATCTCTATCCAGTCTATCAACCTTCTTTGAAAAATTAGAGATTCCCATGTTTACACAACCATTTTTCTTTATTAGGAAGTTACCAGTTACATGTTCATTGTGCGATAAACAAATCTTACCACAAACACGTTTCTTGCTATTTACCTATACTCTTATTAGGTCTTTGACCTTATCATTATATAGTGTAAACATGTTTAATTCTCATCAAATAAATATATCGATAACTTATACAAATAGTTTGTTTTTATTTCTCATTAAATAAAGATATAACCGATATGTACACTTATTCGGTAAAGTTAATGAGATTACTTTCACCTTCTCTTATGTATATATATTTTGAGTTATACTCATTATATATATCAAGCCTCGTTTTATCTCAGTTTATTAATCAACACTAATTTCCAAAACATAGATTTAGTATAACAAATATAAGACAATTATAATATATCACCATGCTAAATAATTTTAAGACACAAACAACACTCACATGAGAAATATTATTTAACGCACTATATATAACAATGCTAATACAAAAAATTAAATCAAACAAGTAAATAGGATTTAATGTGCTAAACATACACGCCAAACAAAGTTACTTAGTCAAACAATATCATCCCTAACAATGATCTTATAAGTAACCGTTTATCAAACTCATTTTGATTATAACGTTACTTAGGTAACCCCACGATGGTACTCAAGCCTCCTTAATAAGAGTATCATGATATTTTACTATCAATGTCTAAACTTAGGGTTAAATTTCTCAACACAATCTATGTGACTATTAGTTTAGTCGCATTTGTATTTACAAGAATTTAACAATTTTCTCAATCTTTAAAGCACTTGCTTTAGATTTAAAAAATACCGCCATTATTTTATTTGCGCATCTTAGTTGAATTCACAACCATAATATAATTTATGTCTTAACCGCCCCCATATCTCGTGTGCTCTTTTTGTCCTCACTCGGGACCCATACAATTTTATTAATAAGTCCAATCGATTTCAAGTTAGTACACCGAACATTGATTTGTTCCAAACACTTGAAACTCATACCACTGAATCGTTTGTTTATCCCATTAATATAACAAACCCATTAATATATCAGACTCGTTAGACACAACACTTTCTTTTCTTTGATTTAGAAAATAGATGGTTATCCCCACATTTTTGTGGAGTCTCGGGAAATTTCCTTTCACCACAGTAACAAGTAGCATTTCAAATCCACACGCGCGTGTTCTAGAAACTAATTTTACTAAAACTCAATTACTACTCCATCAGTTCCTATTTAATTATCCATTACGAAATTACGTGCAATTTTGACCGGCCAAGAACTTGTATCAAAATTCTCGGAATGAAAATTTTCAAAAGTTGATCATACAGTTCAAATGTTAAATTTTATGATTAAATTTAAAAAAAGTTCATTTCGACAATTTTGATACAAGTTATAAACCGATTAAAATTACACATAATTTCGTAATGAACAATTAAAGAGGGACTAGCAGTTAATTAGTAATTCAAAGACGTTAGCAGTTTCATTTCTAAAAGTCAACTATCAATGTGATATAACGGTGACACCGTTTCATTTACCATTATAGATTAACTATACTAAACCAATTTCTCAAATTCCAACGTCTGTTACAAACGGAATTTGTATCTTAATGGAATTTCAGTTAAGTTTAAAGTATAGAACTTTTTCATACGTTGACTTGACACCAGTTGAAAAACAAATGGATAGGTGTACTTAATTTACAACAGATAAGGTGCATAATTGAAGGAAAAAGAAAAAAAACAATTAATTCAAGTATTTTTTTCTGATTTTCTCATTTTCTCATGAATTACGTCCAACAACTAACAACTACTTTGCAAACAGACTAAGATCAATCAAGTTAGTATATGAACTCCACACTCGTTTCTTATAGAATCAACTAACATACACAGCAATTACTATTTATTAATTTTCCAAGACTTGTATAAACAAGTAAGAATCAAGTTTATATATATGCAGTTTATTAACAATGGCAGTATTAAATAACTCACCAGTTTTACCAATTTAACAGGGAACTAAGTTTTAAAATTGTTGGCGATTTTATAGTATGAGGTTATTGGTATCAATTACTGAAATTAATAAATAACAAATTATATGCAAAAACATCATACTAAATAATGAAATAAACGAACTTACACGGGTTATCAAAGTTATGGTAATAAATTATCTCCCCCCCCCAACGACTTCTGGGTTTTTACGGACGCAAGTTTCTCAGGATACAACGGGTGTCACGGAAGGCACAAATCGATCGTACGGCGAACCAGGGGTGATATTTGCACTATTTAAGACTTTTTATAAATTAGTAGTAATTTTTTATAAATAATTGTGTCAAGAATCCATAAGATCTTTTTACATAAACTAATAGTATAGATATATATCACCCTCTATGTCTTTTCAAAATAAACACAGCCTTTATAATTTTTGTAAATGTAACTGTTGGGATTATACAACACATAGCTGAAACAATGCGTGTGTTTCCTAAATAACTGCCGTCTAATGTCACCATTTAGTTCCACATGGGCACAGGTCACGTTGGTCTTAAAACCAAACGTTATACTACAGGAAGCGGGGGGGTGGGGGGGCAGCAATACCCCAGCGGCAATTGTTGCAGCAATGTGTGAATCATGTTCGTTGATATAAATTGAGTGACGTAGATTTAACAAAATACAAACTTTGAAATTTCTACCTAGCTCTTCTCTCTCTTAAGCTTTTTCTTTCTCCATATCTTTCTTCCTATCTCGTAACTCCTCTATCAAAGACATATTTTTTTTTTATAGAATCCAATGAGACGAAATTTAAAGATCCTAACCCTCGTCAAAATCTTTTGATGGTTATGAAACAAATCGGATAATATTCAATTTATTTATTTTTAAATAAAATTGTCAAAAAAATAAATTGGATAACTAATATCACTGAACCTCCCAACTCAGTCAAAGATAACAAATTTCCAATCTACCAGTCGACTTAGTTGAAAGATTGGTCTCCACAACTTTTGTTTTTATTTTGATAAATTGAAATTATTAAGAACCCCGAGGCATGTTTGATAAAGTTCTAAGAAGAATTGTTAAAGAAAAGGAAAAAAATTAAAAGAATATTTGGAACAGATTTGGAGTACATATTTTCAATTGAGTTTTTTTAACTTCGAATTAATTGAAAGATGCAACTTTGCAATAATGTGTTTTAATTTGGAAGAAAAAGAAGTAAGAGGTGAGAGGGCATAGTAATTACAGAAAAGAGGATGGAGACTTAATAAATAATTACTAATAATATGGAGTACATCCATAAATGGGACAATCAAATCGTGACCTTTGATTAGTAGTGGACGGTAGAGATGAGCTATTGCTGCAAAAAATTGTTGCCACGCCGCTTCCTGTACTATAACGTTTGGTTTTTCAAAGTTGTACAAGTGCGAACTGAAAAAATTTCTAGTTCGCACTACATAGTTGTACAAGTGCGAACTGAACCCAAAATAACACACCGAAAAATCGAAACTTTTTCGGTTCGGTTTCAGATTACAATAAAATCGGACCGGAAAAAACCGAAAACTAACCAAAAAGACCAAAAAAAACCGAAGAAAAACCAAAAAACGAAATTGGACCGAAACAAATTGGTTCGGTTCGGTCTAAAAAATAAAAAGATCAAAAACCGAAAAAAGCGAACCGAAATTTATGCTCGTTTTCGGTTTTGCAAATAACCGACCCGAACCGGACCGAACTCAGCCCTCGTACATACTTCCGAGTTTTTTTTTTTAACTATACTAACACCCTATTTCGTTTTCGAGCCTCTTACTTTCATTTTTTTTCTTCCGCTTCCCTTTACTTACAATCTTTCTCTTTTTTGGGAACCAAATGTTAAATACTTGAACAGAATTGACAACACGTGTTATCATGTGGCCCATTTCCGTTAACGGCATGGGTAAATATTATCAATTCAGTGGCAAAATTAAAAAAATTATTGGATAAAGTTAAAAAAAGCGCCAAAAAAAAGTACGTATTAAGTGTAAAAAGGCGTCGGACCGACCTTGATTTAAACCAATTGTTAACGCGTTAACGGAAATGGGTCACGTGATAACACATGTTGTCAATTCTATTAATTATTTTACACATGTTTCCTAAAAAAGACAAGTATTGTAAGTAGAGGGAAGCGGAAAGAAAAAAACAATAGTAAGGACTAAAAAACGAAATGAGATGTTAGTATATGTAATAAAAACAAAAATAACCCTAGATACTTATATTTATACAAAGCATAGTAAGATATAAACGCACCAGTTTTTTTACACTTTTCCTCATATTTAAGTTAATTAGCATCACTTTTATATTTTTAGGGTAACAATTTAACTTTATTCATTTTTCAGCTTCTCTATCAAATTTATTATCACAACTAAATATTACTATATTTTAATATACTTCTATCAAAAATTTTTAACCCAAATTAATTTACTAGAGCAACCACATTAAATAAATTACAAGTTTTGTCGTATTTAAAGTAAAAAAATACAATTTTACAATTTATAAGTAAACGTTTTGCTTTATACAAATTATCAGTTTTTTTTATAAATTTCTCTATCACAACTATACAACTCATTTTTTTTTGTTATTTTATTAATTTATATGTGAAAAGTACAAATAAAGGAGAGATAATAAGAGAAAACTAAGATAGATGAATTATTATTTTAATTATAAGGTAACATCTTGATAGATATTTGAGTTATGTATATTTAAGTTAATGAAAAAGGAAATTGATGCGTATATAATTTTAGAACAATCTACTTATATTTAAGGTAAATTGGTGATATAAGGAAACTGATGCGATGCGAGTGCTCAATTTCTCTAATATTTAAAATAAATATTGGAAATTACCCCCATTGCCCATAATGTGTTATTTACACAATAATTTTTCCTATTAAATAGGACCAATTTTATTTCATAAGAACCAAAATTCCCAACACCTATATCATCACCATCCCATTTAAAATAGTAGGTACTTTAATTTTAATTTCAAATATGTGATAGTTTACTTAAAAAAGCATCACTTCCCCACAAAATTCATAATAAATATCCATCACCACCATTTACAACAACTCATTCAATCTCGTGCAGTCTCCACCTCCGACAAAATCAATCTACGACGACCTCCATCTTCGATGATCGTAAAACAGAAACCCATTGGGAAAATCTCCAAACTCTTCATTTTTTTTATTTTTTTATTATCAAACTTAATCTTCACCGTCTCCGACGAGTGAGGGTTGATGGAGATACCCCCAAGCGGTCACCGAGATTCCAATTTAAATCATATAGAATCTCAAAATAATGACTACTTAGAGGATAGTAACTCATCGGACTAATTTTTCAAATGATCCAAATTTAATAATATATGCTATGTAAAAATGGAACTTACTACTCCTATGTTATACACTACTCGGGTAATGTTTTAAAAATGGGAGGCTAAATAGAATATTTCATAAGGTAAATAGGTCACATTGATATTAACATTATTTTTCTTCCCCCCAGTTCGTTAATAGTTAGGCCATGTTTGTTTGAAATGGGATTGAGATGTAATACTATCGGACACATAAGTCATGCGTTTCGTAATTAAAGTGTAGGCGGGACTACTATTGGTTTCGGAATCTGTTTTTGCTGCCCTATTAATATTAGGGCAACTTGCCTTGTTTTTTTTAGCCATTTGATCAAAATACAATTCAATCTAATGGTTAAAAAAAATATGTTTTTTTTAATAATCAAGAATTAACAAAAATTATGGTAAAATGTTTTTTTTTATCTAAACGGACCTATTGCAACATAGACACACATGTACGTATACATACGGTACAACATTTAAAATACCTGATATGACAAATGAAATATGGTTGACATTTTTCGTCTTTGACCACATAGGCACGACTTGAAAACGGCACAAGTACATGGACGGTACTTTTTCGACACGCCAAATATTTTTATTTTTATTTTTTTCTTCATGCGTACCGTACTTGAAATGAGGTACCGTATCCGTACCGGCTACTTCAAACAAATAATATGAAAAACTCGTGTTTACCTCGTTGTTTATGTATACAATTTTTGTGTTTGAACAAAAAAGAAATTTTTCATTGTTTTTATTAACCTTGGATTGTATTAGTTTAATCTAATCGTTTAAAAACAAAATAAGGCAACCTACCCTGATGTTTTTAAGGCAGCCAAAACTGATCATCGGTCCCGGAGTATAAATAATGAAAAATAGAAGTATTTGTAATACGGATACGGAGATGGTATTATTAATTATATGCTATCATATTTTATTATCCCGATCGACTCATAGTTGCGGGAATTGTAATCCGGGAACCAAACCCTGCCTTAAAACTAAACTATACTCTCTCTCTCTATCTAATAGAACTTATATATACTTTTTCTGGCAAATTAGTTTGCTAATAAGATCAAATTCAGTTCTTCAACTGTGCAATTTAAGCCGAGTAATCCCTCTTATTAAAATAACTTATATCATTAAATTAGTATTTTTTTTTAAATTTTTCTATTAAGTTTCAATATTTAAACACTCCCTTCAAGTATTAGCTCTCCATGTCAATATTTTAAGTTTCTTTTTATTTTTCTAGGATTCAAAGCATTTTTTCATGGCATTTAGGTTGAGGGTACTGAGAAAAGAAGCATTTTTTGGTTTAAAAACCCAGTCTTGTGCCTTATTATCTTCATATTTAAGCCCTAGCAATAGCTCTCAATTTAATGATAGGTTATTTCATTCTAATAAATCATCCCCAGTTGATAAAAGAGAGAGATTTCACAGAAAGAATTCCGGGTATTCGAGACCGTATAGAGAGAAACATCTTTTTAATGATAATGATGAAAAATGTTACAAAAGTTTTGATATGTCGAAAATGGGTCGCGACAAAAGGCCTATCGAATTAGATGAAGATGAATTTAGGCACCCTTTGGTAAAAGAGATTTGTAGGTTAATTAATTTTAGATCCGAATGGACCCCGAAGTACGAAAATGATCTAAGGCACTTACTTAAAAGCCTTAAACCTCGTCAAGTTTGTGCGGTTTTACGTTCTTTAGAAGATGAACGTGTGTCGTTGGATTTCTTTTATTGGGCGGATCGGCAATGGCGGTATAAGCACGACCTTATTGTTTATTATGTAATGCTCGAGATTCTTAGTAAAACGAAGCTGTATGATGGTGCTAAAAGGGTCCTTAGGCTAATGATAAGGAGGCGAATTGAGCTTCATCAAAGAGCTTTTGGGTATGTGATGATATCGTATAGTCGAGCTGGTGATTTAGATAAAGCTATGAGTATGTTTTATATGATGCAAAAGGCGGGGCTTGATCCAGATTTATCTATATGTAACACTGCGGTGCTTGTTTTGGTTAAATTGAAGCAGTTGGATAAAGCTTTGAGTTTTTTGAATCGGATGGTTGTTATTGGGATTGAACCTGATGTTGTTACTTATAACTGTTTGATTAAGGGGTATTGTGATATGAATCAAGTCGACGATGCAATGAAGTTGATCGATGAGATGTTAGTGAAAAGTTGTTTGCCTGATAAAGTTAGTTATTATACGGTGATGGGTTTTATGTGCAAGGAGAAAAGGGTTGAAGAAGTAAAAGGGTTAATGGAGAAAATGTTGAAAGATAGCAATCTATTGCCGGATCAAGTTACGTATAATAATATAATACACATGTTGTGTAAGCATGGGCATGGTGATGAAGCTGTTCAGTTTTTAAATGAAGCGGAAGAAAAAGGTTTTAAAATCGATAAGCTTGGTCGAAGTGCAATAGTTCATTCTTTTTGTCAAAAAGCAAAAATGGATATGGCGAAAAATGTTATAAATGAAATGATCGAGCAGGGGTGTACCCCTGATGTGGTGACTTACACTGCAGTTATAAACGGGCTTTGTCACTCGGGAGATATCGATGAAGCGAAAGAGCTGATTATGTATATGCATAAACACGGATGCAAACCCAATACTGTAACTCACACAACATTGTTAAATGGCCTTTGTAGAGGGGGAAAATCGTCAGAGGCGAGAGAGATGATGAATTCAAGTGAGGAAGAATGGTGGGTTCCGAATGCAATTACTTATAGCGTTGTTATACACGGTTTCCGTAGAGAGGGAAAGTTGCCCGAGGCTTGTGACCTGGTTAAAGAAATGGTTGAAAAGGGATTTTACCCGACTTCAGCTGAAATCAACTTACTTCTCCAATCTCTTTGTCAAGAGGGTAAAGTAAATGAAGCCAAGAGGTTTATGGAGGAGTGTTTACATAAAGGTTGTGCGGTAAATGAGGTAAATTTTACTACCGTAATACATGGGTTTTGTCAAAAGGATGACGTGGACAGTGCTCTCTCGTTGCTTGACGACATGTACTTGAGTAACAGACGCCCTGATATAGTTACGTATACGACTATTATAAACATATTAGGAAAATTAGGTAGAATAGATGAAGCAGTTGAGCTGATAAAGAATATGCTTCACAAGAGTATATTCCCTAGCCCTGTTACGTACCGAATGCTTATACACAGGTTTTGCCAACATAATAGAGTTGACGATTTGCTCAAGTTGTTAAAGAAACTGATTTCTATTAAAGAATGTAAATCGGTGTTCAACCAGGTTATAGAAAAGCTTTGTACGTTTGGTAATGTAAACGAGGCTTATAAAGTATTGCTGAAAGTTTCAGGGTCTGCTATGATCGATGCTAGTGGTTGTCACAAGCTTATGGAGAGTTGTATGAGTAAAGGTGTTCCTTTAATGTCGTATAAAGTGGTCTGTCTTATGCTCAGCTTAAATTTGGTTACGGATTTGAAGCTTTGTGAGAGAGTGAGAAAGAGGTTATATATCGAGGGAAAAACAGACGAAGCTAATAAGCTTGCAATTTGTCTTATGAAACGAGGTCTCATTTCACTCCCCTTTCAAAGTGAGGTTTCACTCGTTACGACCCATTCGTGTAAAATTCCATTGCACCAACTGTTTTAACAAAATATGAATGATAACTTTTTTTCTTTTCTCATGTTCTTTGAGCTAATTAAATAGGAAGCTAGCATTTCCTCCTTATGGGATTTTTTAAACAGGTTTGCACTTTAGTCCTGAAATATGCTATATTGTTATCTTCCACAAACAGAAGCAGCAAGACGTTTTGCACGTTTTTTTTACAGAAATAGTACCGTCGTAGATAGTGTATTAAGGAAGAAAATCTGGAGGTTATAGAAAACAAGTTACTGGCATGTGTTATTGAGATAAGAGTGGAGATCATAATGTCAGTTGAAACGAAGTACACGTATCACCTTGTAATATATGCATTCTTTCAACTCGTATTTCAATTAGTTTGATCAGTTGTCTGCTGTAATATCTTTACTCAAATGAGGTTAATCTTAAGTTCATAAGTCATAACACATAATATTCTGTTTCGGACCGTGAGATTGAACTCAGATCTACATATACCACAATGGTGGCATTTGCATGCAACTAAGAATAGATTGCAAAGTAAAAGACGACATAAAAATTACCAAAAAGATATGTATTGGATAAAATGTTTCAAAAAGAAGAATAAAATGGTCCATGGCACTGAATTGGGTAAATTACCAAATTATTGATCGTATTTACTTCTCAATAAACCGAATTACTTAGTAATAATCTTTTGTTACCACCTTTTATCTTTCAACAAATCACCTGCTAAACCAAAATCCACACACCCAAAAGATTGAAAATAATAATAATCCTGAGTATATAATTTGCCAACATGCCAATTCCTAATAAAATCTAGTGCTTAGAATAACATTATCAAGGTTTACAACTAGCACCTTATCAGGTGGCATTTCCTACTCTGACAGTATAAACATCAAAATGGTTTTATTTCAAAGAATAGTGATGAAATAAATAAGGAATACACTCCCTCATATCTGGTATAACATCAATACAAAATTGGAAAATTTTGAAATATAAAATCGCTGTGAACATTCTAAGCTTCCTTTATTTTGTTCTTGTAATGACACGGTGTGTTAGATCTACAAGTGCCCGTCTTGATCTTAAAACATCTTCGTCATCACTTTCTGGAAGAGAATCAATGGCAGCTGCGGCAAGACTGGCATGTTTTTGTGCAAGTTCTTTGGTTCTCTCTATTCCCTTACTTTTGGCAAGGTAGTCGAGGGCCTGTATTTCCGCATTAACATATCAATTGATAAGTCACAAAAAAGTACACAAATTTGTAAATAGAATGAAAATAACATAAAAAACAAATGTCACATTTTTCAATGTCAATGAATTCAAGCTGAATATGAGAATCCTGTTTTTCCTTGAAAATAAAAAATCTAAACATTACAAGCATTATTGAAAGGCGTCGGAGATTAACTACAGTATTTTCACTTCTTTTTCATACAACCATGCTGACATAACTTATGCTTCTTTGTGAACTACAAAATCAATTGGTAACATCGTCATCGCTTTATTAGTTTAAAAACAAGATTCTTCAACAACATGCACTCGACAAAGATACATGTAAGGAGAGGCGGCATACAAACCCAAACATCCATGATATTAGCATGAAACGAACATTGTAACCAAATAAACAACATAGAACACACATGAGTAAGCTAATGAAAGATTTTGAGATAATGGCCATTGCTTCATATGCAGAAGGCGTTATTTAAATAAACCTGTATGAAAAAAACAATTTGTAATATATTTAACTCTGTAAAATGGTTAAATTCTTCTGCTGGTATATTCATTGATAAGAGTCATAAGACTGCTCCATCCAGATGTACACTGTCAAAAAAAATGGCATAAAGGTCTTATAAATTATCCACAAAAGATAGAGTAGAACTCACGAGATCAACATCTGCGGATTTTTCCAACCCCCTATTTATAACTGGACGCAATTCAGGAAACTCCTCCATCGCATATAAAATTGGTGCCGTCACAATTCCCTAAAAGAAGAAGCCACTTATATATCAGTTTAGGTTACATGTGAATTATTTAGACTTTGGAAAGATAAAAAAGCTAGTGGTAGTGACCCTGGTGACTTAACTACATAAGGTTTGATCAAGTTAAGCGAGATAAATTGAACAAACCTAAATGTAGCTTTTTATAAATAGTACTAATAAATAAAGTGTTTGTCATCGGGAGGAGGCCTTTGTTCCTCTATTTTTCTCTTTTCTACATTTAGGCTATGCTCGGTACAACGAATTTGTAAAAAGAAAGAAAACTAGAAGAAATAGAAAAGGAAAGTAATTTGCTTATCCTGTTGGTGTGAAAGAAAAATTACAAAGAAATGAATCTCATTTTGAAGGAGATTCTATTTCCTTTTGTTTGACACTTTTGACTATAAAAAATTGATTGGAAATTAGGAAGGAATATTTTAGTCTTAGGTGTATATACGTGTCTGTGTGTGTGTGGTGTGCGTGCTCGAGAGAGAGAGAGAGGAACGGAAGATAGAGATACAGAGCAGAAGAGAAGAAGAGCTGTTTCCGTTTCATTTTCTTTTTCCGCCAACTTATAGAGAAAAATGGTTACTATTAATATACAGCAATTTGCTGCTTAATTAGTTTTTTTTATTAAACCAAACACAAGAAAAGTATCTTGCGGAAAATTAATTTTATTTCCGCACATCCTTATTTTCTTGAAAGGAGTGGTACCGTGCTAGACTCTTTTTATTAGTCAAAGTAACAGTTATTCTGATGTACCCAATTTTTTTAGTCAAAATAACAAGACTATAAAAAGGGTGAAAATCACAATAAAATATTATTTACCAGCTTTGTCCTATTTTCATAGGATAAACATAAAGTCAATGAAAGGTGCTTACATGACGAATATCTGACAGAGACCCCTTTCCTAGAGAGGTCGATGTACCAGTGAAGTCGAGTACGTCATCTATTAACTGGAATGCCAATCCCTGGTACATAGGAAGAATACATAAATCAATCAGATGAAAATAGAAGGTTTATATTACTTCAAAGTTCAAGTTATCCATAGAATGAAAGAGTCACTACAAACCATAGAAGGTGCCATGGTGAGGACATAAACAACAATTATCAAGAATTTATCAAGTACCGGGTCGATATGTTCAGATTCATACATATACACAATATATATATATATATATGTATGCATATACACAATATATATATATGTATATATATATACATATATATATATATCTTATATTTTAAGACTATTATAATTCCTCGGGCGCCAATGAAAAACATTGTTAACATTGTTTAGGGGAAGGATATATGAACATTGTGAAAAACATCAAGTTTGACACCGTAATCTGGAGGAGAAAGTATCTTTGCCGACCGATAATATGTAGTACAATGCTAACTCTAGTTAGCTGTCGTGTTTTAGTTTTTTTGGTTAATTGCCTACTTTCAATCATGACCCTTAAAAATAGACGGTGCAGATGGCGGTGTCAAACTTGATGTTTTTCACCATGTTCATATATCCTTCCCCATATATGTATGTGCATGTGTGTGTGTGTAAGTACATGCCAAATTCTTTTATATCCGAAAGCCAACAGATTTATGGCAGCATAAAGGTAAACCATATTCGAAAGAATATCACTAATAGGCATAGCAAATGAAATAGATTAACAAAAGATGTAATACACACCAAGTTCCTTCCATATTCAAAAGCCAACACTGATACTTCAGCTGTTTGTCCAGCAAGGAGTGCAATCGCCTTGCAGCTATTTGATATCATCGATGCTGTCTTGTAGTATGTCTTCTCAAGATAGTACTCCATACTGCATTTGTAAGCAATACTTTCTCAACATGCAAGATTTATCAAATAGAATAGAGAAGTGACAGACAGATTTCTCCAAGTTCCAAGTTGAATTACAAGGACTAATAGGAGAAGTTAACTCTATATCATCAGATTAAAGTTTGCACTTACGAAAATTAATTTTAAGGTGAATTAGAGGAACTCTCTGTACTAAGGGAGACATTTCGATTTGGTTCAAAAAGTTTCAGTTGCAACACTGGTTTTTTCCAATATTTGAACAAGTGACACCGGTGGTCCCTATAGCACCAATATTGTCAAGAAGTTACACCAATGGTCCCTTACTATAAGGATCAATAATACTGTACTGTTATTAATGGAGACTACTTGTGTAACATATTCAACTGTAGGGACTATTACTGTAACTTAAACCATGGAGACAAATAGTATTATAAATGAATCTAGTGGGGACTGAACATGAACTCTACCTAGAGTATTGAGGGAAAATAACAGTTGTAATTATAAATTTACAAGTATGTCCGAAAAAATTGAAATGTGATTCAGACTTTCAAAGTATGGGGACTGTTGTTGTACATTACACCCTTGATTGTATCCAATGAATAAAGCTAGTCAGGACGACAGTAAATAATTTAGCAAATAGTGAGCGGTGTACCTACAACGTTGATCAGAGGTTGATTTCATTTGCATTGTCTCGCCCATAACAAGATGTTCTACTACGGTTGCTAGTAATGAGACAACCTGCAGAAACATGCTGACTGATCATATATCTACTAATGTTTTAAGTATTGCTAACAAAAACATAAGCAACATAAGAAATTGGTGAACTCTAGACTTAGGAAGCAAGATAATTAAGGTTTATGTAATTATCTTTGCTCCAATTCCGATTTAGTGTGCTGAATTCTAACTTTTCCCATTTAATGTATTGTAGTTTATTTTTTATTCAATTTAATACAATTTCGTCCAAAAAACCAGGAGATAGTGTCACATGCAGTCACGTGAATTATATTAAATTGAGAAAAAATTAGAGTCGAGCACATTAAATGAGAAAAGTTAGAGTTGAGCATACTAAATCGAAATTGGAGCAAAGATAATTACATTAAACCTTATTAAACTTCTTAGGAAGCATATCAACTAATATACAGACAGAACTGAAAACATCAATTATTTAATGGCACTATCTAAGACTTCGAACTCAACAATCAACATGCTTCCGAAATAATATAGCTCATAGACCAGGCATACAAGTACACATCCATAGCAATGAGATCTAGACAAGTAAAGAAAAAAGAACCATTCCCAACAGACAGAGCATTAAGAACTTACAAAACTATGACATCGAATATATGATAAGCTGGGTTACAATTTCGGATCCAACTAGGTATCAATGCATTATGAATTAAAATTTAAATGTTAAAAAACATAAAAATTGTAATGATAGAAGCAGAAGGAGCATACTTCTGTGTTCTTTAAAGCGGCAAGGGCCACACAAGCTCTGGAAAGCAGGAAATCTCCAGCTAACACTGCTAACTGATTCAAAGAATAGAAAGAGGACAAAAAGGCCCCAAAGTTAAAATACTGCAACTTTTTATGCAATTGAAGAATTAATCATGCTGTAAGTAGAAACAAAATGTACAAAAGTAGAATTGCACTGAAAAATATAAAGTGTGAAAACCCCCCATAAAAACTAGAAATGTTAGGCAAAAATGGTAACAAGCTTTATCAATCATATGGAAACAAGAAGGTTAGGCCAAGATTGACAGAATAGAAAAAATAAAGAAGAAAATGAAACCACGATAAATGGAAAGAAATAAAGTTAATAAAAACACAATTTCTTTGTAATTATGAAATTATTTTACCTTGTTCCCCATCATAAAGTTCAATGATCCGATACCACGCCTTGTATCTGCATCATCCAATACATCATCGTGAAGAAGGCTTGCTACCTGAGGAACCAAATGTGTATGTCAGCATCTTAGCACTATTAAGATTTTCGAATTTACAAAAAAATATTGATATCAAGTTACAACAAGGGTTGGGGTTATATGTACACATGTAAAAACCATCTTTTACTAGATACTTGCACTAAACTCTATCTTTTGGACCTTAAACTTTATTTCCGAGCTACTGACATGATATTTAGTTGTTCTCAGCTCTTCTATTCCAACTATTGCTACCACCTATATGATATTAGCCTTATGGTTGACCATCACATTCAAAAGAGGAAGGGTATATACCCTTCATTTTAATGGACAAAAATCACCAAGACGTCTTTAAAGACAAAAATCACCAAGACGTCTTTAAAGAGAAAAAAAGTAAAGTGAGCCAAATAAAACTATATACGTATGCAATACTCACATGAATCATCTCTGTGATCTCAGCTATGGCTTGTTGTCTTTCCCGTAGCTCTGCTGGTATAGCATCTGTAACTTCGTGAGAAGCTGATCCAGGAAGACGTACATTCAGAGCTTTAGCCATCAATAATAAAACCTGCATAAAACATATCCTTTAGCATGAAACACACAAAAACAAGCACTATAACCTAGGATATCAAAATATTCTGATTTTCAAAATTACTTCTTTAGCCTGAGAGAGACTGAGGGTGGCCAATAATGGTGCAAATTTACTAATTCACAAATTCTGACCCTTTATGTATCACACTTCGTCATGAAATATTGGAACTTTTACCTCATTGTGATTGTCGAATGGTAGCATTATAAAAATAAAATAAGTATGCACATCGATATGGCGTCAAGAAAGCTAGTATTTTAAAGGCCAGGGATAATTAAAGATCTCCGGGTCAAACGAAAAGAAAATAGCAAGGAAAATGAGAAAATGCTCATTCTTACTGTAGGTCGAAATCTTTTTCCTTCAACCCCCTCTTTGAAGAAGTACTGAGCAGCTGAGACAAGGGATGGAACTGGTACCTACAAAAATTCTTAAGACGTTATCCTTCATTGCTACACACTTCACAGTTTAACAACAGGGACATATGTTTGAGGATAAGAGAGAAATTACAAAGTGAATACCTGCGCAGCCACCATTGACCGCAATCTTTCCGCAATAACAGATAATTCATTTTCAACAAGAGCAAATGGGTCCAGTTCTTCCTGAACAAGTAAAAAAAATTCAAAAGTATAAGAGCCGGAAAAGGATGCGTTAATGACGAAAATAGTCACAATTTTCAACACAAAGCTGAAAAAAAATCCAAATCTCAACCTCCACAACAGAGCTGCTCGAATGATAAAATCGACGACCGACGCCATGAAAGGCACATGTATCCCATGAGTAATATTCTCTGCAACCCAAAGCCTACTAATCACCAAAAAACAATAACAAAGTCCAATATAAACAAACCAAAAGTCACAAAATAAGAAATTAAAAAGATGGGGAAACCATAACTAATGATTAAAAAAATGTTGCCCTAGATATAAACAATATACTGATATCCGAGAAGGTACAAGCTAAAAAGAACTTTTTTCAAATAAAAAACCGGACTCCGTATTTGAGAATTGATACTCGAGGAAAAGGGGTCAGCGAGTCAAGCAAATTCCGAACACCTCATTAGCAGCTCGCAAACTCCCTTATTCATTAATCAGTTTTTTTACTTCATCACTACATTATATACAATATTGATAGATAGACAGCCAGTGCTACAATTTCCCATCTATTGCACTGTAATGAACTTGGATAAAACAACCAATGGATTCGTGAGTTTGTTAAGCAAATGTCAAACAAAACCAACAATTGTGACTCTTTTTGGTGGGAATTTTCTGGTTTATAATACTGAATTGCAAGTAGATACTAAAATTACAAGAAAGTAAATGGTGCAATTAAAGATAACAAAGTAAAGATAACAAAGGAAATTTTCATCAGTTTTTTTCTTGTCCTTCCTCAGGTAATCAGAATACTGTTTTTACTACTTTTAAGTTAAACTAAATTGCAAGCGCCATCCTTGAGGTTCCACTTTTTGCAATTAAACCCCTTGCACTCTCAATAGATCCCGATTAGACCCAACCTCTCATTTTACTCATCCCTCTCCTTTTCTCTCTGTTGACCCCCAAACCAGGTTCATTACATGCACCCACTCCAATTGAAAAATAACGTCTGTTTATTTTATTTAATGAACCAAAAAGATAGTCATCTAAGTCAATGTCCAGTGTCCACCCTTAAACATGTCGACTAAATCAAAACCGCTCCTTAAAGATGAACGGCTGTGTTTGCAGTTGCACAGGATGAACTCGATTGAGAATTCAAAGCCCTCTTACCACTACTTTACACTATTTGGCTCAAATTTTCTCTGATTCTGGTGAACTGTGAAGCCAAAGATGACCAGTCTACAGATTTTTTTCATTTTTCCTATTAATTTACACTAGATTGCTCAAATTTCCCTGATATATTGATACAGGTGAACTGTCGCTAATTCAGCAATTAAAACTCCTTTCAAGCTTTAGAAAACCTAAGGAAAATTTTCTTTCGGTAGCTCCATATCATACATTTTTGAAATAGCTTCTGTTATCACAATAATTAAAAAAAAAAACTACTATAATTAAAGCTGTGCCGGCACATTATTCCTTCCTAGTTCCACTACAACCCCAAAACCTCAACACCAAAGACTGAGTTGCAAATTGTGATACAATCCACTAGGGCTATCCTAGTGTGTCCCATAGCCACTCTCTTACTCTTAGCTACGCGTTCGTGAGTTTAAATAAACTAAAACATTAAAATAAACCTTTAAATTATGATAAACACAGACAAAAAAAAACAGCGATTAGTAGAAATTTCGTAAATATCAACAGGGAAACTAGGAGTAGGCTGACGAAGAGTGCATCACTCCAATACTAAGAAAAACCCGATCTTCACCGCGTATATAAATAAAGCAATCACATATTCTAGCCTTTCACCACCCCATAATAATGAGAGAGAGAGAAACAAACGTCTCCTAGCTTCACCAGTACGCATCAAACTATTCACCAATCAAGTAAGTACCAACTATCTACAACTGGGCATGTTTCATATCCAACTAACGATTGACAATTGTATATACATAAATATACATAAACGTCTTCTAGTTTCTCCATTACGTATAAAATCATTCAAGTACATATCATCGACAACTGTGCATGCATTATATCCAGCTAAATGCTTGATAATTCTATACATATATAAATATACAAACATTTTCATAGTTTCTGCCATTACGCATCAAATCATTCATCGTTCAAGTGCGTGCCGATTAAAGACTTTTGGGCATGATTTATATCCAACTAAACGATTGACAATTGTATACTTATATATATACATAAACGTCTTCTAGCTTCTCCATTACATATAAAACCATTCATCATTCAAGTAAGTACCGATCATCGACAACTGGGTATGCTTTACATCCAACTAAACGATTGACAATTCTATAAAAATATATACAAACATATTCGTAGCTACACCATTACGAATAAAATCATCCATCATTCAAGTAAAGTACCGATTAAAGACTATTTGGCATGCTATATATCCAAATGACTTTTCTCCTTACAGAACCATTCTCCATTAATATCTTCTCCAAATCTTAATTCTGCTAAAAAGGTATTTTTTTTTAGCTTTTAATCATTCACCATTCAAGCAAGCACCGAGCATCGACAACTGGGCACGCTTTATATCCGACTAAACGATCAACAATTGTATCGAATCTCAAAAACACATGAACTACAATTCACACAGAAAACAAAAAGGAAATAATCTTAAATCTACCAATCTAGCACTTAATACATAAAACAGTAACGATCAATAAAATAGTCAAAAAAACGATTAAAAGTTATAAAATAAAAATACCTTTTTAGAAGAAATAAGAATTGAAGAAGATGTGATAGTAGAATGGTTTTGTAAGGAGAAAACCCATCTACATGTGTACAAAGTTGTTCTCGATATACGAGATAGTCCCCTATATGATAACATATATATATATATAATATATATATAGAAATAGAAATATGTGTGTGTGTAGAGAGAGAGAGAGAGAGGCGGTCAATGTGTGTATGTATATATGTATCTATATATGTATGTGTATTGATGTGTGTAATTAACTAAATTATTATTGTTATTTTAGTGAATGAATGAATGAATATATCTATACATGTGTTTATATATTAGCCATTCAATAAAAGTACTACTTCCTCGTTTTTGTATTGCTTACTAACCCTAATTGTGTTTTTTTCTTTCTAACTATTTCTAATCCCTTAGAATATCCCATAGAATAAGAGAGAGAATGATGGTATTATTTGAAGAAATAAAGTTTTTTTTTTTAAATTGATAATGAAAGTTTTTTAGGTATTTTTTTTTTTAATTTGATTAATTAATAGGGTTAGTTTGTAAATATTTGTTTAGCCTTTCACAAGAGGTGTTGACATAAACTAAGTCCTCATTTGGTACGATGAGATTATGGTGGGATTACGATAGTATGTATTAGAAATACTGTCGGGGTTGCAAATACCGCGTTTGATACAAAAAGTGGAGGCGGTACTATTATTAACATGTTATTAGAAATGATGATAAATAGAGGTATTTTGAGTAATAGGGGGAGGTGTGGTATTGAGAAATGAGGATATTTAGAGTAAACAGGTGTAGTATTTTACAAGTTTATTTATTATAGATATAAATGTAAATTTGTAAAATAGTCCAACCCCAATAAAAATCAAACGAACACTTCATTGATGTTTCATGTATATACTATTAATACCATCTTCATTTGTTATCCCGTCATAGTCCGAATGTATTGCTAGTCTCATTACTACTAATACCGCAACCAAACGAGACCTTAGTACAGTACAGTATACCATTTTGGGTTGTTTCATAATATAAATTCATTTTACCAAAATAGAAAATAATTTTGTGTAACATTACATATTTGTCCATACTTTTAGTTTATATGAGAATGTACATGAATAAAAATTAGTATAAAAAGTGAAAAGAGAGTGTAAAAAGAGTGTAATCATTGTGTTTAATTAATAATTTAAAGTTTTACCTAATAAACTTATAATTTTGAACGGATCTATTAATATGTTTTGTTTGTTGTAACGTGGGAAAAGTGTAAATGCTGTTGGAGCTTGAGTCAGTATTTTCTTTTTCTTCCTAAAGTTTTTGTAAACATATAAGTTTGATATGAATACACGCATTGGTTTATTTTATTTTATTTTATTTTTACTTTTTGTTACATAGAACAATAAAATAAATTAAAATCACATCGTATGTTTAACTCGCCCCGGTGTACTTTGTGAAAATTGTAATGATTTTTCTTGGCGGATGTTCAAACTTGATCCTTTATGTGCTACCTCTGAAATTAAGGACGGTGATAGCATCGACATATACATGTTGACTTCTCGAGTTCCCCATTATACAAGGATTTCAATTGACGGTCTTTGAGGCGACTGACTGATGCAATCAAATTATAATCTTGATGCTTGATAACGAGGTTCACCACACTCTCACAGGCTAATTTAGAATATGATTCGGTGATGACATCTTAGTCGGAGCCGATATAAGATTTCCCATCGTTCGCTAGACTCTAGTGATGATCGTCCAATGTAAACGAGAAAGACACCTATCCAAAACCCATTGTTGTCGCATGTAACACCCCCCATCCTAATGACACACTGGTTATTTAAAAGAGAGTGCAAAATATCATTCATTAAAAAATACTCTTAACAGTCTTATTGTCAAACAAAATTTAATAATCTATTGTAATATTAAGTTTCTTCCTAAAGTTTGGTAACTAACTATACATAAGTTTGATATCAAATCAAATGACGCAATGATTGTTTCTTTAGGAATTGGTGCAAAACATTGTTCACTGGAAAATAGAGTAAATGATATTTGCAATTTACAATTTACCCTGCATTTTATGAACAAATAAGGAAGAAATTTCTCATTTTTCGTTCCCAAGTTTTTAATCAAATGTGTAAATTCCCACCCAGAATCAATTAAAATTTGTCGGAGTGCATTAATTTGGTGTAAAATTAATTGCAAGAAACATTTTCTCTAAAAAATATTCATATGGTCAAAATATATGCAAGGATCGTTTTATTATATGTATTCAAGGATTAATTTATTAACAAAATATTGCTTCTCAGTAATAAAATTAGTGGATTGTAATAGTTAGGGTTATTTTATTTTTTATTTTTACATGTACTAACATCCCATTTTATTTTTAAGACTTGAACTACCATTTTTTTCTTCCGCTTCTTTCTACTTACAATCTTTTTCTTTTTTGGGAACCAGGTGTAAATTATTTAACATAATTGACAACAAGTGTTGTCACGTGACCCATTTACGTTAACGCGTTAACAATAGTTTAAATCAGGGTAGGTCCGGCGTTTTTTACACATAATGCATACTTTTTTGGCGTCTTTTTTAATTTTATCCAATAATTTTTTTAAGTTTACCCCTGAACTGACAATATTTGCCCATGCCGTTAACGAAAATGGGTCACGTGACAGCACGTGTTGTCAATTTTGTTAAGTATTTTACAACTACTTCTAAAAAAGAGAAAAATTGTAAATAGAAGGAAGCGGAACAAAAAAAATTATGATAGAGGCTAAAAAACAAAATGAGTGATGAGTATAAGTAAAAAAAATAAAAATAACCCGTAATAGTTACTACTCTGTTTACTTAGCTCTTTTGGACGTTCGAGTATAATCAATGATCAACTTGAGGGATATGTATAAAGACGAAAATAGAAGTTTTTTTGTTTTTTTTTAGGTAAACTTCTTATTTATGAACAAACAAATTACATAGGATGAGCTATAGCAGCGTTTACGGCTGAAATCATCTATCCAAATATTATTGGACTTACAAATTAAGGCCAATTTTGCCAACATGTGAGCGGGGACATTTTCCTCCCGACGAACATGATAAAAACCTTTACAAGAAGCACGTTCACCTAAAGATTTTATGTCTTTTCGATTGCTCCAAGGTCACATAACGACTCATTAGAAAATCTCAACAGATTAATGGCAGACATACAAACTAACCCAATAGCGAAATTCTTCAACTTTCTAGCAATTGCTAAGTCCATACCTGCCTTTATTGCAAACAGTTCAGCCGCTTCACAACCTATCGGGAGAGGTAAAAAAGACGTCAAAGCAGCTACAATAATTCTTTTGTCGTCCCTTACAATAACACCTAAACCATAATACTTTTTCGCTTTATCAATTGCCGCATCGGTGTTTATTTTTATGGAACCAACATTGGGAGGAATACACTTTACTAAGATTTTTTCCTTCTCTCTGATGATGGAATAAAATTAACTTCTTTATATTCTTTCAAAAAATATATAGCCCACGAGATAACATCTGCTGTATTCGGAACATTCGATTTATGAAGGGCATTATTTATTACATGCCAAAACTGCCACGAAATCACCGAAAATAACTCAAAATCATCCAAGATTAAAAGGCTCGATACGTGCATGAGAAGGTCTAAAATACAGTTTTCGAAAAGACAATCCAGTAGATACGAAAAACCACTTAAACTCCATATTTTCTTTTCAAAAAGACATCCCAAATCGAGTGAAAAGTAGTCTCAGAGTGACCACCACACCGAAAACAAAATGTCTCAGTTTTTATCACTCGATAACATAAATTTATCTTCGACGGGAGCCAATTTTTTGCTAGTCTCCACAAGAAAAACTTCAATTTAGGTGGAATTTTAAGTCTCTGAATAAAACTCCACCACTTGTTTTTAAGTTTGATCGTATTTGATGGTACGGCCCAATCTTTATTTTTGAGCACACGCTCCGCTTTTCTTGGGCAAAGTTTTTTCATCTATATTTATTTTGTCAAGAACGAAGATGAAAAAAATATGACAGTAGAGATTTGGACCCGGCCCTGTTCCGAGCTCACTGCGGTCACCCGGCTAGACATATTTTAACTGAATTTAAATTGGGAGTACGGAAAATTCAATTAATTTCTTTATTTTTTTCAGTGTTTACTTTAGTATTGGGTCGCCATTTTGTGATGTCAATGAATTGGACGGGAGAATGCCCAGTCAACTTTACTACTGTTAGATTAGAAAATGAAAGATCATATCGTACATTTTTAATAATTAATTAATTAATTTAATTTTATTATATTTTAGACAAATTAGTATATGATAAATTAAAAATAAATTTTACAACATAATAAAAACTCAAATAAAAATATAGAACTCTAATGGTTACTACCCTAAATTTAAATATTAATTAAAATTTAAAAAAAAAACATTTCAACACTAATTTTTGAAAACGGGATATTCTCCCGTCTAATTCCTGGACGGCACAAAAGAAAAACCCGTTTAGTATTGAATGTGCACGCTTGTTCGTTTTAATAGCCTAACATTGCCATACTTGGAAAACTGCAATTCGATTACTAACTTGTGGTAAAAACTCCAATGTAATGTAACTTTATTAGTCCCTCGCAAATCTGGTATAACGCTTTTCAGATGGATCGTTTAGTGCCACAACATGAAAATAAAAATAAACACTAAAATAAATTATAAGGATCGCACTGCTAACACTAATCCAAGTCGAAATAACGTTATCTCATTCACGGAAGACGAACATAGGTTAATACTGTATACAACAATAAACAGAAAACATTATAACAAATGTACATAGTTACAAACAGAATTGAGTTTAGTTATCCAGCAGAATTCTTGACCAATTTTCTAAACTCCTCATCGGTAGTCTTAAGCATAAGTGGCAAAGACATCTTAATCTCACTTTCCACAACCTCCATATGCCTAGGCTTTATCCTTTTTTCTAAACTAAAAGCAAAATACTGAGGAAAAACTTTCAACTCCTTTAACTCACCTTTAATCTCCTCCACAAAGTACTCATATTTAGGCTTCAAGTTATTTTCCACACTAAATGTAAGCAGCCCTGGACACCTAACCACCATTCCATTCACGTCCTCTTTCGAAAACCCCATTTTTACTAAGTACTCCATTTTCGGAATTAGAGTGTTTTCGACGCTAGAAACTAGCAAAACTGGGTCTTCATAGGCTAAAGAGGCTAAGTCCCTAAACCCAAGCCGTTGTAGGTAGTAGAAAGCTGGTTTTATCTGGTCTTTCACACTCGAAACTAGTAGCTTCGGACACTTGTTGACGACCTGACGAAACCTCTGCTCGGGAACCTTTAGGTCGAAAGATAGAAAATTAAAAACTGGGGAAAGTTCGGATTTTATATCAGAAGTTAAAATCTTCGGACACAGGCCGAAAATTCTGGCCAAGTCCTTTTGGTGAATACCTTTAGATTGGAGATAAGAGATGATAGAGTTGATAGAGTGAAGCGAGGCTGTGCGGAGAGAGGGATTCAGAGATAAAGCTTTTCCTGCATCCACTCCCATTATTTCTAGACACAGGATCTTTTCTTTGAATTGCAAAGAGAGATTTGAGTGTGTTGATTGGTATAAAGGGTGTTTTTGGAGAAGGCTTTGTGGCTTTGATGATATTGATTGTGTGTTTGTTTGTTGTATTATTGAAGAAAAACTTGATGATGATGATGGTGCTACCGCTGCTGCATGCATTGTGTGTGTGTGTGTGTGTGTGTGTGTGTGTGTCTCACTGTGTCTGTGTGTGTGTGTGTGTGTTTAAGATTCTCATCTGAGAACATGATCCAGTTCTTTATATTTGTCAATAGATTTGCCACATGGCAATTTCTCTGTCTTTCATTGGACCAGGCAGGATTGCATAGATTGGGTGCAAACCAAGTTAACCAACATGCTTGCAAAAAAATGATGGGCCATTGGGTAAGGCTCACATTAGGTACATGTTTGGTAGCTTTAAGCTAAAGCTTTTTTTCACTAAATCAAAAGGCAGCCTCGTAAAAAATGTCAGGTTTCCAATCTGGAATTAAGAATTTGCTAAATTTTCTGAGAGAGCTGGAAATTCAAAAACCAACCAACATTGACATGTATTCCTATAATTTATATGCAATTACATTGTAATCTAGCTTCTAAAATCCAGCTACAAACCAGGTACCAAAGAGTGATATACTTATAAAGAATCCCTTATTTTCATATTGATCAAGACAAACAATGCCTAACAACCAACAGCAAGAAATAAGAAAACCGCAACTATGTTCAGTACTGGCTTGGGTATTACATTTCTTTCTCACAAATTTTAGCTAGAATATATCTTCAATTAAGCTTACGATCAAGAGTGCCTTCACCTGTATTAGAGCACCAAGCAGAAAAAAATAAGCAATATCTTTCAAAGTAGAATCAATACCATCTATTTTCAAAACAAATAAAGATTCATAACCATCTATTTTCAATTCTAGAGTAGGTTTGCTTGTATTTTCCGCAGTTATTATTTGTTAAGATAGGAAGGTGAAATGTCAACAAAGAACGGGTTTCTTTTGAAAACAAACTTGATACTTCTATCTTAACCCCTTAGATTGTTAATTTCTGTGGAGAGCGCAAAAACGGTAAAAGTTGAGTTCTGACAGTACTGAAAGTTCCCAGCCAGGAAGTATCAACTTCTTTAGCCTCTAAAAGGCAAAAACGCTCACACAAAAAAAGAGTCAACATAACAATTAATTATACATTCGGAAAATAGCAATTACTGACCTTCATTTGCTTCCTCTCCTGTTTTCCAAACTATATCTTTCAGACCAGTTGATAGGTTCTTGTAAAACTGAAAATAAAAGGCAACCAAAACGACAGAATGTATAATCTAAAGTATTCAAAAGGTAGAAAGCATGAACACGTGGACAAAAGAAGGGGTTCCCTGAACTGGAAATTTGTACAAATAGAACTAACACTAATGAGAACAACTGTTAAAACAATTAACATAAGCAAACATGTTAGTGAGATTTGAGGATATACCTTGTGAAATTCTAAAGTATCTCCACCGGACTTGCGAAGCTCGACCATGTACAGTGAGGGAGCTACCTCAAAAATCTTTAAAGATAAATAAATAATTATAACCCAATCGGGGAAACCATAATAAAAAGAATTAGTTATTCAGTCAACAAAGTAGCCCAACGAGAAAATTTGTACCTCAGTCGCAACAGACAGGTGACCTTTCCGCCCAGTTTTCTCCCCTAGAAGCTTGAGCTGCAAAGTAGAAAGAAAAATATATAGATAAATGCAGTCTGCACATCTAAAGCGTATGCGCCTAAAATTCAATGCGCTCGTATCTTGAACACATTTCAACTTGACCATCACCTTTATCTCGTAAATTTCTAAATTCGGCTCATTTTCAATTTCATGTGTGAATATAATGGCAATTTGTGCTTTTCAAAATGATAACTAATTTAAACTTGTTTCCGGCAAACTCATGGAGTGAATAATTTACCTTGTAATTATTTTTCTTTACGTCGAATCCCAGAGGCCCAGCAGCTTTTTCAATCTTTGCGATAATCTCAGGCGCAGGGCATTTAGATGTGAATCGTGTTTCCCTGTTAACGAGCCCCTGCATAAGATTGAACTTCGGTTACAACTGTAATTAAATAATTATCAATTGGTTTTAACAGGTACGGTCAATTTAGAAAAAAAAATATACCATTTGTTTTTCAAATAGAGAGCTGAGGTTGAGACCCTGAGATTTAGATATAAGCTCAAAAGCATTCATAGCAACAGGAGGTCTTTCTTCTCGCCTTTCCACAACAAGGTTTTGAGAATCCTGTTAATTATGATGGAAAGCAAATTGTAAGTTAATTAGGTGCTAAGTAAAATATATTGTGGTCATAACTGGAAGATGAGAAAAAGATTATTACCATGGATTCGTTGAATATAGCATCCACATCGTCAAGACTGACATCTGCCTGTTCGAATTTAGGAGGCTTGTATCCTTTTTTAAACCACTCATTCTCAATAACCTCAGCAATTGTGATTCGCTGTTTTGAATACACAAAATAAAATAAAATTATAAGCCAAAGGATGAATACATTCATTGTCATCTAACAAAGGTATTAGGTACACAAATTTAATGGAAATACGTCGAACTTTTTTACCACCGTAAAGGAGTAAAAAACAGGAAAAAGATCATACTGTGACGGGATTTGGGTCCAGAATTCTTTTAATTAGTTTCCTTGCACTGGAAGAAAACCACGGAGGACATGTAAAGTCAGCCTTGAATATCTGCAACCAGTCACAATCTGTAAGAAATCTTCGCATATTTACGATTTAATAATTTTCGAATCTCAGCCCTACAAGACGATATAATATAAAAACAGGACAATCTTTAACAAGGCTTTCCTAATGCGATATCATGCAAATGCATGACGAACATTGGGAAATAAGTGATCTTGGTTGGCTAAAAGAATGGGAAGAGGTATTCAGAATGGAAAAAGGAAGTAAAAATGAGCATGCACCAAGCAAACTAACAAAAGAAAAACGAGTTGGAGATAACCATCTAGTTCAGTCGTTACCAAACAAACTCCCCGAAAATCAAGAAAATTATTTATTTTTCAAAATCAATCTGGTATGTGAACATTATAAATATGGTTTAAAGAAACAAAATAATTAAAGGATTCACCAAAGTTCCATTTTTTAGCATCAATACGGCCTAATCAATCTAAGGGACAGCAGGAGGAAAAACCTCATCTCGTCACTAAAACCAAATTTGTAGGCATAAACCTTTTTGTATAAAGCCATAAGGTTAGACTCTTCAAAGGGCAGATAGCCAGCCATAAGGACAAAGAGAATCACTCCACAAGACCAAAGATCTGCCTTAGCTCCGTCATAGCCCTTATTGTTGATGACCTATATAAAAAAAAAGATAAAGGTAAGACTTGCAAAGAAAGGCATTTTAAAACCAATAGAAAAAGTGGTCACAATACTTGAATGTACCTCAGGAGCAACGTAATTCGGTGTTCCGCATGTTGTATGCAGTAAACCATCCTCCTAGATAACAAAGAATTAGGAAGGGAAATAAAAATGCATTTATGATCCAAATTGTGAAAAACGATTGACTAATTAAAATTTAAAGAATCTATTAAAAAATAAGAGAATTGTCCCACTAGTAAATGGGTCTCTTATGCAATAGAAGTGGTTAGACTCACTCGAACTTGCTGAGGTAGAGCACTTAATCCAAAATCAGAGACTTTAAGAACTCCGTTAGCATCCAGCAGCAGGTTCTCAGGCTTAAGAAAAGCAAAGAATTAAAGATCAAAACTAAACTACTAACGTGTTCATTTGTAAAGCTGACTAGAAAATAACAAAGTTTGGTAAATTCCCAAAGGCAAGTCCTCTAACCTTTAGGTCTCTATGAAAAACACCCCTGCTGTGACAATAATCCACCGCATTTATGAGCTGTTGAAAATATTTTCTTGCTTCTTCTTCTTTTAGTCTCACTGAACTAGCCTATATATAGAACACACAACAAATTTCGCACATTTATTGTTGTTGCTCATCACATGGAACACGCGTTCCTTAATATGCAAACTCAGAAACTATGTAATGTACGTACAATTTTGTCAAAGAGTTCTCCACCGGTCACAAATTCCAAAACAATGTAAACCTTTGTCTTGCTGGCCATGACCTGCAGAAGAGGAACATTTAAGCATTTAGAGATGGACTTTTGGATTAGCACGGTTGGACTTAGAAGAATAATACGACTTCTGCCCTTAATCAATAGGCAGTCGCTCAACAATCTGAATGAAATGTTAGCTACCATTCATGTTTTTACCCCTTGGTATAGATGGAATGTTACAAGTTTCTCTGAAAAAATCCGCTTCATTTATACTTGTATCACTTTGCTGGTATACATTTCTTAAGTAAGCAAATTAATTAGAATACCTATGCACTCAAAATAGTAATTAAACTTACGTTTATCATAATCATCATTAAACTAAGCCTTAATTAAACTTACGTCTCTAACCCATTAATTTCAACCTATAATTTCTGGTCTGTAATTAAGCAGACTACCATCTAATAGATTAGATAAAGAGAAAAAAGGGACTAGGAAAGGTTTTGGTTCAGTGGTAATTTGATAGGAAAAATTGGCATGTAGTCAACATCATGACGGAAACTATTAGTTTTAGTTTTTCGATCATATAGCAAAAAAGGCAATTACGATTAATGTTAAAAAAACAGTCCCATGTAATATCAGCGGCGATACAAACAAACACTTAAGTATTTTATTAGTGAGAATTGATAGTTTGACCTTCTTTTTGTTTCCACTTTCCTGTAATAAACCAAGCTGGACATGTAATTCTAGGGATAATGGTCCGCCAAACAAACAAGCTCGGGGGATTTTAAATCATTAAGTGGTGATTTATAAAATACTCGCCATTTCTAACAACAGCGAATATTTGGGAAAAGAAAATAGCTAGAGCAACTTGCTGGACAAACAATTCAGAATGATATTTAGTAAATCTTTCTACATCAGTACATTCTCACCTCATACATACGAATGACATTTGGATGTTTAACCAATTTCATTGTTGAAATTTCACGTTTAATCTGCACGGATCAACAAAACACGATCTCAGGAATCTTAAATATTAATAACCACCAAGTCGGAAACATTAGATTACAGATTAATGATTTGATCACATGCAAAGAAACGGAGATACAGATGCTTCTACAGTACAATAACTGTACATGACTACATGATGAAGGTAACAAAGCTCAAATTTCCTAATACCTATCAATACCTGCTGGTATATATACCAGAGAGCATTTATCAGAGAATAACAAACAAATTGGATCACAGATTAATGATTTGATCACATGCAAAGAAACGGAGATACAGATGCTTCTACAGTACAATAACTGTACATGACTACATGACGAAGGTAACAAAGCTCAAATTTCCTAATACCTATCAATACCTGCTGGTATATATACCAGAGAGCATTTATCAGAGAATAACAAACAAATTGGACATTAAGCATTCATTTACCAAAAATAACAAATTCTATAGGTATATCGACACAAAGTAAGATCGAAACACAAAAACTTCCCCCATAATGAACTAAAATCCTAAATCCCAACTAATGTAACACTCATAGACATATGCATATGCATATGCTTATCCACACGAATAAATGCTTAAGTCCCCATTTCAACTATACAGGACTTTGATTCCACTTCAACCCATAAAGCTGAACGTTTCTACGTATATTCAGACAGAATCCGATTCTTACCCACTACCATATATGTAATTCCCAATCTTATTATAATAATAACAGCCTTAAAAAGCACATAACTTTGGTCAAATATTAAGAATCTACAGAGATATACCCCGCTAATCATCTTATGCTTCTGAACTTTTCTTCCTCCAGAATTTCAATCTATATCCAATTCCTTAAAACTGAGCTAATCTAAGTATATGCATACAGAATCCAATTCTTACCCACGACTAAATATGTGATGCCCAATTTTATTATAACAAAGCTAATCTAAAACAACATTAAACTAGGGTAAACTTCAATAATCTAGAGTACCCACTACTGTATATGTGATTCCAAGTCATATTATAACAAAATTTATCGATATCCAATTCCCTAAGGGTGTGTTTCGAACATGGAAAATGGATGGGAAAATGAAAATGATTTCCCGAGAAAACATTTTTTTGTGTTTGGTTGCATAAGAAAACCAATGGAAAAGAAAACAAAAGAAAGTGAGGGAAAACTTTGTGTGTAGATTGAAATAAACCATTTTCCTTCCAAAAGTGGGAGGAAAATGAAAACAAATGGGGAAAGTGGGACTAGCTACCTCTCTCTCCTATTTCTTTCTTTTCTTTTCTATTGATTTCCCAAACTTCCAAACACATGACCGGAAAATGATGTCAAGTTAATTTTCCTTGGTTTTACTTTCTTTTTCTTTTCTTTTCTTTTCTTTTCCTTTCCGTGACAATTTCCGGGTTCCAAACACACCCTAAAGCTAAGTTTGTCTTAAGTTTATTCATACGGAATCCGATCCTTACCCAACCCAAGACTACATATGTGATTCCCAACCTTACAATAACAAATTATAGGCAAACTTCAATAATCTAGAGTACCCACCACTACCATATAATAGTCAAGAAATAGTCAAAACTCGAGAATCTACGAAAAAAATACCTGCCCAATCATCTTATGCTTGAGAACCTTTTCTTTATCCAAAATCTTAATAGCAACATTATCCCCATTCTCAACATTCTTAGCAAATTTCACCTTAGCAAAAGTCCCTTCGCCTAAAGTCCGTCCGAGCTCGTATTTCCCCACCCTCGTCTTCCCGATCCCTCCTCCACCAACACCGCTCCCGCTCGGCCTCGAAGCCACCACCTTACCCGACTCTAAACCTCTATTTGTATTATGCATAATTAACACAAAAGATTGAATCTTTTTTATCTGGGTATATGTATTAAGCTATATTAACACAGAAGATCGAATCTTTTTTATCTGGGTATTTTTATTAAGCTATATTAACACAAAAGATTGAATTTTTTTCATCTGGGTATATGTATTAAGCTATATTAACACAAAAGATCAAATCTTTTTTATCTGGGTATATGTTTAAATTATGTATCTATATGTTTTCTGTATATATGGATCAAGATCTCTTCTTTTTACAAGGCTGCCAGACCTGAGACTTGGCAACACTCATTTTTTTAAAAATAAAAATAAAAAATTAAACCCAAATATGGAAAGTTTTATAATTTGATCAGATCAAATATAACACTAAACCCCCAAGATAATAAACGTTGAAAATCGAATATGACATTTAATGAAAGATTTTCATTAGATAAATACAAAGAAAAGATTTATAAGAAAAATTAGAAGAATAGAGGTAATTAATTAAAGGCTACTCTCTCTCTCTCTATAAGCTTAGTCTCCGGCGAAATTTATTGGAATTTAATATATGGTAAATGTGAATTCACCCAGTTTTAATTATGGGTCAAAATAGCCGGATATTATTTTTATTTTATTTTATTTTTTTACAATTTGTGCCAAAAACTCTTTCAGTCTTTTGCAATTAGTCCAACAATATATTTTGAGAGTACAAATTTTCTCGAAACTTGAAAGCACTCCACAATACACTCCACATGTCATTTTATCATTGCATCGCAAGACGGACTTTTAGGCAAAATTAGTCGTCTAACGCCTAATTACCGTATAAGCACCGCATAATTTACGTATAATCCCTTTAATTCGGCTAATCATTTAGGTTTTTAGGTTTTGCCCACCGTTTTAGCGCCGCCTAATTTGCGTCTAGACGCGCTTTTTAGAATATTGATCATTGGTATAACCGTTATAGTCATATAACTTTAAAACATTGAGTTAAACTTTCCATTAAAAATTAACTACACGTTAGAATTAGACTATGTTACTATGAATGTGTTTGATATCAGATTTTTTAGAGTGATTTTTGGATTTTGAAAATCCATATTTTTTAATAGTGTTTGGTTGCTAGTATTTTTTTATTCTTAAAATTCAGATTTTTAGTCAAAATAATCCAAAAATCTGGAATCCATCTTTTTGCTGGATTTTTGGATTTTAAAAAACAGATTTTTTGTCAAAAAAATTTGATATCAAACGGACCATATGTCTTGCACGTTTATTTTTGAGTTTTGCATATAAACCTGTAACACTCGCCATGGGACATTTTTTTCTTGGAAATGTCCAAAAGCAAAAAAATGTAAGTTAAATAAAATATTTCTAATAAAAAGTACATAAGTGAAACATTTATCTAGGTAATAATTGTTATTGAGAATAACTTAAGATATGTCAAAAAAATTTGATATCAAACGGACCATTGTCTTGCACGTTTATTTTTGAGTCTTGCATAGAAACCGGTAACACTCGTCATGGGACATTTTTTTCTTGGAAACGTCCAAAAGCAAAAAAATGTAAGTTAATAAAAAGTACCTAAGTGAAACATTTATCTAGGTAATAATTGTTATTGAGAATAACTTAAGATATGTCAAAAAAATTTGATATCAAACGGACCATTGTCTTGCACGTTTATTTTTGAGTTTTGCATAAAAACCTGTAACATGGGACATTTTTTTCTTGGAAATGTCCAAAAGCAAAAAAATGTAAGTTAAATAAAATATTTCTAATAAAAAGTACCTAAGTGAAACATTTATCTAGGTAATAATTGTTATTGAGAATAACTTAAAATAAGATTTATATCAGAAAATTGTGCAGAATTGGACCTTTTTTCTAATTATTAAAACCAATTGTCACTATTCACTAAGACAAAAACTATTAAAATAACGTAATTTGGACCTTACTATCCTTGGTTGTTTCATTGTTGTGTAGTATCTTTTGGTTGTTTCTTTGTTGTGCCTTTTCATTTCTTACCACTTTAATTTGATGGTTTCTGTAACTTATTATATGATTGTACTTTAGTGTCTTTTAGAAAAACAAATTAAGTAATAAAATTTTAGTATATTAGAGTTTTAAATCAAAGATCAAAACTAAGCAACTAGCTTCTTCTTTTTTATAGCCGACTATAAAAGAACCAAGTATCGAAATGTTACCATTCATGTTTTAACCCCTTGGTATTGATGGAAATGTTACAGTTTCTCTGAAAAATTCCGCTTCACCAGTAATTGTTAACTCACGCGTTGCGTGTGGGACGCGTGATATATATATATGATCCGGGTAAATAAATTTTTAAAAAGTATATATTGATTGAATGAATATATTAAATTAGAAACGATGAGTAATATAATGTTTTTTTCATTCAAAATACATATAAAACGATTTTGTTTGGTAAAAGATTATAATTGTTTTGAAAAGATAATGATTTTTGCGTTTTTTTTAATATTTTGAATTAAATAAATGTAAATGAGTAATTAGTAACACTACAAAATAATATTTGATTTAGTGAGAGTCAAAAGTTGTCACAAGGCTGTCGCTAATTTAAAAGGCTGTCACAAATCTGTCGCAAATTGACTAAACTGTCACAAAGCCGTCACAAAAACCGTCGCTAATAAGCTCGTAACAAAAAATACCGTCACTAATCCCGTCGCTATTTAAGTATTTTTTTGTAGTGTAATAAAAAAATATATAGACATTTTTGGAAAAAATGGTAAAAAAATTGACAGTTTTACTTTTTCATGAGTTGACTTATATATATACCGGTAATCGTTGCCCACTTGTTGTGTGTGCGATACGTAGTGACATATATATGATCCCGACAAATAAACTTAATATTATTTTTAAATTTTAAATATCGAATAATTAAATATAATTAATTAACAATCGTATATAAAGAGTAACATAATGTTTTACTCTTATAAAAAATACACAACGATTTTGTTTGGAATATAAATGTGTGCTAAATAACATTTTTTAAGTTATTTATGTATTTGAATTGAGTGATGACATTTAAGCGTAATTACAATATTAAAGTGAGAGTATTTTTGAAAAATTTGAACAAATTTAGACATCTCAAAATGCTTGGATTGTGTTATATTAATAATATGATAGTATGATATCACTTTGGTGTCATACATTTTTAAGTAAGTAAATTAATCAGCATGCATAGGCACCAAAATAGTAATTTAAACTCATGTTTATAATATATTTCTTTCAACCTTTAATTTTTTGTCTGTATTTAAGCAGACTACCATTTAATAGATTAGATAAAGAGAAAAAAGGAACTAGGAAAGGTTTTGGTCTTTGGTAATTTGATTAGTAAAAATTAGCATGTAGTCAAATATCACGAGGGAGGCTTTTCAGTTTTATAGTTTTCTCGATCATATATATAGTAAAAAAGGGCAATTATGATAGTAAATTATATAAATAACAAAAAACAGTAGTCCCATGTGATTCTAGGGCTAATGGTCTTGCCATTGCAATACCAACCACTATTTTGACTAAAAATCTGAATTTTAATAATAAAAAAGCTGTAAGGATTTTAAATCATACAGTGGTGATTTAAAAAAATACTCATCATTTCTAACAACAAGTAAATATTGAATATATGTTTATATTTTGAACTAATAAGTGTCATTACAGAAGTTACAGGACGTATATGAAAGCACCAACAAACTAGCAGAATCAGTGTTACTTATGTATACCAAAATATGTTACTTTCTGTAATTGAAGGACCAATTTGTATAAAGTCATAAACTTGTTATTCTGCACGTAGCGATATCATGGATTGGGAATTTCTTTTCATTTGAAGGGCGACTCCAACTCATTAATTAAGTCGGTGTTACTTAGTATCCAAGTCTACTGGAGCACGCACTTTATTCGTCCTATGGTAGAGATCGATTCGACTCACATCATTCTTCGTAAATTCCTTATATAATTTGGTCGGGGACCGAGTTTTCGGCAAGGGGAGCCAAGGTCTCATGGGAAAATGTGACGAATCCTACCATTGAAAGATAATTAAAAAAAAACATAGTAAAGATCTAGTGAAGCTCTTTATGTGTAAACATATTTGATTTTGTTGTGATATATTGTTGTGGTTGTCCATATTCATAGGTTACATACATAATGTATAACATTTAAGTTGGAGACTTATGGCTTTCTAGCTTTCCTCTTGTACATGTAACTTGTTCCACCCCTCCACTATATAAAGGGGTTGGAGTCTTCATAGTTAAACACACCAACAACACACTTGAATACATATGTTTTGGCCCTCATTATCTCTCTTTCTCTTACATATATTATTGAGCTAATTTGGCGTAAAACACGTTATCAGCACTTTGCTTCACGACGGAATAGAGAAATAGCTAGATAGTTTCATTAGAAGTGAGTATACGGATCTATTTCTTCTTCGAAGAGTTAGGAAGAGGTTTTATTGGGTTGTTAGAATACATATCGATCATCCTTTCGCATTTCCGAATTAAGGTACATATATTTCTACTTGTAATAAAACGTAGAAATTGCATGATTAATCAATAATAAAACCGGAAATCTCAAGTTTAGGATGTATATCACATGATAGATGGTTTATTTTGATAAACAATGGCTATTATAACCCATGTATATCACTTATAAAACAAGTTAAAACTTGTATGTGAATCTGTCCGACCAAAACTGTCACTTTTAGAACACTGCAGGACCATTCTGAAATTTTCTGAAATTGTAATACTTCTCTGTAACTCTCTGTAAACTATAGGACCAGAGCTGTAATTATCCTTAAAATGCATATAGTTTCCTGTATTTACACTCTTAGTCCCTGAAGTTACTCCCTATACACAGAATAGTATATATGTATGAATTTACCCATTGTTTAGTCCGAAAATACTTATTTACATGCAAATGATGTAAGATTTAATTGCTACAACTTCTAAAATTTATAGAAATCTTGTAGAAAATACCTCTTGCATGATAGTATTAATTGCTTGTGTGTCATTAACTAAATTTAGCCTCTTAGCATGCCACAATTTCTTGCCTACGAATTGATATAACATATGCGATGTATTAATTACACATAGAAAATGGCAAAAGTCACATTTTAGTGTTGGATTTAATAATAACTCATGTGCTTTAATATTACTACTCCATGTTAGGACTAGTTTACATGAGTATGGCATGCCCTTTTATACTATGATATTGTTAAGGTGCAAATATATGTGAGCTTAAAAAATTTTTTGTGAAAAATTTGCGAAACCGGTATATATTCACATTTAAGTTGGAATAATTATGAATCTTCCCCAAATAGGCTCACCTATTTGGATACGATGTCTAGAAAAGATAAAGGCGGAAGTCGCTCTCCTAATGAGGTCGGTTTTTAAGAGGCATTCGTGCCCACCCCCCTCACCGTCTTTCCTGGTCGTGTCCGAATAGAGCTACCAAAAGGGGTTGAGTAAATAATAAGTTCCCCGAATGTGTCTATATAGGTGTATTTTCGCTGAATTGGTGTCTCAGTATCGGCCCGTAGTTCGATTAAAGAGAACCTATTCAATTGAAAGCAAAACTAGTATTTTTCGAACCTGTCGATTCGAAACAAGTTTGTGCTTAGGCAAACCATAAACATATAAACCTGTTGATTTATATGATAACTAATCCAATATTTTTCTCCCGTTGTAGAAAAATGTTAATCAAACTTGACTTTCCGATCCTCGATGCCGCTGGCAAGAACTATTTGGACTGGACTCAAGATATCCAGAACCATCTAGATGCCCAAGGCTTGTTGGACGTCATCTACGCTGAGGATGAACGTGAAGTGGAAGTGTCGCGTGAAATGAATGCGAGGGCGATGATTCTGTTCCGCCGCCACTTATCAGATGCAATGAAGTCTGAGTTCATAGCGATCACCTCACCGAAGATGTTGTGGGACTCTCTCAGAGAGCGCTTCGACCACCAAAAGACCATATGGCTTCCTGAAGCCCGCCATGATTGGCTGAATCTGCGATTTCAGGACTTCGAGAGCGTTACGAAATATAATGCTGAAGTATGCAGGATTCGTGCTCTTCTCCAGTATTGTGGTGAAACATTAACCGACAATGACTTGCTGGAGAAAACCTACACCACATTTCCTACCTCTGACAACTTGCTCCAAAAGCAATATCGTCAGTCTAAGTATACCAAGTTCCCTGAGCTCATCACCCAGCTGTTATTGGACGAGAAAAATAGCCTCGTTTTAATGAGGAACAACAATTCTCGTCCTGCTGGGACAAAGGCTATTCCAAGGCCTGATGCTTATACTGTTCGTGGACCACCTCCACCATATGGGAACCGAGACAAGGGCCAGTCGTCCCGTCAGCCAAGGAATCATGGGGAGCGTAATGCTCTCCCAGCCAAGCGAGGTTTGGATAAACGTCCGAACCGAAGACCTTTGGCTCCTAGGCAGTCTCGTGGTAGGAAAAACAACAACAGGGCCAGTCGTCCCAAAGCAACAGAAAATGCTCAAGCGCAAATTCTGTGCTACAAATGTGGTGTTTATGGTCATATGCAAAGGACCTGCAAGGCAACTCCCCAAGAAGTTCAAAACTATCATAGGGGTAGAAATGCCAAAGCAAATATGGTTGAAGCGAGCGGAAAGAAAATTCTTGAGACCCCGGACTTCGTGGCTCAAATGGAAGAATAAAAAAAAAATTCTTCATTTTTCGTTAATAATTGAGCACTTGTTTAGCTCTTGGATTATGTTTTTAATTTTCATTCGGATTATGCTTTTTCCTTTGATTTTGTTTCTTTTGGATTATGTGGTTTTGCATTATGAATAAATTTTTCTCGCAATAATTTAAAGTTATTTCGTTAAGCGATTCCTTTATTAGTGTGACCAACTTTAAATTATTTTTACTTTTAGGCATGAATTGTGGGGCAGTTGATTGTCTGGCTGATAGTGGTACTACACACACTATCTTAAAAGATAAATGCTATTTTATCAACTTTACGCCTAAAGTAACCTCAGTGACAACAATTTCGGGCCCGTCGACCCTTGTTGAAGGCTTTGGTAAAGCCCAAGTCTTGTTGTCAAATGGTACTCTTTTGACCATATATGAGGCCTTATATTCTCCGAGGTCCAGTCGAACCTTGTTGAGTTTTAAGGATATCCGAGAAAACAAGTTTCATATTGAAACTGCTCGTGAAAATGGTATTGAATACCTTTACATCACCTCCACTCAATACGACCAAAAGCGTATTTTGGAGAAGTTGAGATGTCTTTCAAGTGGTTTGTATGTTACCACGATACGAAACATTGAAAGCAATCTAATCATTCGGCGGGCGCCGATTGATGAGAGCATTTATATGTTATGGCATGACCGGCTGGACACCCGGGTCAAAATACGATGCTTCGAACGATGAACGCATCACATGGGCAGCCTCTTGGAGGAAAAAATTTCGTGATCAATCCGAAAAGCCTATGCCAAGCATGCTCTATTGGAAAGATAAATCTCAAACCAATTCACGTGAAGCCTACAAAATTGGTTTCCCAATTCCTTGAACGAATTCAAGGAGATATTTGTGGACCAATCCAACCAACATGCGGACCATTTAAATATTTCATGGTTTTGGTTGATGCATCGACAAGATGGTCACACGTAGCTTTGTTGTCCACAAGAAACGCAGCGTTTCCTAAACTCCTTGCCCAGATCATTAAGTTGAGGGCTCACCATCCGGATTATCCAATAAAGTCTATTAGACTTGATAATGCCGCGGAGTTCACATCGAAAACTTTCGATGATTATTGCATGACGTTGGGAATTGATCTTGAACATCCACTTGCTTATGTTCACACCCAAAATGGTCTTGCAGAAGCTTTCATTAAGCGTTTGCAAATGATTACGCGAACTTTGGTAATGCGCACCAAACTTCCAATTTCTGCATGGGGCTATGCAATTTTGCATGCTGCTGCGTTGGTCCGTCTGAGGCCCATGGCCACCCAACCACTATCTGCGTACCAGTTGGTAACTGGATATGAGCGCGATGTCTCACATTTACGCGTGTTTGGGTGCTTAGTCAATGTTCCAATTGAGCCGCCAAAGCGTTCAACATTTGGACCTCAGAAACGACGGGGAATATATGTCGGTTATGAATCCCCGTCCATAATACGCTATTTAGAGCCCTTGACAGGCGATCTCTTTACCGCTAGACATGCGGATTGTGACTTTGATGAGGCACTCTTCCCGTCGTTAGGGGGAGAAATGCACGTTAACGTTGATAAGGAACGACGTGAATTAACGTGGCATGTACCCACTATGTCTCATCTAGATCCCCCAACTGCACATAGTGATAAGGAAGTGCAGAGAATCCTAGGTCTGCAAAATGTTGCAAATCAAATGCCAGACGCATTTAATGACCTAGCGAATGTCACGAGATCACATATACCTGCTGCAAATGTGCCTGCAAGGATAGACGTTCCTGTGAGACGCCATGTTCATGTTGAACATGTTGCTCCGGTTGTACCCACCTGTTGGCCCGAGTGCGGCTAACCTTAGAGGGGGGGTGAATAAGGTTTTGGCGCTTTTCGCCTAATTAAACTAAGTGCAACTAGCAACCCAACTTTTTAGCTATTCTAAGCTTAGGCGTTTGATAATATTAATGACAAGCTATAATTCATAAACGCAAGCAAGAAAATAAGCAATTGTAAAGGTTGCGGAAAGTAAAAGTAAAGGGAAAGAAAATGACACCGTAGTTTATAGAGGTTCGGCAAACGGCCTACGTCCTCTCCTCGGTACTACCGAGTATTTCACTATAAATAATTTTCCCGGAGATTACAATCCTAACGAGCTAATCGACCGATTAAGCTCCCCCTCACTTTATGAGTGTCCCGAAATGAAAAGACCTAGAGCTTTTAAGCAACTCGCTTACAAAGCCTCTACCCGATCACTCGCTCACAAAAATGAGTTTATAAAACACTCGATACAATTTTGTTACAAAAATGTAACTACGCTCACTATTCTATTTGCTTCTAAATAAGCTACTTGGTGAGTCTTGGTTGTTGATCGAGCTTGAGTCGCTTTCTCTTTGATTTTCCTCTTCCTCGAATATATATATCCACCAAATTGGTGATATTGAGATTTTTAATGAATGGTTAGAAGGAAGTTGATTGGAATGTTATTGGTAGTTTAGAAAGAGAGAATTGGTGGTATTTATATGCCAAAAGGTCTGTGTTTCCGTTTGTGACCGTTGAAAGGTTTTAACAGCTATTTTCCAGAAATTGCTGAAAAGCTGTTTTCGAAAACTGCAGAAAACGATCGGTCGTTTTCTACAGACGATCGGTCGTTTTCAGACAGACGATCGGTCGTTTTCTGAAAACGATCGGTCGTTTTTATACTGGACTCACTGGAAGAAATTGGATCAAAAACGATCGGTCGTTTTTGTCCAGTCGATCGGTCGACTGTAATCCTGGTCCCGTAAATCTTCGAATGCTCATAACTCCTTCGTTTTAGCTCCGATTTTGGTTCCGCTTGAACCTATGGCTTCGTTATCGAATGCTCTATCATTTAACGACCTGAAATATACGTTTTCTATTTTTGGACAAGACAAGAGTTATATCATCGAAATCGTAAAATCATTAAACGCATAATCAAAGTAATAATCAAAATCATTATTGAACTCTATGTTCAACAATCTCCCCCATTTTGATTATGACAAACTAATGATGATTTTACAAGATACAAGAAAAATATCTCCTCCATTTTAACAAAACGCATTTACACCAAAATATATCATTTTTCTCCCCCTTTGGCATTATCAAAATGCAATAAAAAATTATGGGGTTATGTGAAGGGTTTTTAAAGAAAAAACCAAAATATGAAAAATGTAAATATGATGCATATACCCGACCCAACTAATCACATATATGTGGATATTATAGATTAGAGTATACCGAATATGTGATGTGGAGTCGAGTCCGCTCGCTAATGGCATTTGCATTGAGCGTTGCCGATTCCTAATAGGTGGTACCACTTGTTGGTATGCCTTCCACCTTTGTTGATTAACGGCACTTCATCCTTGATGGTGGAGTCGATCTTCTTGACTTCCACGGCTTTTGTCGGCGTTGCCAACCATTTGTGGATTTTCTCCTTTTGGATGGAGATACCTACAACACAAATTTTGTCCTTTGGTACCCAATTTCTTTTGGGTCCGACATTGTTAGTGGCTCGGGTCTTAACTACCCATTTCAAATTGCTTCTACTAACATGGAAGCGATTTGGGCATTTAGAAGAGTTATGCTCACTTCTACTACAATGAATGCAATGCATAGATTTTTTCGAATAACGAGAACTATGCGACTTTTTATAGGAAGTTTTAGAAGTATGATGAGCGGTTTTGGTTTGAAAACCTAAACCTCTTCTATTATTACAAGAGTTCGGCAAAACTCTTGAAGTGCTCCCTTGTTTAAAAACAACCTTTTGTATAGGCGGAATAGGAGTTGTAGACACGCTAGAAGATTTGACATAGCGGGTTGTGCTTGATCCAATAGAGTTGGAAACGAAACCCAAACCGCTTTTGTCATTGATATCTTTTTGACAACTCAAAATTTCGTCCAACACGGTTTTCCCTTTGGAAAACCTTGAGATTGTTAACTCGAGTTTCTTTACCGCAATGACAAGCTCATCGTTTTTATTTTTCAAAGAGTCATTTTCGGTTTTTAAAAACTCGTTTTTATCTTTTAAGTCTTCGTTTTCGTCATTTACATCATGAAGAGAAAATGACGAAGTTGGAATAGACTCATTTTCAATTTTATCTCTTTTTAAGGATCTTATTTCTTCATTGAGAGAAGAATTTATCCTTTTAAGAGAGTCGACCTTTTCGACAAGCTTAGGAAATTTTGTAGAATAAACATCGCACATATGAAGTAATTCATCATAAGAAAGATCATTTACCTCATCGGCTTCGCTTTCACTTTCGCTTGAAGAAGAGAGGTTTTGTTCATGGCTTTCTTCCATGGCCATATAGCAACCAAGGTGAGCGACTTCTTCTTGGTCCGAGCTATCGCTAGAGCTTGAAGCGGATATCTTCTTCTTGCCTTTGCTCTTGCGATTTTTGGCGCAATCTCTCGCCATGTGTCCTTCCTTGCCACAAGTATAGCAAACAAAATCGTTAGAATAAATTGAATTATTTGACGATTTACCTTTATGTTTGCGTTGGCCTTTAAGCTTTAGTATTTCCTTGACGATTCGAATGATTTGCATTGAATTTTCGTCGTCATTGGATAGTTCATCGCTTTCGTCACAAGTTGTTCCTTTGAAAGCTATCTCCCTCTTTTTCGAGATTGGCTTGTGACTATTGAGGGTGATCTCATGAGTAATGAGTGAACCCGTCAAAGCATCAAGAGTGTAGGTGTTCATGTCGTGCGCCTCTTGAATTGCGGTGACCTTTGGTTCCCATTCTTTCGGTAAGCTCCGAATCACCTTTGAGACCATTTCCTTAGAAGACAAACACTTACCAAGAGATGTTAATCCATTAGTAATAGTTGTAAACCTAGCAAGCATATCGGAAATGGTTTCACCCTCGCTCATTTTAAAAAGCTCGTAGTCATGAACTAATAGTTGGAGTTTGCAATCCTTAACTTGGTTAGTCCCTTCATGCATTACTACTAGCTTATCCCACATACCCTTAGCGGTTTTACAAGCGGAAATTTTGTTGTACTCGTTAGGAGAAACGGCACAAACAATAGCATACATCGCTTTGGCGTTCGTAGAGTAGGCTTCTAGTTGAGCGTTATCTAGGTCCTCTACGGGGATTGGGTTCACGCTATTTTCGGATGTAGGTGCGGAATATCCTACTTTTATGGTCATCCAAAGTCTAACGTTATAGCTTTGTAAGAACATGCTCATCCTATCCTTCCAATATGAAAAATTTATTCCATCAAAATATGGTGGTGTATTGGGAGATGAAGCTATGCCGGATGCGAAATTGTATAAGTTAGCCATCGGGATCTTAACTCTAAAATCGTTAGATTCCTATATGCAAGAGCCTCGGCTCTGATACCAATTGTTGGCCCGAGTGCGGCTAACCTTAGAGGGGGGGTGAATAAGGTTTTGGCGCTTTTCGCCTAATTAAACTAAGTGCAACTAGCAACCCAACTTTTTAGCTATTCTAAGCTTAGGCGTTTGATAATATTAATGACAAGCTATAATTCATAAACGCAAGCAAGAAAATAAGCAATTGTAAAGGTTGCGGAAAGTAAAAGTAAAGGGAAAGAAAATGACACCGTAGTTTATAGAGGTTCGGCAAACGGCCTACGTCCTCTCCTCGGTACTACCGAGTATTTCACTATAAATAATTTTCCCGGATATTACAATCCTAACGAGCTAATCGACCGATTAAGCTCCCCCTCACTTTATGAGTGTCCCGAAATGAAAAGACCTAGAGCTTTTAAGCAACTCGCTTACAAAGCCTCTACCCGATCACTCGCTCACAAAAATGAGTTTATAAAACACTCGATACAATTTTGTTACAAAAATGTAACTACGCTCACTATTCTATTTGCTTCTAAATAAGCTACTTGGTGAGTCTTGGTTGTTGATCGAGCTTGAGTCGCTTTCTCTTTGATTTTCCTCTTCCTCGAATATATATATCCACCAAATTGGTGATATTGAGATTTTTAATGAATGGTTAGAAGGAAGTTGATTGGAATGTTATTGGTAGTTTAGAAAGAGAGAATTGGTGGTATTTATATGCCAAAAGGTCTGTGTTTCCGTTTGTGACCGTTGAAAGGTTTTAACAGCTATTTTCCAGAAATTGCTGAAAAGCTGTTTTCGAAAACTGCAGAAAACGATCGGTCGTTTTCTACAGACGATCGGTCGTTTTCAGACAGACGATCGGTCGTTTTCTGAAAACGATCGGTCGTTTTTATACTGGACTCACTGGAAGAAATTGGATCAAAAACGATCGGTCGTTTTTGTCCAGTCGATCGGTCGACTGTAATCCTGGTCCCGTAAATCTTCGAATGCTCATAACTCCTTCGTTTTAGCTCCGATTTTGGTTCCGCTTGAACCTATGGCTTCGTTATCGAATGCTCTATCATTTAAAGACCTGAAATATACGTTTTCTATTTTTGGACAAGACAAGAGTTATATCATCGAAATCGTAAAATCATTAAACGCATAATCAAAGTAATAATCAAAATCATTATTGAACTCTATGTTCAACACCACCGAGCAAAGGACGCTGCCGTCGGCCGTCCAGTCCGCCGCTCTTCCTAAGAAAAGAGGAAGACCGGTTGGTTCCAAGGATGTTCTGCCTCGGAGGAGGAGAAATCCTGTTGCATCCGTTTTGCCACATGAGATCATTAAGGATCACGGTGATGTATTAGAGGAGCGTGTTCCTGATGTAACACCAGTTCCTAATCATCCCGATAACCTCGAAATATCTGTCGAGTATACTAGTTTAGACGATATTTTGAAGCGAAACGAAACTGTCATCGATGATGTGTTTATATACGCAGTGGCCACTGACATTATGAGCAATGATGACATGGAACCACGTACCGTTGCTGATTGTCAGCGAAGAACGGACTGGCCTCAATGGAAACAAGCAATCCAGGCTGAATTGGATTCCTTCACGAAACGAAGAGTGTTTGGACCTGTCGTTCCAACACCACCCAATGTTAAACCAGTTGGTTATAAATGGGTTTTCGTAAGGAAGCGTAATGAGAGTAATGAGATTGTTAGATACAAAGCTCGCCTAGTGGCGCAAGGCTTCTCTCAACGCCCTGGAATTGATTATGAGGAGACGTATTCTCCCGTAATGGACGTTATAACGTTCCGCTACTTAATCAGTTTAGTAGTTTCCGAAAAACTGAATATGCAGCTCATGGATGTGGTCACAGCTTATCTCTACGGGGATCTGGACACAGAGATATACATGAAAGTCCCTGAAGGACTTAAGTTGCCTGAATCAAGTAGTTCCCGGCCACGGAACACATTCTCTATTAGGCTGAGACGTTCACTATATGGATTGAAACAATCCGGACGGATGTGGTATAACCGTCTAAGTGAATACTTGATCGGCTTGGGATATGTTAATGATGAATTATGCCCATGCGTGTTCATAAAGAAATCCACTTCAGGATACGCTATTATCGCAGTCTATGTAGATGATATGAATCTCATAGGAACCTCGAAAGAGTTGTTCGAAACTGCCGAACTCCTGAAAAAGGAATTCGAGATGAAAGATCTTGGGAAGACACGGTATTGCCTCGGCCTGCAGATCGAGCACCGTAAAGATGGAATTTTAGTCCATCAAGAAAATTACACCCAGAAGGTGTTGAGACGGTTTAGTCATCACGACGCAAAACCGTCATCCACTCCCATGGTCGTCCGCTCTCTAGACATTAATAAGGACCCCTTCCGTCCAAAGGAGGACGATGAAGAGATATTGAGTCCTGAGTGCTCATATCTGGGTGCAATAGGCGCACTATTGTACTTGGCTCAATGTACTAGACCGGACATCTCGTTTGTTGTGAATTGTCTAGCTCGACACAGCACCGCGCCAACACGCCGCCACTGGAATGGCATTAAAGACGTCTTCCGTTACCTTAAGGGTACTACGGATATGGGTTTGTTCTATCCCTACGTGTCAACGAGTGAGTCCAACCCCCTTGGCACTCGAAATAACGCGACCCTTGTCGGTTACGCCGATGCGGGTTACTTATCAGACCCGCACAAGGGACGTTCCCAATCTGGTTATGTCTTTACCATTGGGAACACAGCGATATCGTGGAGGTCTCGTAAACAGACCTTGGTGGCTACTTCGATGAACCACTCCGAGCTACTCGCGCTCTATGAGGCGACTAGAGAGTGTGTATGGCTTCGAGCAGTTATTGGCCATATTCGAAGTACATGTGATCTACCTTATGATCCTGATGAACCAGTTGTTATTTATGAGGACAACACCGCTGTTATTGATCAAGCGAAACATGGTTACATCAAAGGTGATGCCACTAAACATATCTCGCCAAAGTTGTTCTTTACACATGAACAACAAGCGCTTCAAAGGATTGAAGTGAAGCATATTGGATCCGAAAACAATCATGCAGACTTGTTCACCAAGTCACTGCCAAAATATTCGTTCCAAAAACATGTTAGAGCGATCGGACTTAGGAAGCTCTCCGAGCTTTCCTAAACGACATGTTTCCATGCACCCTGTTGTGTGCAAGTGAGGGGGAGCATCCTGACGTATGCTTATCACGCTGTTGTGTGTATCCTCACATATGCTTAGCACCCTGTTGCGTGCAAGTTCTCACTAGTTATTATTTCCGCACCCAGTAGTGTGCATGTGAGGGGGAGCATCCTAATGAATGCTTGTGTACGCTTTTTGTCCTTAGTTCAAGGGTTTGTCCCACTGGGTTTATCTTGACAAGGTTTTTAGCGAGACACATTTCTAATCCCATTCTCATTTATGATTGCCGAACTCAGGGGGAGTATCCAGTTGTATACTTCTAACCATCGTGCACTCTTTTGTCCTTCGATTAGAGTTTTGTCCCACAGGGTTTTCTCTAACAAGGTTTTAATGAGGCACACCGTGTATGGTTATTTCTCCCGTTTTTACTGACAGTTATGCACTCTTTTGTCCTTCGACCAAGTTTTTCCCACTGGGTTTTCTTGGCAAGGTTTTGATGAGGCACATATTTTTCTAGTCAGTTCATTCACGCACTCAATGGTGTTTCGGCCCACTCCATTCGGCAACCCTTTTTTTGTCCTATGATCCGGTTTTTGTCCCACATCGGGTTTTTCGGGCTTGAGGTTTTATGTGTTGACAATTGCGAATGCGACTCAACAAAGTTTATGAAGACGAGGAAGCTTGCAGAATGTTTGGACACCCAAGGGGGAGTGTTGTGATATATTGTTGTGGTTGTCCATATTCATAGGTTACATACATAATGTATAACATTTAAGTTGGAGACTTATGGCTTTCTAGCTTTCCTCTTGTACATGTAATTTGTTCCACCCCTCCACTATATAAAGGGGTTGGAGTCTTCATAGTTAAACACACCAACAACACACTTGAATACATATGTTTTGGCCCTCATTATCTCTTTTTCTCTTACATATATTATTGAGCTAATTTGGCGTAAAACAGATTTCTTTTTAAACTCGCCTTTTTATTCCATTTGGAAGAGATAGCTATATAGGGGACAATATATATATATATATATATATATATATATATATATATATATATATATATATATATATATCTTTTACGGGGTCGAGATTTTTGGGCAATTTCGGTTCCATCAAAATACTTGCGGCCGTGTGGCGTAATATTTTACGTGTGGCCGTGATGCGTGGGGTGACTGGCCATCGTATTTGCAAGCGGGAATGTCAAGTCACTTTGTTCATCCATTTTACAAACGACATGAGAAGATTTTAAAAACCAATACATGGGGATATATCTCATATCTCTGGAGAGTATACATGTACATGTTGCGGTCAAAATGCCTCAATTATTTCCATTTAGCTAAGTTTGCTAACAAAACTATAGTTTGATTTAATTTACATGATATGTGTTTTCTGATTGCAAGAAATTAAATCATATATTTTGTGCAACGACCCGTAATTTTATTACATAATAATACATATAAGTGTATGTTTTATGGTAATATTATCGGTAGACGTATGCCTGGGTTTTTCTGAGAGAGAAACATTATCTTATCATTTCATTTGTCCATTGTTGTAGAGTAGGGGTGAGAAATGAGTAAGCGGGATCTCAAAAGCAAATCTAAATTAAGTTTCGAGAACAAAACTTATTTTTAATGGTGAAGAGTGTAAACACCCGTATTTTATTTATTTATTATCAATGATTACAATTCTAGTAAAATATTGTTCACTAGTAGAAAGTTAATATGAGAAGTTATTATCAAAATAAAGAGGTTCAATTAGTCATTAGTTACAAATCAAGGGTATTACTAAAATAAATTAAGATAATACTAATAGATATCATCCGGTAACAAGTTAAAACTATATTCCTAAATTTATGTAGGTATAACCTGAGTTTCAACACTCCAACTACTTATCCTTATGAACTGTAAATAGATTTAGATATGGTTATAGCTGTACCCAAGTTTCTACCTATTTGTATACATAAGCCGGACATAAACAAAATATTGATCTATGTGATTATTTTAGAAGAAAAAGGGAGACGTACCAAACTGCACCCAGAGATATTACATTCGTTTAATTTCTTCATTAAGTCAAGGTGAGTGATTTTGTACCCTATGCATAATCAATTTATAACCCATGTTATTTGGGAAGTATTGTACGAAATATTATGTTTTAGGAACATATTTTGAAAACAGCTATTATTTTGCATAAATAAGCGATGCCAACTGATATTTTGATGTTGGAGTAATTTGTAACTTATTTTTAATTGATTTATTATTTATGTTATTTTTTAAGCTATTTTATGGAATTACCGAGTTTTATTATATGATCTGAGATGATTACATGAATGGCAAAATGTTTTTGTGTTGTTATCTTCGGGAAAGAAATTACAATAGTTTTTGCTAGTATTTGAAAAGTGATATTTATCTGGATATTTAATTTTTATGTAATGATTTGAGATATTTTATTTAAATATTTGAACCGTTTGAATGATTATCGATTTTCGGGATCAGCAATGAACTTGAGGAACATGCCTCTTAAGTGGGGTGACCTTACTTTATGATTTATAAATTCAAGGAACAAGCCTCTTAAGTGGGGTGATGTTGGTGACTAGAGAATATGCTACTGAAATGAGTGACTGTAGTTTTCTCAACGGTTTTGGAACAGGACTCTTAAGTGCGGTGATCTTAGCCGGATCGTTTTAAAGGATTTACTAGATTGCCAATCTAGTTGACTTTGAGTACGATAGTTGGATCCAACAAATAGAGAGAAAAGAATTAATGACAATGAATTTTAAGTCTGGTTCCAAGTTGATTTTAATACTATTTAATTTCGTCATGAAAAACCATTTTATTGGTTTATATTTCTTGACATGCGACTTCTGCTTTTTTTATTTATAATTTAAACTTATTTTATTTTCTGTATGTAAACACACATGGGTTAATGCTGAAAAAATTCTAACTTACTTTTTCTTGAAATAAAAATTTATGTGTATAATTATTATTTAATACAAAACTTTTTGTCAAAACTTTCCTCTCTCTTATAGGTACGATTTTCATTCGCTAAGCTCGTTTGGCTTATCCTCTCTTTTTAATCTTTTCAGGTATATAGATGAAGTTAGTTAGAGTTGGAGTCGAATCGTTTGGGACCAATCATACCTCACAAGAGTTGTTTAAATTATTTTTCGCTGCCAAGTTATTACAGTTATCGTTTGAGAATGTCTTACTTTTGGACAAGAATTTGTGTTGTTAAACTAATTCACGTTTAGTTTACAAATATTATTATTATTGAAAGAAAATGCATTGTTTTATTATATAAAAATTTAAGGTTCATATAACATGTGTTAAAGACGCATGTTATTCGGACATGCGACATCCGTTTAGTTTGGGTGTTACATTTTGACTTCACATGTGGGCGGGTTGTTCAGTTGGACTTTTCAGCAACCTTGCATTTGGAATATATATATATATATATATATATATATATATATATATATATATATGTGTGTTGGGTGGAGGACATTTGTTATCTTATTAAAGTTATGTTTTGTTCATATTATGTTTTTTTTTCACAAGTATTCATAATTTTTTTTTTGTTAAATCAAGTTTATTTTATTTCTAAAATATTTGTTAAAAAAAAATCGGTAAAATTTGATTTTCTTAATATTTATTGTTTTTTTGGCAATTTATAAGTTAGTAATATTAATAAATATAAAAAAAAAGAAAAAAAACAAATTTTTCCGATGTTTTGAACAAATACTTTAGAAATAAAATAATAAAACGTTGATTTAAGAAAAAAAATCAGTTTTTTTTACGAATACTTATGAAAAAAACGATAACAAACAAATGTGCATTCATGTTATATATAAAAGAAGAGTTCTAGTTTGCGTTCCACATGACACACACATATATTTCATTATTGTTAAATTAAATATATAGTGGACTTCAATCGTATAATTAAGCCAAATATCAAATTTTTGGGGGTGTTTTATGCTTATTCTACAACTGATATTATCCGATAGAAAGCATGCATACTCTAATTAATTTAGGCTATGGAAATGAAAACATTACAAATTTGAAATTAAGGTGCTTCTTTCTGACAAGAGAAATGATATATGCACGAGATGAAATTCACAACATGAATGGTTATATGTAAATCATTTATGGGTGAAATGTAAAATAGTTGCTCATTTTGTGCACTATTATGTGCATTTCACTGTGTATATATAGTATTGCTCTTCTGACAAACTTTTGTTGTGTGAGAAGCCAAATAATAGTTCAAAGAGGCTGCAATATAAGGTTGTTACGGGCAAGTAGAAGATTTTTATTTATGGTAAACCAAAATTCTCAATTGTGTAGTTTCTAAGACTTTTGTCAAATGTAGTTTTTTCTATGACTGTTGACAGATATTAAAAGTTAATTAATTATAAAAGTAGTCCTTTTTCAAGATTATTTTCTTCCAACTCTATTAGGCACTTGACATACAAGCTTTAGTTTTCATGATTTCATCACGTGAAATGGTAGAATTTGACTATTTGAGAAGTAGCACGAGAAGGTTAGTTTCCAAACACGGAAACACAATGAAAATAAGAAGGGTAAAAACTAAAAAAACGGATCGGTATGTTCGTTTATGATGATGTAACGTTATACTTACACATATATTTCAAAAGAAAAAAGCATTATTCATATCAGTGTTACAACTCGTCACATAATTTATTTCAAGATTAACAGACCTAAACAACAATTGGCCGGCAAGAACGATATCCAAGGAAACGACATATCCCGGCCCTGCACAAATCCAGAATACCACCATTAACAACACCTTATGCCCCTGCCCCTGCCCCTCTCCTAGTATCCCAACAAACTCCCTCAATCCGTCAATCGTGTGGGCCCCCATAATCTATTCATGGCTTTTATGTTAGTTCCGCTTGGAACGCTATTAGCTCTAAAGGTCTCGAAGTAATTAAGATGGTCTTGTGTCATTTGGGTTATAAGATACTTCTACCCTAGTGTAGTTTTGTGGTTTGGTTGATAATTTGGAACTGGGTATCGACAATGGATCATAGGTTACAAAGAATGAATATTAATTATAGGTGTAAATGCTTGTCCGCTATGTCTTGAAAATGCGGAATCTATAATTCAATAATATTATTTTGAGTGCGAGTTTTCTAGACAAAATTGGGCAGTAGGCCGCGCAAGTTCCGGATTTCTAGACACGTCTAATTCTTGGATTGATTGGTAATTATAGTGGGTGACGGTTATTCTTAAAGGAGATTCAACGTCAGCTACGTAGCAACAGTTTAACAAAAGTTCATTTAGCATCACAAAACTTTTTGAGTTATGTTGCTAAATTGGTTGTGGCTAAATTTTAGCAACAGTTTAACAACAAATAGCAACATAATTTATTGTTAAACTGTTTCTAAAATTTAGGTACAACCACTTTAGCAACATAACCGAAAAAAATTTATTATGCTAAATGAACTTTTTCTTATATACATTTGGAAAGATACTTCTCACTTCGACCATGAATTTATTGGATATGTAGAGAGAGAAACTCAATGTTGTTCGAGGGCAAGTGTTCTGATCGGTAGAATGTTATGTAGTAAATTGTATGAATAAATTTGAAAATTTTAGTAAATCGATAGATAGGTCTATTGTTAAAATTTGGAGGTTAAGCCCCAAATATTGTTGGTAGTTAATCTCATGTGTTTCGCATTACTTGTAGTCCCGTTTGCCCGTCTTGGGCCATGATTTTCACTTTTTCTTTCTTTATATACATTGGTCGGTTTAATATTAAAAAAAACATGCATGGTTTAGTAAGGGATAGAGCCTTTGGAATATCTCGCCAAGCTAAAAAAAATGTATTAATCACTGTTTATTTTAAGACGATAATTTTATCGTATGTCGTAAGAATGTCTAAATCAAATAAATGCAATATTTTGAAGGTCCGACACAATCGCATCTGTTGTATGTGTTTGGAGCCGCCTCTGGGTTTATGGTTCTCATAAATGAAGCTAACGTGAGATATAATACAAAGAATTAATCGCAAACGAAGTTAATTTCCATGCAATTTTTTTGCAAATTAGTTTGAGTAGCTTTCTCGATATGGCAAGTCTTTACTAAAATTTCCATGCAATTCTGCATGCATTATTTCTTATGTTGCCTTTGTAGTTTCTAGCTTTCTTCTTTTACATCCTTCATCTTTTATTTTTCTATGTATTTTCTTGTAACTCAATTTTCAAGGCAATAATGACTTCGGGCCATTTGAAATTTATATAAAAGAATTTAGCGGGGTCAGCTCCCACTTCCAATTAATATTTTTTCCAGAGAAACCTATTTTTTTGATTAATAATATTTTTTTTTGGAAGTAACTCATTTTGTAGGCTACATGAATCAAACACTGGCGATGAATGTGATTTACTAGCATGGTGTCAAACAATTGGACCAACCACTTTGATAAAAACCTATTGTTAAACTAATACTAATAATATTTCTATATTAAAAGTTGTACTTTGTAACTCAACCTAGCTATAAAATTATCGGTTAGCAGATTAACAGAACATACTTCTGCAAAAAAATATTAACTTAGTTATAAAAATATAAACCCGTAAATTAGGGTACTAATTAAGTAAAAAAAACAAATATTCTGGAGATATTTTATCCAGCGCTCTATATTAATTTGTCACTTTTTGTGTATTACAGTCCAATATTTATTTCTTTATAAAATAAAAAATATATATATGTATGTATATATATTTCTTTATAGTAAATTAGTAATGATGAAAATTAAACGAATGACATTGGAGTAGTATCTTTTTTGCAGAGATATTGGCTTATATGACATTTATAATAACCCGCCCCGATATAAACTTAAAAAAACAGAGGAGAAACTGGAAAGTAATCCATTTCTTTACTGTAACACTATTTACTCAAACGAAACACGAACATCTTTTATACAGACAGAGAGACCATCGGAAAAAAGAAAAAAAAAACGAAAAATGAAATGCAAAAAGAGTTCATATACATGCTCTCAAATCAGAATTCTTCTACTAAACATTCTTGAAATCCTGTCATTGAAAAACCCACTTCTTCTGAAAAAGAAACCACAAACCTTAAATATACTTCTTCCCCAATTTCTTCCATAAATTTCATCATCACTCTGTTTCTTCGCCACATCGGCACAGACTATAGTTTTCTCTATCTTGATCTTCAATTTAAAGAAATAAATAACAACTCTGGTAGATATGTCCTACGAAAAGGGTCCGATATTAGTTGACAAGAATCTACATGATAATCAGATGAATTCATAAATAACTTAATTCTACATCCTTCACTGCTTAAGTTGTGAATATTTCGTAAAAGTAAACATACCTTTAATTAGATGTGCCCTTCCAGTTCCAAGACAGGTAAGTTGTGTCTCCATAAGGCCTAGACCAAAGATAAGAAATAGATTAACAAACAGAGAACAAAATTAAATATATTTTCATGCGAAATGATTACACCACACAACTCCACAAATAAGCTACATATAACTTATATAAGGATCATTTTGGTACAAGAAATGCTTAATAGAAAATGTAACAAAGGAAAAGTCTCTTTACAAAAAACTTAATCCAAAAACATATTATTTTCTCACACGTTTTCTGACAGCAAATCCTTGCAACAAATAGAGCCTAAGAGTTGACTTTAATTTTTTTACCGAAACTTCCGAGTCAACGTTGAGGCTGCGTACATTTATACCCAAAAGTTAATGCTTAAAACATTGCTTCACCAAAAAGATACGGAAACAACCCGAATTCGTTAATGGAAGTGTTTTCATTTTTCAGTATGTTAATGTAACTCTCCAAAGTCCAAAGACTCCAAACCTACGTTGATTAGAAATCAATTACTCCTGAAGTACTTGGGTAGAAATGTTTGCAGTATCTGAGGCAGGTGGATAAAATTGAAGTTGATTCAATTTTTTGATAAAAAACAGAATTAGCGCTAAATCCAACATGTTATACCTTGGATTCCTCACATGAAGCAACAAGAATAGAAGAGAGATGAAAATAAATACAGAGCCAGCAGATAGGTATGCGATCCCGAGAAAATGATTCCTTCCCCCTAACCAGCCTGATGTTGAGAGAACAAGCTTTTTCTTCCCACCAAAACTGTAAGTGTTATAGTTGTTTGAGAGTTGTACAACAATAACTTGATTTGCCTGCAAATCTTCTTCAAGTTTTCCATACAATTTTCGGAAACTAGGGAGTGCAGCGGTACGCATCCATACGATAAGATCCTCTTGCTCGCTTAGCTAATTCCCATATCGAATTCCAAATACAATCCAAAATGGGGAAAAAAAAAGGAGAGGCAAAAACAGTCAATTTGAGGTGTTTCAAGATACGATAGTTTATGACTCTCAGGTCAAGAAAGAACAGTCGACACATAATGTGAAGAATAATTGTGCCCAGATCATGTTTCCAAAGCAATAATTTTACAGAGCACTGATGTATCAATGGATAATTACCCAGAAAGTACCTCGATGGGACCATCTTTGTAATTTTAGAAAGTACATCTTGGTCACTAAAGTGTAAATTCTTAAACTACACAAGAGGTGCCTCCAGTGTACTGTCTGTGTAATTGTTCAGGTGCAAATAGCAGTTTCCATTTTAAGAACATCTAGTCTTCTTATCTTGTTCAATGCTTAGTTTCCGCAAAACATGAGAATTAAGATCATTTCTCAAATTGGGGAAAGATTTAATACTAAGGGCATGCTTTTAAAAACAAACAACTTCTCCTGTTATATTACATCCTTGTTCGGTTGCAGCTTTTACGCTCAAGGTTTTTGCTTCAAATATGGATTGCATCTGGTTTATCAGCTTAAAACCGCAGCCTTTTTAGTATTTTTTGTCTGAAATAAGCTACTTAATAGAAGTTTTCAGCTAAATGGATCTGGAACGGGTTAGTATTTTATTAGAAGCTGAAAAAGAATAAGCTCTAGATCAACCAAACAAACAACTTGTCGTGTTATACTAAAGTCTTTTTTGGTTGCATCTTTTAAGCTTAAGGCTTTTTCTTAAAATCTGAATTGCATTTGGTTTATCAGCTTAGAACTTCAGTTTTTTTTGTTTCTCTGAAATAAGCTAGAAGTTTGTAGCTAGATGGATATTAAACCGATCAAACCTGGAAAATACAGGTTAGTATTTTTTTTAAAGCTGCAACCAAAAAAGCCCTAAAGTTTGATTTTACTTTCGGCTCAGACAGAGGTAAGGGGAAATTTCCACGATTAAAACAATTGGAGTGCAAAGGGATTTGTACATACATGAGACACAGAAATTAAAGATTGTTTAATTGCATCTTAAAAACAAACAAGCTAGATTTTTTCAGTTGTCAGAATAAATTAGGTTCATCCTACTTAAAGTTTCCATCTTTTCCAGGCCAAAACTCCAGAAAAAACTCATCTTTGAAGCTGGTCAAATAAATACAGTACAGCTTTTCAATAATTTTAATTAAAAAAAATGAGTCTAAAATCTGCAACCAAACAAGGATTGGAAAAGTAATGCACGTTGCAATTCAAAGATGCTTACGGGGATATTTGGTTCCAACTTTCCACCACCAATCAATGTCCCATTTTGGAAATTAAATGGGTAAACTTGTTTTCCAAATTTATGTTCTCGGTCGCTTTTCCACGAGATATTCTTTTTATTGACTTTCAGTTCATCATCTCCACGTGAGAAACTATACGTGTCATTAAACAAACTCCATGCGACTAAACCACACGGGACGATTGGGAGATTGTTGCTTCTAGTCTCGGGGTCACATGTATGTGAGTCATTATAGTCGAACCCATACAAAAGCTGCTTATCATTTCGACTTTTGACATACCTAAAACCAAATGCAACAAAATTCACATATAAAATTCAAGAAATTTTCAATTATAAGCCAAGCAAGAACCAATAAGAAATGAAATTGAATGTCAAAGTAGGGAACAGAAAAAATAAATAAAGAAAAGCTCTCACCGGCGATGATTCTGATAGTAGTTGTCGAGTTGATAGTATATGTAAATAGGGGCTTTCATGTATTTAGGAACCTGAAGATCAAGTTGTAAATGCAAATGAAAGACTGCCAACAGCTCTAACAAATATTGTTGGAAATTAACCTAATATTTAGTAAAACTTGTGATGCAATGTAACTTAAGAAAACCATAAGCAGCTAGAGTTTATGCAGAATTAGCTAAACTGATAAGTGGACTTAATAACAGAGATTTCACACAACAAAAGATGGCGAAATGCAAAATTTGAAAATCTAATGAAATAATTAATTAAAATGGAGAAGAAATATTCTAGACAGTTGAACCGGAAACCCATAAATGCAGCAGCTAAGGGAGAAGAAATTCATTTCCCACAACCATGAGTACTTCAAGGGACACCATGCACAAGAAACGTGCCTCTGGAGGAAAGAAGAGGGCTTGGAGGAAGAAGCGAAAGTACGAGCTCGGGAGACAGCCTGCCAACACGAAGTTGGACAACAAACAAGACAGTTAAAAGGATAAGAGTTTCTGGTGGTAACGTAAAGTGGAGAGCTGTGAGGTTGAACACTGGAGATTTCACTGGTGAAGGGCGCTTTTATTCAGTTAGATGCTGCTCCGTTTAAGCAATATTATCCTCAGATCTATCGAATTGATGTTGGTAGGAAGAAGAAAGCTCCTGCTGCTACCAAGAAAGAGGGAGAAACAGCAGCAGTAACCGAAGAGGAGAAGAAGAGCAACCATGCAAAGAGAAAGATAAGAGAGTCGCTATCGAGGATCGGTTCGGGGGTAGCTGTTTGTTAGCTGCTATCCCTTCCAGACCCGGTCAATGCCGGTTGTTGTTATGGATATATATATTGGAGGGCAGGGAGCTCCAGTTCTACATGAAGAAGATCCAGAGGAAGAAGAGAAATGGTTGCATCTGCTTCTTAAAGTTGAATTCCCTGAACTTAATTTCGAATTTTCTTATTTTCGAATTTTGATCATTTTGAACGGCAATATCTGTTTCTTCCAGTTTTTCTATATTATTGAACCCGTGGACCTTGCTATTAACTTGAGAATTTTGGCGAATATTTTATGGAAGAAAAAATGAAAAAAAAATCTAAACAAGTACGTATGCTGTCACCTTCAAAAATCGAGTGCAGTTTTTGGAGACTGAACTATCTTTAATATAAGCGACCTTATCGCTTCTATATGGATCTCGTATACAGTCAAGATCGTATCTGTCCACAATTTCCACAACCTAAAAGAAAAACAAAAACAGAATAATGCATTATATTATTATTGGCTCGTCACCAAGAAACATATCAATGAACTATAGTGGTAGCTACAGCCATGCTTGTAAGAACTAAAAAAAAAACAAATAGAGACTCACACTGTCTGCTGCGTGCAGAGCAACAAGGCCAAGAGGGATAAAGATCACACCCATCACTAAAAATATCGAAATGACCTGAAATATGTTGAATTTTACAAAAATCGTCAGGACAATAAGGCGGGCGTGCTTAAAATACAAATATACAGTTTTAAATATCGTTTACTTACCCAGGCTGGGGTCAACACAGGTTTACAAGCTGGAAGAGTTTGTTGGGTAAACTGATATAAGGCTGTTCAAAATACAAGAAACTTCACTTACACACGAAAAAGACGCAAAAACTAATTTTAGCGAGTAAAAATATCACAGTTTAAACTTTAAAGTACTACATAATCTAAAGAAGTAATTTAATCGTGAGCTCAGAAAATACGACCCACTATAAGAGGAAAGGTAATAAATTATAATTCCTTTTTTTTCTACAAATGCTCCAACCTTAGAACATAAATTACCTCTGCCTTATCTAGTCGTCAAATCAACACAGATTCTTATCTTTTCTATAATCATCTTTTCCCCTTATGATATGAGATATCCCATAAACGGAAAGAAAGAGTAAAACTGAATCCCTTATGATACAAGATAGGTGTACAACCATTTGACCATAAATCGAATTCATGGCTGAAAAAGAAACTTTTGCTCCCCACAAACTTAACATCCCAAAAAAATTATTATTCCGTCCCAAAAAGATAGTCTCACTTGCCTTTTTTCGCTAGTATTAAGAAAGTTTCGTTAGAACAACTTAATATGCTTAAAATTTTATATACCATTCCCTTCGAATATATGGATGGTTATTATCAATTCTCATTTAATATGGGTTTGTTTGGAAGTTAAACCAAAACTATCACCTCTTAAATGGAAAAAGAAGTATAATTAGGACAATCAAAAAATTATACCGGCTATATTTTTGGGAAGTAGAGAGTATTATTAATCTGTCTGATCTAAATTCGACATAATTTTAGGGGAATTTAGCCATTCCTGGAGAAATTCAAACAGTTTCAACAACAAAAACTATCATATTCTAGTGGCTTTTGTCTTTGAACATAAGAGATCAAAGAACAAACACAATTTGGACAATAATACTGTACTATAAACTGGGACAAACAATAACTAAGACCTCGTAAATGGAAATAAATAGGACTATAACTCGGACAATCAAAAAATAATACCGGACTATATTTTTTCTAAGTACAGAGTATTACTAATCTTAAACACAAATCAAAATTCTACATAAGTTAAAGGATGATTTAGACATTCCCGGAGAAATTCAAACATTTTCAACAACAAAACAAAACTATCAAATTCAAAAAAAAAAACTCCTCATCACAAATAAAAATACAATAAAACTTATTTCTGGAAACAAATAAAAGTTAGCAACATACTCTTAGATCGTGGATGAGAAACAACTGTAGAACCGTTAATACCACTATCCACATCCATTTTTTGACTAAATATTAGCCCTTAATCTGTCACACCAATTAATATCCAATTAAACTCCAATTAATAAATTGGATTAAGGTAAAGTAGCTAAGAGACAAAAGGAATCATGGGTATGAGATTAATTTGAGTAATTCGATCTGAATAGAGAGAATTTTGGGATCAGATTGTTAGATTATTAGGGTTTGTAATTTGGGGAAAATATTATAAAAGAATATATACCTTTCTTGGAGGGAAACATGATTAGCTTATATTCTGAGTCGATGAATGAGTAAAGAAAAGGTTGGAATAATTAAAATGGAACTTCAAATAAAACCATAAACTATGAAAAGTTGCAACATATTCTTGCTATTATTTGTAATTAATCCTTACGATTAATTTTTGAGAATAACATTTTGGTAGACCGGAAAAGTTGCAACATAAACTTGTTGTTACAATAAAACTTCTATAAATTAATATTGTTGTGACCGGAGATATTTATTAATTTAGAGGGTAATTAATTAATAGATAAATTAATAATTTGTTATTTTAAAGAGTGATTCAATCGATTCAACAAATATACTCGTTAATAACATAAAATTCATTGTACATTACTAATAATACTCGTTAAACTCGTTTAGCAAAGTTAAATACACTACTTCAGTTACTAATATATAAATTTTATTATATAGTAAACCGTCTAGGAGTCTAAAAATATACATTAGATACATTAAATTAGAGAGAGCTCCAACTAGATTTAAATTTTAAGAAGAATAAAATGACTATAAAGTCGTATTTCATTAAATCGCTCTATTAATATTTTTCATTTTGAAGAATTATTAATTTATGATTTTATGAGGACTAAATATTTATATAAGGATCTTTCAAAATTTTATTATCTTATTAATTTATCGAAATTAGCGATTTTTTACATTTGGCCAAGTCGATACGGCATAAAGTTATTATTTTAGAGAGTTTATTATCCTTTTATTAATTTACTGAATATTAATTTACAGAGGTTCTAATGTATCTGTAATTAATCACCACGACCAATTTTTGAGAATAACATTTAGGGTGGGTTCTACTATGGTTACTTATATTTTTCTTGGGTTTATTTGGTCACCTCACTCTTTTTTTATTTGGTCACCACACATTGAGTATATAAATTATGGGGGTTATTTGAATGTTTTCAAACTCATGATGGCTATTTGAAATGACATGTGATATCACACACTAATTTTTGGCGTGATAAACCACTCAACTGCACTTTGATAATGAAAGAGACATCGGCTATATGTTACAAGACTAGTGGACTAGACATGACTTATCACCCCAAATCCCATTCAATAATCGTAATCAGTTTTTTTTAACACGTATTAAAAAAAATAATACTACTGTTAAGAAAATAGAGTCAACTTCTAGTTCTTCATATATACATATCGTTTATTTGTGTTACTATGAAAAATTTATGGTCAAATTTTAACATTAACGTTTGAATAATAAAAAAATAGAAGATAGAAGTACATATCGTTTATTTGTGTTCCTATTAAAAACTTATGGTCAAATTTTGACATTAACGTTTGAATAAAAAAAAATTATAAGATACAAATACACGTCACGCCAAGTAATAAAAATTCAACTTACTAAAACCCAAATAAAAATATACTAAAACCCTAAGTGAGCATACCCTAAATTTAAATATTAATTAAAAAAAATTGTTAAATCTAAAAATACAACCCACTAAAAACTAAAATAAAAATATAATAAAACCCTAGTTGAATAAAAATCAAAACTTTTGATACGATGGATATGTCATGTAATGTGAATTGATTTTTTTAGTAGTAAAATGCGTGAGCAAAACTATTTTACATTTAATAATTTACCTTTTTATTGAATAAATGAAAATATTTGTTGAAAACTTTACAATTAACATCATTTGACACAGGAAAACAACAAGCTGACAGTTGTAAACGTTAGTTAAAATCGTGATAGAGGACATAGATAATGTAAAAAAAATGGCATTTAAGTAGCATAACAAACTAGGATCAGATATTTTCTTTCTCAGTCATACAATAGCTTTAAACTATTCTGTGTTGGGTTTTTTTCACCTATTATTTAGTTAGTTTGTAAGAAGGCGATTTTTCCTGATGAAATTGACCGGGCTTGGGTGTACAGACCCATAGGTCCGGCTTCACAACGATTAATGTCTCACCTACAAAGGCTAAGAATAACAAGAAATTCACTCAAAATTTTGTAACCAGGTAATAAACGTTGTGATATACTTATCATATCACATGACATTTGACGACCTTTACCCAATAAGAATAACATAAATAATGAGGTAAAAAACATATTCAACTTAAATGTAAAAAAAAATTGAACCAAATCAACTTGCATATTCGTACATCCATTAGCGTCAAAAATATTTCGGCCTAAAAAACAGTTCCATAACTCTTCAGCGTAAACACCCCTGCCCCTGCTCTCTGCTCCCATATCTGATATTACAATTTATGACTTTTCAAGCTTCGACCCCCTGTTCTCCATCGTTAACATTCTTTTCAAGTTTTGGCCGCCGAAAAGCTGAAATTGAGAGAATCAACAAAAAAAACATCAATAAACTGTTGAAATAATTACAGGCACAAAAATAATCTCAGCAGGTGCATAAGATTAGTGAAGACAATGAAATGGAAAAATAAAAGACAAACATACCACAATGGGAGGATTTGAAAATAATGTAAAGCATATTTCATGACGAATTGGTTGTTTCTTTTATCATATTAAATAATTTGTTTTCCATATCCACTCCATAAACAATACACAGCTCCATGAGCTCATCAACTATATCATCTAAATCTTCTGTTTGGAGTTTGGACAGATGTTATCATTTAGGTTTATAAGAGTTTGTTATAAATATAAGAAATTGGAAGACCCTAAGCTAAAGTATGTATCTCGCTTTTATCACTATACTTTCGTATTGTGCAGGGTCGGTTCTTAAACTTTAAATAACGTGCATATTTCGTCTCTAAACCTAATACTGTTAGTTTTCGTCAAAACAAGAGTACTATAGAAATTTAATAGAACTAATGGAAACAATCAAAATATAAATACAATAAAGTTGAAACGTAACTGTAATTTCCGTTGTGATATTGGAAATAAGCTGATGCTTTTAAACCACCTTACAAATAATTAGGAATGGAATATGCACTATTAAAAAAATTTAGAGAGGAAAAATGCTTCAATGAAAAAGTTTAGGGACTAGAATTACTGAAGAATATGTGGACACAAGTGGAACATGGGTGATGGGTCATAGAATAGGGAACAAAAATAAAATTAACGCAAATTGGAATTGATGAAAAGTGAAAACAATGAAATTATTAAAACGAAACACACTTACATTTCAAAGATGAACCCGCAAGACAAGTGAGTCTAGACTCTGTACGAGCCTCGGCTAATGGCTTCGGCTTCTCTTTGTCGGTCATACGAAGATCCCAAACGCGTATAACACCATCAGACGATGCAGATGCTACCGTGTATGGCTCTGATTCATCAGTTGAAGAGAGCACTACAATACCTTTTACACGGGCCGAGTGTGCATCTTCTAAGGAATATGCAACTTTTCCGGTTTTCGTGTCCCATGCTTTTATAGCTCGATCTTCTCCGCCAGTAAATAGAAGTCCGTTCTGTCACAAATCGAAATCCTTTTTAAAAGAGTTGTCTATTTGACGGTAGTGGTAGGCAATCAAAACATATCCAGACTATTCTGTTTTAAGTATAAAACAAACATGAATCCCAGCACTTAACTAGGAAGAGGAAATCTATTCTGAAGTTTGGATAAACCGTGTAAAATTCAAAGTATGTTACTGATATAAACGACAGCCTTCAGATAAGACCGGTCAAGCATTTCCAAATAAGCATAATGATCTAATACAAACTCGATCTTTGGATTGCTACAATATAAGCAAGTAGAAATGAACTAACCACTTGCTGACGTATATATTCAATACATATGTATTTCATTTAGGCCTAAAAACCAAGAATAAATTCATAACAATGCTGGAATTTCAGAAAATGTTTTCAATTAATAAAAAAATCTTCTTATTTAGCGCACTAAGAAATTCCTGATAATAATACAATTTGGGTACTGAAGACGATCAAACAGAATTCAGACGATGAATTTGTGTGTTAAGAGGATGGGGGTGGATAAGCTGAAATTATGAGATTGCCTTCACAAAAATTAAACATGAAACTTCTGCATTGGCAAGAAAATACCCATTAAGCTAAAGTGTGTGCTGATAGAGACATCAAAGTACAAAAACTAAAAGGAGACTTAACACTAGAAAAATCTACCAATCACAAATCACATATTGACTAGAATTGGAATTCTACTAAATACAAACATCCAGAAAACGTATGAAACTAAAAAGATTCATCTTCTACTCTTGCATGCACTCAATTAGTACTCTAAGCAAGTCCGAGTAAGCTAAACTGGTTATCTAGTATAAACAGATGAAATTATACAAGCAGCAAGCATCTTATAAAAAATTGGTTTGTTTGACAATATTGAAAAAAGTACTGTATTTTGACTGATTTTTATCCTGATCCCCTCTATTATCAACTACTTTCAATCTAATAGTACTAAGTAGTAATCATTTTTACAATTTCTACGATAAGGAGAATCCTAACAATGCCAGAACAAAAGCTGCATAAAGAACCCTCACGAGCTCATATATTTCAATACTACCCTCACTCCCTTTACACAGACACCTTCTCCTCGAAACACATACAATAAATATCCCCCAGTTTTCCCAACCCAAGTTCAATAATTATGCAAACAAAAAAACTTTCCCATAAAAAAACTAAGAAGATATCAGAAAAGTCCACCAATGACAAACCCATAGCAATTGTGTTCTTAAAACAGAAAAGCCATGCGCACTAAATATAATGCAACAATGTTCATTTACACTATTATAGTGCCAAAACTGCACTAAGAAAGAGTCACATTGGGGAAGGATTAGGTGCGAAGTTTGCACCAAGAATGAGAAAATATAGGGATGCAGTTCCCCATTGGAGAGGCCCTTAGGGCATAACTATAAAAAAAAAACGGCATTAAACTGACAGCAGGGAAAACCAAATTGCAAAACTATCAAACTGTTTCATAGATTATCCCAGTTTTACTAATAACGCATAAGAATTAAGAAGTACTCATCCAACATTAGAGAAAATAGCCAAAATATTCTTACCTTAGCAAAATAAGGTTTGCACATTGTCAAAAACTTTATATATCCTTGCTTTCCTATAAGCAAGCAAGGATATAAAGTAATGACACGTAATCTAACAAAGGTACTTCTTATGGATGAAACTAAACTCAATTCATTATAAAAGCAGCCAGGCGTATCAGCAGCATAAAACAGCCTCACGTATACAACACTGCTGGTTCCCGTAACAATTTTAGATTATAGAATAATTTCTTTTCACAAATAGATTCTATAACAATCAAGTGACCACTGCCTACCAATCTAAAGCAACAGCACCCCAAAATCCGTCTTAAGAGTTTTAAGAAAATTGCTTCAGTTTCTGGATTCTTATAAAACAGCTTACAGATAGTAACAACAACGGTGAACGAATACAAGTACAAGAGTCGGGCAAGTAATATTACTCTTTTAAGCTGTCATGATAATGCATATCTCATAATCGTTATATTCTCAAACTTATAAATTACTGCTAGTTAGTTTAGCAAACCTCATTCTCCTTAAGAAAGTAAAATGTACACTTTTTTAAGCTGTCATGATCATGCTTATCTCATAAATGATATATTCCCAAGCCTATGAATAACTACTTTTCAAACTAACAATACATATAGTAAGAAAAAAAACAAATATGAAAAGAATCCTCACACAGCCGACGTCCGCACTAAGAACCCTCTAGTTATCATCAACTTCCAAATAAGTAAGCAAACTACATATCCAAGTAAGTATGTTAGAGACTCCAGGATACATTTTATTATTTCACCTATATTTAACTACTTCAAACCATCGATGCTAAAACAAATAAATAAATAAAATTTCAATTTATACAATATTATATAAAAAACTCACATCCCTGACAGCCGCACAAATAACTCTCTAATAACTATCAAATTCCAAAACCATCCTCGCGTCCTCAGCCATTTGTACCAACACTTTCTCCTCCATACACATAAAAAACATATCCCCACTGCTATCATACCTAACAATCCACACGTCTTTACCCAACTTGCCATAAAAGATCCTTCTCCCTCAAACCAAATTCACCCTCGCCAAACACAATCCATTCCCACACTCCCAGCCTCCCTGAAGGATGCACCCCCACATCACTAAGCTAAACTGGGTAACTACGAACAGCATTTATACACAATGAAACTATATCTTTAAACACAATGGGCTTCATTGGCAAAACAAAATAGCATTACATAATTTTTCAATTTTGAATCTCTCCCCACGCTTGACGCCAGCCTCACCGAAAGGTGCACTGCCTAATCCGACTAAGCTAAAGTAGGTAAAAGCATACAACATTTGTAGACAAAACAACTATCTTTTAACACATCCAATGGGAATCTTTAACCAAAACAAAGAAAGATAACAACATTCTTCCAAAACGCTGGCCGTTATTTGCTACGTTTTTACGCAAGTACCTATATTCGTGATTATCTCAGAACAAACATATTATTCACTTAAAAATCTACTACATTTAAAACTAACATACCAAGGCATACTAGTAGGAAACAAAAATTCATTTTCTACAATATAAACAAGAAAACTCACATTTCCGACAGCGGCACAAAGAACCCTCTTGTTATTATCGAATTCCAAAACCACCTTCGCGTCCTCGGCCTCATGCACTGCCACCTTCTCCTCCATACACATGAAAAACTGATCCCCACTCATGTTATACCTAACAATGGACGCCTCTCTACCCAGCTTCCCGTAGAAGCTCCTCCTCCCTCTAACCAAGTTAACCATCGCCAGGCAAGAATCCCTCCCCACACTCAGCGCCAGCCTCCCGCTCGGATGCACCGCCACGTCAGAAACCCCCTATTCATTTATAGACTATAGTCAACAGCTTCAATCTAACAATGCTAAAACATACTAAAATGGGAAAAAATCTGTTTAATATTTAATACCATGTACTATTAGCCATTACAAATTTAGTACCCAGCCTTTTAAGTTTTACCAATTTGGTCCCCCAACCTATTAATTTTGGTCTAATTAAGGGCCTTACTTCATAAATCGACGAAATTACACTCACTATAGTTACACAATTTCACTCACTATGTAATCGGTGAGAGAACAATACTACAATTTTGTCATTTTGTTACCAGATTGGTAAAACTTAGGCTATGTTTGGTACCAGATTTTTGGGTCCAAAATGTTTTAAAAATCCACCGAAAATCTATATTTCAAAATTCTGGCTTTTTTAGTTTTTTTAGCCTAAAAATCTGCTTTTTAGAAGCTAGACAATTTGACTGTCCAAACACGCACAGATTTTTAAAATAAAAAATCCTAAAATCAACTGGAAAAACCTGTTGCCAATCTGTTACCAACTTGGGTTAGTACATGGTAATTACTAAACCTCATTTTCCCCCTTTTGCAATTACTTAAAACCATAACTGAACAAAAAAGCTAATTTCCCCCCTTTTAAAATTACTAAAAACATAATTGAACAAACAAAAGCTCATTCCCTATTAAAATCACTAAAAAAAAACTCATTTTCCTCTTTTAAAATCACTAAAAACATAACTGAACAAAAAAGCTTATTTTTCCCCTTTTAAAATCACTAAAAAAATAATTGAACAAAAAACTCATTTTTCCCCTATTAAACTACTAAAAAAAGATAATTAGACAAAAAAAAAACTCACTTTCCCCCTATTAAAATCACAAAAAACATAATCGAACAAAACAGCTTATATTTCCCTTTTTTTAATTACTAAAAAGTAAAAACATAAAAGGGCACTAGACATCCTTTTTCCCCTATTAAAACTACTAAAAACACAATCAAACAAATAAAGCTCATTTATCCCCTATTAAAATCACACAAAAAAACACAATCAAAAAAAAAAAAACTCACCTTCTTATGCGCCCTGACGCTCTTCAAAAACACAAACGGATCGGCATCGTATATGCTGACGTGTCCATCATCCGCCCCGGACACCAAGTTTCTCGGAACAAGGCTAGAGAGCGAGTAGAAACATAGCGCAGTAACCGAGGCTGTGTTCTCGGTTAACGAGCCGATCTCGGACGACGTGGCGATGTCGTAGATCTTGATGGAGTCGTCTGCGGAGCCGGAGGCGGCCACAGTTCCGGAGACGGCAAGGGATTTAATCGGAGCGGTGTGGGAAGGGAAGGAGAAGGTTGGGGTTAGGGTTAGGGTTAGGGTTAGGGTTGATTTTAGTGATTTTATTTTGAATCCCCATATGAATCTCTCATATGAGCCTGCTATTATACTCATCTTCTTTCTCTCTCTCTATCTATCTGTATCTATATATGTATCTATATAATTGTGTATGTATCACTCTCTCTCTCTAAAACCAGGAAGGGTTTAGGGTTTAAGAGTTTGGAGAAAGGGAAAAATGTTATTTAGTACCTGTATTATTTCATTTTTACCAATTTAGTAATCAACCGTCAAGTTTTACCGGTTTGGGTTTTGATCTCTATCGGTTTTCGTTAAATTAGGGGATTGGTATTTAACTAGAAGACAAAATTATAGTGTGGTGTTCTCTAACCTAACCTATCATATTGTTAGCCTTTTTGTTTAATTATGCTTTTTTAGTGATTTTAAATGGGGGAAATGATGTTTAGTATCATATACTGTTGGATTCTACCGATTTGGTATCCAGGGTTTAAGTTTTACCAATTTGGGTCATAATCTATCAATTTTCGTCCAATCAAGGGAGTCGTGTTTAACAAAATGATATAACTGTAGTCATGTTCTATTACCTGTCACATAATGAGTGAAATTGTTCATCAAAATTAGATCTTCTGATGTGAGATGTAGTTAGTGTAATTTGGTCGATTTATGCTGTCGGAGTGATTAATTGAACCAATATTAATAGGTAGGGACCAAATTGGTACAAATTAAGGTCGAGTACTAAATTAGCAAAAACGAATAGTGAGGGGGTACTAAACATATTTTTTTCCTTGGAGAATGATTTGGGTGTTTTTATAAGTTTATGTTGAAATGCAGATAAACCCACAAGAAATTGGATTACTACACATACATGTACACCACTAATCGTGCGTTGCGTGTACGGCACGTAATGAATAAAAATATAGAAAATATATATAGTTACGATATAAATATGTGGATAACACAAAAAAAATATAGTTTAAGATTTAAAAGAATGTTTGGTTGTTAAAGAGGAATAATTAGTTTTTACTTTTTATATTTTTATGTGAGTATGATATTATTGTAATTAATATAAAGGTGTAGTGGTATTTTTGGAAAAAAGTGGCTAAATTGGGCAGACTCATTTGACTTGGATTGACTTATTATAATAGAATAATAGTTTTAAATTTCACGGTTTTTCTTAATTTTGCAAATATCCCCATAGAGTCAATGATTTTAAGTATTAACTAAGAGCATCTCCAATAATTTTGTTATCTCTATTGTTAACTAAAATAGTTAGCTAACAATGCATTTTTTTTATCTTCATTAGTTACGTTAAAATATGTGTTATCTTTATATATGTTAAAAAAATTGTTAAAGTTAACAATGTTTTTAATGCTTATAACTGGTGACATGTCAAACACAACCCACAGTTAACATTATTATCTTCTATAAATTCTACTAATAAGAATAGTGACCAATAAAATAAAAGATAAATTGTTAATTAAAAATTGATAACATTGTTAACGTGAAACTAATGTATTTATTAAATTTAAGATGCATATGTGTCACTTAATATCATTTTAAACGATGATGTGTCACTATTTAACATTAAAAAGTTAACAAAAGAATGTTCTGTGGTCATTACAAAATTGTAGAATTGACTGCTAAAAGATTGCTTAGTTTTGCTAAGGACAACATTTTCAGTTTTTAAAAATGGTACAGTATAATCTTTTATAAAAATGATCTGGGCGATTTTATTAACATTTTAGATGAATTGGGCAGTTTTATTAACTTTAGTAAGGTGCAATAACCCCCATGAACTATTGGTTACTAAAAAAAGCCCTATATGGTTTTGAATTTTACAATTGACAACCGAAAAAGCTTTCTTACTTTTGCTAATGTCACCATTTTCAACTTTAAAATGGTATAGCTTTTATTAAAACAATTTGGGCGCTTTTTATTAACGTTAGTAAAGTGCAAATAACCCCCATTAACTATTGTTTATTACTATAATCCCCAAATGGTTTTGAGTTTTACAGTTGTCAAGTAAAAGCTTTTCTTACTTAGCTCACGGCACCATTTTCAATTTTTAAAAATGGTATAAGCTTTTATAAAATGATTTGGGCACTTTTATTAACATTTTAGGTGGTAAATTGGAAACATATGCCCCAGGTGCACATTTTAGCGTTTCTCTTTTTTTTTTTTTAATCTGATCGTGTTCATGGCGTTACATCATATTAAAATTTATATTCTTTTACCATTCAAATGTATTGTAATGGTAATGATGGATATATCTTTATAAACCACATACTCGATTATTATCTATACAATGTGGGATAATTATTCTAATACACCTACTACCCCACTTTTATAATCTGATCGTCTCCTCACCTTCCGCCCACCCAAGAGGCCGCTTTACATCCATTCATATAGTACGAGCAAAGAATTCCTAGCTTTGCCCTTGCACTTGTTCTACTATATATCTAATGTTACCCAGTTTCTCTAAACAATGAGCTTTGAATTTTCTACCTTGCCAGAATGAAGAGGTAGAGAAATGATGGTAGTTTATTTTTCCTGTTTTTATATTTCTTATTCTTGAATTGAATTCATTATGTTTTCAAAGTTGCTAACTGTCAGCCAAGACCCTCCATCTAAACATAAATTGTGAACTCGGGAGTTGTTCATCCAGATGATTTGGAACTTCACTTCTTCTGTAATCCCTCCGCTAGCTGATATGCGGCAAATATTGTTTTCAAAGGTTCAGTCCTTGAAATAATTGTGAACGAGTTGCCACTAACTATTGTATGTATGTGAAATCTAATTTACTTTATAAATTTTCTAGTATCTTCGAGTAAAATGTCCAAAAACTAACATATATAGTGTCCCCTCCATCTCAAGAGACCCAGCAACATATCTTTTCTCAGTTCCACTAAGCTATAAGATCAGGTGCCCTCTCTCACAAAGGTGATGATTTTGTGGCTCGACATGATAAGGTAAGTTAATAAGCAAATAACTAAAGAAAATAACTTGATATTAGCTCAAAGGCCGAGTTTTATAAACCGAATGAATGATGAGTAGACGTCTCTTGGTTGTTTAAGCAATATTGATCATTTTAGTGTAGATTTCCCGTTTATTTTGGTCGAGATATACTGATTAATTAAGCTGATAATGTTCCTAATAGTAATGGTGTTGAAGTTTGGTGACTCTTATGAAGAAGATTTTGCGGAAGATGCTTATGGAGTTGAGAATGATGATATACGAATTTGGAAACACAGTAATGACCGATGATGATAGATGATGGTGCTCGTGCTGAATATGACCAGTATTTTGATTTAGGGACAAAATTTAAAAGGAACAAGCGATGAGAGGTTTGGCAACGATAAAGGACGATAATAAGTTGGGAGGACATATTGGTATAGATGTACAGCACGATGGGGTGATGGGATCTTACAGAGTCGGAAGATCCTAGCGTTTTTGTAACAATTTACGCAGCGAAACTTCGCCCCTATAATATGGTGTCTATACTTTTCTTGACATCTTTCCTTTTAATAATGTAACTCTCTATAACTTATACCATAATTGAACAAGATCCTGAATTTTGCAACTATAGTTTTCTTACACGATTTAGAAAAACACCTCAAGATCATTAAGCAAATATTGTTGTCATACTCTAATTTGCCTAGTCCGAATTGGGTGTCTTTAATTACATATATATTTTGAAATTCCTCGTACCATCTACTTTTGGACTCAACTGTGTTTAACGGTTTTTAATACGCTCTAACAGATGATGTAGAATTTACTAACTGGTTTTAAAGTGCATTTTGTTGCTTTTCTTTAACATTAATTTTATCAGTTATAATAAAAAATTTAATTTCTTTACTAACCGGCAATCACGCATACGTGCAAACAAAAAATAAAACTATGGTTTTTGGTATGTTTATTTCAAGGACTCGTTAATCCTCCTCTTAGATATGGAAGAGCTCTCATACAACTATGCAATATATGCCAACAATTGCTCAAGATGAATAGTTGAATAAGCCTGTTATTTTGGCATGCATTGACCCAGTGACCCACATCATTATTCATCTAAAAACGCTTTTTAGTAGTTACTTCTAAATTCTTATGTGACTGTATCTATCTTTTATTTCAAGAAGAAAATAATCATTCAAGGTTTTTTGTTTTTTTTGGAAGTTATCCTTCAAGGTTTATTGGTGGGTCTTATGTATTAATGTGAATTGGCATTACTGTGGAATTATTGTAGCCTTTTTCTTTGCTGGATCCAAGTTACAAACATTGCATATATAATTGAGAATAGGACGTATTACAAGCTTTTTTGGCTTTGACTTTTAGCTCTTATCCTTAGTATCTCTCCATCCAATTGGCTATTTTAGAAAAGACAAGCTTAAATAAACATTAAAAATATGGTACAGATTAATCTATACCTTCTTATTTAAGTCTTCAGCAAACTACATACGATCAATGATCAATGAATTGTATTAAAATTAACAGAATAAAAATTTTTAAAAGTTGATCTAGTTCAAATGTTAAATTTTATGATTAGATTTAAAAAAAATTATTTCGACAATTTTGATACAAGTTATAAGCCGATCAAAATTGTACGTAGTTTCGTAAGGAAGATATGGAGTATCAAACAATAGCAATCAAACAAAGGTTCAGGGTGACCATACATGCCAAAGAGTAAAGAATATCAAATAGTAGCAAAATCAATTCCACTTCCAAGTTTTGAACATTAGTAGCATTAGCATACTAGCATATATGCAAATGTTTATAAATAGTAAAAGTGCTACTTAGAAGTATTTATTATATTTGTAAGAAATTCAAAATTGTTGTAGGATATTATTGGACTATTGAGCCTTACTCATAGTGGGCCTATCTTGGGCTTTCCTAGCATATGTAACCCTACCTTCTATTATATAAAGAGGGTTAGAGGGTCTCTTGATGTAACTTCCCTACACTTATCAATGAATAAAAGACGACTCTTTTATCTCTCTATACTTGTATCTCCATATCTATATATCTAGCTAATATGTCACACAACACGTTATCAGCACTTTGCTCTCGGAGATTGGAGTAAAAGATAAGAAATTAAGCTATTTTGTTGAAAGATCAGTTGGGTTATAAAAATATGAATGGAATTCGTGTTTTTTGATCAACCGTGGAGCACTAGGAATCCGGTACAATAAGTAAATCCCCCTCTGTATTAAATACTATCTTAAATGTTTCATATGCTATGAGGAATAAAAATTAGTATTGTTCATGTGTAAGCCATATGATACGTGTAAATCATTCAGTACAAGAAACCGCATGTTTTGAATTTGTGAATATAAAATACTTTAGATCATAAGTATATTAATGACCTGGGTATGAAAAAAAACATGGACTGTAACCTAATAGTAATATTTTATTACCAAACTTGGTTGAATAAATATCTCACTGCGTATATAATAACAGCAAGAATAGAACATGTTATCTCACTGCGTATATAATAATAGCAAGTATAGGATACGTGGGCTTGAACCGGAACTAACCCAGAGATAATGGACTGAGTCTGTAATTAAGTTGAAACAAAAGTTAGTTTATTTTAATTGCACATCGGGTATTATGTCATAACTTATCGACTTAGATTAATATATTATGCCAACTGTTATGGTATTTTTATTCCATTATGCTATGAATGCTTGATTTGGTCATGTAACTTGACCAGAGATATGTTAACTTGCACTAAGATATTTTATTATAGACTTTTACCATGATTAGCTAATCTCTAATGTAACTGTCATGAAAAGTTATGTGTACATGCTAATTATAAGAAAAGATATTGATTTTTGCATGTTGTAATTACCATGAATAAAATTTACACATATGGCATTAGAATAATAATTGTGATATATTTTGTACTGATTGGTAAATTTAGATTGATTGATTGTATTAGATATTGCTAAGTGTGATTTAGAATATCTTGTTATAATATGTACTACAAGCAGGTACAATCTAAATATATTTAATCACTGCCATGTGTATAATATGTAAATTTGCGAAATCATATATTTTCACATTTAAGATGGAAAAATTATGAACCTTCCCTAAATAGGCTCACCTATTTGGATACGATGTCTAGGAAAGATATAGGCGGAAGTCGATATCCTAATGAGGTCGGGTTTTAAGTGGCATTCGTGCCCTCTACCCTCACCGTCTTTCCTGGTCGTTTTTCAAGTAGAGCTACCGAAAGGGGTTGACTAAATAATAATTTCCCCGAGTGTGTTTATATAGTGATGTATGTTTCGCCGAATTGGTGTTTCAGTATCGACCCGTCGTTCGATCAATGAGAACCGATTCACATGAGAAGCAAAACTAATGTTTTCGAACCTGTCGTTTCGAAAAAAAAGTTTGTGCTTGTGCAAACCATAAACATATAAACCAGTCGTTTTATATGATAAATAATTCAGAACTCCCAACACAGGTTGGATGCCATCTATGATGAGAAAAATCGCAAAACATACTTGCGAAATGACTGTTTAGACATTGATGTTATTCCGTTACCACATGTTAGTCACCCTGATGTGTGAAAATGTGATGCCCAATTTTTTTTGGATGCCATCTTTGATGAGTAAAACACGAGTTTGTTGTTACCATCATGATGAATGCTAAGGCGTTGATTTTATTCCGCCGCCACATTTGAGACGTGATGACGTCTATGGTGAACAAATTTCTGAAATTGACATATTGGAGCTATCCTTCACCAAAATACTAGCTTGGAAATTGTATTCCATAAGCAGTATCGTGAATTTATATTCACCATGTTCCTTTATCGCCCATCTGTTATTGGATAAGAAAATTACCCCGGTGAGTAGTTTTAATCCTATTGGATCAATGGCGAATTGTTTGCCTGATATTAATGCTCTTCGTGTACATTTTTTTTTCCACGAATCGAGAACCGAGACAAGTGTTATTTGTCTCGAACTGTCGCGATCCCGATGAATCGCCTAGCCAAGCGAGATTTTAGACAATCGTCAAAATCGAAAACCTGTGGCTCCAAGACAGTAATTGAAAGGAACAATATGGCCCATTGTCACAAAACAAGAGATAATGCTCAAGGAGCCAACTCTATGCTATAAAGACAAAGGTCATGCACGGTACTCCTTAAATAGTTCACAACTATTATAAAGGTGGAAAAACCGATGCTAATGTGGTTAAAGCTAATTGAAAGGAAACTCTTGAGACCCCCGATTTTGTGGCTCAAATGAGTTTGACACCTTTCTTTATTGATTTTGATAAATCATTGAGCCATTTTTTCGCTCATCTGGATTATGTTTTTCCATTTGGATTATGATTTTTCCATTTGGACATACTTTTGGATTATGGTTTGCCTGTTTTACGAAATTTCTCGAAATAATTTAAAGTGTTTTGAGCAAATTCCTTTGACAAATGTGACCAAAATTTAAATTATTAAATTTTAGGCAATACTTGTGGTGTAGTTGGTTTTTTTTTGGAAATAGTGGGTAACAATGTACCACATAATTTCACCAACTACTTGCCTAAAAGTGTACTCAGTGACAGCGATTCTGGACCTGTCGTTCCAAATCGAAATCTTTGGTAAAGCCAAATTGATTTGTCAAATATGAGGCGTTATACTCCTATAGGTCCTGTTGTACCTTGTTGAGTTATAAAATATTCGAGAAAACCAGTGTTACCTGGTAATAGCTCATGAAAGAATTGAAATTTCTTTACATAGTCTCCATTCAATACGACCAAAAGCGTATTTTTAGAGGAGTTGGAATGTCTTTCAAGTGGTTGCTACCACATTCTTTAAAGCGTTTAAAGTTACCTTATCATTTCGCCTGTCGTCGAATGATAAAGAATTTAAATGCTAAGACATGATTGTCTTTACTATCATTCGCCTGTCGTCGATTGATAAGAGCATTTTGATATTGTGGCATTGACCGGATTAGATATTCCCGGGTCAAAAGACGATGCTTGATTTATAATCGCATCGTATTTGGATTCTCTTTGAGGATATATTTCGTGATTAATCCGAAATTCATGCCACTAATGCTCACTTTGAAAGACTAGTATGTGTAAAGATCACGAAATGAACTCGTAGAATTCTTGTAAAGAATTGAAGGAGTTATTGTGGACTTATCCAACCATAAAACGGACCATAAATATAAATGGTTATGGTTGATGCATCGACAATAAGGTCACATTTTATTGTTGTCCACAGAAATGCAGCATTTCCCAAACTTTTAGCCCTATCATTAAGTTGATGGCTCATGATCCGGATTATCCTGAAAAGTCTAGTCGACTTGATAATTCCGAAGAGTAATAATCGAAATTTCGATTTGAATTACTTGAGTTTGGAAATTCAAATTGAACATCCTGTCGATTATGTTCAGACCCAAATGGACTCACAGAAAGTTTGTTGATGCGACTGCAAATGATTGCACGCACATCTTGGTCTTGCGCACCAAGATTTATATTTCCGTGTGGGTTATGCTATTTTGCTGCATTGGTCCGTTATGAGGCCCATAGACACTCAAACACCATATGCGTACCAGCTGGTTACTGGTTATGAGCCAGAAGTCTCATATTAACGCGTGTTTAGAGTGATTAATTAATATTTTAATTGAGCCGTTCTAGCGTTCAAAATATGGACCTCTGAAGGGGACATAAGTCGATTATGAATCTCCTGCCTATCATTTGATAGAGTAACCTTGGCAAGCGATCTCTTTACCGCATGATATGCGAAAGTGACATCGCTAAGACTGTTCTCCCCGTCGTTAGGGGGAGATTTGCACGTTACCGTTAATAAGGAACGACGTGAAGTAACGTGGCATAACCCACTCAGTCTTAGCTTGATCCCCAAAACTGCACTTAGTGATAAGTAAGTGCATAGACTCCCTCAAGTCTAACTAAATGCCAAACGCATTTAATGACTTTATGAGATGTCACGAGATCATTTATACCTGCTGCAAAATGCTTGCAAGGATAGACGTCCCTGTCGGACGCCGTGTTCCTGTCGTAACACGTGGCTTTTGGCCGAACCCGCCAAGCAAAGGACGCTGCCGTCGGCCGTCAGTCTGTCATCCTTCCTAAGATATGAGGAAGTTGACCGGTTCTTAATTCGTTCAGCCCCAGAGGTGGTGAACTGAAACTCGTTCGTCGCACGAGATTATAAAGGATCTAGGAGATGTGTGATTCCTCTTCATCCTAAGAATCTCGAAATATCTGTCGATCATGATATCTTAGACGATATTGAAGCGAAACGAGACTGTCATTGATTACTTGTTCATATATTCGGTGACGACTGATAATATGAGCAAATTATGACAGGGAACCATGTACCGTTGCCTGAAGTCAACGTAGAATAGACTGACCTAATGGAAACTTGCAATCCAAGTAGACTCCTTAGCGAAAGTGTGTTCGGACCTGTAGCTCCAACACCACCAATGTTAAACGAGTTCGTTTATTTGGTTATTCGTAAGGAAAAGTGATGAGAATAATGAGATTGTAGAATGCTCGCCTAGTAGCGCATGGCTTCTCTCACACCTTGGAATTGATTACGAGATGGTTGATTTTCTTGTAATGGACATTATAACAGTCCCCTACTTTACCAGTTTAGTAGTTTCCGAAAAACTGAGTATGCAGCCATGAATGTGGTCACGGTTTTATCTCTGTAGGGATTTAGACAAAGCGATATAGATGAAGGTCCCTGTGTGACTTCATAATGCTTAAATCAAGTAGTTCCTAACCACGGAACACGATCTCAATTAACTGAGACGTTCACTATATGGATTAATATAATCCGAGCGGATGTGGTATACCGCCTAAGTGAGTACTTGATTAGCTTGGGATACTTGAACAAGTATTATGCCCTTGCGTGTTTTATTACGCGATCCATTTTTGGATTTGCCTTCGAGATGAAGGATCTTGGGAAGAAACGGTAGTGAATCGGCCTGATGATCGACTCCCGTAAAGATTGAATCTAAGTCCATGATTCAGACTACACCCAGAAGGTGTTATGACGTTGTATTCATCATGACGCTAAGTCGTCAGATTCTCCCATGATCGTTCGATCACTAGACATTGATATAGACCCATTCCGTCCCTAATGTGACGATGAAGAGATATTGAACCATGATGTTCATATCTAAGTACAATAAGCGCATTATTGTACTTGGTCTAATGTGCTAGGACGAACATCTCGTCTGCTGTGAATGGTATAGCTCGACACAGCATCGCGCTAACACGCTGCCATCGAAATGGCATAAAAGACATTTTCCCATTACCTTAAGGTAACTGTAGATGAGGGCTTGTCTTATCCCATTTGCGTCATCGAGTGTACCTACCCCCTTCGGTACTCGAATTAACGCAACCTTTTTTCGGTTATACCGATGCTGGTTACTTATCAGACCCGCATAAGGGATATTCCTAACATGGTATGTCTTTACCATTAGGAATAAGGCGACATCTTGGAGGTCTTGGAATGACTCCAAGTGAATCACTCTGATCTATTCGTGCTCTATGAGACGACTAGAGAGTGTATATGACTTCGAGCTAGTATTAGTCATATTTGAATTACATATGTTCTGTCTCACGATCCAGATAAAACACTTGTCATAGAAGACAACTTGTTGTTATTGATCAAGAGAGACATGACTACATTATGCTATTTAGCGTTTCTCGCCGAAATTAATCTTCACAAATGAAGTTTAAGAGCATCCAGTTGAATGCTCGTTCTATTCCACGTTAGATTTTCTTGCATCCAGTCGTATGTAAGTAAATGAGGCATCCAGTCGAATGCTCGTTTTCTTTCTTGAAATATGAAATCTTTGCACCCAGTCGCGTGCAAGTGAGGGGGAGCATCCAGGTGAATGCTTATTGCACTAATTACTACTTAGTCGAAATCCTCGCACCCTGTCGTGTGCAAGTGAGGGGGAGCATCCAGTCGTATGCTCGTGTACTCTTTTTGTCCTTAGACCAAGGTTTTTTTCCCACTGGGTTTTCCTTGGCAAGGTTTTTTAGCGAGACACGTTCCCATCATATCTCACTTAAGATTGCCGAAATTAGGGGGAGTATCCGGTTGTATACTTCTTACCACTGTGTACTCTTTTGTCCTTCGACTAGAGGTTTTTCCCACTGGGTTTACTCTAGCAAGGTTTTGATGAGGCACCTGTTTTGTGGTTGATCCCCTACTACTACCACTGTTGCACTCTTTTTCCTTCGATCAGAGATTTTCCCATTGGGTTTGCTCTGGCAAGGTTTTGATGAGGCACACTGTTTTGTGGTTAGTTACTTACATGATATTTCGGCATATATCATTCGGCTATACAGTTTCTCCTAGGTACCGGTTTTGTCCCACACTGGGTTTTCCGGCCCTAAGGTTTTTATGTGTTTAGCACTGCGAATGAACTCGACTCAGATCGACTGCATGAAGACGAAGAATTCAAGACGTCCAAAGGGGGAGTGTTGTAGGATATTATTGGACTATTGGGCCTTACTCATAGTGGGCCTATCTTGGGCTTTCCTAGCATATGTAACCCTACCTTCTATTATATAAAGAGGGTTATGGGGTCTCTTGATGTAACTTCCCTACACTTATCAATGAATAAAAGACGACTCTTTTATCTCTCTATACTTGTATCTCCATATCTATATATCTAGCTAATATGTCACACAACAAAAATTTATTTTTTGCTAAATTTATAGATTAATTAATATTTTTACAGGAATGTAAATTTATATTAAGAAAAAAAGGGCAAACAGTTTAGCTGTATTATTTAGAATGATGATATAAAAATATAATTTTTGACACAAACTCTCCACGTGTCAAAAAGTCTTTTCTTATAGGTTGATAAATAGTATGGTTTGCAAATATGTATCGGAACGGTGCTAAAACTGATACTTCATCCATTTATATTTAAATGTTCATTACGAAACTACGTGCAATTTTGACCGGTATATAACTTGTATCAAAATTGTCAAAATGATTTATTTTTTTAAATCTAATCACAAAATTTAACATTTGAACTATATTATCAACCTTTGAAAATTTTCATTTCGACAATTTTAATACAAGTTCTCGGCCGGTCAAATTACACGTAGTTTCGTAATATACAATTAAATGGGAACGGAGTGGAGTTGTGTACTTCCATTTTTTTTTCTACTTAACTTTTCCTTAATTAAATTTGATAAAAAAATAATTTAGAGAAAAACCTATTAAACTAGGTGGTGCTTTACGAAATTCGTGACACGTGCCTGTCTGGTTATCGAAAATTAAGCACAATATTTCACGTTGGTGCACTACATGCCTAACACCTTATTTAGACCACGACACGTGCCCATGTCTCCCCCCCCCCCCCCCCCCCCCCTTTTGACCTTTTTCATTGTTAGTTACATTTTATTTTAAAATGGCTTCTTTTCAACCAACATGGCTCAACTACAAAGTTAAAATGTACAAAACTTTGTATATTCTTATTACGATCCTGTCTAATACATTCAAAGTGAATTAGCGTATAAAGTTGGAATAGTTCATTTCATGTAATCAAGACAGACCTACTAAAATCATACACTACAACTCTACCGATAGTCTGTCCAATTCCATTTATACAGATAAAGTGATTCGACGCATTTATACCATAAGGTTGCTCCGCCTGCCCTACTTGAAAGAGGATTTCTCGCTGCTAATTCTGATTATACCATGGACCACTACTTCATGCCCTGATTATGAAAGCTGGCTTCTAGCCGTGGTTTACAAAGACGCTACTCAATAAGAAAGGGCTTCTTTTCTTTCCTAGTTATTTTAGTTTATAGATTACCTCGGCAAAAAGAAAACGAGAGCTAGAGCTTGAATCAAACAGTCCAACGGCAATCATTCCTATTATTGTCTGACGCGCTCCTGCTTTGCTTTGAACCTTAACGTATCGATAAAAAAGACCTTTATCATTTTAGACTAGGGCTTCTAATAAGATAAGGGAATTTCTCCGCTTCGGATGATGTCTCCTAGGGCCCTTCGAATGCATTGTTTTCATGGTCGCTAGGAGAGAGCCTTCTAGCAGCCTGACAGAGGCTTTGAAAAAACCAAGGATTAGGGCAAAATGGACCATGTCTTAAAACGCAATTATGAAAGTTATAAACAATTTACTATTATATAAGAACTGATAGTTTAATATTTCTTTTATAAGTCGTACTCTACATACTAGAATATCTACAAAATATAATATTAGGCATTTATTTGTGCATTAATAATTAAAACAAAAAACAGATTGATAATATAAAGTTTCATAAAAATGAAACAACGTCTGTTAAAAAAAACACTAAACTAAATGTAACATCCATGACCCAATACGGAGTCACACGGCCGAATAACACGTGCGCGACACGTGTTAAACAAATGCTAATTTAAAATACTAATAAAATACACAATAAAAATGATCACTTTCAATTAAAAAAAACCCTTACATAACAAGCTTGAAAATTCACCTTTCCACTCTGGTTTTTAAAATCTAAATTAACATATTAACGCAACGGAAAATTAGATACAAAATTGTAGCATGTCTGTCTGGTTCCGACTAACTTGATATCAACGCTATAAACCTGAAAACATTTAAAAAGCGAGAGGTAAGGTAAAAGAGGTTAGTGAGTGATAAAACTTACAATATAATATAAGATCGAAAGTAGATTTTCTCATATTTTATTTTTCTTTCAAAAAGACAATGTTGTTTATTTTTAAGTAAAATTCCCAAAGCAAATGATTAATAAAACGATAAAAGTAGATATCAAGTTTTTGGTGTGATCAATATGATAATATAAATGAGAAATTAAGCTCGATTGGTCTTCCCAATCTCCTAGTTGGGTTCATACTTCATGATCATCTTTTATTCGTTGGATCCAGACTTTCTGAATCTATTTTATTTGTTGGATTCATATTTCCTGAATCTTTTTTATTCTATAAACTTAATACCAAATATAAATCATAGAGATCACTAAAATAAAATAAATTTTCTTGAAAATGGTATACGTTTATCAACGCATATAAACATTTCACTTTCTTTACGTTGATCAACGTACACAAATTAACATTCATGTTTTGAAACCTGCAACTTTCCAATGATATATACATATATAATTTTGATACTTTCAAAATATAAATTGAGCTTACAACACTTTAAAAAATGCAATGAGATTTTATAATAACAAGTAAGAAAAAGTACTCATCAATATACGGAACAACCTTAAAATAAGACACTCGCAACTCTGTATACCATGAAAACTATACAGTACCAAGAATCTCGTAGCATTACAGCCATAACCCTTAAAAATCATAGTGTTCTCCTAATTTTCTCTCTTGGACATAGTTACTTCTCTTTTTGTATTACATAATATCTGCGTATAACTATATATTAGCATTGAAATAAATGAGGTAGGAAGAAACATAACAGAGACTGTTTCATAAACAGTCAAATAAGTTGACTGTTCTAGAGACACACTCAACGTGTATATAATGTGACTAGGTTATTATTTATAATAGGATAACTTGTTACTTCCATTTCAAAACCTCTGACTATCTAATTTCATGCAAACGTAACTCCTATATGGATCACTACTAATTAAATGCATGAATACTAACAGCTTATTGTGCAACCCACAAATTAATACTCGCCATTTATTCTTTTATTCTTCAGACAAGGCGTATATTTTTATATTTGCTACTATAAAACTTATGAGTTACTCAATATTATCAAGTGTGTTTATAATTCATTTAATTCTAATATTTTTCTAAATGATAATGGGGCCGTTCCTCTCCATTTAGATGTTATGTGACATTCATACTATTAATTATTCATAGTACAAAGTTTTCACATCTTAAACCTCTAACTGATAGTATCCTTTCGTAATTTTATTAATACAAATATAATTCACATATAATTACAATCAAAACACTCGTTAGCTATAGAAAATTCCATAACTTCCAACATTAGTACTAATAATACACTTAACATTAACTTTCTAGCAATAAATATGGCAGTTAAACACATGATAAAACAAGCTAATTCTCATATTTGTATCTACTTCCAAATAGACGTGTCATTACTACAAAAATTTTAATTATAGTAATATTATTATAGATGATCATTAGTACTAATTAGTAAACAACCGGCAAACTTGTCAAATTCACAGAAATAATATTAAGTTAAACAAAATAAAATACGGGATTTTACACTAAAAACAATATGTATTTTAAGCGTATTTCTTAACAGAATTTTATGCCCAATACGAGTTCTCTAGCTCACTAGTTCTTCGAGCTAGTTATGGTATTTATAGTTTTATTCAGTTTACGTGTGGTTACGTATTTCATAAACACGCTAAATAGAAAAGATTGATCATTGCCACTTTGTTCGCGACCATATATACTTGTTTTACCACTTGGAGTACTCTTTCAATTGATCAACTTGTTGGTTTGATCATCAAATATCTAGAGTTTGAAGGAAGGCGAAAAAAAGCAAACGAATTTTCCAGTATGCTGGTTATCCGGTTTGTAACGTCGGAAAATGCTACCGGAGAACCAGAATATCGGAAACTGCTGCTTAGTATTCTGACTTAGTAAATGATATTTAATTTGATGGGCTAGCTAAGACATAAAAGTAGTAAATTAAAAGATTTGGTATAGTGAGAATTTATGTCTTTCTTCACATCAACAACCTGTCAAAGTATGGTAATATAGAAAAGGATTTTTATGGGAGAGACTTCAAACAAGTCATCAAAATGTGGTCCAATGTATATGACAACACAGCTGTGGTATCTAATCTTTAATTTGTACTAACTTTTATTTCTATTTTGGTTAGCGCTTTAGTTTCACACTAAGTGACTTAATTAAGCTTTCATTTCCGTTTTGACCATTTATTAACAACTATATTAAATCACTTGTTTATACCAAATCAAAAAGCAAACGTACGACAATAATTTTAAGAGGTTGAAATGTATGGATGTTGACACTAGGGCTGAGCGAAAAACCGAAAAAACCGAATCAGACCGATAACCGAACCGAAAAATACCGAAACCGAAAAACCGAAAAAATTTCGGGTCGGTTTCGGTTTTCAATAAAACCGAACCGAAAAAACCGGAAAAAACCTCGACCCGAAACCGAAAAAATCAAACCGAAAAATATGCTCGGTTTCGTTTTTGATTTTGCTAAAAACCGAACAGAAGCGAACCGGAGTCGACCCTGGTTGACACGGTATAAAATGATGTTATATTATATTGTGCCTTTTTTTAAAACCTTGTTTGGTGGTACCACTCGTTAAGTGATCAAGTACTTGGACCAGTTGATAGTACTTGCACATAGTGAATGCGGATATTATTAAAAAAAAAAATGATTAGAATATGGCCATAAGTACCGGACCCGTTTTTGGTGCCCTGTTAATATTAGGGCATACTCTTTTTTTTTAGCCATTGGATCATAATTCAATTCAATCCAATAGTTAATAAAAAATATGTTTTTTTTATAAACAAGGATTAACAAAAATTATGGTAAAATGTTTTTTTAACATAGACACTACATGTACGGATACGTACGGTACATCATTTAAAATACCTGATATGACAAATGAAATATCGTTGACATTTTCCGTGTTTGACCACATCGGCACGACTTGGGAACGGTATAGATATATGGTATTTTTTCGGCATGCCAAATATTTTTTTTTTTCATGCATACCGTATTTGAAATGACGTACCGTATCCGTAGCGGCTATTTAAAAAAAATATATGAAATACACGTGTTTACTTAGTTGTTTATGTTTACGATTTTTGTGTTTGAACAAAAAGGAATTTTTTCATTATTTTTGTTAACGTTGGATTGTATTTACTTTGATCCAATGGTTTAGAATAACATTAAGGTCTAATATTTTTCAAGGCAGCCAAAACAGATCCATAAGTACCCCTTAGAACACTCACATCAGTTCATTTCTATCACAAATTTATTTTAAATATGAGGAGATTATTCTAAAATTGTATATCATCAGTTTACTTATTCATTAACTTAAATATACACGAACTCAAATATCACTCAAATATAAGTGATTAATATGTTCCCTTATTCGATCCCTATATATATATATGTGGGCCCTGAACAATAGTAGTTGTACATGGTTTGGAGGTAATGGTAGTGCAGCTTTTTATAATACTGTTGATTATCAAGTATTAATGTTCTGAAAAGCAATTTGATGGGGGACAACGGTACACATTATTCGTTGTACGGATGAACTAGTTGTTCAATTAAATATTCATACTTATTTATGCTCGTTCTACATTTATTAAGTTTCACTGATTTGACCTTTCGAGCATGTTTATAGGTTGTTGGCTGCGGAGGGCCGAACCCGGGACGCCAACTTTATCGGTGGTAGGCTGGTAGCGTCCGGTTGCGGCTGGCTTCTCTCCCTCTCGCTTGTTGATTCGTTGCTCATCTGTTCTCTGTATTGGTTCGCTGAATAAATAACATGGACTTGTCATTGTATTAATTACAGGTGAGTCCATGTAATTTTAATTTTAATTTTAATTAAAAGTATATATATAAACGTTTAGAACTATATTATTGGACCCTATGCTGTTCAGATGATACAAAAAAAGTCTGAAAATAAAAAGTTTAATAAAACTGACCATCATCTAATTACGTAAACTGGTCCATGTAATTCAAAACGTTACAACCAGTCCAATAACTGTTTTAGAAATTTTAAAAAAATGTGAACACTTTTTTTAAAATAAAATCTAACATAGTTTTTAATGTATTAATGTATTAGAAAATATTGTTTCGATTTTTATAGTTTTTTAGTTGTCAATTATTTAGTTTTGATTACAATGATAAATGTTATAACTTATTACAATAACATTGAAAAGTGTTAGGAGCTCTTTAATAATTACAATAACATTCAAAATTTAATATTATATTATTCTTTTAAAACTTAAGTTAAACCAACCCCTCTAAACCAACACACCAATAAAATTGACCCGTCGCTTCACACGAACCAACACAATAAATTTAATTAAGTTAAACCAAGACCATAAAACAACACACCAATAAACATACTCTTACGTCTGGATAAATATGTCACTTGTTTATAAACCAAAACTTACAATCTAATTAATGTGGATACATAAGAAGATAGGTCCTGTTTATATTTGTTGTTAATAAAATTAACTGTTGGACTAAGTGGGTCTTGATGAATAAGAATCTGCTGGTAAAGTAGTTTCTTTGTAAAAATAATTTCAAGGCAATATACGTCCTATGGACCGTTTTATAGGCATGTAAAGATTCCTAATTTTTAAAAGGCAGGTTCCCTTTTATCAATGCTTTCTCAGCCTTAAGATTTAGAGAGTAGAATAAGAAATTGTGTTTTCTTCTCTATCCATCAATATTTTTGTACCGTACATGAGATTTAAGAAGTGCCTTGTTACAAAATCCATGTTTGTAAGTTGTAACAATAAATTGTAATACGATAAAAGTATCATATTTATTACGTCCTAATTATTCAAACACAACCATATATATTTTTTATATCACGAAGGTGGCTTGGAAAATTACCATAAAAAATGTAGTGAAGATAATCAGATATCATTTTAAATTGAGGGACTCCCATTGGTGAAAAACATTAGTATTACTGTATATTGCATTATTACAAGTATGCGAACCATTCACTATAAAAAAAAAAATACCAAAATAGCGACGGGATTAGTGACGGTATTTTTTGTTACAAGTTTATTAGCGACGGTTTTTATGACGGTTTTGTGACAGTTTAGTCAATTTGCGACAGATTTGTGACAATTTTTTAAATTAGCAAGAGACTTATGACAGCTTTTGACTTTCACTAAATCAAACATTATTTTGTAGTGATTATAAGAAGTAATAACTAATTAGAACGCCGTTAATTCTGTTATTTTACCCATAATTCCCCAACGGTAATTCTTTTTAGGGCATTGAGCTCTGAGCTTCTTTATTATATATTTATTTTTTCAATAAAAATACCACCCATAAGCTATATCTAATTTCTAGCTAAATCCTCCAACTTCTATATTTTACCATCGTTCCCATTTAATTGTTCATTACGAAACTACATGTAATTTTAATCGGCTTATAATTTGTATCAAAACTGTCGAAATATTTTTTTTTAAATCTAATTATAAAATTTAAAATTTGAACTATATGATCAACTTTTAAAAATTTTCATTCCGACAATTTTGATACAAGTTCTTGTCCGATCAAAATTGCACGTAGTTTCATAGTGTACAATTAAATAGTAACGGAGGGTGTAATAAAATACTAGACAACCAGCTTAATTAACAATGCATAATCTGTCTCCCATATATCACTAAATATTAATTTAATTTTAGAGATTTATATGGTCAACTTGTAAACCTATAAGAGAAACGCATCAGCAACCTTACCTATTTCTTCAAAACTAACACGCTTTATATTTTTTAATAAAACGTTTACATTTACATAAAATTTCAACTTAGGATGATTTGAGATAGAACCTTATCATGACCAAATTGATTTCTTTTTTCATATAACACAGATCTACTGCTTTTTCCAAATTAATTTCCTACTGCTTAGCAAATACTATGTATCGACTGATCAATTTTGTATGGATACAAAGCGACATACTATATAGTACATTAATGACTGCAAAAATCTAGAAGCCAGTTGGGAGCTTTAAAGACAAACAAAGCTTAAAAGTAGTCTGTATAAAGTCACTGCTTCATAAATAACCTTTATTCATTACAAATTTCAAAATTATAATTAGAGCTCTGTGATGTTAGGTTCCTATAGTTAGATAATTGGAGCCGAACTATTAATTTGGTCTTAAAAGTCAGTTCTAGTAATTGTTTTCCACCTAACATTTACAAAATTTCATCCCCTTTTATTCTAAATTTATTAACTGTCATTTAATCATTTTGTTTCTTGGTTTTTTTCAGTCTGTAGCACTGCCATTCTGACATTTCACAAAGCCTAAATAAAAGGACTTTATACACTGTAGTAGTATATAGTTATATTATTTTCATTATATATAAATTTATAATGATACAAAAGCCAAAATACTCTGTATGATTATCATCAATGCTAAGGACACCCACACCCACACCTAGCAAAAGCCCCCCCCCCCCCACCATTCCTAAATCCCTCTCATCTTTTATCCAAAAAAAAATAAAACTAAAAACTAAAAGAAAACTATATTCTTGAGCTCAAAACCCTAGTTCATATCATAGCAAACAAAATCCATTTCTCTCTATATTTTAAAACCCATTTATTTCTCATGAAATGATAGTTGTGTATGGAGGTGGAGGAGCTTCAAACGCAGGGATCTAAGTTCCCGAGAGTCGCTACTTTCGGGGACCAAAATGAAGAGAACGAAAACAAGAGGGGCAGTTTAGGAATAAACAGCACTTCGTTAGGCAGGTTTTGCGGATGGCCCGCTTCTAGGATAGTGAGGGTGTCACGTGCCTCGGGAGGGAAGGACCGGCATAGCAAGGTTTGGACCTCGAAAGGGCTTAGGGACCGTAGGGTCCGCCTTTCTGTCCACACCGCTATTCAGTTTTATGATCTTCAAGATAGGCTAGGGTACGACCAGCCGAGTAAGGCGGTGGAGTGGCTGCTGAAAGCAGCAGCCGGATCTATCGATGAGCTCCCCTCCATCAACACGGAGTTCCCGAGCCATGACATCCCCTTGGGTGGGTCAGGGTCTGGCGAGGTTGAGATTGACACTGACCCTACAGAGTCAACTCAGCCCGTTAGTAGCAACTCGGAGACTAGTAGAGGTTCCGGGGGGCCCCTCTCGTTTTCTAGGTCCGAGAAACGTGTCAAGGCTAGGGAGAGGACTAGAGTAAAGAGGGTCGAGCGAGAGAGGGAGAAGGAGCGGGAGAGTGTTCCTAGCCACCTTCTCCAACAGAGCTCGTTCACAGAGCTCCTTACTGGAGAAGGTGTTAGGCAATGGGGAACCGCTTCCTCGCTAGACTATTTTTACCAGATCCAGAACCATAACCACAACCAGAACCAGAATCAGAACCAGAACCAGAACCATCATGAGATGCAACAATACTCTCCTTTTCCGGACCATATGAACGTAGCGACAGACCTAGGCTTCACTATGTCCTCTTCGTCTTCGGGTAATATGAATAGGGGGACCCTTCAGTCCAATTCACCACACGCTATGTTGCTGCCACATCATCATCATTACGGATCCAGCGTGCCCTTCTTTGTGGGGACCGCTGCCCATACCGCTGAAAACCATCATCATCATCACAGTCTTCATGAACAACAACAACAGTTCTATGGAGATCATGAAAATGGCAGACATTTAGACCATAAGGGCAAAGGAAAGAACTGATATTTATTTGGTTAGTACTACTCATTTACTTGAAAGTTTCTGTTTTTAGTACTGTTATGTTTACTGTATTCTACACATGTTTTTATTTGGGATTTTGTGATGAGATAGTAGTAATAGTACACCCTGAATCTAGCTTTGATTAATTTCTTGGTCTTGACAAAAAATCAGAATATTTAACTTAAATAATATTGGATAAGATTATATGTATATATAAATATAAATAAAATGTTTGTATATATGTGGGGGCATAAGGGATCGGCTGGTTGTCTCTATAGTTGTCTGGTTTGTTTCCCTTAGTTAGGGCAATTGACAGGTGTTAGTAATTTAGTTGAGATTTAAGGTACCTTTTTATTTTTATCAGGATTGGATAGATTTGATTTTTTAATAAAGAAACCATTTTTTTTAATCCTAGGTAGAGTCAAGGTTAGACAAATATACTTATAAAAAATTCATTAAAATTTTATTAGTAGACAGTGCGTATTGCAACAAACGGCGGCATGTCTGCCAGTCCCACTCTTGTCTTAAAACCCTAGGTTTTTATTGGCTTTCTAAACCTTGTCTTACTCATTTATGAAAAAGAAATGTTTTCTATTTTGATGTAGGATTTGTTTGTTTATAACACTGTTTTAAAAAGCGCTTTTCGTAGTATAAAACCTTGATTCAAAGCTTAAAAAGCCCGACTTCCCGCTTTTAAGGCCGCTATAAGGTTACACTCGTTATGCTTTTAACATATCTATAATCTATTGCAACACTTTAGCTAAGATTTTACTTTTTGAAACACTAGTTTATAAGCAAATATGTTGGCTTATAAGCTTGAACATAAAACTGGGTTGTTGTTTTTTTGTTTTTTTAAAACGGCAGCTTTCAACCTTATTGAGTAAATATTCCTCATTTTTTTTAAAACGGCAGCTTTCGACCTTATTGAGTAAATATTCCTCATTTCTACCATAAGAAAATGAGTTTAGTTGATACAAGCAAAGAAGAGGAGACTTGAAAACATTATTTTGAAAGTTGCAACTTCAATATAACAGAAAGTTTAAAACTTTAATAAAGGGTAAAAGTACGGATGAAGTCCGAGAAATCATATAATGATAGGGAATTCCTATATTTTGAGACTGTTATAGAAGCTATCTGTGTTTTTAAGGACAAATTATGTTAATTTAACGGTTTTGTAATCTTAAATCTGAAACTTTTTTTTGTTGATAGCTAGAAGTATTGCGAAAGAATTAGTACTATCAGATTTCATGAAATTCCAATGAGTGTTGTCAGTTGTGTAAAGAAATGTTCTTTTCGAAAGTTTCTCAAGATTATCATGGATCCAAACACTCTCCAAATGAATCTGCGAATCAAATTTAAGATGCGTTAGCTCTATATATTAGATGTAAGTGATACTGACCATATTTAGAATAAAATACGGGTTATATAAATTAAAAGAAAACATTTTTAAGTATTTTATCAGGTCATTTTATTATTATCATGACTTTCACAATGTTAGCCTTTTCCATAGAGTAATTATTAATGAAACTTATCAATATGTGTTTTATATAGTGCAATCAACCCTAATTGGTGGAGTAAAAACTTGTTTGCAAAAATATTTGTCTATATTATCATCTTTAATTACATTAGCAGGATAGTATCAAAGTATTATTTGTGGCGTTCATCACCTCCAACTAGCAAGTCTTCATTATTAATAGTGTAAATACATGCATAACATCTGGATACAAGGGCGGCACCTCCATATGACCAGGGGTTGTCGTAGCAACCCACAATTTCGAAAAATATTTTTTTTATTAATTTTTTCATAATAATTTATATATACGGTATTCTGGCAAGCCCTTAAATATTTTTTTGGCAACTCATCCCAAAATTATATATTGTTAGTGCAATAACATAACATAATTTTATGTGCTGATAATATAAGTAATACTTCAAAAATTAACATATGCAAGTGATTATAAAATAAATTTTACACCAACTTATCATGTTGACACGTAACGCACATCTTTAAAAAAAATTAAACAAAAATAATAATTAGAGTAGTGGTGAGTGCAAACAAAATTTATAAAAGAATTTTTGGTGGTTTGTATTTTAATTGAAATGAATATACTGAAATTGTGTAATAGATATTTAATTGTTTGTATATATCTATTATTTAATATACGTTTGGATTTTTCAGGTTTTTTTTTAATATTTGTTTACCTTCGTGTCTTAATCTTTTTACTTGTTATAACTTGATTTATTAAATTTAACTTTTGTATCTTTTGTGTTTCTATTTTATTTATTTTTTAGTCAATTTTAAAATGCTGAAAGTTTCGATACATGATTGCATGTGACATTACTGTTGTGGGTTTCTTTTGGAATTTGAAAAGAAAGTTGAAATTGAGCGAAAAGGAAAAAAATAGAAATCAAATACATTTTAATCAAGAAACATGCAAGGTAAAAAAAATAAGAAAAGAGGGTAAAAAATGTACAAAAATCCGGCTTTTCCGGTTTTATACTTTGGAAAATATTATACGCTTTTATTAATTTTGGCAACCCCACACATTTGTTTCTGGTTCCGCCCCTGATAATGAATGTAGTAGCATAATAGACAAAAAATTAACAAGATATAAAAAAATGCAATTCTTACATAAAGATTAACTACATACTGTATATCTATATATTTTGCTATAGCCTCTAAGAATTGCTTAGTTTGGTGTAACTATAATTTTTAGCAAAACTTATTCATTTTTTTTAAAGATAAAACTATGAACTAAATTCTAATAACAGGTTTACTTAACTTGCTCTTCATTAGAAAACTAGGTACCTAAGTTTAAATACTACAATTATATTTCAAGCCAACATTGAAAGTCTATACAAATAATATCAATATCTTACTAAGTATAGAGTCTGTAGATGGAATGCTCCCAAGCAATTTGTTGCAAGGAGGAAAGATTGTTATCAGACATTAATGTTGTGAAGCCAGTGTAAAAAGTATAACTTGTTACTTCACAGAGTTCTGAGGAAGCAACTGATTTGCAACGTTTAAGGCTCCTTTACCACTTAATCAAGTTAGATTATCATCAGAATCCTAGCAAAAATGACAAATTATCTTACTTTATGCTTTTCTTCTTTTCATAGTATGTGATTGTCGATGATATTAAGATCCAAAGTTCAATAAGTTCGTCAAGGTTATAGATTTGATCATTCATATCTAAAATCTTTACTATCTTGGTATGAGTCCACCAAGATAGTAAAGATTTCAGATATCAAGGTTCTCAATCTCTATCAAGTCCACCAGACATTTTTTTTAATGTTGATCGTTTGGAAACCAAATGCTTGAACATTGTCTTCTATATATGAATTGGTATCTTTTCGTTTGTAGGACATATAAGATGGAAAACTAGCTATATCTACCTTATTTGTTGGTTACAATGGCTAATGAGACAAGAAACCCGTGAAACAGGACATAACGAATACTCTTTGAAGTTATTGACGGTATTTCAGATGTCACTTGAATACATTAGATAGTCCAATTATAGAAAAATTTCCTATTAAGTTTGTCCATTATGCATAAACTTTGTTAATTACGTCCTCTGAGACTTTTTTTTTTACTTTTGAAACCTTCAATTCAACCAAAAGAGGATTGTCTGGATACTCTCAGTAGCACATAGCCTTGGAAGTGAAAATGTGTGGTATATAGAGTTCGTCCTCCTAATATTTTTAGTGAACTCGTCATAATGTACTCGTGTCTAAGAAATGAAGGTACTGTACCTAGTGACCTACTAGCTAAGCTGTTCATATAATCGAATACCATATGCTATTGGCTAAGGAATCCCGGGTGAAATAAGACTGTGTGTTGCATTCCTATATATACTAAGCAGTAAGCACATGATAAAGGAGAACTTTGTAAAGTCAGAACCTATCATAGTATCATGAAGCGTTAAGAGTTACAGGTTATACAATTCAACTGCGGAAGCTGGAAACTATTACTAATATTAGTTAAGATGTGGAGTACAAAAAGTAAACAAAACTTGACGCATTAGTTTCCTTTCTATAGAGTTATGTTGTTCGTGAAACTAAACTGATTTTTTTTAGTTTTACTTAGGATTTCTTTTAATTGTATTACCTTTTTTGCAAATATCTAGAGTCTCCAGTCATCCAATTGAATTTATGGACTGGAAATACTTGAGATATGGCTACTAAGCCTTTCTTTAGTGAATCTACAGACAAAAGCTACAACTCGTATGTTAAGTTGATAACTACAACTTGATGAAGTCATAACTTGTGAAGTGACCCAGAGAAGACACTTGCATGTTCCTAATTAACTAGCTGTTATTAGGTGTTTGCGTTATGTATATATAATTTGCACTATATGCAAACAAATTGTCTAGACTTGTAGAAGTGCGTGAATGGTGTACTAAAACTTGTTTACAGTGAGTGTCTGGAGAAAAATTCCATATGCTTTTGCAGCTTGTTAATTTCTTTTTACTGTTTGACAATAGAGAGACTTGGCACCTTTAGCCTATATAAGATTAATTTCAGGAGTATTTTGAAGTTGAACTAGTAGTCTATTAGGCTAAGACTCAAGTTACAATGACAACCAGAACCATGACAAGGGTCGCATTGCAACATTAATTTGACATGTAACGTCTCTGTGTAAAGCAAAATAGATTTCTTTTTGCGAAAAAGTACCTATTTTTTGTTGGATGCTAAAAAGATGTTAGATACTGATGTCGCTTAATTCAAAATTTTGAAATCAGTGTAATTGATACCTTCACTTGTAAGGGCTAGCTGAAACTTCCTTTCTAATCTGCAAAACGTATCTCTATCACCACTAGAGGCATCCTTCATATCTTAAATTATGTAGAACTATATACTAACACCCCTTTAATCAATCGATCACTTGACTTAGGGCGCACCATATTATTAGAGTTTTGTTTACAACTGACCATTCTTCCATCTTTTCATATCTGGTTTCTGATTAAGCTTTTCTTTCTTCCTCTTTATGTAGAGGACATGCTTTTTTTTCGTACAAAAAGCTCTGATTCTAGACTTAACTTCAAATTAATGTACCTAATTAGTATCTCAATATCGCTAAAATTTCTTTGTTTACCTTTTCTACAGGATAATGAAGATGAGATGGAGCAGCAACAAGTTGTGAGTGAGTGTTTACTTTTTGAAAATGTCATGTATCATGCTTTTGTTCAATTATCTTAGTGATTTTTTAGTGTGTGGTCATTAGAATGTTTGTAGTCATTCAGGTCGCAATCCAGTAACTAGATATTGGTGTATTTTCATAGGATGCGCCAAAAATGTTTTACTTATTGAAGTGTACTCAATTTGGTTGTAATATTATATTTGACCCATCGGCTTTCTGAGTTACATGGGTCATTTATTGGAGCTGAATTTCTTATCTATTTCAAATCGATGTACTCCATAATATTTATCCCTTTCTTGGTATTCTTTGTTCATCAGTGTAAGCTGTTAGTTATTTAAAGTGTTCACTATCAAAATTTCATTTTAAGTAAATGGTTGTGTTAATGTTGAGAAAAGGTGATATATTTGGCTTCTTACACACTGATCGGAGCTGCTTTCTTTGAAGCGACTCTTAATTGATGATTAATGAAACTCCGGATTTTTAAGTTAAGAGTTGGTTTCCGAATTCTGAAACTTTAGTTGCTAGGCCAGTTGCTCTTGATAAACCATTGTCGTAAAACTCATGTAGGTCTTCTCATTCGAACAGATCATCTTTTTTATCCTATTGCATTGCTGTTTCTATAAACTCTTTATTTCCATAACTTCGGTTTCGAATTTTCTTCGGATATCCGTATCCTGGCCTAGTTGTTTGCACGTCATTGAACAGAGGTTAAAGCATTTTGTGTGTATCATCTGGTGGACTGATATTAAAACTCTAAACCAATCTTTCATTCTACTAGCTAGATAGAGTCTGGGTCAGACTACACTTTCGGTTACATATTCAGAAATTAATTGGATGAATTTACCTTTACAAGGTAAGGTTTCAAATGAAATGTAATGTAGGTTGATATTCTAGATTTTACTAAAAAAAACAAATCAAGTGTGCGATAACTGGAGCGCTGGCATGCCGACTAATTGCAATTTATGAATCATAATGTTGTTGTTCCTAATTAGTAGAATGAATGGTGGTCAAAAGGGGTTGGTTTTCAAATTGGGCGCTTTTTGTATGACTTGAGGAAAGGATTTTTCAAAATTATAACAAATTAGGCATATTTGAATGAATCAATGAATGATTTTGAAAAACTTTAGAAAGATACATGTTTGCCAAAAAAAAAAGAGGATCCATAAACTGCTATTGACAGTTGAATACTACTATAAAAAAAGGGGTTTGAAATTTATGCCGTTTAAAGCGGCTGCTTTTAATGCTGTTTCTTTGTGGGTGAATAACATAGAGACAAGTTGTTCAATAGTTACATGTATATATTTTATTATTATTTTTATAATTAATAACATTCTCTCATTTGCAGACGTAAGGGATCGAACTCTGATGGTGAGCGTGATATACCAGGGTCTCGACCACTTGGACAAATCATTTTACTCTAGCTATATGTATATTAACTAGAGTGGTAAATCAAATCCGCATAATTAATAATATTTAACATCCAATTTCATCTTAATCTCTTATTATGTAAACAACTACTAATATACTACAATAAAATCATAAACGACAAACTTCTTCATTGCTGGAGTAAGTATTTATTACGTATTGCGTACTCTCTCTGAGCAGTTTCATTGTAGTGCATTAATGTAATGATAATATAAACCTGTTATGTTTGTTAAGTTTTTACTCCCACATAAGTTGAAGAAACAGCAATGTGAATGATTTAGAAAAACATGATAATTACAGAGTCCGAAAACCATTATTACGATTTACATAATGCTAAAAGCATGCGTAAGCAGTAAGCACTATCTATAGAAGATTGGACTGTAAATAGCAGTGAGTAGAGTTGCTTGTAAACAAATCAATGCTATGATGTGTTTAAGGCTTGTTTGGAACACTTGAAGGCTTAATTAAAGATACCATTTAATCTAAAAATAAAGACTTGGTTATCATGATTCACGAGTCACGACATTGGGTAAAATCACGAATAGAAGTCCCTTTGTTCGGATCACAGAAGAAGATTTCAGTCATTCTCAGTAATTTAGTTCCACCGGCTAAGGCAAAAAAATAGTACTAATATAAGTTTCTTCGTTCAAAAAACATAGAAAGTACAGAAAAGTTGCAACACAATTTTACACAAGGGTTTAGTATTTCAATATTTCATCACTAGTTAATATAAAGGCCAAGGAAGAGTAACGAACCAGTATCGAGGTTTAAGATTTAACGGTCTTCTAGTCCATTAGGATGAAAAACGACTTCTTAAAAAGTTTGCTATGGCGTTATTCGTCTGTTCCACATTGTGCAGTTCTACAATGTAGCTTATTTACTTATTGTGTATATAGTTTAAAATAGATGTACGATTCGTACAAAACATTATCATAGATGTACAATTTAGTCCGTCGATTGGTTACATGTGATGGATCTTCTTGAACCAGATTTTTCCGTTGAACAGCTAGTTAAAATTCGTTCGTTAAATGATCGATACTTTTCATGCAAAATAACACAAACTTGTAAGTTAGATTTGTCGTGTTAAGAAGGATCGTCTCTCGATACTGTCACATTTATATATAATTATATCGGTGCTCCGTTCTAAAATTACCTGCATGGAATACGTTTATGTAAAACCTACACACTCCTATAATTGATACAAGCTGGTTTTGGCGGTTGTCAAGTTATCTAATTCATACTTATTTGATGAGCATCACAAAACTTATTGCAATAATTCATAACTTTAGACCAACTATTATGTCTCCATAATTTTTGTTGTATGGATAATAGTTGTTTAGAAAGTACAGAAAAGTTACAACACAATTTCACATAAGGGTTTAGTATTTCAATATTTCATCACTAGTTAATATAAAGACTGAGCAAGAGTTACGAACCAGTATCGAGGTTTAAGTTTTAACGGTCTTCTAGTACATTAGCATGAAAAACGACTTTTTAAAAGTTTGCTATGGCGTTATTCGTCTGTACCATTCTGTACAGTTCTACAATGTAGCTTATTTACTTATTGTGCATATAGTTTAAAATAGATGTACGATTCCTACAAAACATTATCATAGATGTACAATTTAGTCTGTCGTTTGGTTACATGTGATGGATCTACTTGAACCAGATCTTTCCGTTGAACAGCTAGTTAAAATTCGTTTGTTAAATGATCGATACTTTTCATGCAAAATAACACAAACTTGTAAGTTAGGTTTGTCTTGTTAAGAAGGATTGTCTCTCGATACTGTCACATTTATATATAATCATATCGGTGCTCCGTTCTAAATTACCTGCATGCAATACGTTTATGTAAAATCTACATACTCCTATAATTGATACTATATGGTTTTGGGGGTTGTCACAGTTATCTAATTCATACTTATTTGATGAGCGTCACAATACTTATTGCAACAATTCATAACTTTAGACCAACTATTATGTCTCCATAATTTTTTTATCTCCATATTTAATCGTTCTAAATACATCCAATTTTATAAATCTACTAAGCCAAAAAAGTTTTCATAAATCTACTGATCAACGACACAAATTGAAAGTACGAGACATTCCAAACGCAAGCTTCACATTAAAAATTCATCCTAAACACAAAGGAGCAACAAACGAAACATGAACATTCCTAACAAATTGATCACTCTTCAAAATAAAATCAACTAATTAAACACACGATCATTGATATGGTTTACTTTTAAAATAAAGTTTAATATTTTCCACCCCCTTACATGATTAATCCAAGTTACATGAGCTAATAATAAACCGTGAGGACAGTATAACAATAATCTTCCCCTTCTTCAAAGTAATTATAATGCCCCATATGTTCTTCTGTATCTTCCTTGTCGTCATCTTCATCGCTATAATCGTCGCCACAATCCATACCGGTTGTACTTTCATCACTTACACTATCATTGCTATCATAGTCATTGCTTTCATCCATGTTTTCTTCACAACTACGATACTGATCTTCTTTTTCTAACTCGTAGTGATGAATATCAGTAGCTTCGTCGATCTTACAACTATCAAGAAATAAAGCATTCAGCAAGGTTTCTTGTTTTTCTAACCCGTGCTTATAGAGATGATCCATATCTTCGACAATCTTGCAATTATCATTGAATAAAACATTTAGCGATGATTCATTAATGGAACCATTGGTACTTTCTGCCATGTTTAGGTTTGAGTCTTATCGCAAGACAATTCTTTGACCGATCAAAAGATGTAGCTTACTGCTTACTCTAAAACCCTAATGAATAATTAGCTGCAAGTACTTAAACGAGTTAGTCTAAGTCTATGGTTAGACGAACTATATATATAAATAGAAAAGTTGATTCGAACTACTTATTTTCTCCTAAATATATAGAGCCAGAATAGTTTTAAGAGATACAATATGTTACTTTTGGTTATTTTATTCCGTTGTCTTCAAGGAATTTATTGTATCTTCGATTATTCCTCTGTTTGTTTCGAAGGCAAAAAAATAGATTTTATGCATTCGGAGGGAAAACATAAACTTTTCACGAAATTATATATTTTATCGTTTTTACCTCGGTTTTTTTTCTTCTTTTTAATAAAAATAAATTATGCGTGTTTGATAAATTACCTTTTTTAACTTTTTAAAAGTTAGATTTCGTGAAAAAACTCAAAATTTGAGAAGTTATGAATTCGGAGACTTATTTTAACTTTTACATAAAAAAGTTAAATTTTCTAATTAAATTATTTTGTATATTTCCGTGTAACTAATAAGTTAAAAGTGAAAAATGACTTAATAACAAAAATAAGTTATAAGTCATTTAAAGCTAAAAAAGCTATAAGTGACTTATTTTAAACCAGTTTTTTTGTCATTTTTTACTTATTTTAACTTATTGGTGATTTGGAAATGTACAAATATTTCAATTGAAAATTTTAACGTTTGGTGATTTTGATGTGTAATAGTCTCCGAATTTCTAAGTTATATGTTTTTGAAATTCGGAGATTTTTACACATCAAAATCATCAAACGTTAAAATTTTCAATTGAAATATTTGTACATTTCCAAATCACCAATAAGTTAAAATAAGTGAAAAATGACTTATTAACAAAATTAAGTTAGAAGTCATTTAGAGGTAAAAAAAGCTATAAGTGACTTAATTTAAACAATTTTTTTCTCATTATTTTTCAAAAGAAGCTTATTTTAAGTAAGTTAATTTCTCATTGTAAAATATATTTTTTACTACAAAAGTCGATTCCAAACGCACAATTAGTCAATAAATTTTCATGAAAAATCTAAATAAACGAATAAAGGGAAAACAATTTATAGAAAAATAATTTCCCTTACAAATATTTTGCAGGTAAATATTTTCCACCAACAAACAGAGCCAAAGTGGTAAATACGTTTGATAAGGAAATAGATTTGACCAACAAGATATATAGCTCTAAATAGTATATTGCTAGAAAAGGGGGAAGACATACAACATAAATATTATCGTTTTAGAACTTATAAGTAAACGTTTTGATTTATACAAATTATCAGTTTTTTTATCAATTTATCTATAAAACTATACCACTCATATTTTTGTTATTTTATTAATTTATATGTTAAAAATACAAATAAATGAGAGATAATAAGAGAAAAATAAGAGAAATAAATTATTATTTTAATTATAAGTGAACATGTTGATCTCTTATATTTGAGTGATATTCGAGTTCATATAAATTTAAGGTAATTAATAATAAAACTATGCGTGTATAATTTTAGAACAGTCTCTTTATATTTAAAATAAATAGTCATATAAGGAAACTGATGCTGATGCTCTTACATGTAAGTTAAGTGGTATATTTTCTTGCTTAGAAACAGATACACTAAACCCTACATATATCATAGGAATTAGGAGTACAATACAATAAAACTAATTTAGACTGTTAGCACTACCAAATTAATAACCACACACCTGTGACCAAATCAACAACTAGAGATGGTGTTTTGTATGCAAATGGTTAAGCATGTATTGCTTGAGAAGATCGAAGAGTCAAAAGAAAATAATATTATATTATATCCGTTATCAATCAATGTGATTCTTAATATGGTGGCCGCTGGCATGACCGGAGGCACTTTGGAACTACTGCTCAAGAACTTAAAGTCGAAAAGTGTAAAGGATATTAATAAGCAGTCATGTAAGATTTTGGCGGTGGTTAATAGCAAAGACGAAAAAGGTCCCCTAGTTATATCGATTAATGGTACTTAGGCTTAGTAAAGATTGTATGTTGAAAGCTTCATACGAGGAACTATTGAAACGAGTCTACAGCTGCGATTTAATTAACAACTGTGATTGTCACGCCCCAAAATACTAAAAACGGACATCGAGGCATGACCTTTTTAAATAAAAGGAAAACGAAACCTGTTGCTTGAGTAGATGGTGTTTTGTATGCAAATGGTTAAGCATGTATTGCTTGAGAAGATCGAAGAGTCAAAAGAAAATAATATTATATTATCTCCGTTATCAATCAATGTGATTCTTAATATGGTGGCCGCTGGCATGACCGGAGGCACTTTGGAACTACTGCTCAAGAACTTAAAGTCGAAAAGTGTAAAGGATATTAATAAGCAGTCATGTAAGATTTTGGCGGTGGTTAATAGCAAAGACGAAAAAGGTCCCCTAGTTATATCGATTAATGGTACTTAGGCTTAGTAAAGATTGTATGTTGAAAGCTTCATACGAGGAACTATTGAAACGAGTCTACAGCTGCGATTTAATTAACAACTGTGATTGTCACGCCCTAAAATACTAAAAACGGACATCGAGGCATGACCTTTTTAAATAAAAGGAAAACGAAACCTGTTGGTACAAAATTAAAATTTTTAAAAGAAAACATTTGCGAGCTAAAGAAACAATCAATCAATTACATAAAAAAAAAGTTTGCCAAACACGGCTACAGAACGTAATGATTTTAACAAAGTTAAAAGAAAAGAAAAACAACGAATGCAATTTGCCCGTAGGCTACAACCTTAAAAAGGTGGTCTAAGAAAAAGAAAGCAATAGATTGAAGCCCCGAGACCATGCGATATCTTGCTAATGCTCCTAACCAAATGCCTCCGCCTAAGTTGTACCTGAAATACAAAACTGTACCGGTGAGTCCCACGCACATACTTAGACGGGACGGCACCACAATACCGTCACTCCATCCCATAAATGCAAGAACTCACAAACAACAACTACGATAATCAACGTATAAAAGAACTAATAATAACATCGAACAACGAAATAAATTAAATAAACATCTATAACAAACATGGACCTCTCATGTCACCTATCCCAGTCCGTAAGGTAGGTCATTCCCTATCCCCTCGGCCGTCTTCTGTCCTCGTAATTAGGAAGAGACAGAGACCATTGCTAACATAAAAGTAGATTTAAAGTGCGCACTTGGACCTCTCATGTCACTCGTCCCAGTCCGTAAGACGAGTCATTCCCTATCCCCTCGGCCGTCTTCTGTCCCCGGAATTAGGAAGAGACAGAGACCATAGCTAACATAAAAATAAATATAGTGCACACTAGGACCTCTCATGCCACTCGCCCCAGTCCGTAAGACGAGTCATTCTCTATCCCCTCGGCCGTCTTCTGTCCCCGGAATTAGGAAGAGACAGAGACCATTGCCACTATAGCTAAATCACAAGGCCTCGGCCAATAATATAAATCCATTGAACTAATCACATCTCATACGGCCTCGGCCAATAATATAAATCCATTCAACTAATCACATTTCATACGACCTCGGCCAATAATATAAATTCACGCAAATAACACATTCTCATACGTCACTTTGACGCAATTCAACAAAGCAAATAAGAATAGGTACTAGATTCACAATTAGTCAACCAACTCTATCAATATAAAATTCCATTCAGGCATTTTAACAAACATCTTGTATACGCAATATAAATCCATCATTATTCAACAATAATTTACCCAATTCTATGAACATACATAATAACACATAATCAACGCATAAAACACGCAAACCATTAATATTCTCATTAATCCGAAATTAAAAGACTAAATCCTCAACTACTCCAAAATCAAATAAGTGAATTAAACGTACAACAAATAAACTCAATTATCAATTTAAGAACATAATTAAGATAAAAGGCAAAAACCCCCTAATTTATAATAAACACAAAACCAAAACCTAACATACACACTCGTCTAGGCGCAATGGATAACCCCCGTTAACTTAGAGCGTAGAGGACATTCTTCCGGTATGAACCCGCTAACGTGGTTTCTTCTTCTTCTTCTCATTTTTCTCTCTTTTCTCTCTTGTATTTTGCTGGTTTTAGGTTTAAAGAATTGAAAGTGGGCTGATTTTTGGTTTAGAAAAAACTGTTTTTAGATAGTCTGTGGAAACGAACTATTTGGTTCCCAAAGTTCTAAAAGCTAACTCTTAATCCAAAAATATTGTTTTACTACTCAAAAATAACAAATCTTTAGAAATGAATCTATTGGGTCATTTTTATTAGTAAAATTAGTAACAAGTTTTTAAAATAAAATTTTTCGGAAGAGTTTCGGTTTTTGGCTAAAAATTAGTCGAGTGACCGGTTTTTGATAAAATTTTGTATAAAACATTTTTGGATAAATTAAATCATAAATAAAACCATCGATAAAATTACGAGATGTTACAGTGATTTTGTGGAAAAGGTTATCTTAATTTTGCTAGCATTACCAATTTAAGCAGAACCAAAATTTTGCAAGTGTCTTAAAGTAAATTAACTCAATATCATATGGGAGCGAGACCAATATCAACAAGAGAAAAAGTATATATTTTCTTTACGGTGGCTTACCCAAAGTGGCTTCTCGAATTGTTTTCCTTACGGTAGTGTACACATGATTTATTAGTAAAAGCAATTAACTCCAATATGATTTCGATTACAGTACAAACTACATAATCCTGATAAAAATTCATAAAAGAATAGCACTTAAGTAGATATTGATACCAGATCATTGAAATCACTATGGCAAAAAGCTCTTCACAAGAATTCAGAATTATCAAATACTCGGCTTGCTCAACTATTCAATTCAAGCTCAGTTTAACAACGTAGTCTAGAAGTACTTAATATTTTTCAAAATATTTCTGATACATCCACGAGAATGGTTTATGTAACTTGTAGTTACTTTCGAGCTTTAGCTTTGCCTTCAAAGATCTTAACAAAGCTCTATTTGTAGGAAGCCGAAGTACGAGAAGAAATCAATTCATGGGCTGCCACTGCATCAAAAGGACTCATCAAAACACTCTTTGACGAAAAACTGGACCCAACAACAAAATTTGTCCAGGCAAATGCACTATACTTCAAAGGAAAATGGTTAAAACCATTTGATCCCGCACACAAGACTTTTCACCTCCTTGACGGGACCAAAATTGAAGTCCCGTTCTTGCAAAGATTGAAAACTTATAGATCTTCAGTACCAAAGTATGATTTCGGCTCCTTTGATGGATATAAGGTCCTCAAAGTCCCTTACAGAAATGGACCAGAGACGAGCTTCTCCATGTACTTCTATCTTCCGGATGAGATGGACGGGTTGCCAAAACTCATAGAAATATTTAATTCTGAGATCATAAGAAAAATTAAGCTAGATCAAAAGAGTTTGGACGTAGATCAAATTCCTAAGTTCAAATTCTCTTACTCGTGTGATCTTACTGCGCTCATGGGAAAGATGGGGATACACATTCCACACGAGGGCAACAATTCGATTATGCAAAAATGATACAAGTTCCGGAGCATCTTTCACCATTATTCAGAACATATATTTTCCAGAAAACGTTTATAGAGATCGATGAGCATGGCACTGAGGCATGTGCGATTACTGTTGCGCGCGGTGCTTGTGGTGGGCTCCCGCTACCTAACCCGAGGCTTGTTGCTGATAAATGATAATCCCTTCATGTTTGCAATCAAGGAGGACAAATCGGGGTTGATTTTGTTTACAGGAATAGTAGTAAAGCCGGGGTCGGGGTTGGAGTTGGATGCGAATCCGGGGACAAATTCGGAGTCGGAGTCAGAATCGGTGTCAGAGTTGACACAGCAACTACTGCCTCGTGAAAGAAAAAGAAAACACTCGGATTCTGATTAATTGGAGGCTTTGGAGCTAGAAAGAGCTTAAATTTGGATTCATTTTGTGCTCTAGAGCTAGAAGTTATTCATATTTCTTTATGACATTTGAAGTAATTTACGGCTAGTTTTCAGTGAGGTTCTGTCTTTTTTATCAAATCTTAAAAGATCATGAATACATGGATTTATTGTGTTCTCTTTATTAATTAGCTATTTTCTTTTTATTTAAGTTTTCTAATTTAAATTGTTTGTGATTAGATGGGTGAAACCGTCTCCTTCTTCAGCTCTTTGATTTGTTGCTAATTAACTGATATGTTGGTGCTCAAGATTTCATGTTATTTTATCATGTCGTTACCTTTTTTTTGATAAATTTGATTGTATTTTCTTGTTAGCTTACCTTTTTAAGTTCTGTACAAGCTGGTGGTAGGGATGTAAATGGCTGCAATTGGTTATATTCTCTCGACATATAAAGTACATTTAAAACCATGTCTTTTTGGTGATTATTATAGGCATGTTTTCGTTATAGATTAATGTAATTCTCAACATGATAGCTGTTGGCATGACTGGAAACACTTTGGAATTACAGCTCAAACGTAGTTAAAAGTATGGCAGGAGTTCAGGTTACTCGTAAGAAGTCGTGTAAGATCTTGAAGGTGGTTAATAATAAGGATAAAAAGGGTCCGATTGTTACAACTTATATCGATTAATGAGGCTTGGGTTAGTAAACATTGTCGGTTGAAAGCTTCATTCCAGGAGTTTCTTAAACGAGTCTACAACTACGAAGGAAAGAGCAGCTGTGATTTTGTGAACAAGGTACCTTCTCCTTTAGTAAGCAAGTTTGCCTGCACTACGTTCGAAGCAGAACCAAAGTAATTCTAATGCCCTTATGAATATATATAAAAGTTGATGCCATATAATATGCTTGATTATTTTTCATTTACAATTGTAAAACACTGGTTCATATAAGCTGCGTCGCGCCCAGCAGAGCTAATTTGATTTGATTTTCCTCATCTGCAAGTGATGGAACTCTATATTATTCATAAAAATATGATGACTAAGACTTATCCGAAAAGGATGAATGAGTTTCGAGAATTTTTCATGTAAGTGACTTCTAAAATTATCTTCTCAAGTTGGGGTGTGTTGTGTATATTCAGATGCAAAACTGTTAGGACCAGATTTCTGGTCTAAATATTGCTTATTGTCTATTGGTTTTTACTAAATAAATCCTAACTGTTTTTAAGAACTAAGACAGTATTGACAGGTTTCAAGCAATGTTGTAACCTCAGTTACAACCTACTAAGATAGTAGTAACAGGTTTCAAGTACCAGTTACAACCTCAGTTACAACCTACTAAGTCAATAGTGCCAGGTTTCAAGTACCAGTTGCAACGTAAGTTGCAACCTCAGTTGTAACCTGCTACTCAGCAGTACACTGTCTAGTTCTGTAAATCTGCGTACCTATTCTTTAATGATTATTATTAGTTTAAAGTTATGCAGGTTATATTCTCATATCTTTCTAAAGATCTAAAATACGTTTATTGAGAATATCAAAGTGGTAAGGAAAGATTTCTTAAAAAGATATAAAGAGATTAGTTATGTTTCCTTTACAGTAACAATTCTATTCTTATACAAATCTTTATCACTTGTTTCAATCTTTGTTCCTTATCTATATTCAGTATAATTTGTTTAAATATTGAATGTAATATGGAGTTAGGTGTTTCATATATATATGGAAAGATATTATCTCTAAAATATATTATCTTTATATGTTTCCTAGTTATAGGAAAAGACTAACTCCTATTTCCAAGCTAGTTATTTTAACAGGTATTAACTTATGAAGATTGATGTCAATCCTACAAAAGGCAGACGTGCAATATGGAGAGATTGAAGCCAATCAAAAGAAGTCAAAAGCAATCATAAAAGATCTTGAAGCAAAAAGATTGTTTTTACTTATAAATAGTTAATAACTTAGCTTGTAAAAAGGTGTGTGTTCTAAACTATAAAGAACCCATTCTTGAGAGAATACACGTGAGCTTTGAAAAGAAAACAATGGTGGGATGCCATTGATTTATACGTGATAGTTATAGAGTAGGAGCAATATAGAGATAGGCAGAAAAACCTAGAGGGATTCTGAGAGTTTTTCATTAAGACTTGAGTCCTATATTGTAAGCTTTTTATAATATCATAATCTGGGTAAGTGCCCCGGAGACGTAGCCTAGTTAGGTGAACTCCGTTGTTAAATGTGCTTGTGTTCACTTTGAGTATATTTAACATTTTACAGTTCTGTCCATTTAATACACTTGGTTCCAACTGGTGGTTGCAACCTCACTTGGAACCTAACTGCAAAACTGCAACTAGAACAGCGGATAGGAATTTCAATTGGTATCAGAGCTTTACACTAGACCTTACTTAGTGTGGATCCTGTGTTCTAGTAAAAATGGACTTAATGAGGGAAGGAAACGCTTTCAACAAACCTCCATTCCTTGAAGGAGGAGTAAACTATGGAGTATGGAAGATAAGAATGAGGTCTTTCATCAAACAGCAGAATGAACATGCATGGAAAACTGTGATGTATGGATGGGAGGCTCCAACTAGCATTGATAGTGAAGGAGAACTGGTTTTTATACCTGAAAACAGATGGTCTGCTGATGAAGACAGAAAATCAAGTGCCAACTCAACAGCCATAAACTTGATTTTTGCTGGTGTAACTCTCAGTGTGTTCAGGTATATCTCTCACTGTGAAACTGCCAAAGAGGCATGGGATATTTTGCAAGTTACTTTTGAAGGAACTACCAAAGTAAAAGCTTTCAAACTTCAACAGTTAACTACTAAATTTGAAAACCTAAGAATGGAGGAAGATGAAAACATTGAACAATTTAATGGTAGAATCTGCCACATTGCTCATCAAGCTGGAACCTTAGGTGAAAAATACAGTGATGCTAAACTTGTTAAGAAAACTCTTAGGTCACTTCCAGAAAGGTTTGAAATAAAAGTTACAGCTATTGAAGAATCAACAGACTTAGATAATCTTAAACTTGAAGAACTTATAGGAAATCTAAGCACTCATGAGTTGAAATTTTTTAAACATAAAAGACCAGAAAAGGGAATAGCATTTCAGGCTAAGAAATATGAACCTAATGTCTGTGATAAAATAAGTGATGAAGAACAGCTAGCTTTCTTTGCTAAAAAGGTTTTCAAAAAGTTTTACAAGAGAAAAGAGGATGATACTGGTTCTTCTAAAAACTTTCAGAAAAGGGATAACCATTTTAAGACAGAATCCAGGTTCAGTAATAACTCTACAGGAAAGTGGAATTCTAAAGAGAAGGATAACAAAGATTATAAGCCTAAAGAGATTCAGTGTAGAGAATGTAGAGGCTTTGGTCATATTCAGGCTGAGTGTGCTAATACTTTAAAAAGGAACAAAAATGCCTATATAACCACTCATAGTGATAGTGATTCTGAGAGCAACAGTGATGAAGATGATGATTCTAATTTTGTTAATTTTATGGGAATGATCACTGAAAAAGAACCTACTTATGAAAGTGACTGTGAACATGTTTCAACCATAGTTACAACCACTCTTAAAACCTACAGCAGTGATGAGGAAGAACCTTCTGATGAAGACATTTCTCAGCAATATCTTGTTCTTTATGAAAAGTATAAACTTCTGAGTAAACAATCCTTGATCATAAGCAAACTTAATGTTAATCTAAAGGATGAGGTTAAAAGTCTTATTGAGAAGCTGAACTTACAACTGGCTGAACTTACTGAAACTAAAAAGAAAATAAAACTGATGAATGTTTCTGCTTCAGAAAAATTAGATGACATGCTGTCATATTCTAGAGGTTCTAAAGATATCAGTGGTCTAGGTTACTATGGTGGTAAAAGTACATGAAAAACTACCTTTATTGAAGCTGTTGCTAGAGCTAAAACTCATGATTTTGACAATAAGGTTAGAAGCTCAGTTGCAACCAGATTTTCAACCAGGAACAAAACTCAGGTTTTTGTAGAGAAGGTTAGAAGCTCAGTTATAACCAAAGTTGCAACCATGAATAAACTGAATAGCTTTAGGGATAAAAATAACTTTAGGCTGAAACTGTGTAATTTCTGCAAGAAACCTGGTCATTCTGAAATCCAGTGTTATTTAAAAAGAAACAGAAAGTATATTTCTCAGAAAACTTGGTTGACTTCTGTCAATAAAAATTTGAACTGGGTCTGGAAAGTTAAAGAAAAAGCTACCTTAATTGCTAACAACAAAGCTGTCATTAACTCCTTGAATGCTGTTACCTCTAATGATTGGTATTTTGATAGTGGTTGCTCTAAGCACATGACAGGTACTGCAAGTCTCTTAAAAAATGTCACCATTCTTACTGGAAACACTGTTGTGTTTGGAGGTGGAGATACAGGTAAAATTGTTGGTAAAGGTACCTTAAACAAACCTGGAATGCCTGTTATTGAGGATGTTTTTCTTGTAGATGGTCTAAAAGCTAATCTTATAAGTATCAGTCAACTCTGTGATAACAAAATGATTGTTAAATTTGACAAAGAAAGGTGTCTAATTACTAATCTTAACAATGATTTAATCATGACTGGAGTTAGATCAACCAACAGCTGCTATGTGTTTGAAAAAGCTGAAAAAGAATTGCCTCAAAGTAGGTGTAATCAAGCCATTACTAATAATGTGGATATTTGGCATAAAAGGCTTAGGCATGTGAATTACAAAACTTTAGATAAGCTTGTTAAAAATGAATTGATAAGAGGAATTCCTAAACTAAGTGCTAAAACTCAAAGTGTATGTGGTGACTGTGCTATAGGTAAACAAACCAAAAGTATTCACAAAAGTATAAGTCAAATCTACACTAAGAGAGTCCTAGAACTTCTTCATATTGACTTGATGGGGCCTATGCAAACTGCTAGTATAGGTGGTAAGAAGTACATTCTGGTAGTTGTAGATGACTTCTCTAGATACTCTTGGGTAGTGTTCTTAAAGGATAAAACTGAAACTTTTGAACTATTCAAAACTTTGTGCTTAAAACTTCAACTTGAAAAGGGCTCAACCAGTGGTAATATTGCTAGGGTTAGAAGTGATTATGGAACAGAATTTGAGAACAGTAAGTTTAGAGAATTCTGCAACTCCTTAGGTATAAGTCATGAGTTCTCTGCTCCTAAGACTCCACAGCAAAATGGCATAGTTGAAAGAAAAAATAGAACCATTCAGGAAATGGCTAGAGTCATGCTTAACTCTAAGAAACTTGCCAACAGATTTTGGGCTGAAGCTGTTAATACTGCCTGTCATATAGTTAATAGAGTTTATATTACTAAAGGCACCTCCATGACAGCTTATGAAATATGGAAAGGTAGAAAACCCAATGTTAAGTATTTTCAAGTCTTTGGGTGTGTCTGTTACATTCTCAGAGATAGAGAGCATCTTAGTAAATTTGACTCTAAAAGTGATAAAGGGATCTTTCTTGGTTATGCTCAAAATAGTAGAGCATTCAGAGTCTTCAATCAAAGAACCAACTGTGTTATGGAATCTTATAATGTGTTATTTGATGACCTAAAAACTGTTGATGAGATTACAGGTGATAATGAACAGCCTGAGATTGCAGAAAAAGAGAAAGAAGAAACTCAACAAACTAGGAGTCCCATAGTGGTTGGAAGTCCAGTTGCAACTGAAGTTACAACCGAGACTGGAACTGAGGTTGGAACTGAGGTTGGAACCGAGGTTGAAACTCAGAATTCAACAGAATTAGAAGAAGAAGGATCTGCTATGCCAACAACAAGCAAGCCACGCTATGTAAGGACTCAGAAAAATCACTCTCTTGACAATGTCATAGGAGAAGTTGCTTCAGGTATGAAAACCAGAGGTAAAAGAAATAACGTTGTTCACTTTGCTTGTTATATTTCTCAGTTAGAACCTAAGAATATAAAAGAAGCTTTAGAAGATAGTGAATGGATTATAGCTATGCAAGATGAGTTGCATCAATTTGAGAGAAATGATGTATGGACTTTAGTACCCAGACCTTCTAATAAAAATGTTATAGGGACTAAATGGATTTTTAGAAATAAAAGTGATGAGGATGGAGTGATCATCAGGAATAAAGCTAGGTTGGTAGCTCAGGGTTATACACAAATTGAGGGAATTGACTTTGATGAAACATTTGCTCCTGTAGCTAGAATTGAATCCATTAGAATGCTATTATCTCTTGCATGTCTGTATGATTTTAAACTGTTTCAACTTGACATAAAGAGTGCTTTTCTGAATGGTGTGATTAATGAAGAGGTTTATGTCTGTCAACCTAAGGGATTTGAAGATCCTAACTTTCCTGAACATGTTTATTTGCTGAAAAAGGCCTTGTATGGTCTTAAGCAAGCTCCTAGAGCTTGGTATGATAGATTAACCAAGTTTTTTCTTGAAAAAGGTTTTAACAGAGGGAGAGTTGATAAAACTCTGTTTACCAAGAAAACTACAAAGGATATTATCATTGCTCAAATCTATGTTGATGACATTGTTTTTGGCTCCACTTTTAATAAGAGAATAGAAGAATTCATTTCAGATATGAAGAATGAATTTGAAATGAGTGGTGGAGGTGAATTAACTTACTTTCTAGGATTGCAAGTTAAAGAGAATGAGAAAGGCATTTTCTTATACCAAAGTAAGTATGCAGACAATCTTGTTAAGAAGTTTGGTCTGAATGAGAGTAAAGAGAAGAGAACCCCTATGAGTACCACTCTTAAACTATCTAAAAATGATAAGGGAAAAAGTGTTTGTCCAAGTCTTTATAGATCCATGATTGGAAGTTTGCTGTATTTAACTGCTAGTAGACCAGACCTTTGCTTAAGTGTAGGAGTTTGTGCCAGATATCAAGCAAATCCTTTAGAACCTCATCTTCTAGCTGTCAAGAGAATTCTAAGATATGTAAAAGGAACACTTCACCTAGGGCTATGGTATTCTAAAGATACAAACCATTTTCTAAGTGGCTACTGTGATGCTGATTGGGCAGGAAACATAGATGATAGAAAGAGTACTTCTGGTGGGTGTTTTTATTTTGGAAACAACCTTGTTTCTTGGTTCAGTAAAAAGCAAAATTGCATATCTTTATCTACTGCTGAGGCAGAATATGTTGCAGCTGGAAGTGGATGCACTCAACTTATTTGAATGCAACAGATGTTAACTGATTATAATGTTAAACAAGAAATATTAACTCTTTTTTGTGATAACAAAAGTGCTATAGATTTAGCTAAAAATCCAGTTCAACATTCCAGAACCAAACATATTGATCTAAGGCATCATTTTATTAGAGAACTAGTTGAAGAAAAGAGCTTAATTTTAGAACATGTTTCAACTGAAAGACAATTAGCAGATATTTTCACAAAACCCCTTGATACAAACAAGTTTGAATCATTAAGAAGTGACATAGGGGTATGTCATTATCAATCTAATTGAATATTCTTGCTAAATATGTCTGTATTGAGTACCTTCAATAATTTTTATTTCTAAGGTTAAGTCTTAATTGAGCTATGATGTTTTTGTTTTGAAAAAGCCGCTTTTTGGTGTCTCAAAAACAGATGTGAGGTAACTTGTCCTTGAAAACCTCTCTGGTAATAGAGTTGCAAGCACAAAGTGCAATTTCTTTTAAGCTGGTTGCTAGTTTAGTTGCAACATCAGTTGGAACCTCATGCTCTCAATAGCTGGTTGGAAGTTCAGTTACAACTCCAGTTGAAACCTCGTGTTAAAAATACTGGTTGCAAGCTCAGTTGCAACATCAGTTGAAACCTCAGTCTATTCTATAACTGCCAAGACAAAGTCTTGTTATTTTTGACATCACTTATACTATTTCCTTGCTGAGGTCATCAAACTAGTTTTTGTGTAGAGATAAAAACGGAGTTGCTCAATTTAAGCTCCTAAAATTTAATCTTTATTAGAGTTATTCTTTGATAAACATATTTTCTTGAGTAAATTGCTAGATTTTTTTTCTCCTAAAAATTAGATATCTGTTTAACTGTTCTATATCTTGAATCAAGTCAAATTTCCTTAATAAGCATTAACTTTTGAATTTTCAAATTTTGGATGAATCTGTTTTGAAAAAGAAATGTTTATCTGTTTAATTGGCTGAATTTATCTTAATGTCAACTGTTTCTTTCGTGATCTAAGTATGATTTATTGTTCAAAATTCTGTTGATAAAATACTTCCTATTTTTAAGCCAAAATTTGTTTCTTAATTGATTTGCATGTATCTATTTCCAATTTCAAAAAGATATGGTCTTTATTGCTATTTATACAAAATTCTTTTCTCTATCCCAAATCAATTACATTTTACAGAATTACTCTCTTTCTCTCTTCACTGTAAAACCCTAGGCTCTCTGTAAAAACCCAGTGCAAGGTTCTAAGTACGGTTACAACCCCCAGTTGCAACCATGTCTAATAACCCCAGTTCTGATGATGATTGTACTCTAAGGGATTTCATATCCAAATCCCCCACCAGTCATAGCTCTAAGGCTAAGGTAAGTGAGTCTTCTTCCCCTAAGACACATAGGACTAAAAAGCTTGCTAGGAGGAATTTTACTAATGATCCCATTATTGCTAAGTTTGAGTATGTTCAGAGATTCAATGAAGTTGATCCTAAGTTCTGGAGTAGAAGAACTTATAGGAGATTTAGGGCTTATTCTAGTAAAGAAATACACTGTGAAAGAAAGCTTAATTTGGTAAGTTATCCACACATTCAAGTGTATGTTGAAAAGCTGTTGCAAGCTGTTGGTTTAGGAAAAACAATTACTTATGCTGATTCCTTTCTCCCTGCTGTTGTTAAAGAATTCTATGCTAATCTAAGTAGCATTGTGTTTGAAGAGGGAAATCCTGCTTATGGGAGAGTTTTTCTGAAAGGTCATACTTTTGATTTTACCCCTAAACTTATCAATGATTTCCTAGATACACCAAATCCTTCTGTCGAAGAAGTTAATTATGACATGGAGGTTATTGCTTTGGTTCTAACTGGAAAGAACAATAGATTTGATGGAAATTCCATCAAAACTTCCTCTCTCACTCTTTGTGCAGCTGTTTTGCATAAAATAGCCAGGTTTAACTGTACTCCAACCAAACAACCTTCCAAATTAAGCAAAGATATGGCCACTTTTCTCTATAAAATCATGTCTTCCAGGCCTATCAACTTTGGACAACATGTCTTCAATCTCATAAGAGATTTCAGTGACACAGATTCTACTTCCATTCTGCTTCCTTTCCCCTGCCTAATTTCTAATATCATTCTAGGCCAAACTAATTCTTTGAACAAAGATTCTCCTATTAATATCTTGGTTGAACCCTTCACTGATTGCCCACCTGCCTTGTACATTTCTGCCAAGTTGTTAAAAGAAGGGCATGTTAATGACATTTCTGGTGAGAAAGGCAAAGAAAAAGAAGAAGAGACTTCTACTGCTCCTTCAGACAAGAAGAAAGGAGTAAAGTGGTACTTATTCCAGAAGCTGGCTTATAATCAAGAAAAGAGAGCTGAATTGGATGCTGATGATTATCAAATCAATAAGCTGCTGGTGGATATTATTGAGAGTGAGGATGATGGTGATAGTGATGACTGTTTCTCCATAAGCAGTGAAGAAAAAGATGAAGAGGTGGTTAGAGACCATCCTCTCAGAGAAAGAGCTCCACATTCTGATATACCTCGTGACTGATTAAAATGGTTGCTGACAAATAGGGGGAGTGAAGTTTATTATGTTGAAGTTCATGTGTTTTTTTGTATTTTAATTTCAAGACTCAATGTTGCTGTTTTTTTTTAATTGCTGTACTAAGACATTGTTGTGCCATGTTTTTGGCCTTTAAATTTCTGCAATTTCCATTTTGATGTCTGTAAAATTGAATTTATGAATTGATACATTCTGTGCTTATTAAGTGCCTGCAATTCTAACATACAGGGAGAACTTAAACAGATGACACTTTAGTATTGTTAATATACTATTTAAAGACTGTGCTGATATTGAATTTGCAGGTGGTTGGGATGATTTATAAACTTAATTGATTTGTCAAAACCAATGACAAAGGGGGAGATTGTTAGGACCAGATTTCTGGTCTAAATATTGCTTATTGTCTATTGGTTTTTACTAAATAAATCCTAACTGTTGTTAAGAACTAAGACAGTATTGACAGGTTTCAAGCAATGTTGTAACCTCAGTTACAACCTACTAAGATAGTAGTAACAGGTTTCAAGTATCAGTTACAACCTCAGTTACAACCTACTAAGTCAATAATGCCAGGTTTCAAGTACCAGTTGCAACCTAAGTTGCAACCTCAGTTGTAACCTGTTACTCAGCAGTACACTGTCTAGTTCTGTAAATCTGCGTACCTATTCTTTAATGATTATTATTAGTTTAAAGTTATTCAGGTTATATTCTCATATCTTTCTAAAGATCTAAAATACGTTTATTGAGAATATCAAAGTGGTAATGAAAGATTTCTTAAAAAGATATAAAGAGATTAGTTATGTTTCCTTTACAGTAACAATTCTATTCTTATACAAATCTTTATCACTTGTTTTAATCTTTGTTCCTTATCTATATTCAGTATAATTTGTTTAAAGATTGAATGTAATATGGAGTTAGGTGTTTCATATATATATGGAAAGATATTATCTCTAAAAGATATTATCTTTATATGTTTCCTAGTTATAGGAAAAGACTAACTCCTATTTCCAAGCTAGTTATTTTAACAGGTATTAACTTATGAAGATTGATGTTAATCCTACAAAAGGCAGACGTGCAATATGGAGAGATTGAAGCCAATCAAAAGAAGTCAAAAGCAATCATAAAAGATCTTGAAGCAAGAAGATTGTTTTTACTTATAAATAGTTAATAACTTAGCTTGTAAAAAGGTGTGTGTTCTAAACTATAAAGAACCCATTCTTGAGAGAATACACGTGAGCTTTGAAAAGAAAACAATGGTGGGATGCCATTGATTTATACGTGATAGTTATAGAGTATGAGCAATATAGAGATAGGCAGAAAAACCTAGAGGGATTCTGAGAGTTTTTCATTAAGACTTGAGTCCTATATTGTAAGCTTTTTATAATATCATAATCTGGGTAAGTGCCCCGGAGACGTAGCCTAGTTAGGTGAACTCCGTTGTTAAATGTGCTTGTGTTCACTTTGAGTACATTTAACATTTTACAGTTCTGTCCATTTAATACACTTGGTTCCAACTGGTGGTTGCAACCTCACTTGGAACTTAACTGCAAAACTGCAACTAGAACAGCGGATAGGAATTTCAAAAACTATTCTTCTGATAGAGCTTTAAACCGTAGTGCTAGAAAAATAGTGAAACTTGAGTCGAAAACCTAAAAAAATCATAGAATTAATCCAGAATGTACATTGGGGTTATGTAACCGTGATTAATCAATACAGATGATTAACTTATATATATCTCACATAAATGTAAGTGCAAACTATTGATGAACATTCATAAAAGAGAAGCAAGGACAACTAGAAGTCGAGAACTCTGAATCGTGTCAAATTGAACAAGTTTCTTTCATGATTGATGTGTCTAAGAGGTGGTTTAGGGATGGATTTTGCTTATGATAATTTTGTGGAAAAGCATATTGGACCTGGATTTTGTCGATGGCGAGTATACTTATTTTGTCTGTGTAATGTGCCGACCTCATGGCTTGATGGAGTCGTCTTTGGTCAGCTATAATCACATTCATATCCCTCAGTATTCTGTATTAACAAAACATACTACTTTTGAAACTAAATTAACAAAAACATACCAAAAAATTTCTAATTAACAAAAAGATACCCAAAATTTCATACCCTAATTTGTATATTTCATACCCTTATTCCAAAAGTTGATACCCTTGTTTCAAAAGTTCATACCCTAATTTGTATATTTCATACCCTTATTCCAAAAGTTGATACCCTTATTTCAAAAGTTCATACCCTAATTTGTATATTTCATACCCTTATTCCAAAAGTTCATACACTTATTTCAAAATTCATACCCTAATTTGTATATTTCATACCCTTATTCCAAAAGTTCATACACTTATTCCAAAAGTTCATACACTTATTTCAAAAGTTCATACCCTAATTTGTATATTTCATACTCTTATTCCAAAAGTTCATACCCTTATTTTAAAAGTTTATGCCCTTGTTTCAAAAGTTCATACTCTTATTTCAAAAGTTCGTACACTTATTTCAAAAGTTCATACCCTAATTTGTATATTTCATACCCTTATTACAACAGAAGGTCATATCATTATTTCAAAAGTTCATAGAGTTCACCTATATTTTCAAAATTCATACCCCAATTTAAATAATTCATATCCTTACTTACATAATTCATATACATAATTTTCAACTTCGTAACCTTGATTCACGTAATTCATACACTTATTTTTCAATATTATATACTAATTAACAAATACAACTCTTACCCGTTCTCCGATCTCGAACTACCACGTCGTCGTCGTGGCCTCTCATTCGACGATCGCATCTTCGTTGACATAAAACTCGAGTTTTCGATCTCGCTCTATACCTTCGCTGCCTATTGCTATAGATGTGTCCGTCTCAATCTCCACGAAAGAGAGAGATGGAGGAGAAGAAAAAGATCGAAAAAATAGAGATAGAATGAAGAGAGAGATCGAAAAGAGAGAGTAAGCATGAGAGATCAGATAGATAGAGTGAGAAGGAGGAGGAGAGATATCGGAGGGAGAAAGAAGAAGGAGAGAGAGATTGGAGAGAGGGTGAGGGAGGGAGAGTTCTCTTTCACATACGCTAATTACTTACAAATATTTACAAATATAACAGACGTGGTATTTCTAATCCCACGTCTACGTGACATTTAATTTAATTTTTTTTTTCCTTCTTTCTTTTCTTCACGTGCTGCGAATTTTTTGGTTTTTATTTTCTTCTTTTTCTTCTCTTGGTCTTCTTATCCTCTGAATTCTTTCGTCCTTTTAATATATACAAAATTTCGTCCTTTTATTTTCTTCTTTTTCTTCACGTGCTGCGAATTTTTTGGTTTTTATTTTCTTCTTTTTCTTCTCTTGGTCTTCTTATCCTCTGAATTCTTTCGTCCTTTTAATATATACAAAATTTCCCAATCTTACCCAAAAACTTCCCCAATTTTATCCCAAAAAAACACTAACCATCTACCATCAAATTCCTTCATATATCAAATTCATATATTTTTTTATCAAATCAACATCACTCTACCACTACAATTATCCCCAATTTTACTAAAAAAAAAAATCTCTCCCAATTTACCAAAAAAAAAAACATTCTCAATTTTACCAAAAAAAAAACCCTAACCATCAACCATCAAACTCCTTCATATATCAAATTAATATATTTTTTTCTCAAATCAACATCACTCTACCACTACATTTATCCCCAATTTTAACCAAAAAAAATTATCCCAATTTACCAAAATAATTTTTTTTTCTTCTTTTTTTTCCTTCACGTGCTGCGAATTTTTTCCTTTTTATTTTCTTCTTTTTCTTCTCTTCGTCTCTTTTTATCCTCTGAATTCATTCGTCCTTTTAATATATACAAAATTCCCCAATCTTACCTAAAAACTTCCCCAATTTTATCCCATAAAAACCCTAACCATCTACCATCAAATTCCTTCATATATCAAATTAATATATTTTTTTTATCAAATCAACATCACTCTACCACTACAATTATCCCCAATTTTACCCAAAAAAAAAACGCTCTCCCAATTTACCCAAAAAAAAAAACATTCCCAATTTTACCAAAAAAAAACCTAACCATCAACCATCAAACTATTTCATATATCAAATTAATATATTTTTTTCTCAAATCAACATCACTCTACCACTACATTTATCCCTAATTTTAACCAAAAAAAAAACTATCCCAATTTACCAAAATAAAACATCCCCCAATTTTACAAAAAATAAACTCTAACCATCAACCACCAAACTACTTCCTATATCAAATTAAGATCATTTTTTTTCTCAATTATGGATAACAATTATAATATTTGGGGAATGAATCTTAATTTATCTCCTCCGGATAATACTCCCCAAAACACCCAATTTCCGATCGATTCTAATCAAAATATTTTTTTTCCATCTCAAAATATCAATTTTCCGACTGATACTTATGACAATCCTCAGTTTTCTTATGATTCATATTTAAATAATCATCCCAATCCGTATTTTGATAATCAGTTTGTAAGTGGTGACTATAATTACACGAGTCACCAACCTGACGCATCACAAGAAGTTTTTACAAGTCAGTTTGTAGAACCTCAGCGGGATAATGATGGATATAACTAAAATCCCCAACCAGATGATAACGAACATAATATTAATTCTTCGCCAACTGAATTCGGGATAGGTTATGATTATAGAAATCATTTCCAAAGTACTCTGGTTTGTGTCAAAAAATCCTTTCTATATTTTAAGTAATTGTCTATTTTTATTTATTTTCAAAACCACGTGATATACTCCGTTTAATGTTGTAGCTAAAAATAATTATTTACATTTTTTTACAATCGTTTATAGTGTGATTGAATAAATTAGATAAATGAATGTTATTTATTAGATAAATATTTCGTTTAATGTTTTTTTTTATAAGTATGGTATTTATATAAAATGAATTGTTATTTCCCAAAATTGACTTAAAAGACTTGTTTTGTTTAATACTCCTATAAATAATTTAATCAAAAAATTTATTTATTTGTTCTGGATTATTTCTTATTTGAGAGTTATTTTTTAATATCTTATTTCTACAGGTTTTTGCTTCACTCAATGAAATGAAAAACTACTTGTACGGTATATCGACTGGTCTAGGTTTTTTTTTACTACGACGTACTCGAAAAATATCAATGCACACTTTGATAGTAAAAGTCGAGTCACTTTGAAGTGTAAAAAACATGGGGATCCGAAACCGAAAAAGTCATCAAGCAGAGACACGAGTTCTGGTAAATGTTTTTGTTTATTTAAAATCGAGTGTTACATGGAGGAAAACAATTGGAGATTTTACATCGAAAATGGAACGCATAATCATGAAAATGATATTTATCCAGAAGCTCATTCACAAGCGCGCAGACTTAATAAAGATGAAAAGGGTATATTTAGAACTATGGTAGATAGTCTTGCCAAGCCGGGGACTATTTTTTCTGCAATAAAACGTAAATTTGCTGGCAATAAGTCTAATAAGAAAGACATATATAATCTTAAAGCCAGGGAAAAAGTTAAAGAAAGGGTAGGTAAAAGTCAAATACAACATCTCAATGCATCTTTTGGATAGAAAAGAGTTTATATCGTTTCATAGGACCAACTCACACACAAATCAACTAGAAGATTTGTTTTATACGCATAAAGATTCCGTGAAGTTGGTATGTTCATTTCCCAATGTATTGTGCTTGGATTGCACTTATAGTACAAATAGGTTTAACATGCCATTTCTCCAAATTGTGGGCATCACATCGACACAAAATACATTTTGTGTTGCTTTTGCTTGTTTGCGTAATGAGCAACAACTACTTAAAATTATTTTGATAAATTGGGATAGTTTTTTTTTTGGTTAAAATTGGGGATAAATGTAGTGGTAAAGTGATATTGATTTGAGAAAAAAATATATTAATTTGATATAGGAAGGAGTTTGATTGTTGATGGTTAGAGTTTTTTTTTGGTAAAATTGGGAATGTTTTTTTTTTTGGGTAAATTGGGAGAGGTTTTTTTTTTGGGTAAAATTGGGAATAATTGTAGTGGTAGAGTGATGTTAATTTGATAAAAAAATATATTAATTTGATATATGAAAGGAATTTGATGGTTGATGTTTAGAGTTTTTTTGGGATAAAATTGGGGAAGTTTTTGGGTAAGATTGAGGAATTTTGTATATATTGAAAGGACGAATGAATTCAGAGGATAAAAAGAGACGAAGAGAAGAACAAGAAGAAAATAAAAAGGAAAAAATTCGCAGCACGTGAAGAAAGAAAAGAAGAAGAAAAAAATTATTTTGGTAAATTGGGATAGTTTTTTTTTTTGGTTAAAATTGGGGATAAATGTAGTGGTAGAGTGATGTTGATTTGAGAAAAAAATATATTAATTTGATATATGAAGGAGTTTGATGGTTGATGGTTAGAGGTTTTTTTTGGTAAAATTGGGAATGTTTTTTTTTTGGGTAAATCGGGAGAGATTTTTTTTTGGGGTAAAATTGGGGATAATTGTAGTGGTAGAGTGATGTTGATTTGATAAAAAAATATATTAATTTGATATACGAAGGAATTTGATGGTAGATGGTTAGGGTTTTTTTGAGATAAAATTGAGAAAGTTTTTGGGTAAGATTGAAGAATTTTATATATATTAAAAGGACGAATGAATTAAGAGGATAAGAAGAGACCAAGAGAAGAAAAAGAAGAAAATAAAAACCAAAAAATTCGTAGCACGTGAAGAAAGAAAAGAAGGAAAAAATAAAATAAAATGCCACGTAGACGTGGGATTCTGTTATATTTGTAAGTAATTAGCGTATGTGAAAGAGAACTCCGCGTGAGAGAGAACAAATAGATTGGGAGAGAGAATCATATTTTTTGTTTTTTATTAATTAGTAATTGAAAGTATGTTTTTGATAATTTAACTTTTTTTGAGGATATGTTTTTGTTAATATAATAAGTGTAAAGTATGTTTACGTTAATTGATCCTTAATTAATTGAATGTATTGTAATATTGGAAATGGTGTGTTTTACTTTCACCAAATGGAATTCATACTTCAAACGAGATTATAGTAGATTTGTAGTCACTGTGACTTAATTAAGTTGATAATTTAATAGTTCCGAAACTAGAAAAAAGAAAGAAAAGAGAACAAGTGGACTTGGTTCCTGAATGTAACTAAATCACGATTGGTTTTGTCCCTGATAATAGTAAAAGAGAACATGTTTGATATTCTATTTCTATAATTGTTGTGCCTACATTTTTAACACAATAGTAACAATTTATTTAGATGCTTCCGTTACTAATGTATTAACGTTTTTGTTACAAAATAACAACAGTTAGTAACGTTATAGAGGAGAATATCAACGTGACGGTGACATCACATTGGAGGTGAGAGAATATTAACATGCCGTGCTAACAGGTAAATATAAAAATGTAGAAACATATTCATTACTTTGACAATTTATCTAACTTTAACTAAAAATAATAATCAATTAGGACCTATCTATAGAACAAAAGGATTACTAATTCTAAACAAGTTGGAAATTTCACTTTTAAGTTTTTTTCTTCTTTTGATAATGCTTTTTTAAGTTTACAGTATTAAAAACAAACCATAATTTTATGAATCTACAAAAATCATCACCGTGTAAATAACTTTTATCTTAAATACCGTATTTTCATTATAACTAATTAAATTACCGTTACATAAAAGTCAATAAAATACGTTCTAACGGCAGTTACACATGAATAAATATAACCGTTTATCAAAACTATTATCTGCTCAAAACGCATTAATAAGTATTAAAATAAAGTTTATCTTAAATACAATTTTTGACGTTTATTTACATACTAACATAACGTTAAATAATGTATCTATATATCTATTCTTCATCTTATTATTATTTCTCTCTCTCTCTCTCTCTAGAAATTCTCTCTTTCAGTGAACAAATACCCACTAACAAGGTTTGAGTCTAGACATTTTTCTTATTATTTATCCCTTATTTTATATAATAATATTATATATTTTTATAATTTTAGCTAGTGTTTCAGTTTAAGTATTTATTAGGTTTGTTATTCCTTTTAGTTTTTAGCTATCAATTTGTTTCGGTTTCTATAAATTTTTTATTAGGATTTGTTTGTATTTTATTTTACATACCTAGAACTCAGAAGCTCTAATTGTTTTAATTGCATTTCTATTAAAAGTTATACTAAAAGTTAATTAACTGGCTTAATATATATTATAGGGGAAAAAGCTGTTTAGTGCCCCCTGTACTATTTCGCTTATTAATTTTCATCCAATTAGGTAATTAGTGTTCAACAAAATGACGGAATTGTAGTCACGTTTTCTCACCTATCACATAATGAGTGGAATTTCTTCAATATCCGTTGAAAATAAATGCCCAAATTAGTTTTTATGCTTATTTTTCCCCTTTGCAAAAGCAATGTAATACTCCCTCCGTCACGAAATAAGTGACCCGTGTTCCTTTTTGGGACGTCCCAAAATAAGTGTCCGCTTTCCTTTTTTAGTAAATTTTCTCTTTTTATTTTTAAAAAAATAACATTTTGTTAGTTTAAACATAACAAAATTATACTCAAAACCTCAAATTTTAATTAAAAAGTAGTTTTTGTTTGAAAATTTTGATTTTTTAATGTTTTTTTGTTGAGTTTTTACCGAAATTGTTTCAAATCCTTAAATAACACGGTTTTCGAAGCAGGACACTATTTTGGGACGGAAGGAGTATGTCTTTAAAATATAGTATTAAAATTCTGTTGCATTTGGTTATACGTCTCTAGATTATTTAAAGATATTCTCAGATTTCATGAGTGTTGTTAAAGCTCCATTTAAAGTTTGAGTCTTTCAATTTTGATTAAAAAGAAAGTTAGCAAGCGAATGAATGATAAATGTATGTATGTATGACTTTAAAAAATGAGTGTCCATTTTCTTTAGTAATTTAAATTCTATCTTATACTGCATTCTTTATGTTATAAGGTTTAAGACAATGGGTATCTTTAAATATCTTTTTTTGGTGGTTAAATCATATCAAATGTACACTTATAATCTTATATTTTAAGTTAGAAATAGTTTTTGTTTGAAATTTTTGATCTTTTTATGCTTTTTTGTTGAATTTTAAGTGAAATTGGTTCAAATCCTTAAATATCACAGTTTTCGAAGCAGGACACTTATTTTGGGACGGAGGAGTATATATCTATTCACCGTTACAGAGCGACTCCACACTTATATGATGGTGACAGCGGCGGAAGGGCTTATTATGAAGCAGACGCTCCCTTTTTCTTCTTATTCTTCGTGGAGAAATATAGTTATTGGCACTACTAAAGCTCCCCTTAGCTTGTTAGGCCTTCGAAGAAGATCATATGCCACGCCAGCGTCGTTATCAGTTGTATCAATGTCGTCGTCGGTATCGCTTGGTCACGTCACCCGTCCAGACTTCCCCATTCTTCACCAGGTACCCCGTTAAAACCGCAACTATGATACTCACTCCGTCCCATAATAATAGTCCACTCAGGTTTAAGAAACTTAGTTAATGTAGTTTAAAAAGTATTGTTATCCCACGTTTTCCCCGATAGTAGTCCAGAAATGCATTAGACGACTAAACGATGGTCAGTAACTAACTGATTTTTTTTAATATTTTTTTTGTAATTACGAGAGGTGATGAAAGGCTGAAATCGATAAAACAAATTCTAAGATGCATGTTAAAAGATTTTTTTTCTCCTCAAAATGACGGGTGCTAGAGTTCTTTTAGCCTACTACTAGTTCCTCCCTGACAATGGTATGGAACATAAACTACGATAAGTGTGATTGTTGACAAAACTAGTAAATGAGGGTATGATAGGAATAACAAAGGTAAAAATGAAAATTTGACTATTAATACGGAGTACAGAACCAATTTGTAATATTATAATGGGATGGAGAAAGTATGAAAACCCAGTATTTATGTTTTTTCGCTTAAGATTTGGTTTTTATAATACCGTCTGATTTAGCATCATCAAGCGTCAAACAGTGAACATATAAAGCAAAGAGAGGCAACATCATTTAGCATTCTTACGTCATACTAAAACAGATTTTTAATCCCTTTTTTTTCTAATTAAGTCTCAAAAGTTGCTAAAGTATAATTTTCCCTTTATTGTATGGGCTTAAAAAATTTCGAATTTTTTCCGTGACAGAAAAGAAGAATATTCAGTTTCTTTAGTCTGGCCAATAAATGCTTGGTTTAGTATAATAAAACAAAATCCAATGAACTTAGTTTGGTTACTGTAACCAAACAAGAGCTATAAAATTTCAATGTCTGACCCTGATCGGCAAGCAGGCAATTATTGCAATATAGTGTTACTTTAGTTTTTTTTTTGGCTGAAAGTTTTCAACATATTTTTTTGCATTTAAGTTGTCGTGGAATTAATGTTCCTATATGACTATTTTAGCATATTTTTGTAGTATTCTTTTTGTGTACGGTTCTGCACGATGGGCCTTAGATCGCACAACTTAGGTTTTCTGGTATTTCAGTTTACGTATATGTTTTCGGTTGTGAAACTTGGGTTGGAAAAGTCTCTAATTGGATGTGGGAACAATGTTATATATTCTGCTTTGTTTCTCAGAATTTTTTGATATCATGCATATTTTTCTCCCCGCTGGATGCAAGGTTTATAAAAAGTTGCAATTTTGAAGCATGCCCTTTTTTTTCTCCAAAATCTGTAGCAAAAGAAGCATTTTGTGTACTAAATTTTGATTGAAACAAGAAGATGGAGATATAACGCATATAAAAGTACAATTAATAGTTTTTGGATTCATTCTTATCCGTTTAATTGCACAAAAACAACTATAAACTGACACGCACAAAAAACATGAAAAACTGGAAACACAAGTGTCATCTATCGTGTTAAAATTTATCTTCTTTTTCCTACCATGATGATTAGATTGGTTAGAATTAAGAAAATAACTTTTTTTTCAAAGTTCTGCCAAACCTCCTTTTCATTTTACCTTAGTTACGAATTTAAGTTTTGAAAAGTGCTTGAAACTTAGTTTAATTACTACTATTTTTGGATTGCTACTTTTGGAAATGGGAAAGGATAAATAATATGAAACCACATCAATAAGACTGATAACCAAAAATGTTGCATTGCTAGGCTGCTAGAGGGTGAGAAGAGCATTAGATTGCAAGTTGGAGTTGATTCCTGTATCGAGGACCATTTTATCATCATCTGTTGTAATTCTTCTAGGAATTTCTTAATTTTAAAATGCAACAGTTAAAACGGTACTTAAAGAAATAGTGGCTTATGCTTTTTGGTTTTTTTCCCCTTAAAATTTAGTAAACAACCAGGAATTCTGCTTCTGTGATCTGTTCCCAAAACAATCAATAACTGTGTAAATGTTTTCTGTTGTGTGGATGGAAATTACATGAAACAATGGTACGCACAGAAGTTCTATTTTAAGTTGTGAAAATAGTTAAATGAGTGAAAAATAGATGTTTAACTTAATAAGGAATAAAAAAAATCAATTTTGCATAAAGGTTCTTGTTTGGGACCTTGGGTTGATGGCTAATTTCAACTTATCCTCCTAAAGTTTAAAATAGTTTCTTGTTTAGTTATTTTTTTTGTTTCTTTTACTGAAGTAGGACCAGTTTTTTCTATGCCTTAGACAAAAAAAATCCTTATTATTATTGAAACGACAACTATTCTTGTTGTGTGGATTGTAGTTGTTGACTATTTTTTATAATTTTCCTTTTGTAATAAGTTAGAATTTATGAAAATCTTGGATATGTTCTATAATAATTATATTTCTAATTAAAAAGAAAATGTAAATTTGTTTTGAAAGTATCTGTACTAGTTTAAATTAAATTTTATTTTTTAAGGAGGTTTTTTCATGTTTGATGTGGGCCTCCAATATACCAGAGACGGCACTGTTTATTGACATATGGACTGATAAGATTCATGAAATATTTTTTTGGGGGAAATATAAAATGAGCCAGCCTACAGGTTTCCTACAACCTTAGTCCAGACTAAAAAAAACTCATCTTAATAGTTTTATATTTGACAGATAAAAAATCACCCTTCTGTATAGTTTTCTAATAATAATAAAAGAAAACTGTCAACCGAGCCGACTTGCTGCTTTAGCTAGCCATAGGACCGGCTCTGGGTTCAAGTCTCACTTGGTAGATGCATATTTAATAAAGGATTGCTACTTAAAAAAAACTGACAACAGATTCTCTATGTTGGTGAAACATATGAGTTCTTAAAATCTTGCTTTGTATTTGATTCAAGATATTTGCTATAATTTTTCAAAAAAAAAAAGAAAAGAAAGAGATTTTACTCTGGAAGAAGAATTTTAATTGTTAGTGGCAACTAAATGAGGGATCTGTTATCGGTATACTTGAAATCTGTATGTCCTCTTTCTTTTGAACATTACGTGAGGTGCTGTAAAAAGCTGTCACTTTTGTAGTGATACCAAAAAAATTAGTGTTTTTAGGTTTTGACATGTTTTAACATAAAAAAAAAAATTGTTTGAAATGGGATATGAAAGTACGAAGCTATGTTTCTGTGCTAAATTGTGATCATAGCTAACTTTATTAGATTTTATTTTATTATATTTCTTGTGGGTTTAACGGTTGTTGCAAATTATCTATTAAGGACGCTTGTATCTAAAGTGCTCAAAGTTGGTTTAAATGACATATGTGCCTCATTCATACCTGTGAAGAAAATATGTTGAACTTCCAACTTGGTTTTGCTCGTTATTTTTTCTCTCGTAACTTTTGCATTGGTTAAGTGTTACACCTCGTGGGTATAAATACTTTAGGTTCCTTGTTCATACCTATGAAGAAAATATGTTAAAGTTCAACTTAGTTTTGCTCGTTATTTTTTCTCTCGTAACTTTTGCTTCATTTGTTAAGTGTTACACCTCATGGTTATATATACTTTAGGTGCCATCGATATTCTTCTTTACCTTTCAGCATCTATCTGTTACCTCACGTTTTTTTTAAGTTTCAGATGTTGTAACTGGTAAAAAAAATATTAATTTCAGTTATTTAGGCATCTAGTACTGGAGATAGTATTCTGAAACTGTGATTTTCCAGGACGTCAATGGTTCAAAGCTGGTCTATCTAGATAACGCTGCAACTTCCCAAAAGCCAACGGCTGTATTGAAGGCATTACAAAACTATTATGAATTATACAACTCAAATGTACACCGTGGAACTCATTACTTGAGGTATTTTGTTATACTGCATATTTTATTAATGAATAATGAGCGATGAGTGACTGTAATCGTTATCAAGTTTGTTTTAATTAGTGCAAAGGCCACAGATGAATATGAGTTGGCAAGGCAAAAGGTGGCAACATTCATCAATGCAAGATCCACAGAGATTGTTTTCACAAGAAATGCTACCGAAGCTATCAACCTAGTCGCTTATTCTTGGGGCCTTAAAAATCTAAAATCTAGAGACGAGGTCTGTTCACTTTTGGGAACCTTTTTTTTTTAGCCAGACTTGTCTTAAGTGTGATGGTGTATATTGGAAAATCGACCTGTTTTTCTTAATGACTTCAAGGCATCACAAAAAATTGTTTTGCAAGTGGGAACTAATGTTATATAAAATAAAAATAAAAAATCTAAAGCGTTTCTGCAAGAACTTCACTAAAATGCAAGCTTTCTATGTTCTGGAGGGAAAGAAGCGTTCCTTAATTGTAAAAAACTTTTTAGGCTTCTCAGCAAGTCATCTTTCTCTTATTGAAGTACAAGCGAATTTTAAGGCGCTTTGAAATGAATTTTTCAAAATAGCGGTAACAATCAATTATAATTCATAAGCCATTTCAGTTTTCATTTTCAAAGTTCTTTTTCAGTTTTGCGTTCGCTTGGTAATAATGAAATTGGAAAAGCAGTTAAATGACAATTGTACCCCATATTTTTATACTTTTATAAGTAAACGTGAATGTTAGTAACAGAATATCCTGTTGATGCGAGTTTAGTCACCAATAGAACATATCTCCATGTTTTTAGTTGGTTTCATAATGTTATGTTTCTTATGCCAATGCCCATTTCTATTTTGTAATGGTTCTTAAATTGCATACTTTTTCAAAAAATATTAGTATTATTTCTTTTGTAGGTCATTCTCACTGTTGCTGAACATCACAGTGCTATTGTGCCTTGGCAAATTGTAGCCCAGAAAACCGGTGCCATATTAAAGTTTGTAGATTTGACTGCTGATGAAGTTCCAGATACAGACATGTTAAGAGATATGATCTCAACAAAGACAAAACTTGTGGTTACCCATCACGTCTCAAACATGCTTGGTATGTGTAACCTTCCAGACTTCGATTGTATGATTGTATGTTTATACTATTGTATACTGTAAAGACTATAAATTTATCGTGTTTTAAGTATTTTCTCCTATATAATCTGAGGTGTGCAGAAGTTTTTGAATCAACTTTGATATGTTCTGCAAAAGTGCACACCACTTTCCACCGAAACAACCTACATAAGAGAGAAGCACATCATATACAACACACTAAATCAATACTATTATTGGGTTGAGACAAATAACACTCTTAGCGTGTTCGTTAAATTGGTCGCGAAACTTAAGGTTCAACGTAGATTACTATCTATTCATATCTGAACTTGTGAGCCAATTTAACTTTTCATGCCCGTGTAAGAGTTTTTTTTCCTATACCAATTTGTCAGTCTGGGGTTGTTGTATTATAACTTATAAGCAAAAAACTGGAGAACCATGTCTTAATAAATATACATGAGACGACCATTATGCCCCAGTTTTCCAGCAGAAGACCCAGTAGCTATTGACGTTTGAAGGCCCATGCTACAGATACTTTCTAATCTCATTTTCTCTTCTTCCAAAATTGTATCTTATAATTCTCATTAGATTCAATCTTATAATATTGAGTACTGTAGCCAGTTGCTGATTTGCTTTGAGACTTCACCTGTCTAAAGGAATTTGGCTTACAAATTTAATCAAGGTGATAAAACCTTAGTTTTGTCCTTGGAAACTAAATACTCTCATGGACTTCTTTAATCAGGCTGATATTTAAGTGTCATAGTAAGTGGTAATCATTTTGATGAATAAAGAACAAATACTGGCTAGTATGTATGTCAGTAGAATAATACAAACATTTTGTTGACTAGTAATGTAAGTTCACTTTTCGTACTCTATTAGCTTATGCTTTCGCAATCACTGAGATTGTTGGTTGTGCACATGGTAGTCATATTAACGTAAAATAGGAAACATTGCTCAGTTTGTATATAAAATTGTTATAGTTTCTTTTTGACTGATTCAGCAATCTTTCTGTTCAAATTTTACCAGCTTCTGTTCTACCAATGGCTGAGATTGTGGGTTGGGCGCATGATGTTGGGGCAAAAGTGTTGGTAGATGCTTGTCAGAGTGTTCCCCATATGGTGGTTGATGTTCAGAGCCTTGATGCAGATTTTCTTGTTGCTTCGTCTCACAAGGTTAGGTTATTTTCGAGATATGCCAGGTGTTAGTGAAATCTTACTAATGTGTTGTGCATAGTTACAAAATAAACATTCTTCAGATGTGTGGGCCTACAGGCGTTGGATTTCTATATGGTAAAACCGAGCTGTTAATGGACATGCCTCCATTTTTAGGTAATCATTTCTCCATTCAGTCGCATTTCATGGGTACTATTTGAGCCAAAGCAAGAGTACTGAGTTATCACCCAGTGTTTTCCCTAATGTGTTCTTTTATTATTTTTCCGTCTTTTTAATGAATTACAGGTGGTGGCGAAATGATTGCGGACGTTTATTTAGAGCATTCCACATATGCCGAGCCTCCATCCAGGTCAGTGTAGTGACGGCAAGCCTTTTCCCACCTTGTGTTGATACTTAATTGCTCAGTTAAAGATATCAAATCTAATACTTTCATTTGCAAAAGGTACTTCACTTATGTTTTGGCCGGAAAATAATCAAAATATTGTTCCTAGATTACAAGCACATGGCAGATAATAAAATATTAGTGGAAAGCAACTGTTTTTTCCCCCCTTCCAAGTTAGGACTTCAGAAAACTGTAGACAGAAGTTGTCTTTTAGAGTTGGGTTTTCCATAGCTGGCATCTCCCGGGTGTTAATAAGTTATCTTGTGAAGGAGCTCAAAACTTGCTCGGAAAGTTTTTTTTTCCCAGGTGCTTTGTGATTTTTATTAACTAAAAGTGGCATCTTCTCTCCTCCGATGCTTTGCGATTTTAGGTATTATGAAGTGTCAATATCATCTTTAGTTCATAAACTACATCTCAGATCTTTTCTTTTAGAATTATAAATTTGGATGAGTTGATATTTATGGTTCACATAAGTATTGATGTAGAATAGTTTCTGAACAACCAGTTCTCAAAATAACGAAACTGAGGTAAACTAATAAGTAATAAGGGATCAGATTTGCTTAAGCAATTGGCATGCCTAACTGGTATCAGGTTGTTTGTATTTTATTTACCTCCAAAGGCAGTAAGGCACCAACTTAATTTTTGTTATCCTTTTTTATCTGTAGTGTACGTACTACATAGAACCAACTTTTTTTAATCCTTGTCTATCTTTTTATTTGTACGTAAATTGAAGGAAGTTAATGTTTATTAAGAGGGTGCACTGCTCCTTTGTGTGATCATATGTCATAACTCCATGTCATAACTGATAACTAGATATTTATAAAACTTCCCAGTGAAATTGATTATGCCTTATTGTGTCCTCTCAATATTTTTTAATTATTTTCTGTGCATGTGCAACAGTTAGCTACTCTTTTTAACTTTGTTGATCAATTATATGGTACTATTGACAGCTCAGGTGTCTATCATAACTTCTGAAACTTTTTAATGAATCAGATTTGAGGCAGGAACACCTGCTATTGGTGAAGCTATTGGCTTAGGAGCAGCAATTGATTATCTGTCGGGAATCGGCATGCAAAAGATTCATGATTATGAGGTTAGCACGGTTCCAATGTGATACAGTTTCGTTTCATGTGTTGCTTCATAAGCATAAAATATGCTAGTGTAGAGATATTTAAGATAAACTAGTCAAGGAATATAGTTCATGAGGGTTGACTTTGGACAAATTCTGTTTCATTTAATTTTGCGAGTGGCAAATATATGCAAGCCTTGGCAGTTGGCTGTGGTTGAAATTGTTCAAGTTTCCCTTTGCACTTAACTGGATGGAATATAATTGGTCGGAGTAATTTATAGGTATTGACTGTAAGTATTGATGGATGCTTGGCAATTTAGCACATGCTATACCGAGTAAAACTTTTGATTGCCTCATCTAGAACCTTTCTAAGCACAGTATACTACACTGGGAGAGTTGACGATAATTGAGAAATAGTTAAATACTTTTGAAATTCGGAAGAATTCTTACTGACTACTTTATTGTTTTAAGTTCTAATTAATAACTCACAAAATTGTATGGTGTAGACATATTATTCACTGGTTTTAAGTTCTAATTACTGACTACTGTGTTTGAGAAGTGATACAACTGCATGTGAAGCATCTTATGATATAACTTTCATTAAATAATATCATTGTCTTGTTCTGTCTCTGTTTATCTGTGTATTCCCACTCTTATTCCATTCCATAATTACACAAGGTTTATGAGTAAATGTTACTCTGTTAATATTGGTCCGTTGGATAAGGAGTGTGGGAAATAAAAGATCAATATCCACTCTGGGTTGGAAGTAGTCAGTAATCAGTATGCTGCAGATCACTAGTTAGAATCAAGTCCCTTCATCGTGGTTTTCAGATTGATGGATATGAGATCTTTGCTTTTGCTTTTACTTTTACTTTTACTGCATCATGTGGGTTAAAAATCCTCCCCTTGAGTAGTAAGATACATTAGTTGTTCCAATCCCATCTCCATGATCATTAAGCCTCAAAACATTTACCTCGTGAGTAACAAAGTTTTTAACTTTCTCGTGCAGCATTTTTCTATTTAATGTTGGCACTTCTTAGTAATTAGTTTTACTGTGTTTTTTAATCCCTGTTCCTTGAGCACATGTCTAATATCTGTCTTATTTCTTATATAGCTGGAGCTGTCAAATTATTTATATAAAGAGCTAAGTTCAGTTCCAGGGGTCCATATTTACGGTCCAGTTCCTTCAAAATCCGTGAAACGTGCTGCTTTGTGCTCCTTCAATGTGAAGGATATTCACCCCACAGATATTGCAACTTTTCTGGACCAGCAGGTATTTTAAAAGTCCCAAAAACAAAAAACACCTTAGGTCATTTGTCTAGATTGAGACTTCAAACTGGTAGGAAATTCGATTCAAGAATATGAAGAGAAATTTATTTATCAGTATACTTTTGTTTCCAGCACGGAGTAGCTATCAGAACGGGTCACCACTGTGCACAGCCTCTCCATCGTCGTTTAGGGATAAACGCAAGTGCAAGAGCTAGCCTTCACTTCTACAACACCAAAGATGATGTTGATATCTTTATCCAAGCATTAACAGACACAGTTAACTTCTTCAACTCTTTCAAATAGCCACTCTTTTTTCAATAACATGGAAGACAAACCAAAAAATTGTATAGATATGTACATGTATCTTTTGCACTAATGATGCTTAATTAGAAAATTTTGTAATCTACTTGTTATGTGATAAATGTAAACTGTGTCTCCTTAGAACAATTGTTGTTAAACCAAATTCAATGGAGGGGGTTCAACGTTCTTTTGAGCATTTACTTTAACAAATGGAGTAAACTGCACAATTAGCAATTAGAATCACTGTTTTAAAAAGCTTGCAACGTTGTGCGATATAGTGGTTTTTGAAAGAAAAACGCAACGCTAAAACGCTATTTGGATGGAAAAACGCTAAATTCGCGCTATAGGAACGCTATTTACGCTATAGCGGACGCTGTCCAAAAAAAATAAAATTTTATTTATTTATTTTATTTTTTTTTCAAAATTTTAATGAAATTATTGGAGTTTAAAGAGAGTCAAACCCCAAAACTTCTGCAAACAAAGTAAATACTCTGGCATTTCAAGTATAATCATTTTGTGATTATTAGTTACAATTTTTTATATATATTTAGATAATTTTTATTAGATATTTTGAATTTAATGCTATATTTATATGTATTTAGGCAAAAAAAAAAAATACACCGCAAAGCGCTATGTAGCAACGTTATTTGCGCTTTTAGCGTTTCTCTTGAAAAAAACGTTACGGTAGCGATAACGCTATTTAAAACATTAGAATACCGCCGTTATAACTAAATGATAATGTTTTGTTTTATTGGCCGGTGAAAACTAGACTAGTTAAGTAGTTTATTACTCCATCCGTTTCTAATTAATTGTCCATTACGAAACTACATGTAATTTTGACCGGTCAATAAGTTGTATCAAAATTGTTGGAATGAAATTTTTTAAAAGTTAATCATATAGTTCAAACATTAAATTATATGATTTAGTTTTGAAATTTTGAATTTTGAGAATTTTGATACATGTTATAAACCGGTTAAAATTACACCTAATTTCGTAAAATACAGTTAATTGGGAACAGAGGGGATGTATGGAATCTAGACGTAGGTTTTTGTTCCTTGCAACATCAGTTTCGTCCAAAGGCCTAAATTACGTACATAAGTTGTAACAGTTATTTAAAAACAGGAAAAAGGTTGTTTAGTGTACTGTAGTATTCACTTTTATCATTTTAGTAACCATTATTTAATATTTATCAATTTAAATCTCAACCTATCAATTTTCGTCCAACTAGGGTCTGATAGCAATAAATCAACAAAACTGCAGTCACAAATCTCATATTTTGAAATCTATTTTCACCTTTGTTGACGGAATTGTAGTCAGTTTGAAATTTTCTTGCCAATTTCATAGCTAATGAATCTACCAGCTTCAATATTTAAACAACTTGTAGCATTAAAGCAGCACAATTATTTGATGTTAAATCAAGAAGTTTTTTGCACTTTAGAAATCAGATAAAAAATTTCCAAATGAATTGATTGTTGGAAAACAAAAAAAAATTCCTCACCAATTCTTTCTATCAAAAACATTAAATTGCCGACATGAATGCACAATAAGATTTATCATGCATTTATTGAATTCTGGTTTTTAGACCACAAGTTAAAAGCAGGAGAATCCCCAATATCTCTGACAACTGATAACTCGGATTACCTAAGAAAAAAAGGACTTCTCCCCGTCAATTTTTTGGCCAAAAAAACGGAGTTCAAATATTATATCTGTTGTAAGATATTATTGGACTATTGGGCTTGTACTTTATGGGCCCAAGTGGGCTTGTAACCTACCCCTCTATCTATATAAAGAGGGTTAGAGGTCTTCTATTTGATGATTCATTCATACATTATGATTAATAAAGCCTCCCTTATTGTTGTCTCTCATACCTCTCTCTATATCTATACATATCTCTATATATATATATAACGAGCTAATATGTCACACAACACGTTATCAGCACGTTGCTTGCGGATATTAGGATATACGCTCGCGGATATTGGAGATTTTGGGTAAACGCACGGATATTGGGTATTTATAAAACTTGAGATTTATCCGGGTTTTTAGGATTATTGCTATATCAAGCTTCACCAAAATACGATGAGTACGGTATACAAATATTTTTTCTAGCTCTTACAAATAAATAAATTTGAAACTGCTATGACGATATAGTATAAAACTTGCTGCATGTTAGTATATAAACAAGTATGATGTTTTAAACATGTGTACATTGGAATTTATAGATTGTGTAAGAAGAAAAATTTGAGTAATATTAACAATAGTATTCAACCGAATGTATAACGAAGAATAGAAATCTACATGTACGGCTCTGTTTGTAATATTAAAAAAACTTGATTAAAACTTGGTACGTTGATCTAGGGCAAACCTATAAGACCAAATCTGTTACACGTTAAAACAGTAGGACTAGTTTGAATTGCGTTGAAACTATGGACTATTGTGGATAATACTGAACACTAAAATGTAACACACTAGAAATTCTGGACTTACTGTGTAATAACGCTTTATATGTATAAAATTTACATAAACTACACCTCTGTTCCCTGTAGTATATTAGTTATTTACATATCAATACAAGTGTATATCTAGCTGATATTTGCTCTCATGCATGAATATTTAGAATTGATCGTGTAATATAGAAATTACCATAAATCAAATTGACTTACTTGCATGTTGTAGTGTATATTATGAATTACCATGTATAAAAGTTACACATATAGGCACAGAATAATATAAAATATTGAGTAATATCTTGCTTAGTGTAAATTGGTAAATTTAGATTGTACTAATATATATTACTATTGCATGTTGTAATTACCATGAATAAAATTTACACATATGGCATTAGAATAATAATTGTGATATATTTTGTACTGATTGGTAAATTTAGATTGATTGATTGTATTAGATATTGCTAAGTGTGATTTAGAATATCTTGTTATAATATGTACTACAAGCAGGTACAATCTAAATATATTTAATCACTGCCATGTGTATAATATGTAAATTTGCGAAATCATATATTTTCACATTTAAGTTGGAAAAATTATGAACTCTCCCCAACTAGGCTCACCTATTTGGATACGATGTCTAGGAAAGATATAGGCGGAAGTCGATATCCTAATGAGGTCGGGTTTTAAGTGGCATTCGTGCCCTCCACCCTCACCGTCTTTCCTGGTCGTTTTTCAAGTAGAGCTACCGAAAGGGGTTGACTAAATAATAATTTCCCCGAGTGTGTTTATATAGTGATGTATGTTTCGCCGAATTGGTGTCTCAGTATCGACCCGTCGTTCGATCAATGAGAACCAATTCACATTAAAAGCAAAACTAATGTTTTCGAACCTGTCGTTTCGGAAAAAAAAGTTTGTGCTTGTGCAAACCATAAACATATAAACCAGTCGTTTTATATGATAAATAATCCAGAACTCCCAACACATGTTGGATGCCATCTATGATGAGAAAAATCGCAAAACATACTTGCGACTGTTTAGACGTTGATGTTATTCCGTCACCACATGTTACTCACCCTGATGTGTGAAAAATGTGATGGCCAAATTTTTTTTTTGGATGCCATCTTTGATGAGTAAAACACAAGTTTGTTGTTACCCTCATGATGAATGCTAAGACGTTGATTTTATTCCGCCGCCACATTTGAGACGTGATGACGTCTATGGTGAACAAATGTCTGAAATTGACATATTGGAGCAATTCTTCACCAAAATACTAGCTTGGAAATTGTATTCCATAAGCAGTATCGTGAATTTATATTCACCATGTTCCTTTATCGCCCATCTGTTATTGGATAAGAAAATTACCCCGGTGAGTAGTTTTAATCCTATTGGGTCAATGGCGAATTGTTTGCCTGATATTAATGCTCTTCGTGTATATTTTTTTCCACGAATCGAGAACCGAGACAAGTGTTATTTGTCTCGAACTGTCGCGATCCCGATGAATTGCCTAGCCGAGCGAGATTTTAGACAATCGTCAAAATCGAAAACCTGTGGCTCCAAGACAGTAATTGAAAGGAACAATATGGCCCGTTGTCACAAAGCAAGAGATAATGCTCAAAGAGGCAACTCTATGCTATAAAGACAAAGGTCATGCACGGTTACTCCTTAAATAGTTCAAAACTATTATAAAGGTAAAAAAAACCGATGCTAATGTGGTTAAAGCTAACTGAAAGGAAACTTTTGAGACCCCCGATTTTGTGGCTCAAATGAGTTTGGGACCTTTCTTTATTGATTTTGATAAATCATTGAGCCATTTTTTCGCTCATCTGGATTATGTTTTTCCATTTGGATTATTAATTTTCCATTTGGACCATACTTTTGGATTATGGTTTGCCTGTTTACTAAATTTCTCGAAATAATTTAAAGTGTTTTGAGCAAATTCCTTTGACAAATGTGACCAAACTTTAAATTATGAAATTTAGGCAATAGGGTAACAAAGTACCACATAATTTCACTAACTACTTGCCTAAAAGAGTACTCAGTGACAATGATTCTGGACCTGTCGTTCCAAAATTCAAAATCTTTGGTAAAACCAAATTGATTTGTCAAATATGAGGTCGTATACTCATGTAGGTCCTGCCGTACCTTGTTGAGTTATAAAATATTCGAGAAAACCAGTGTTATCTGGTAATAGCTCATGAAAGAATTAAAATTTCTTTACATGGCCTCCATTCAATACGACCAAAAGCGTATTTTAGAGGAGTTGAAATGTTTTTCAAGTGGTTGCTACCACATTCTTTAAAGCATTTAAAGTTACCTTATCATTTCGCCTGTCGTCGAAATGATAAAGGATTTACATGCTAAGACATGATTGTCTATACTATCATTCGCCTGTCGTCGATTGATCAGAGAATTTTGATATTGTGGCATTGACCGGATGAGATATTCCCGGGTCAAAAGACGATGCTTGATTTATAATCGCATAGCATTTGGATTCTCTCTGAGAATATATTTCGTGATTAATCCGAAATTCATGCCACTAATGCTCACTTTGAAAGACTAGTATATGCAAAGATCACGAAATGAACTCGTAGAATTCTTGTAAAGAATTGAAGAAGTTATTGTGGACTTATCCAACCATAAGACGGACCATAAATATAAATGGTTATGGTTGATGCATCGACAATAGGTCACATGATTATTGTTGTCCACGGAATTGCAGCATTTCCCAAACTTTTAGCCCTATCATTAAGTTGATGGCTCATGATCCGGATTATCCTGAAAAGTCTAGTCGACTTGATAATACCGAAGAGTAAGAATCGAAATTTCGATTTGAATTACTTGAGTTTGGAAATTGAACATCCTGTCGATTATGTTCAGACCCAAATGGACTCACGGAAAGTTTGTTGATGCGACTGCAAATGATTGCACGGACATCTTGGTCTTGCGCACCAAGATTTATATTTCCGTGTGGGTTATGCTATTTTGCTGCATTGGTCCGTTATGAGGCCCATAGACACTCAAACACCATATGCGTACCAGCTGGTTACTGGTTATGAGCCAGAAGTCTCATAATAACGCGTGTTTAGAGTGATTAATTAATATTTTGATTGAGCCGTTCTAGCGTTCAAAATATGGACCTCTGAAGGGGACATAAGTCGATTATGAATCTCCTGCCTATCATTTGATAGAGTAACCTTGGCAAGCGATCTCTTTATCGCATGATATGCGAAAGTGACATCGCTAAGACTGTTCTCCCCGTCGTTAGGGGGAGATTTGCACGTTACCGTTGATAAGGAACGACGTGAAGTAACGTGTCATAACTCACTCAGTCTTAGCTTGATCCCAAAACCGCACGTAGTGATAAGTAAGTGCATAGACTCCCTCAAGTCTAACTAAATGCCAAACGCATTTAATGACTTTATGAGATGTCACGAGATCATTTATACCTGCTGCAAAATGCTTGCAAGGATAGACGTCCCTGTCGGACGCCGTGTTCCTGTCGTAACACGTTGCTTTGGCCGAACCCGCCAAGCAAAGGACGCTGCCGTCGGCCGTCAGTCTGTCATCCTTCCCAAGATATGAGGAAGTTGACCGGTTCTTAATTCGTTCAGCCCCAGAGGTGGTGAACTGAAACTCGTTTGTCGCACGAGATTATAAAGGATCAAGGAGATGTGTGATTTCCTCCTCATCCTAAGAATCTCGAAATATTTGTCGATCATGATATCTTAGACGATATTGAAGCGAAACGAGACTGTCATTGATTACTTGTTCATATATTCGGTGACGACTGATAATATGAACAAATTATGACAGGGAACCATGTACCGTTGCCTGAAGTCAACGTAGAATAGACTGGACTAATGGAAACTTGCAATCCAAGTAGACTCCTTAGCGAAAGTGTGTTCGGACCTGTAGCTCCAACACCACCAATGTTAAACGAGTTCGTTTATTTGGTTATTCGTAAGGAAAAGTGATGAGAATAATGAGATTGTAGAATGCTCGCCTAGTAGCGCAAGACTTCTCTCACACCTTGGAATTGATTACGAGATGGTTGATTTCCTCGTAATGGACAATATTACAGTCCCCTACTTTACCAGTTTAGTAGTTTCCGAAAAACTGAGTATGAAGCCATTTGATTGTGGTCATTGTTTTATCTCTATGAGAATTTAGACAAAGAGATATAAATGAAGGTCCCTGTGTGACTTCATGTGCTTGAATCAAGTAGTTCCTGACCACGGAACACGATCTCAATTGACTGAGACGTTCACTATATGGATTAATATAATCCGAGCGGATGTGGTATACCGCCTAAGTGAGTACTTGATTAGCTTGGGATACTTGAACAAGTATTATGCCCTTGCGTGTTTTATTACGCGATCCATTTTTGGATTTGCCTTCGAGATGAAGGATCTTGGGAAGACACGGTAGTGACTCGGCCTGATGATCGAGTCCCGTAAAGATTGAATCTAAGTCCATGATTCAGACTACACCCAGAAGGTGTTATGACGTTGTAGTCATCATGACGCTAAGTCGTCAGATTCTCCCATGATCGTTCGATCACTAGACATTGATATAGACCCAGTCTGTCCCTGATGTGACGATGAAGAGATATTGAACCATGATGTTCATATCTAAGTACAATAAGCACATCATTGTACTTGGTCTAATGTACTAGGACGGACATCTTGTCTGCTGTGAATGGTATAGCTCGACACAGCATCGCGCTAACACGCTGCCATCGAAATGGCATAAAAGACATTTTCCCATTACCTTAAGGTAACTGTGGATGAGGGCTTGTCTTATCCCATTTGCGCCATCGAGTGTACCTACCCCCTTCGGTACTCGAATTAACGCAACCCTTTTTCGGTTATACCGATGCCGGTTACTTATCAGACCCGCATAAGTGATATTCCTAACATGGTCTGTCTTTACCATTAGGAATAAGGCAATATCTTGGAGGTCTTGGAATGACTCCAAACGAATCACTCTGATCTACTCGTGCTCTATGAGACGACTAGAGAGTGTATATGGCTTCGAGCTCGTATTAGCCATATTTGAATTACATATTCTCTGTCTCACGATCCAGATAAAACACTTGTCTTATTTGAGGAGAACTTGTTGTTATCGATCAAGAGAGACATGACTAGATTATGCTATTTAACATTTCTTGCCGAAATAAATCTTCACATATGAAGTTTTAAGAGCATCCAGTTGAATGCTCGTTCTATTCCACGTTAGATTTTCTTGCATCCAGTCGTGTGCAAGTAAATGAGGCATCTAGTCGAATGCTCGTTCTCTTTCTTGGAATATGAAATCCTTGCACCCTGTCGTGTGCAAGTGAGGGGGAGCATCCAGGTGAATGCTTATTGCACTAATTACTACTTAGTCGAAATCCTCGCACCCTGTCGTGTGCAAGTGAGGGGGAGCATCCAGTCGCATGCTCGTGTACTCTTTTTGTCCTTAGACCAAGGTTTTTTTTCCCACTGGGTTTTCCTTGGCAAGGTTTTTAGCGAGACACGTTCCCATTATATCTCACTTAAGATTGCCGAAATTAGGGGGAGTATCCTGTTGTATATTTCTTACCACTGTGTACTCTTTTATCCTTCGACTAGAGGTTTTTCCCACTGGGTTTACTCTAGCAAGGTTTTGATGAGACACCTGTTTTGTGGTTGATCTCCTACTACTACCACTGTTGCACTCTTTTTCCTTCGATCAGAGATTTTCCCATTGGGTTTGCTCTGCCAAAGTTTTGATGAGACACACTGTTTTGTGGTTAGTTACTTACATGATATTTCGGCCTATATCATTCGGCTACACAGTTTCTCCTAGGTACCGGTTTTGTCCCACACTGGGTTTTCCGGCCCTAAGGTTTTTATGTGTTTAGCACTGCGAATGAACTCGACTCAGATCGACTGCATGAAGACGAAGAATTTAAGACGTCCAAAGGGGGAGTGTTGCAAGATATTATTGGACTATTGGGCTTGTACTTTATGGGCCCAAGTGGGCTTGTAACCCTACCCCTCTATCTATATAAAGAGGGTTAGAGGTCTTCTATTTGATGATTCATTCATACATTATGATTAATAAAGTCTCCCTTATTGTTGTCTCTCATACCTCTCTCTATATCTATACATATCTCTCTCTATATATATAACGAGCTAATATGTCACACAACAATATCCATATTATCTATCTGTTTCTGTGTCTTCTTATTTATTTTATCAAAAAAAAATTCTAAAAAACTTAAAAAAAATTATACACTTACTATAATACATGTATCAATACATTCCAATAATTATTTTAAAAATAAAATCCACACGCAATTTATTTTGAAATAAATGTATAAATTAATGTAAATTAAACATTAAATCTTAGAAAAATTGTCTAAAACAATATTGTGTCCAAATGTTTTAAAATTTGAATATAATATAATATAAAAGTTTATAAATTTACAAAATAAGTTATGAAAATTTAAAATTTGAGTAAAAATAAGCAATGTGAAGGGCTAGATAAGATTTGGACGGCAAATGCCGACATTGACACAAAAAATCTCATCCAGTATCTATTGAATTTTCATTTTCAACCATAATTACACCCATCCATCACAACATATAATGGTATATTTAATAGTTCGGATTAGTGTATTAGTCTTCTTTATTTGTTACATCAGATGCTTCTACCAATCCAACAATTCAGATTTTATAGCAGAAGCTGCTAAAAAGAGTTTACCGCAACATGCTCTTTACGGAAAAATGGTACATTTTCTAAAAATTGGTTTTCAGAAAAAAAAACAACATAAATCGAGCTTCGGTAAGAAGCTCTCACATCAACAAGAGTTTTTTCATTTCCGGTTTTACCGACTAATATTCGCAAGTCTACCAATTCCTACATCAAATACACATCTCTTTGATAAAAGTATATCCAGTCATCCTATTGTACTAGTTTGTTATAGAAGAGAACTACTCTACAATTTACCCAAGTTCAGTAACCACCTCAACAATATGCTAACTAACAAGCCAACTGTTCAAATATACGTATTAAAATATGCTAACTAACAAGCCAACTGTTCAAATATACGTATTAAATTCAGCAAACAAAGAGGCTTTGAAACCATGACAAGCTGTCTTCTAAATAATACTCCTAATGAAATATAATACCAGCAACTGTATATCTCAAAGAGTCACAGATGGCTGTCTCATATCAGAAAGAAACTATAGCATTGCCATTCATTATTCGAAACCTGTTTTCGAAACTAAAGTTCTTTTATACAACTCAGTTATAGATCAATTGCCAATAAAGTCTGCAATATAACATTACCATCCTCATAAGCCAGATGAAATAATAGAGTTCAAATAACACAGATAGCATTGTCATTCAAAGGACACACTAATATGACAAGGGTGAAGGCCAGCAGCATGCTTTAAAAACAAGTATTATGTGTACCTAAAATCCCACTCATCACCAATTCATCACACCAGCTCAAGCTCTTTAAATTTTTTTTTTGCTTTTTCAGTAGTAATAATTTAAAGCATTTGGTGAACAAAGAGAATCAAGATTATACACTCAAAAAATTTAAATCGACAAAAGGGTAGTTTATATCTAACTCGGCAGAAAACATCAGCCGGAGCAAGACTAAGATGTACACATGAAAACGATGTAGAGGCTACTGCTATATGATAGAATAAATCAAAAAACTGGAGCCTTTCATTAAGCATGCATCATAATTCCTAAATGTATCCATCTTTCCTTCCTATGGGGGCATTAATAATCTTAACTACTCACTATCAAACTGGTCCCAACAGCAAAAAACTGGGAATTGGCAAAGGCATAAATAAAACCAGTGTTTAAGATCATTTTTTAAATAAGCAATACTATAGAAAGGATAAACAATAACCTTATTCTGAATTTCCTTTGCTTCAAGTTTTTAAACGAACACATTTAGAACAAAACAAGGATAAATGTTGAAGGGTATACAGCTCTCGCAAAGCATACAACAGATAAGAAGGCATACAAAATTCTTCACTACAATATTTACATATTTAGAACTAAATAACAAAGCATAAAGTACTTGAAATCATAGCTCTTACAACATATATGTCACAGCAGAATCAATTGCACCTCTAAAGCATATAACTGAACCAAAGACAACGAGCAGAAGCATTCCATTCATTCCATCAGTCCAACTCGAAGGGAAGAATTTCACAGGTGCATTCGCAAGACAAAGCATAAGCACCCTTGGAAAAAAACTGCGTTATCGTAGACTCTGAATATGGCAGGAAAAAACCAATCTATCTTCTCAGTCAAATGCTATTTCCCTGAAAAAATGAACATCTCAATAAATTAAGGAGGGTGATCGAAATAGTTCAAGTAAGAAAGGTAGAGTAAATAATTACTTATCTCTAAGAATAACTCTAATCCATCCATTAAAAAGTTCACAGTCGTAAAAAAAATTGATAGAGCTAGAACCAATTTACATAAAACCACTACATTAGTAGACAGGATAAACAAACACAAAAACAGTATCTTAAGCAAAAGATAGCCAAATTCCATATCACCATAAACAAAGCAATCACATAGGTCATATAAATCAGGAAAATCATCAATTTACTCATTTACAACTATATAGGAGATATTCATGAGTTTTATTCCGCCTCATACAAACTCTAAATCCTAATTTAACATAGCATGATTTAACACTCAAGAGTAACCCATGGGAATGAGGCTACAAATGCCATTTCCAGGATAAAAAAATGATAAGGAACTTGAAAACAGAGCAGCTATACAATCATCAAAACTCATGTGTCTAAAATTTAGATCCGTGTAGCTTCGTTCAAACAAAAACTAGATTCTTGCAATAAGCCAAAGAAAACGTTAGATTCAGTGGCGAATTCAGAGGGTGTTGTTCTGTTCTAATTTTATGAGACTATAAATAACTACCAAATAAGTTAATTCTATTACAATTCAAATTTCAGCTTACCCGAGCATATCTGGTAACAAACTCAGAACGTATTCATCTCACAGAAATAATTTTAGACTCACGGAATAAGCCAACAGAAAATTGATAGGATCACAAAATAGACAATGGCTGATCCAATAAGTTAAATGGCGGTCGATGAATTTTTTAAAGTGTGGATGAATAATTACCAAATAAATTAACCACATAAATAGTTTTCTACAAACGGCACTAATAAAACTTACACCCCCTTCCATTACAATCCTAAAGCTACCTCGGTAACAGCTCTAAACATCTTCATCTGAAGGGGAAACTTTCGCCTTTACCAACATCTTGACTGTTTCATCTGAAGGGGAAACTTACACCCCCGAAAGGCACGTTCCATGACTGTTGCATAATATAAACTGGTGGATTCCATAACAGTTGTACTGATTTCATTTTGGTTAACAGTAATTAAACTACGTACTTATATAATTCTGTAATACTGACCCTACTCTAACTTTACTTAGTTTCCATTACAAATTCAAAAGCTACCTTAGTAACAACTAGTCGAAACTTATGTGGCAGCAGGCTCGGAATGAACACAACCCTAGGAAAACGACAAAACATAGTATCCATTTAAGCATAGCATCACTCAAACTAAATCTTTTTTGCAAATAAGTTTAAATTCACAAACAGTAATCAACGATTCAAAATGATAGACATACAAATGAACATATGTACAGATGGTATAACAATGGCACGTTTTTTAAAAGTGAGTTAATGTCCTTTCTCTCAAGAGTCGATAACTAGGTACAAACTTAACTATGTACACACATAATTTCATAATTACACTGATTTTCATTACAATTCAAAATCTAGCTCCATACAACTTTGACAAGGTAATTAATACTCAATTCGTCCCAAAATTTAGTCACACTTCATTTTTCTCTTCTCGCAAATTATAGTCACATTTTTGTTTACGAGGCGGTAGTTATCATTGTATTTCCATATATACCCATATTAATGAGCATTCACAACATTCAAAGGGTACATTAGTAAAATTGTAAGCATATTTAACAAGCTAATCTAAAGGCAATCAGAATTCAATAGATATAACTTGCTAGTAAACACAAAAAACAACTTTTAAATCCAAAAGAAACCAAAATCTACCTCAACAGCAGGCTCAGAAAGAGTTCATCTCGAGACAATAAGTCCTTCTCTTAACCAACATACTCGCCGCCATCCCAAACGGCTCCTCAAACGCCCCCTCGACCCACTCCCCCTCCCTCTCCTCCCTCTTCCCCGCCCCCACCTCACTCGGCCTTATCGCTACAAGCGTCGCCCCCTTCAACACCGTCCCGTCCCCAAGCTCCAACACCGGCGCGTACCAAAGCCTCATGTTCAACGCAGGCACAAGAGTCCTCTTCGAGGCAGACGAGGCCGAAAGAGGCTTCACCCTAAGCTCCTCCAGCTGCTCCTTGTTCATACACAGCACCCCTTGACCGTCCGAATCAGTCAAAACTAAGCTGTTTAATGTTTTATGCTCGGCAATAATCTGTTGTAGCAGGTAATGCCGAGCAGAGGCAGCAATTAATGAACTAATCGTCCAAACCACACGGAGCTTTAATCCTCCGTTTGTGTAAAACGACTCCGGTATACTCCCATTATCATCATTACTACTTCCATTACCATTATTATCACCATTACCAATACCATTACCATTATTATTACCATTACTAACGATTTTCGAACTATTATTATTATTATTATTATTCTCGGAGATGGGATAAGTAACCGATGATGCACCTAGGATAACGCAACTATCCAAAGTGGACCCGAAGCGTGCCTTCCACCGTAAGAAAACCCCGTCCTCCACCCCGAGCTCCCCGCTCGGGAGCTCAATCCTCAGAAACTTCAACTCGTTGAAGTTTCTGAGGACCTGTGTGGGGGAATGATGGGTCACTCCCCCACCAGTTTCCTCGGAGACTGTCCCAACCGCCCTGCGAGGGATGAGGAGGTGGAGGGGCTTGAGGAGGGGTTTGAAGAGGGAAGTCACAACGAGGCGGAAGAGGGAGGAGAGGGGATTGGTTGACGAGCGGGGGGTTTTTATAGAGGGGGAAGGGGTGTCGTCATCGTCATCGGAGATAACGCAATCGACTTTGAGGAGGAGGGAGTGAACTTGAGGGACTAAATAGCGGAAACGGCGGGAGACGGAAGAGATTCGGCCGAGGGACTTGACGTCTGCTGTTAGGTTTAGGATTATGAGCACGATCGAGTCCGGGATGAAATCGAAGTAGTCCGGTAACGGAGTTGGTTCCGGTGAGACACGTGTCATAGTTAGAGATGACATTTTTGTATGGATCTGATGAAATGAGATATGTATCTATGTGTGTGTTTGTGTGTGTGTGGATTGTAGAGAGAGAGAGAGAGAGAGAGAGAGAGGTGGGAAGGGAATGGAGGGAAGTGTGATGGATGGTATTTTATTTGTGAATTTTATGGGTGTGAAATTCGTGTTTATGGATTTCTCACATTTGTGTTGCGTTGGAATATTTTCAACCATAAAATCATAAATTATTTACAGATACTGTTGGTATTTATTTTGATGTACTATGCAGAAAGATTGCACATACTTGTTGAATTAGCCTGTACTTACTGCTGGGGTTGGGTCCCGTCCCGCTTCGGTTCGGTTTTTGACAAAATAGAAACCGAATATATTTTTCGGTTTCGATCTTTTATTTTTTAGATCGAACCGGATCGGGTTTTTTCGGTCCGGTTTTGGATTTTTTCGGTTTTATTTTTGGTTTTTCGGTTTTTTTCGGTTTGATTTTATTGTAAACCGAAATCGATCCGAAAAAGTTTCGGTTTTTCAGTTTCGCTATTTTTCAATTCTGTTCGATTTTTCCGGGTTTGGCCGTCCTACTTCCTGCTTTCCTTATTTAACGACTTTCCTTATTAATTGATACATTTGGAGTGCAAATCTTATATGCATGTTATTAATCATTTTTCGTGTCATCTTGCTTATGTTATCTTAATTTTTTTTTAAAAAACTTAAAAAAAATTATACAATTACTATAATACATGTATCAATACATGTATCAATACATTTCAATAATTATTTTTATAAGAAAATCCACACGTAATTTATTTTGGAATAAATGTATAAATTAGTGTAAATTAAACATTAAATCTTAGAAAAATTCTCTAAAACAATATTATCTCCAAATGTTTTAAAATTTAAATACACTATAATATAAAAGATTATAAATTTGCTGAACAAAAATTTAAAATTTGAGTAAAAATAAGAAAGGAGACACAAAATGAGATAAAGAATATGGATATAGATTTGGACTACTTATTAACACATGATTGGCCTACGACATTGGCAATGAAGTTTTTAAGTGACATTTATGAAATGAAAAACCATTTTATTGGTATATATTATATGTTAATGTCATATATATCATACCCATCTTGAATTTCCCATGTACCAAATAAATTTAAAATTATCATGACCATCTCTTATGATGATAATTAAATTTTTAATGGGGTAACAAAATCAAATATTCTGAAAATAACAATATAAAAGAAAACTAAACATAAAAATCTAAACATAAAACGGAGCATATACTAGTAAATTAATTTGTGCACTTTTGTACTACTGTTAGTCTGTTAGGCCTCGTTTGGTTGTATCATTAGTATATCGGGATTAGACTACTAATCTCGTGGACCCCACAAATGTTATGTTTGGCAAAACATTAGACCAGAGACTAGTTATCCGGTCCGGATTAGAAATGATGATAAAAATGTGTATTTTCAATACCATATAGACGGTGGTATTAAGAATAGTGCAATCTCGGATGTATTACTTATCCAGACTTATTTTCAATTCACATTCATATTACTACCGGATTGTTAATTTGCAGATTACTAATTCCGCAACCAAATCTTATAGTATTACTCATCAAGCTCCATGAATTGAGATTAAATATAGGTCACCAGCTATACACCTGTAGAAAGGACAAATTAGTAGTAACTTAATTCTAGCTTAAATTGAGAGCCGTAAGCAAGAAAAGTTTATAATGTTAGCAATCAAAAAACAATTAAAAAAAAAAAGCTTAAAAATGTACCCAAGAAAAAGCATAAAATATTCGGAGCATGATATTCTTACATTTGGCTCAACACGGATTACTTAGTGACAAATTTCATTTTTCAATCCCAAACCTTGCCTTAGCTACTCATTTAATGCCTTCGTATGAGAAATTCATGAAATTCGTAGAAGTAAATATCATTAAATGCTGGATAATTTCACACCCAAAAAATTTATTAAATGTAATTTTAGTTACCATCTAGTCCATTCCTACAACTTTTGTCAAATTGTTGATAAATTCATACAATTACATGCAAAATTTCTTATTTCACGGCAGTCCGGGAATAAACTAGACAGACTTCATTTTGGAAAAATTTTATGAAAAAATAGATTTTTCTATGTATTTTGATCAAAACCTTTAAATTTTAGTATTTAAGCCCCAATTTCACCTCATTTCGTAAAATATGTATAAAAAAATTTATATAGTAAATATACCCCCATTTCGCAATCATGTTTCCATTACTGACGGCAGTTTTCTTTACTTAAGAATACCGTGATCACAACTCTTACCGTCTTATTTACAGAAAATCTAATAACGAATTCACAAAAACACGAGAGAAATGAATGTTTTTATGATTACTACATAGGATGTGTATTTTTTTTTCTTTTTCGAAACAAATGAGCACACATGTATAGACTGTCACCCAGGCCATACCCATACGTAACCCACCTCGAAAAAGAGCATGCTATTTACTACTACATTTGAAAAATAAAATACTATAATATACAATTTAATTTATAAACATTTACTATATATATTAATGTATCAATGCGTGATTGTCCCCCTAGGAATCATTCAAGGGGCATGTGCAATAGGAACAGAGCTAGATTAGATCTGAGAAATACACATTTCATAATTAATTTCATATATATATATATATACTCATAAGTCATAACAATGAGTAGTTTTCCACACGATGGATTATATGGACCATGTGTTATTGTTTCATTAACATAAGTGAAAGTTATTTAATTTTTTACATAATAAATTAAATTATTAGTCAAGCAAAGCATACTAGACCGTGCAATCCGTACATAAAATGTGGATACACAACAACATCTGATATTAATTAGATTGTCTCACGTTCGTTTTTGGTCAACAAGAGATGCTTTTGGAATTTGTTCCTTTGGTGATCCACATACATTTTTTTCAACATTTTCTTAGAAATTAAGTTTTCGTTTTACAATAAATCTATGCTAATACTAGCCTAGCTTATTAACTGTACACACTAATTTATATCGACTTATAACCGGATTGCTAGAAACCAAAACCATATACTGTATATATGTGTTTCAATTTACTTCCCCGCAATCGAAATACATATATGAAAAGTTTTTGCAAATTTGTCATTTCGACAATTTAGTCATGAAAAATTAGCATCTTAAAAAGCATGTTTTTCGATTGCAAACAAGTAAATTTGAAACGGATTTAAGGTAGTTGTGTTAACTATTTGTGTCAATTGCTAAAAAAAGGTATACATGGGTTGTATCGATTACATCATACGCTATAAAATGTCTAGAGACGGTTAGTTTTATAACGAGCTATTTAGTGACAGATTTGGTGACAGTATTTGATCGTCAATATCACTCAACTGTAATGCTAACAAATGTTGCTGCTTTGCGTAAAATGCATGGTACTCCATGTATTGGCTCTTATCTATGGACAGCAACATCATATTGGCTTTAATTGTCAAGCTTTTCAACTGTTTTTGGAGCTAATAGCTTAGTAGTTAAGGTATTTAGCAAATAGATTTAAATTCACCATGATGTCCCCTTTCATTTTCTTTTATAACCTCTCAAAATTTAAAATTATAATTCTTTAATCGTATATGTTTACCTTTTTTACCCCTAAATGCAGAGAAAGCTTGCTACGTTTGATATTTTTGTTACTACACAAACATAGCTGTTTTACACTGCAAAGGGAAAATAAATGATTTGCCATTTTAAATATTTATTTAAAGGGGGTGAATTAGGCGCTACTTATTTATTAAAATATATTCTAGGCATCCTCATATTAATGACCGTTATAATAAATTTAGACATCACGTATTTATATACATCATCAATTTGACAAATTTTTACATATATGACATTGACATCTTTACTCAAAATTCTAGATTCGCCCATTCTTCTAGTCATCCTCATTTCCGTCTTAAATCCGAAAGGGTAGGCTTGTGACAACTAAAAGACCATAAGTTATGGGCAGTAAAATCTTGTTTGGTTATGGTCCCTAACGTTAAAATGGATATTTTTTTAATTAATTTAGAACTAACCAACTACTATTATTCATCAAGACACATAGCAGGAGAAAGTAGAGAATGTTAGGTTTAAATGTGTCCGTTTTTGTCGAGCTCAATGTATTTAATAGTCCTTCATCGTCTTTATTTTTTGTCCTCAACGGTTAGTATCGTATTTGTATCGGAGTTACAGGTTATGCTAGCATGGGAGCATAGCCCATGCAAACAAACTTGTTTATTTCATTATGAATAAAATGCACAGAGCATGAGAAACTAGGAATTCTTAAGGTAAGTTACAAATTGATGTATGATTTTCTCTCTATAGCTTATGTAGGTTTGTATATTTAACGTTTTTAAGATGGTGCTTGCTAGCAATTTACGTTATTTGTTCTTCTAAAATATGTATATGTATATATATATTGCAACAATAATTGTTGAAATTTTGAGCATGTGACTGGAAGTGTATTTTCCAACCAAACACATGAGACTTACGTGGTATAATTAGATAAGATAAAAGTGGATGATCAGTTTTAGTATGTCTTATATTTATACTCTTTACCTATTAGAGACGTTCACAAAAATTCGTTTTTCTGTTACCTAGCTAGCTATTTAAGTATATATTTTGCTTTATAGGAGTACAAAAGCATATTTGTTAATGATCCATTATCTCCTCGTAAGGCACCAAACCTAGAGTATTTGGAGACAAATTTGCCTAATTATAATTTACTAAGCCACATCATTCATCAAAAGAAAAGAGCATTTTCTAGTGTTTAAATTAATTCAACTATAAACAACGGGTTAATGCAATAATGAAGTTCCAGCTAGATCCACTCATGGTGCCTAACAATAATGTTCCAAATACTTTCATCTCTCTTTTACTTTGAAGCTCCGTTAGCCTAATTAAGATCCGTTGATATGGTCACTGCAAAATAATGTCGATCTAGTGAGTGTTAAAAACTGTATCAAAGATATCTGTCACTATTTCAAAATATTATCATAAAACTGTCACTATTTCAAAAGGCCGTAACAAAAGCTGCAGTTAATAAGCTCGTAAAAAAAAAGCTGTTACAATTCCTGTCACTGTTTTAAAAAATAAACTGTAGGGTATGATTTGGTACCTACTAAAAGCTTAGTATGATAATGTCTTCACCATGTCTCCTTCGACATTGCCAGCAACCCTAAATACGTGCACAAAAGTTGCCACTTATAAATACATAATATATAAAACATGAAAAGCCTTCCTTTATATGAAAATCGCGCGACAAAAAGAGCATTTGAAGTAGTAGAAATATTTAATCAACAACTATAAAGTATAAACGGTTTGCTTACTTTTGTTTCTCAACGATGTCGGCAGCTACATATATGCATTTTCAAGAATATGGTCCCGTTTGAAAACAGGCCACGTCGAAGTTAGAATAATAGAAGAGTTGGAGCGATGGTAATTTACTACTCCCTCTGTTCTCAATTAACTGTCCTCTACGAAATTACGTGCAATTTTGATCGACTTATAACTTATATCAAAATTGTCGAAATGAAAAATTTCAAAACTAAATCATATAATTTAATGTTAGAACTATATGATTGATCTTAGATAATTATGATGTAACAGACACAAATGAATTCCCTATTCACTTATAGAAACAGATAGGAATTGTTTAGTTGTCAGGACAAACGTAAACTTGTATAACAGTTCATGAAATTTTTAATCAACATTCAATGATGAATAGATAAACCTTCATAACATTTTTTTATATAAACAGTCAACATACATGTAGGAAACTATCCCTTTCATCACTATGTATAAGCTTTCAAGCCAAACAAAAGACGCCATTTGAGAATCGACAATATGATTAAAGTATTTAACTGAAGTTTTGAAATTATTGATACTTTGGTTGGTGGATGAAGGTTAGGTTCACTTTCAATCCTATAGACATCTATATTTCTCAAGCATTTGATCCACCAAAAGAATAAAGAGCACATAGATTCCAACTTGATTATATAGCTGAATGAAACTGCATTTTCATTAACTTTTTAGTTTTTCATTTTGAAGTTTTTTTTTTGGCTCACTTTTCCATCAAATGAACTCAAACCACCACTGAGAGAAAAACAATCCCCTCTTTTCTCCTTTATCATTAAGAAGCTTATGATTCGAGGGCCGATAAAGTTACTACTTTCGGGCTTGCTTGACTTCAGTTTTTTAAGCAAATAAGCTGGCTTATTACAGCTGAAAAAGAAGAAGTTAAATTCATCCAGCTTTAAACTACTAACCTTGTAGGTTTTCCTAGGATAAAACGACGTTTTCCAGCTGGTTAACCAAATATGGCGTAACTTATACAACAAAAGAAGAGATCAAAAGGTGCAGCCAACCAAGCCTTTAAACAGAATAAACTTAAGAAGACATGAAAAAAGCATTAAAACCAAGAAAATTCCTTGAAGCAGTTTTATTTCTCATATATTATTGCGGTATATAAAGTGCTCATTTTGCTAGACGCAAAGTTATTATAACTTGATGCAAACACATTGGGAAAAGAAATCCCAAATTATATAATGCAAACTTGAGAAAAGTACAGTCTTAGTTCAAATCCTTGCCACATCGATCACACGTATCAGAGGGTGGTGGAGAGGCCTTTACCGGTTTCTCTTTCTGCATCTTCGGTAAATCAATTTCCAAAACTTCATGAAGTGCCTTTGATCCTTCTTCAAGTTCATCTAGGCTGAAATAGAAAATTGATGTATAAAAGTGAATCAAGGTTGTAACTAGACCAATAAAGTGTATAGACTTTTGTGTTGCCACTTGGCCCATTTTGTACTTATACTCTTAACTCAAAAGTGCCTGTAGGTTTTTTGAGTAATTAAGTTGGACTAAAAATTAAAATCAGTAGATATTAGACATAAGTAGAATCATAACGCAGTCGACAGAATTAATGGGTTTAAGAAACAACCAATCAGATTTTGATACAAAACGTATTAGCCAACTTTAATCAGAATAACAAGCAAGAAGACGACAGGCTAATCAATGTGGAGACTTTTACATGAAAATCTAGTTACATCTCCAATTAAGATTTATAACTTGGCCATCCATAAAGGTACGACATCATTTTGGTATATGCTTGAATGGATTTACAATCTTAGACTTTCTCGATTTTGTAAATCGTAAAATCTAACATGTTTACTGTTGCAACAACCTACTTTACTTGATGACGGTTTTGCACGATTCCGTAAAAAGTCACGGTAAAATATGACAACTCTACCCTGATTTTGAAAGGAAATAGTTTAATGATATCAATTCGTCCCGTTCATTTAGACGGAAGTGTACATAATAGTCATTAAGATAATAGGTTGGTCGACAATTTTAAAAACAAGTTAGATAATTATGCAAAATTGAAAAAAGGTATAAGATTGGTGTAATGAACATTTAAAATCTCTATTATATTGACATGCATAAAGCCAAAAACTAAACATAAAATTCTTTTTTTGCAGTTACCTCATACAGAGGGGAGGAGTGAGTCGAATTATGGTATCATGGGTCGGTTTTGCTAAAACTCCTCTATCCTTCAACTTTATGCATAGATCATAAGCAGATACAGGGTTTAAGTTTTCACTGTTGAGTTCCACAGCATTGAATAATCCTCTTCCCCTCACTTCTTTTATGATGTTAGGGAATGTTTGCTGAATTTTTGTAAGCTTTTGCCTGAGCTCCTCTCCCATTTGAGCAGATCTAAATTTGTTGTGAACACAACAGAAGATTAAAGTTAGAACTAAAAAGATACATAATTGATACCGGTCTAATTTATGAATTAGAGATCTGAAACATCAGCTAGAGATGTGCAGCTGAAAGCAAAAAGGGGAGCAAAAATGAATTTGAATGAAACCATGACAAAAAAGAAAATAAAATGAACCGATTTTCTTCTAAATAAGAAGGAATTAAGTTGATACCTTTCAGCAAGGCCCTCATCACTAAGGACCTGTAATGACGCAATTGCAACTGCACTTGCTAAAGGATTTCCTCCAAAAGTGCTGGAAATGGAATGAAATAATATGTTACTCAAGCAAACCAATCAATTATATGCCAACACAAAAGAATGGAGAAAGGATAACAAACAAAGCACAACAATCTAAAAGGAGAAAAATATCAAAAACTTTGAAATTAAGAGTGGAATAAAATATTTATAAGTGAGGACCTTCCGTGCTCCCCTGGTCGAATACAAAGCATAACATCTTTGTCTGCAAGTACTGCACTGACTGGGATCACTCCTCCTCCCAATGCTTTTCCTAGTATCTGTATATGTATGAAAGTATGTGTGTAAACTTCAAAGATATTACTTCGAAAACCAGTTACACCACACTGAATATTTCACAATTCTACGTATAAGGTGCAAGTGAAGAACAGACGTGGTCAACAGTGCGTGTGTGTGCGCGTGTGCGAGTGGGCGTGTGAGAGGGAGGGAGTGTGTGTCTGTTTTTGTGTGTGTGTGTGAGAGAGAGAGAGGCTTACAACGACGTCAGGCCGAACTTCTTCCCAATCACAAGCTAGCATTCTTCCTGTCCTAGCTAATCCAGTCTGTATCTCATCAGCAATCATAAGGATATTATACTTCGAGCATAGACCTCTCACGGCCTTTAGATAGCCATCTGGAGGGATAATCACCTACAAAAATAATAAACAAACAGCAAGAACGAGAATCAAGGTTCAAAAGAAGCACCATTTATAGTGTATAGTTGTATGCATTTTAGTTCCTTGTCTCCCTCTCTGACATAAAAAAATGTTTGTTACTTTATTTCTCAAAAAACACTATAGATAGACAAACACCATGCTTCGAAATGAGGATATAGTTAACTAAAAATAAGAAGGAAAAGGAAAAGCACTTATGGTATTGCTTTTCTACGACTCCGACATTATATAATTTTCTCATTATTGACTATCCTATAACCCAGATACTACAGTTATTGATTGGTTCCAAAAGTCACATACCCCAGCCTCTCCTTGGATAGGCTCAAATAAAAATCCAGCTATTCGGTCTCCATGTTCTGCAAACCAGATCATGACAATAAAAGTAATCACCATGTACTCTAGTATAAAAATAGGATAAGGAACATATGTTAAAAAATATGCTCTTAAAAAAAAAACATGTTCAAGACACATACCTCTAAAAATCTTTTCAAGAGCAACTTCATCACCAAATTTTACTTTAAGGTGACCAGGTAACAAGGGCCCAAAACCACGTGTAGCTTCATTATCACAGCTCATAGATATAACACCCAAAGTACGACCATGAAAGCAGCCACAACATGAAACAATCAGAGCCTGCAGAAGGCATAGTTGGAAAATAAAAAATCTCTCAGAAGATAGCAAAAAAACCTAAACTACTACTATCCAACTAATTAAATCGTACTTCTGAGGGCAATTGAATTGTAAGAGAAATATAGTTTCAATTACATTTGCAAACCTATATACCAAAGTTTTGTAGGACCTAATTCAGTTTTGATTTCTGCAGCTGCAAGTGTTTATTTTGTTACGAAGGACAAGAAATTTCAATCTTCCACTTATTTTTATAATATAATTGTTAAAAACAACTTACCTCATCTTTTGAGATCTTTTTCTTCTCATAACCCCATTTCCTAGCTAATTTTAAAGCTGTCTCAACACCTTCAGCACCTGTGTTCATAGGTAAGACCATTTCGTATCCAAACATGCTGGTTAAATGCTCCGCAAATGACGGGAATTTGTCATTATAAAAGGCTCTGGAGCTAAGGGTCAAGCTTTCCGCTTGGTCTACCAATGCTTTCAGAATTTTCGGATGACAATGCCCCTGTAGGGAGAAAATGAATATCTTTCAGTCATAAATAAAAACACTTGGTTAAAAAAAAGTGAATATATTTTAGTCATTTGCTCATCTGAAAATAAATGTTCTGTATCGAAACTTGAAAAAATCAAATAGATAAAATCTGTAACATGACTAAGTTAAAGGATTGATTACAGTTTCGTACATTAATGTATCCACAGATTCTGGTTGTGCATACTAACATACAGAAATGAGCAATTGGTACACGGACATTACATTTCTCCACATTTGTAATACCACATAGTGTAGCAAATCGAAGGAAAAGAAATTTTAGGTTAGGGTATAAATCGTTAGGAAGAAAAATATCATACACTATTCCAACATTTTTTCCAATTTTTCTACAGTATGCTTAATTAATTCCTAATTTATGTTCTTTTCCTTCTATACTATTCCCCGACTTATGGCTTTTACATGGTTTACTAAAATCTACCGGAAATGTAATGTTAAACACTAACTGCGACACTCTGTTATTTAGTATACAAAATCAAACACCGGTGATATGTTAGGTATACACTATATTTTCCCCAAACTCTAATGAATCTGCTGTTTATTGGCACCTGATTCACTGCAGAATAAGCCGAGAGGAAATCAAGGTACTTGTTGCCTTCTGGATCCCATATAGATGACCCTTTTGCTTGAGCGAATACAATTGGAATAGGGTGGTAGCTGCAATTACGCAAGATAACTGGTTATTTGACCAAATAGTTAGCCAGTAAAAAGTTCACCTTAACAAATGATGAATTTATAAGCGGTGTATGCTTGTCCTTTTTCCGTTTTGAGAAATGAGAAACCATAAATAACTCACGAGAACAAAAGGGACGGATCTTTTTTTTTTTTTTATATAATTAGAGATGAAATTTTTAAAACAAATACGTTGTTGGCTGTCTTAAAACTTTAGGAACTTAAGAGAGATACACCTACACAGAGTGACATTGGCTTCTCTTATTAAAAACAATTTTGACTTCATAAAGTGCAATTCATGTACGGATTTGGCACACAAAAACAGGGGCTATTATATAATAAGCGGGCACCAAACACAAATAGTTCAAGTATCGTAACTTCTAAGTTAAATTCCCTAGTTTTTTAAATTTAAAAGAAAGCTACATGACTCAAGCTTACGTTAAATACAAAAGGGAATTTGCTTAGTAGGCGAGCATAAATGTGTATGACGGTAGTATGCAAAATTAGCAGAAAGACTTGAGCTAAAATCTCCAGCCATTTAAGCACTAGTTTAAGTATGACGATAAGTGATATTACTCACATCGAGCACACATAACATAGGATGAGTACAGTGTAACGATACGTCTAGACTTAAATCAACGAGTATCATTATACAGTTTGCCACAAAGTAATAAAAGATTCATTTGCAATGCGACCTTCAACCCACCTAAATTTTTATATTCACCAGAAGTAAATTTCAGTATTACTAACAAAGCTTTTTCAAATAAAGCAGCACTTCAAAAAATAAATAGTAGTAAGAAAATTGAAAACTCTGTTAGCTCCACACTGTTGTTTGTTTTAAAGTACCGCAACTTATTCAAAGGAATAATCTTTTTGCACTTTGCCTCTTGATGATCATCTAACATCATTTATTTTACTTAATTAAAATAGTGAAACATAGAGATATACTGTAAAGCAGAACAACCTTCTGAACATTCTGAAGTTTGATTCAATAGCAAATGAATAAATATCAGCTTGTCAAAGTAAGAAAATAAAAGAAACCGAGGCCACAAGAGCTTGTTCATTGTATGTGCAAATCTCTGTAATTCCTGAAATTTCGTATTTGATTGTTTCCACTCCTCTGTAAATTAGTCCAAAATCACACCCACAACTCTTGGATCATCACATAAAGTTTATCCACTTACCAGTTCTTTCTTGTAAGTATGAAGAGTTCTTATGCATTAACTTCACTATTTTGGCAAGGATAATATTTCTCTAAGGTTGTCGGATTTCCTACAACCCTTCCGTATTTCATATAATGATTGATAAACTATGATATATATTTAATTTCTCAGGTCTCTATCATTTCTTTTAGCATACTAATTAATCCGTATTAGTTTGGAAAAAGTTAAAAATTAAGACTAGATAAAATACTTGATCATATAAGAAAATCACCAAAAAAAACAAAAAAAAAACTCAAATTTTTTAACATTTTAGTCAGTGGTACATGAATTTGTTATAATTTTTCATGAGGTATAATATAATACGATACTGATTTTTGCAAGTTCGGTAATTCGTAAGATTACTAATATCAACAGGTTACGAGATTCATTTCATCGACAAATAGTAGCTAAACATAAGATACTAAACATGAAAAGCTTCCACATACATAACAGAAATATTTAACTTCGCTACAAAGATTAAATATTTAACTTTGTAAGATTAGTAGATTACCAATATCAACAGGTTACGAAATTCATTTCATGTTATCGACAAATCGTAGCTAAACATAAAATACTAAACATGAAAGACAATAATTTAGCTTCCACATACATAACAGAAATATTTAACTTTGCTACAAAGATTAAATATTTAACATTGTAAGATTACTAATATCAACAGGTTACGAAATTCATTTCATTATATCGACAAATAGTAGTTAAACATGAAACGCAATAATTTAGCTTCCACATACATAACGAGTGGAGGAACTAGTAACACTCTAAAAGTGACTCCAACACCCCCATATTGATTAAAAAAACGATCTTTTACCATGTATCTTTTTTTTTATTATCAGTTTTAGCCTTTCGGCACCCCCATAATTACGAAAAAAAAACATTTCTAGTCCCGCCACCGTACATTACAGGTATATTTAACTTTGCTATAAAACTCAACAGTAAAAGGCAAACAATCATAAGTGTAAAACACACAACAGACATAGTTAACAATTAACATACAGTTACAAACACCAAAAAATAATGACAAAAAATATATATCTTAAAAATAAAATAAAAAATTACTTGTGGGCACTGCGTTGATACTCTAAATCAATAAGATGTTGAGAAGATTTTGAAGAAGAATAACCCATATTTGATTTCTCAGAAACAACTCCACTAAAACTCCTTTTTTGTAATAAAAATCTCTGTAAACCTCTTTTCCCTCCCATTAATAAACCCATCATAATTCAATATATATATCTCAGTTGGGTTATTTCTGTTAATTCAAGTGATCAACTTTCTTGTACAAAGTTTTTTAAAAATACCCAAAAAGCAAATATTGTGTTTCAAGTTTGTAAAACTCTTTTCTCTCTCACTTTTGGTTTTTTATTTTCAGCTTTGTTTGTTTGTGTTTAGCATCACGATACATTTCATTTCCCAATATATATATATACACAGTCATTAATCCATTATCCAAATAGCAAATATTATTAAAAAAAAAACATAAAATTAAATGCTATGGTAGAGTTTTGATATTTTCCATAATATCCTTTATTTCCATTGTATTAGATGAAACATTACCTTTTTTTTATGCATTATTAGTAATTCAATTTATAATTAATATTAATATCATTCTATCTATATGGTAACATTATCGTATATGTATCATAAAATTATTTTATGCATTTAATATATCCAAGTTATAAAATCTTTATAAATGAATTACTATATAAAAACTAATTTTATACCTAATTTGTTTTTTTTTTCTTTCTCTTTACATCATTTAGAATATTTTCTTCACATACACATGAATCAACATATGAGAGTTGAAAAAAATCAATAAAAATACTTTCTATTTATAGAAAGTTAGAGTGCCATATAAAATATTTAGATGTTTAACTGTGTGGATTTGGAATTGGCGGTTAAAATGAATGAGCAGTTGATCAAGTATATCGGTGCGAGCTTAGACACGGTGTTCAGTTTCACATGTGGTATAAAGTAAAATATGTAAAAAAAAAAACTCAATTTTTTATTAATATACTAATTAATTGAAAATTAATATATTAATTAATTGAAAATGAAGTTTACTTAAACACAACTTATTTTTAATTATAATTTTTTATTAATTAAACAATATCTTTAATGAGTAAAAGTTGCTTATAAATGTAATTAATATTGTTTAAAATCTGTTTTTCTGTATGTGTTATAAATGGAAAAAATTGTTTACATTTTTATGTATTTGGAAAAATCTTTTCATATTGTTTAAAGTGATTTTTTATATTATTATTTTTTAATTAATCGGGCATAAACAATAGGGGAAACACGAATAAGAGAACTAAAAAGGAGAACAAGGAAACGTTATATGCTACCGACCACAACCAACATGGTAAAAGTAGCATGTTAGTTCCGATAATGCTTCGGCAACCACATGCCACACCGATAAACATGATGCAAAGGAGGGGAAACTAGTGGGTTCGACTTAGCAATCTAGAAAATTGAACAATGATACAATGGACCATTATTAATTCCACGTTTCCAAATAAGCACATCTTGAGATGTAACGTTTGGAATTAACTATACGTGCAAGATTAAACAACCAATTTTACTATTTTAGCGTGTGGAGATGCCTTTTTTCGAACGTTCATAATCCACCTTCTAAAAAAGTGTTTTTCGATATACAAAAAAGAAGTTGTCTAATATGGAATTAAAGTTACCAAATAATACTAACTAGTTATGTCGATTGTATGGAAATCATTAACTAATAATAATGTTATAGTTATGTCGATCAAACGTGTAATTTATAAAAAAATTTCATCCTTATCATTACGAGGCATTTTAATGGTAAATAAATATGAATTCTAAAATGGTATTACAGCGGGTTATCGATGTTGGGCCTCACCTCCACCCGCTCATTATATCCGCTTGTTAGACCCTTGAAATGTCGGGACACGAACGAGGGGGAGTGTTAGAATTATATTACCCCACATTTTGATGTAATATCGATCAAGCCTGTGGTTTATAAAGAGTTTTCATCCTTATTAAAAAAAATATTGATTCTAAAAAATAATTTACTAATTTCACTGTATCAAATTACAAATCTATGAAAGTCAAGTATTATGCTTTAAAAATTTGCAAATAAGGTCATAAGCTGAGGATTATTTTGTTTTCTAGTAGCACAAAATAATGGAGACCAGACCACTGGTAGACGTGACCTTTTGTGAACTGGGACTACAATTTTGTAGCCAATGCTCTCTATACTGCAAATTCCTAAACATAAACCTTGATCCAAAAATTGAAATGCTAGATCTTCCGTTTTTTAAACTTGTTGTAAGCTACCAAATAACTAGTAGTACAAAAACGAAATACTTCATGACTTAATCTGTTTTTATCATTTTCATTTTAAGTTGAGAAACATAGTTTATGACAGAAGCAATCCCAATTTAGATTTTAAGTTGAAAGTTCTTAAATCTTTCTTTAAGTTGTGCAGTCAAGAATAATAAAAGAAGAAATATCTAATATTATCAATAGACAATACTTTCCTCAGATGCTAAATTAACCACAGCAATATATTTTCCAGAATGTTATTTCTTTGTATCTAGGTACTTCATGGCTTCTTTCACTTTAATCATCTAATCTAGATTATTGTTTCTGTTAGTTAACTGTCCATTTTGTTTCATTTGTTTGCGACTTGTGTTTGATTTGGCGCGTTTCTGATGGTCGCCTCTATAGTTTTATATTTGGTTTGTTTTTCACGTGTTTACCGATTAGGCCCCTAATCTGGCAACTATCTTTATCTGTATATACCATGTATATGTGCCGTTGGTTTGGTCACTTGGTGCTTTACAAATTGTAATGACCTGTAATCATTCAAGTTTCAAATGGCTGTTTCAGTTTTTTTAGGCTTCTGGTAAAGTTGACCAGATTAACTTGTTTTCTGTTTTGCTTATATTGGGCGTCTTTAAGTATGAGTTTTTCTGCTCTCTTTCCCGGAAAAAAATACGAAAAGCTTGAATTTGGCTAGACCCAAGATTATCTTGACCTCATGATTAGCTATATGTGAGAAAAGGCATCGAAACAATCTCTTAGTTTTAACAATGAATAAAATGAGATAGATTTGTAAAGGAATTTGGAAGGCTTAACTTTACAATACATTCGTTGAAGATGGGTCTTATCACTTATGTAGTCTTAGTCCTATATGCTCAAAGGTTTTTTTTGGGGTTGTTAAGCTTTGTTTGATTGCATCGTTTAAGTTTAAATTCTTAGCTTTACTATTAGTCGATTACTTAGTTGTATAAAGTATAATAGTTGGCTGGCCAGCTTGAGAATTTACAGTTTTTGCTGTTCTGCTTAGAAGGTAAGAAGTTTGAGCTCAAATGAAGACGAATTTTTTTTCCAACCCCAAGCAATCCACCGTATTTTCCCACGCCCTCATATAAATGTATCGCTCTTTTCTACTCTTCAGGATTGTAGTATTTATTTTGTTCTTTAGCAAATAGCCTGAAGTAGTTATGTGATAATGGATTTAAATCCCAGATGTTGCGGGCACCTTGAATCACTTCATTAATCCATAGGTATCATAAACCTTTTAGCCTCAGCTAATGCATAAAGAAGCATTTTCAATGTATTCATTCTGGAATCCTACTTATTTGAAATTTACTTATCCAAATGGCACCCAAGGTTGTTACTTCGAGATGGGCTTCTTGAATTAGAGCCTTCTAACCTGGTTTTTCCTCGAATAATGAAATTGATGCCTATGTATGTTAATATAGCCTTATGTAACTTAATTTGGTTATCCTGCCAAAGTAGATGGTGAAAGAAAACAGTAAGCAGAGACGCTCTCAAATGATTCAAAAAAAAAACACTTTCAAATGAAGTGAAAAGTCCAAAAATACAAGTATACAATTACAACACCTCAAGTCTCAAACCTCATGTGGAAAAACTTCTCTTTCGAAGAATGGTAGTTGGAGTAAATGATGGGCATTTTTCTCGAAGTCTCTAGGCTCATTTTGTTGCATGGATAAACCAGGGCCGGATTTTGGGTCAGGCCTAACAGCCACGGGCCTAGAGCCCCCAAAAATGTATATTTTTAAGGCTCATGTTTGGCAAAATATTAAATATATATATATATATATATAATTTATTTATTTTCTCTAATCAATATTTATTTGTGGCCTAGCGGTTGCTTTACTTACTAAATAGCCTAATCAACCCGTGTTCGAGTATTTGAGATGACAATATTTTAATACATTAATGAACCATTTAATTTTATGTATATTTCTATGTGATCTTCTATATTAAAAAAAACAGGTAAGAACATGATTTGTTGAATACATAACATATTTGGTCCCTGATTTTCTTTTTAAAACATCATAGTATAATTTTAATTCGAATGCGAAATTTGTAAAAAAATTGTTTCGTATCATTAATTTTTTTGTTAAATGTGCCTAACTTATTGCATCTAATATTTTACCATTTATTAATCGTATCTTATAACTTTTATTTAAATACCTTTTTTTTTTTTTACAGACAATTTTTTTCCCATTTTAAAGGTGGCTTAAGGCCCCAAAAACTCTGAAAACGGCGCAGGGATAAACAAGGAAAGATTTATTTGTGGAACCAGAGATGAAATTACCTGTGTTTTCTAATTCTGCGATTTAACTAGTGAATCATGATTGAGTTCTTTCTATAGGAGATATTAACTGGTGAACGAATTTGGTGTATAGGTGATATAGAGAAGTATTTACTTACTTATACTGGTTCCAGATGTTTATACCTGCTCAACCTGTTATAATTGTAACTTTTAGTCTAAGTATAACTTTTGTAATCATGCCGGTTACTATTGTTTACTGTTTATCACTTAGTTCATCATCTGCAATCAAACTTGCATCGGTTTCCTATGTTCCATAAAACATTGTTTCGAGTACTGTAAGCAATAGTTGGCCAGTATACAAGAGTTATGGATTAGTAAAATGCAAGAAACGAACGGGTTGTAGCTAGTTTTGCCATTTGTGAACTTCACAATTTTTTTACTTTTTACAAGCATCACTCATCATCGTATACTCGAACAGTAGTGGTCATAATGTAGTGAGAATTACTTCAATAAAAATACCATTTACCTACTTTAAAGTTGCCAGGCAATAAGATTTCTTTTCATTACTAACATAAATGGAAAGGGACTAATTCTTTCAGAAGAGAAAAGTATCATAAAAATCCACTTCATTATCGAAACATTTTACTTTGCTTAGAGGAACGAGAAGAACAATGAAACTATGGAAGGCAAGACAAAGTCAAAAATAAGAAAAGAGAATAACAAAAACTCTTATTTCTTTTAGTTTCTTGCGATTCCCTAGAACTGTTGAATTCTGTTTTGAACTGCTTGAAGCCTTGCTTGCCTGTTAAATTTCTGAATGAACTCCTCAACTCTTCGATTGAGTTCTTCATTCGACATAGACGAATAGTCACTCTCTTCTATTTCATTTTTTTCGTTTACGTCATACTTCTGGGACTCAGTTTTACTTAAAACTATATTTCTTTCTTTCTTTATAACAGGGATAGATGAACAAGACATGCTATGGGCAATTTTTGATTTATTTGTCTTCTCACCACACAACGTCTCAACATCATTCTGGACTTGGTATTTTTTCCTATTATATTTACGACTATAATTTTTAAAGATTTCTGAATTATTTGTTGGGCATTTTCTCTCACAATCATCAATAACAACCTCTTTAATTTCTTCCAAGATATCTGTCATAACATCCATTTTTGTAACCGAAATAGTCGTGTCTCTACTATCCCAATAATGTGATTCAATTTTGACATGATTCTCTTTTCTACCAATATTTACACACTCATCGTAACAATCTTTTTGGTTCGTTGGCCGCGAGAAAACACCAGAATCAGCAGCAATAATCATAATAAGCGTGATGGAGATGAAAAACCAGAATTTAGTAGTCTTGAGTACAAAAGAAGGAGATAAGCTGAAAATGTAGAATATGGAAATGTAGATAAAAAAGGATAAGAGAAATGCCCAAAAGGATATTTCATTTTTCTCTTGAGGATACTTTTCATGTTTGTTGAAGTTTCGGTAGTTTTCTGGAAATTCTTGATAAGGCGTTGTCATTTTTTATATGAGATGGGGAAAATGGAAATTTTTCTTGCTGAATTTTGTAAATGATTAAGGGGAATATATAGGTGGTTTGGTCAGCATTAAAAATTTAAATGTACTTACAAACAGGAAAAAAAATTGAGCACTAACAATTACAAAATTGTCACATCCAATTGCCTAGCACTGCTTAGTTGGATATGAACGGTTTATTGTCATGTATTTTATCAAAATTTCAATTTTTTCTCATCTATTCTGCTTTGTTCATTTTAACACTATGTACAATATCAATTCATTCAATTTTGTATCTCATCCGTCAATTACTTCACAAAATAGACGACACTTGTCTGGACGTGACTAAATTCTATTAACGTATTTTAACGAAGATGGTATTTTGGTCATTTGTAACATAGGTCCAATAAAAAAAATAAAAAAAATAAATAAATACAAGGGACGGAATAATATATTTTTCTATCTTCGATTTATCCCAGCTCTTACCAAAAATAAAACTAACTCATAAAACCAGCAAAAGTTAGTCACGTGCAGGCATGTGTCGTCCATTTTATGAAAAAATTGACGGATGAGGTACAAAATTGAGTTAATTGATATTGTAGAGGGCACTAAAATGAACAAAATAGAATAGATGAGATAAAATTGAATTTTTGATAAAGTAAAGTATATTAAACAGTTTATATCCCCTAGTTAGTTTAACAATATCTGTGTACAGGGACGAATCCACTCTATGACAAGGACGTGCAAGCGTACAACGTTCGTTCAATAGGAAAATATATTAAAAACCAATTTTTTTTTATTAATTTTAAATATTTATTTATGAAACAGTTAGTTAATACATAAAACTAAATGCAAGTTATAACAAACTCACTTAATTGGCGTACTGGTAAAATGTATGTTTACTTAACAACTGGTCTCAAGTTCAATTATTGTGTGACACTCAATTAATTGATTAAAAAAATAAAAAAAACACTCGTTATTATTAACTTGCTAGACTTCATTGCAACATTTTTAAAATCTATTAACCTTAGTTTTCTCTTAAAAAAATTCTAACATAATGTGTTTTTAATATAAAATATTAAGCATTTATTATTTTGTTTTACAAAATAATAATTGCTACATTACAATATTATTTATTACAACAGCATAATTATTAACATACGATTAACTTAATATATCTAATTGCTTAAATATGTTTTCTCATGGTTCAATAATTTATTTTATTTAAAAAATTAAGACACAAGTATTTAGAATTTTATCAAGAAACAATATATTTTTATTGATGTTTTGTGGTTTTACTCATGAGTATTGATACAAAATATAAAAAATAATACATAACACATTTATATACGTTGGTACGCTTTGATAAAAAAAAGTACTTACGACTCGCCCCTTACTCAAAATCTTGGATTCATCACAAAGTACAATTATATATGGTGTTTTCCTTTTTCTTTCTGAAACTTGAAGGTAGAACAGAAAGGATTTGTTTAACCTGCTCACATAACCTTTGTTTTCAATCAAAACTTATCTTCAAAAATCAAAATATATAGAACAATTTTCATTTAGGACCGACTAATTAGTACGTACTAGCTAAAAGAAAATCTGCTTAGAGAATCTAAGTCATGGAAACATTTTTCTGTACAGTACTATATATAATTGATGTTACGTTAAGATGTTACGTTACTATATACACTATCGTGTTCAAAATTCTAAAGATATTGTTACTAATACTACTACTACATAAAATATTTTATGTACAGTACTATAATTGGTGTTATTCGTTTATTCAAGTTGTTCGTAGCTACTAGCTGTTATCTTTTTCTCAACAAGGTGTAGTTTATTTAAGTTTCACGACAAATGCATATTAGTTGTTAGTATTGATTAATTTCAAATGTCTGCGCAACTTTCCTGATCTTATGCATTTATTGAGGCTGTGGGCCAAATTATCAAATCCAATTTTACACTATTTTTGATTATTTCATGTAACCCAATTATATATACTTCAAATAGTGCTAATAGGTAACATGTACAATATGTGAATATTTTTATCAATGAATTTCCCGTCTTTCATATTGTAACGTATCTGATGGACAATTCATTTGACAATAATATCTACAATTTCTTTCATTCTTTTTCCTTTTTCCTTTTGTTTGGCGTCCATCTGTTTATTTTTATTACTCGTTTCATATCAATTGCGTCTTTTTATGTTTATAATAGTTTTCTTTTAGAAGATATAATTTTAAATAATTTTCTTTCTCGACTAAATTCGATTGTTAACTTATAAAAACAGTGACCGTGAACATTTATATGTCACATTTTTTTTAGTGTTATACAGCCAACATACTGCCTAGGGGTAATTTATAGGGTTTTGACTTTTGACAATTCTTATTTCTTGGCTTAGTCAGATTTTTCACTCGTACTAATTAACAGGAAGTGCTAATTATGAGTTATGAGATCCAAAAATTAGGGGCAAGTGTGAGCCGGTGATTTCCTAGCTGTCTTTCTATTTTATGTGGAAAAATTATTTGTAAATTTATAAAATAATTATAATCTACAAAAAAATACTCAAATAGCGACGGTATTAGTGACGGTATTTTTTGTTACGAGCTTATTAACGACGGTTTTTGTGACGGCTTTGTGACAGTTTAGTCAATTTGCGACAGATTTGTGACAGTTTTTTAAATTAACGACATGCTTGTGACAGTTTTCGACTCTCACTAAATCAAACATTATTTTGTAGTGGTAGCCGTAACATGCACTATTATTGCATATATACATGACATTGTAGCAGCAAAGGCAATATAGCTAATTAGCTACTACTGGCTTAGTGTTGTCAAATGACCCGCTGTCTAACCTTTTAACGATAGTCGGGTTGGCCGCTTAATTAGTAAGAAACAAGAAAACCGAGATCTACGAAACCATAGTCACATGACTCACAAATTGCAAAATAACGATTAATGATAATCAGTGCGAATTATACAACGAGAGGGTTTCTTTAGGTTCGTACAAACCGACTTTCTTTGGGCTGTTTGTACATATTCTCACTTAGATTAGAACATTTTTAACTAAATATGAGCAAACATAAGATTAGTTATTGGCTTTACATTAGGTTGATACAGAATTAATCACACTAAGCTTTCAAAAGAAAATTTGATGATATAAACAATTCTCATTGTAAAAATAAATATGAAAAACCAGCTTGGTAAGTCGGTGTCATGGGTGAGAGAGACCAATGCTGAAAAACACAGCTACTTTATTTTCAGCCTAGTACTTTTAGTCCCCCTTCAACTTGTAAGCTTTTTTACCTCTTTTCTTTTTCAAGACAATATTTGACCCGATTGGTTTTGTCTGACCTGAAAAATTCAAGACAGTCTATCTTGATTTTTCAAGACAGCAAAAACCAATCCGGTTTGAATCCATATAGTATATTTTTGACTTCATTAATAGCTGTTACGTTTTTAGTATGTGACACAAACAAAATAACAGTGTACTAGATTCACGATAGTGTTAATCGTCCGGTGTTTATTTCAAAATACACTATTATTTAGGGTGTGTCAACCAATATTAATTTTTAGTTTTAATTTTAAATTAATTTTAGGGTAGATATTTTAGGGTTCATTAACATGTGTTAGGTTTTTAGTATTTTTTAGTTTTAATTTTGAATTAATTTTAAGGTATATATGTTTGGGTTCATTAGTATGTGTTAAGTTTTTAGTATGTGACACATGCTAAATAATAATGGACTAGATTAACGGTAGTGTTGATCGTTCGATGTTGATTTTAAAACATTAAAACAAAAATATAACATAAAAAAATTACACATTTTTTGTGTCCGACAAATTAAAGATAAGCTGCTTTAAATTTTTTCGATGCAGTAAAAATGATACTATTTGACCGTCCTTACAAAATTTTCATTTTTTTGGCAAATATTTCACTTTCCATATTCACCTCACCTTTTTCTCAAACTAACCTTCACTGTTGCATATGTGGCAACATCCACCAGTTTTACCCTGACACACTAAACCCTCCAAAAAACAAATTTTAAAATAAATTTACTCATTTTTACTCAATATATTCCTTTTTACCCTCTCACACTCCCAAAACATTTCACTTTCCATTTACTCTTGTAACTTGTATGGCTTCTTTCAAGTTTTTGCTTCTGTTTTTTCTGTTAACTTTTCCTCAAGAACTAAATGGAAATGAAACAAATATGGAACAAGAGGAGCTTAATGGGCTTTATGAGGTAATGGGCTCCTTATTAGATGACCCAAACTGGGCCCAAGCCCATCCACAGCCTTGTACCGAGACCCAATGGCCCGGTGTTCAATGTGAGCCCAATGAGGAACAAATATTCCATGTCACGACCATCCACATCGGTCCAGATGTCATCACCCCAGCTTGCCATGTGGCGGCCAAAATCCCTATCTCGCTCCGAAAACTATCCTACCTCAAGACTCTCTCCCTCTACAACTGCTTCACATCGACACCGTTCTCTCTCGGCCCAACACTCTTCAATGGGCTCAGTTCTTTAGAGCATTTAGCACTCGGGTCTAACCCAGCTTTAACTGGGTCAATCCCTCGAGGCTTGGCCCAAGTTGTGTCCCTCCGGGTTCTTTCTCTGTCTCAAAACAATTTTCAAGGCGAAATACCGAAAGATATTGGTGGACTAGTTAATCTGGAGCAGCTTGATCTTAGTTACAATAATTTTAGTGGGACTATCCCTCAAGAAATTGGGAGTTTAAAGAGGTTACAAATATTGGGGCTTAGCTTTAATGAGCTTGAAGGCCTAGTACCAAGATCAATGGGCCAGTTTAATTATCTTCAGAAACTTGATTTGGGTGGAAATATGCTTAGTGGGGAGATACCTTCAAGTTTAGGAATGTTGAACAATTTGGTTTTATTGGATATTAGTCATAATTTATTTTCAGGCCCAATTTCCCAAACCTTGTCTGGTTTGCAAAATTTGGAGTATTTAGTGCTTGACAATAATCCTTTGAACACTGGGGTACCCTTGTTTTTAGGGGGATTAAAGAAGCTAATGGTGTTGAGTTTGTCAAGATGTGGGCTTATAGGAACATTACCCAATGATTTATCTTTGTTGAAGAATCTTACTGTTTTGTCTCTTGATAGCAATAGTCTTAATGGGACACTGCCTCTTAATTTAGGGACACTTTCCAACTTGGGTCAGCTTAATTTGAGCCATAATCAGCTTAGTGGGGAGATAAATTTACCAAAGGAGTTTATTATCAGGCTTGGGAAAAGATTAGATTTGAGAGAAAATGATGGGTTATGCCTTAACCAAGAGGTGTATAAGGATAAAAGTAATTTTACATATTTGGATACCCCACCTTGTTTGGGTACTTGGGTGAGAGGGGAGAATAATAAAAGTGAGAATCCAATTTGGGGGAATGAGAACGAAAGTTCAAGGGGTGTTGTGATAAATGTGAAGTTGATTTTGCAATATTTTGTAGTTTGGATTCATATATTTATCATTGTTTATTTTGTAGTAGTAAGTTTGATATAAGTGTTATCTAGGACTAGGATTAGTTTGTAGTCTATCTACTATACTTATAAAGCGGTCATAACTCTTAGTTTTATTATATTCCGTACTTTGGCTTGTTTTATGGTTTTTAATCTGTACTATATGACATGAGATAAATACAACAATAGTCAAGAAGTTGACAGCCAACTTTTGTGAATGTGAATATAATATAATACTCATTGGCCACTTTTTACTCGTTCGAATGATTCGAACGATGGCAAAAATATGCATTTTCAATACCGTATGAGTGATGATAATATGAATAGTCCAATCCCGGATGTATTACTTATATCATTCATAATACCAACAGATTGTTAATATCGGAATTAGTAGTCCGTAACCAAATGAGAGGCCAAATATCAATGAAACTAAAGACGGTTAATAAATGAAGAATTATGGGCATATAAATCAATAAAATTATAAAAGTAATAAATTTTTTATTGTATGATTTGATGAGTTGTTCCTGTGATTGAGTGATCGTAGGTTTGTTGATATTCAACTTGGGAAACGGAATTATTATATGTTGAGTCCAATCAATGAGGTGAGTGTTTTATTCAATGAAAAGGACAAGTGTCAGTGTCACAATTAACAGTAACAAGACTTCACATTTGACGAGTAAAAAAAATACGTCTATATTTGCAACAGAGACAACAGATAGAGACAGAGATTAATCATTATTTTGATCTGTATATATTATAAAACTACGTCTAATTTTAATTGGTTATCAAAATTGTTGAAATTAATTTTTTTTAAATTTAATCATAAAATTTAACATTTGAACTATATGTTCAATTTTTAAAAAAATTCATTCCGATAATTTTAATACAAGTTCTTGACCGATCAAAATTACACGTAGTTTTATAACGAAGAATTAAATAGAAATGGAGGAAGTATAATTTGTACTCCTGCTCTATTACTTTTGAATATTAGTTCTACCATATTATCAGGTTTTTCAAATTGCCATCTAGTAGAACAAATTTTCCTGTTCTATGATAAAATTAAACCTACATCCTGCTATTGTGGAAAATAACATTCACATGAACCAATTTTCTTTTTGAGAGAAAAAGTCAGATTAAATGGATAAATTATGACCAAAAAAAGGTTACCAAAGCCATCAAGGATTGGGTAATTTTTATTACTTTGCAACAACGAAATTAAACCATAAACAACTTCATGGGATTTAAATAGATTGTTAGATTGCTAACCGATCCATTTAGAATTGACAATTGATTATGCAATACTTTGTTTTATATACCTAGCTTAATTTTACTGTATAGAAAATGTGGGATTATTGTGTCATATATTTTTTGAATGTCCTGAAGATACGAAAAGAGAAATTAACTAATAACTGTTACAAAAAAAAAATGAGCAACTTCATCTTTAGTAACAAGAATACTGGGCAAATGAATTATACTTTTGACTCCTACCAAAACCAAAGCACAAATTGTACCGCATGCGCGTTGATTATATAGAATTTATTTTCTTTATTTATGTCATTAGTTATTTTTTTACTGTATATATAACAATTAATGTGAAATTCGATTTATGGATATATTGCCTTACAATTTTATTTTATTTTCTAAAAAAGAAAACTAGTCGACAAAGCAAATTGCTACATAAAGTCGCAAACTATGTATGTAGTCCATTTGCATTGCACTATACGAGCTAAGACACCAAACTTTCAGTCGAATTTCACCAGCCTCTACGTAGGAATTATTTTAGTAAATGCCACAAATATCAATAAAAAGCCACGATAAAAAAAACACAACACCATAAGTAAACCGCAACCGAAATAGGCACTAAACAGCACACTAAGTAATTGAGTATGAACTAAATACCGAATTAGCTGCGCTATTCATCTTTGACTAAATACTATTTTCCTTGACCCTCAAATCTGAATCTCTTCATCGACGTAGTAGAGAAATATTTCAACAGCTTTGAGGTCTCGAGAATTGTCTTGTTGAAGAGCGCATATATTTGGAGTCCTTAGCAAAGGGTATTGTTAATTTATAGGGATACAGCCCCAAAAGTATTGAGTCTGCTTTAGCCAATTTCATAAAAATCCGTCTTTAAATTTTCCCCCAGATAGATTCCCGAACTTGTCTTCTCAATTAATCGTTTACCGGGATATACTTATTGAGCTCAGCTGAAGGAAAACCCTTACGCATGACAGTCTGCTTACATACAATATGGTTTAGGCATGCATGACGCAAAATATCCCAAACCGATGGCGGTTTGTTTCACCGTAAAAAGAAAAAGTAAGCCTAACTTGACATTTTCTTTGAATTTCCACCTTGCTTTTTTGTGAATATTTTCAATGCAGAAGCAATTAAACCCAACAGATCCTCCGAGGTTCCTAATATGTGAGCTCTTGCGGGATCAACATTTGTTCGAATTTTGTGAGCTTGATTATTTGGTTGATTGTTCTTCCTTCCTAATTCAGTTTTCTACTTTTTTAATATATTGGCCATAGGTTTTATAGACCTCAATTACATCTTATGTATATAACTTATTGTGAGCCTTTAAGAAGCAGGCTTTCAAGTATTTTGCTAATGTTAGTAAAACCACCCTCTAAATTCATGCAATTGGGTTTATATGATTTTTATTTTATTTTTGTATTTAATTTGTTAGACTCAACAGCAAAAACAGCCACCAAAATGAGTCGATGAAAAAGATAATCGCTAAAACTCACAAAAATAATTAATCAAACACTCATACTAGATTTGGCGATAACAAAAAGTTATGACAAATTTACGGACTTTAACTCCATAACTAGAGTAAATAGAAGATATGCTTTAATCTGGCTTTTTTTGTCAATTTTTAACAATATAAAAAGGAGGTTCAAATCAAAGTTGTTTATGAGTAATTCAAAACTTGAAAAAAGGTTTTTAATTTCCGCTACCAAACCAGTGTTGATTTGGATATTGCTAAGGTGACACAATTGTAAGTCTTTGATTTTATTATCGCTATCCAATCCATGTAGAATTGGTCGTGTTGGCCTAGCAATGTCGAGTACAATTGTAAGTGTTTGATTTTAGAATCGCTATCCAATCCATGTAGAATTGGTCGTGTCGGCCTAGGCAATGGTCGAGTATTATTAATCCATCCATCCCAAACTGGTGCCCAATCTGGTAATCATAATTTGACTCTACCATGCTAGGCAATCAATCTTACAATACAAGGTTTAATTAATTAACTTTGGTTCCAGTACATATGCGATGTGGGATTCAAAATTATGGTATATTGATCTTAGAAAATTCAATTATGCAAGAAACTTGTTTGATATTCCCTTAATTTAGAAAAAGACTCAATCTAATTAGAAAAGTTGTACCTCGTCTTTTAGGAAGTTAATTTAAGGTACTGATTTATATTGCTACTAATGGTACTATCTTGCCTTTTTGTTATTTGTATGAATCATTGAGTTGTATTATTTGCAATCACAATTATGTTAATCAGTATAATAATGCAAGGTTATGACCAATCTAATTGTTTCTAAGTTTAAAATTGGTCAATATTTGGCTGTTAATTTTTTAAGTTCAGAACTTTTTTTTACTGTAAGTTTCCACTAATTAATTAGGCTAAAACAACGGCCATCAAATGAGGTGATAACATCAGATAAAGAAAAGGTCTAACATCGCTTTTGTGCTTTTACATATTATAAATATGGCTGAAACACTAAATAATTCAAATAGATACATGGATTATTAACAAAGTACTCGTCAGAGACTTATGTATAAGTAATGAAGTACGTTTTGCTATTTTAGGCAATGAACATCTTAAATTTTTCATTCAATAGTATGCTCTCAGTTGTCCTCAGCCACGTGCGAGCAATGTATGACCAGTGAGGACGGTAGTCACTGCTGTAATTTGAAAAACTATTATTTTATATGTATTTGTTAATTAAAGTCTAATGTAGCGTAATGGTACAATGTTAAAATCAGAATTTTTGATGTGATGCTTGCTTGTTGGTTCGAATATGCACATGAGAAATTATTATATTTTGGCTTTTTGTAAAAAATATTACATTTGTACTATTATCTGTGTATTATATGTTGTTATAAGAATATTTTTTTTGTGTTTCATTTTTACAAAAATAAATAAATAATCTATAAACATTTTACAGTTTCTCAAAATCTTCATAAATATTGAAATTTAAAACCATTAATACATCTTTGTAGTTGTACTAAATATAAATAAATTACATGGTCTGAATTTATTAAAATGCAATTGATTCTTTATTGTCATCGTTCAATTTAACCAATCAGGGAAGAATATTGAAGAATTGAGAACATCATTTACAAAACGCTTATCATATCTAAAAAAAAAAGAAGATATATATCAATTATATTGTACACATGACAGGCTCAACCGAAATTCTGGCTCCGTTCCTGTCCTCAACTCTGACTTTATATTTATTGTCTTTTGTATTAGTGAATACTCCTTATAAATTAGGAGGTTTATGATGCAAGATAGTACCATTGCTCTGAAAAGAACATAATTTGGCTTACTCCACATTTTGGTTGTATATCAATATTGTTTGATGAAGTGAATGAAACTTATGTGATGATTGTTTGTGTCTTGTTCGGAATGAGCAAGAGGAAGCTTAAATTTGACAAAAATTTAAATCTTACGAATTGCAAATAAAAGTTACTACAAAACACAAAACTCCATTTAATGTCACAACAAAAAATGATATGATTAAAAATTATTAATTCTAAATATTATAATTTTGTTTAAATTATATTTAAAGTAAAATAAAACAAAGCACCCGTGGCCTAATGGATAAGGCGTCTGACTTCTAATCAGGCGATTGTGGGTTCGAGTCCCACCGGGTGTGTTATATTATTCATTTTTCATCGACTTTTATTTTAAATCAACAAACATAAAGAGTGTGTTTTCCATTTCCTCACAATTAATTAAATATATATTTAAATAAAGGTAAATCTTTTCTCATCACCCGAATGTCGAATGTTGTACAAATCTAATAGTAAGCAAAATTACTAAGGACATGTGGCTTGGCAAGGATGAAATCGCCCGATTAAGGGAGAAGGAAACAGAAAAGCTGTTAAAACACGCTGAAAACTTGTTCTCGTTCTTGATTTGGATCACATGCTACTTCATTCAATTTTCCTACGAGAGATAAAGCCGGATGAGGAATATCTCTTAGACAAAATTGATTCTCTAGAAAATGCTTCTAAATGACAGTTATTCAAGTTGAATTCTACGGGTATGGTGACCAAATTGAGGCCTTTTGGACGGAAATTTCTCAAACAAGCAAATGAGAAGTTCGAGATGTATATATACACGATGGGGGAACGTGCTTACGCAGATGAAATAGCTAAATTTTTGATTCCTCGTGACATAATTCAACTCCCGTGTCATTGCAAGAGATGATTGCACCCAAGAAAATCAAAAGGGTCTTGATATTGTACTGGCTCAAGAAAGTGTCATTTTGGTCCTTGATGACACTAGATCTGTGTGGAGTAACCACAAGTAAAATTTGATCCGTATGAAAAGATATGACTATTTCGCCTCAAGCGGTCAACATTTTAGACTAGGTTGTAATTCTTTCTCTCAGTCGAAAATTGATGAGAGTGTGACCAGAGGAACACTCACTATCATTCTCATCAAGTCCCTTCAGAACATACATGATAGATTTTTTGACTTGGAACATGGGACTCTTTTGAATAGAGATGTGAGACAAGTAATGTTAGATGAGTTATATGGGGGATGCAGGCCGAGACAATCTTTGTCGATTGCTGCAGGAATCATTCTGAACCGTCGGTTGCAATCTACGGGCTCAGAAGCAGGCGATAAAGTTGGAAAGAGAAAGATGGAATCGATGCACTCCTTTGAATGCAAGCTAATTCCGAATTCAGGACCATAGTTTATTCAATTGAATATAACTCTTAAGTTGCTTCAATTGCTTGAATATCTAAAGCCTAAACATCTAACTAATTCCTCTTTTACATGGACCTTAATAGGGACACTGTAATCGCCTATGAGACAATGTAGAGAGCTCGAGTTTTTTGTAACTCTCAGTCTCTGCAGCTTTTTTTCAGCATTTTTTTTTTGATTGATCCATGAACAACCAAAATGCAAATCCAACCCAATCTTACAGAAAACAAATCAGCTATAAGCCTATAACATAGCCAAGAAAGAAAACGTGTAAACTCGACAAAAAGATGGAGAAATCTCACAAAGCAGGGTACCAAACACGGTCACCCTTAAAAAACCATATGAACCTCTGACCAATTGTTGTAAATTCGTACGCAGACTTAAACCCAAAAGAGCTGTATTACAAGGTTACTTAGAATTTTGAGTACCTTAATGCCCAAACACTAAAAAAAATTACTATAAAGAAATACCAAACACAACCCAAAAGCATTTATCAGTAGGCTATCAAACCATAAACTGAAACTTGCACTAGACTATTGGAGACACACTAACAGCAAGATAGAAACTGACCATTTAGTTTATACTTTGTTCTCTTTGGTGACCGTATATAAGCACAGACCGAGATAAAAGTCTCATGTCAATTCGAACAAAAAATTCGGGAACCGAAGGGGTCAAACCCTCAATGCAAGAATATTCCATAGAAACAAAATTAATTTTTTTTCCCGGTTTTGCCTCATTGACCTCACTTTGGAGACAAAATATATCTTTTACATTACATAATATATAATAGTTTTGGACTATTGTTATCAACCATAAATAAAACCATGAAGTTTAAACTAAACCTGTCTTAAAAGTTGTCAAAATCATTTTATCAAGACAAATTTCCAAAAAGAGTTTCTTTACTGCCTTTGTTCAAATGGTTTGAGATTTCAACTCATGATATATGGTCCGAATTTCGAGACCCGCCATTAAATCCTCAATTTTGTTCGTGAAAAGAATAATGTCTAATTATCTCATATTCGTAATTAGAAGAAATAGTCAAAGGAAGAAAAATTATTCCTCCATTCTCTCAGAAATTTAAAACAACGGTAACGTTCGACGGATATATGTGTAGCAACAATAGGCTTTTTTGTCATGCAATTAGATTTCACTCTAGAGTATGGTCCAAATTTAATATGCTAACTCTAGTTTATGTTTAAATCGGAGAAACTCAAGTCGAACCCACTGTATATTCAAATCAAAACCAATTTTTTGTTCCCTTTCCCTACAGTTTCGAGTTATTTTCTCGTTTCTACAACTAGTCAAGCCGAACCCATATATACACAACATTACAATTTAGACTATGTTAAGGACATTCAACATACATATATGCACATATAAATGTACATACATATATTCACAAAAAACTCAAATTATCTATATTCTTGTAGCTAGCTAGGATTTCCTCCAAAGGACTTTCCCCTATAGATCCATCCCATATTATTAGTCCAGTTAAATTTAAAACATCAAATATATGATAATATGTAAATAAAAAATATAGAGAAGAACAAATTTTCAGTCTTACTTTTTACTTTATATGTTATCCACCTTTAAACCTTTTCATTGAAGCCAAATGCAATCAATAAAAAAGGACAAATGTCTATGTAGAAAACATCAAATTTTCAAATGGAGGAAGAAAGTTAAAGGCTTTTTGGCCGTTTTGAAGAAAAAGAAGGATGGAAATTGAAAACCAATAAATTAAACCAGACTTGAAACAAGCTTATTTTCAGTTTCAGCTAATTCCTTAAATTTGGTGATAGATATTTTTGAGTAGTTATCATGTAGCATGGTCACTGGTCAGGACCTAATTTTAGCTGATTTTTTGGTCCCCGAATTTCACCTTTAGTAACATGCAGGTAGTGGTTCTTATGAGTGTCTTTGTTTAATATCATGTAGTCCAATGAAAATCTTTAAACACTACAAAAAAAAATCCATATAACAACAGTTTAGTTACAGTTTGTCTGATACTATACGATTTGTTACTGAAATTTAGCAACAGTATAACAACAATTTCTGTTGCTAAGTGTTGATAATTGCTACTATACTGTTGCTGAATTTTCTACAACAAGCCGTATAGTAACAGAATGGTTCCTTATTTTCTTGCATGAAAGTGGTAACGAGGAAATGCTGTTAATATCCATGTGACCAACAAGTTCATATGGTCCCTAGTGGAGGTTGAGAGATGAGACAATAATCATGAACACCTCCATGTTAAAATCAATCTAACATGTACCTTTTACACTTACCTAATCAATCATAACAAGAGAAAGGCAAAAGCTAAACTAAGATACAATTAGCTCACCACCATTGACGAATCTTAGATTGTGGTTCTTACATGCTTTTAAGCTGATTTCATTTATTCTTTTTTGGTGGTACATGATTTGTGCTTTTAGTTTTTTTTTTTAATTTATGATAGTGCATGTTTTTATGCTGCTTTGTTTGGTTTTTGACGGTTTAATAATTGGCATGCTCATGTTTTTAACTTATTAATTATTGTTTTATACAGTATATATTTTAATAAGTATCATGATGCTGATATGGATTTGTTTTTTATTAGTTTTACAACATGTCTTGATGGTGACTTTTTTTAGTTTTTCCATGATTTTACACGTCTTTATGGTAATGTTGATTGGTTTTTGATAATTTTACATGTTTTGCATGTCTGATGCCATTTCTTTATGCCAACATCATAACCGAACAATAGGAGCAAGCAAAATTAGAGAGAATAACAACTCTTTTTGGGAATGGAACAGTACTCTTTGTCCATTTTATTGATAAAATGCAATTATCTAAACCAAATAGCAACAAGAAAAAGTGCTTTCAGGAGCGATTTGAAGAGAAGGATTGGGAGATAGCTGATTGAGCGAGGGGAGTAAGAGAGAGTTGCTGAAACTTTGTCACCGAAAGAGAGATCACCCCGAGAATTGAAAAGAGAAGTACATAAATATCAAGAATATAAAGATAAATAGACGGAGTAGTGAGAAAGGGATCGATAGTAGGAGAAGAAACTAGGTGAGAGCAGCCGGGGTCACGACCTCTCACATTTTGGAAAAAAACAACGAATTTTTCTCTCTCTTTATTTTGATGAAAATCTTCATCCCCGCCCATATTACCCAAAAAATACTTATATAGGGTTCGAATTTTTTATATAGAAATCGTCCCCTCCCATTTCAAATTCATGGTTCCGTCACTGATCGATAGAGCTATATCGTGCGGAAGTATTTAGAGATGACAGTACATGAGTTGAGAATTTTCTTAGCAATTCGAGAAAAAATATGAGCAAATTGAGAATATCAAAATGTTAAACGGGACATTGATTCTTACATTATATACATTTTTCTAAAGTTTTTTTTTTGTTACCTTCCCACAGTTTAAAAGGTGCATATCATGTCCCTTTTTAAAACATTCCCAAATTTGTAAATCATTTTCCTAGTTGTGTAAATCCTTACAAAATGGGGATATTCTAAAAAATGTATTTACATTTTTAATATTATGTGCATGTTGAAAATGCTGCTACCAATATACAATCAATAAACATCTCCATTCAGGCGTGGTTAGTTATGATGGGAATAATTATGATTGGGAAATAGTAGGAAGGTTTATTTTATTTCTCCGGTAGGCATTTATACAAAGAAATAGGCACGTTAAAAATAAGTTATTACCAAAAATAAACATCTCAAGCATAGTGTGGTAACATTTATAGTAAGGATTGTATGGCTATCCAACATAATTTAAAGTGAAGTTTACCTAAAAGGTTGCAAAATTTACTAGGGGAGTGCTCAGAATTTAAGAGGCTCTAAAAAAAAAAATAGGAATTCAATCTCCATAATGGTTTGGTTAGGTTTATAAGAATAAAAAAAAGAAGGGAAATTGTATATAAACTCCATGAACTTTGGCTGTTATAACCTCCATGAACTAGGATTAGTATTTATTACTAGCAATCAACATTTGTGTTATATGTCCCGTTCGGGTGAATATATATCGTTTAGATACTTAATTTTGTCAATCTCTATGGGTAAATTAAGTAGCAGTTAAAAAAAAAGACATGTTACATAAAAAAATGGTTTATAACAAACAACAAGTATAATTTGTTTTTTTTAAAAAAGTGTTGTAAATTAATCCGCATTCGGGTCTTTGCAATATTTAAAACAGATCACCGAGCGTAATGGTATAGAACTATTTTAAAGTTCGATACTGCAAGGGTCGATTGCAAAACTTAAACATGAAGGTTAATTGCTAGTAAATCAAGTCTTTGAGAATTATTTGCAAAACAATGATGGTTCATAGGAGTTGTTTGTATTTTGGCTGATAATTTTCCAAAATTTCATCATAAGACATTCATATGTTTTTGGTGGTTTACGATGTAATTTTAAGAAAAACACATGAAAATATGCTTTTTTGGTTTTTTTTCTAATAATGATTAACGATAAGTAAATTTGAGAAAGAAAACTATTGTCAATAAAAGTTGAAAAATGAAGTTTAAAGATATAGAAGAACACCACCACTGATGCAGAAAAGAAATGAAGGACCATAATGTAACTTTTTAAGTTTGTTCTGGTATTGTTTTGTTTAAATAGTGCCATCGATTAATATGGAAATAGTTTTTTTAATAAATAACAAATTCATTAAAACCTTACCTTCCACCATGGGAGGAAACCATGTGCCTAACTTTAAGTAACGATTTCTTGTTGTAGATTGATAGAACAGTATTTATTGTTCATCTATAAATATTACTCTCAATACCAACACAACTTTTCTTAAAGAAATCATATCTATTCATTTATTTTGATAACCGCGTAATGTTTAGGACCGGTAATTGTGATTCAGTGTGTGATACGCGTAATGACGTAAATTTCGTAATATATTTTATTTTAAACATAATCTTCAGATTTGATATCATTTATTGTAGTTATGCAAGTTAAAACGAATTGTTAATTAATTTAGGCTACATCCGTAATTAAGAAAATATAGTGAGTATAAATTGTTAATTAATTAGATTAAGTACATTGATAATTATTAAAATAGAGTGGAGTATTTTTGAAAAAATTAGACAAAATTTGGTATACTCATATTTTCTTGAGTTTGCTTATATTAATAGTACGATACTGATCATGTTAACTTAAAAAAAATAAAAAATTACTGGTCATGTTTGGTTCTTCTTCTCTTGTCAATTCAATCGTACGTATATACCAAAAACAAGAAACTTACAAAATCTCAATCACTATTACAAAATCTGGAAAAATTCCAAAATTAAGTAAAAAATAATCTCTCTAGAACGTATTACTTATCATAATTTGACTTCATGTATATTATCTAAAGTAAAATTTGCTTAATTTTGCATGCGTCCTGTATTTGTTTTGCACGAGTGCTTGGAGAACACATAATTAACAACCCATTGTTCTTCCCAAAATCCAATTATTTACGTCAATGAGACAATTAAAAATTAAAATCCAACATTTTCCAAATAAGCAAAATTTGTACACTCTTTCCTTTCTCTCGTATACAATATAAGAATCATTGTGCACTATAATTAGTAAACGTGTAAAATAAGATTCAAAAATCATAAGGAGCCGCTGACTGAATTCGATCTTTTCTCTTCTGTAGAAACCGTTGTAATGATCTTTTCATCGAAAGACCCCTATAATCACTATTCGACGAAACTAACGAAGACTCCGATCCTATAATGCTCTTCATTTTTTCCTCAAATTCTTTACTCGCAAGCGATACGGTTGCTCTAGCCTGAAAAATCATAGGGAGAAAGTTAGTATTGCCCAATAACATGTACAAATTATAGCCAATAAGTAAAAACTTAGCATTTGCTAAAAAATGAAAACTTTTCTTCACGAGTAGTACTTCTCTGGGCAAATACTGATTATATTTAATAAATAAAAGTCCCCCAAAATATTTCCGAATTTCCTATAATAGTAACATTTACACTATTAGTGACCTAATCTATACTAATAAGGAGCATATGTAAAACTTGAAGATATATAAAAGTACGTACCTGAAGTTGTGTAATGTCGCAATTGTCGACCTTCCTATTGTATAAAATGGTTAATTGCTCTTCATTTTCTTCTTTCGATCTTGAGCAGTGTTTATTATCATAAACCGTCGATAGGCGTAGCTCTAACCCACAATTTCTTCCCATATTAAAGACTTAAAAAACAAAATTTCTACAATCCAGGATTTAACACCAACCGTGTTACAAAGAGAGAAATATTGAAGTTTTTTAAGTACAAAATTGTTATATGTAGAGATCTGAGAGTTGTGTGGTGGGTGCTTGGTCAAGTATATATATATATAGGAGTAATGTGAATTTAAAAGCCGACGGTTTCGAATAAAAAAGTAATTGACAAATATTTAACACGATATGCACACATAATGGTGAGAGTGACAATAAATGAAAATATCGGCGCGTACTATGTTAAATATATGTACTTGTATAGATTTACATAAACATGTGAAAGTTGTATGCATATATATAGGGAAAAGGACTAATGGAACGTGACAGATATTTTAGTTTAGCAGCACGTGTAAAACATTTTCCCTACGCATGTCAACATTAGGAGTTTAGGACATTTAAGATTTGTTTGTAAATCATACGAATCCATAATAATTTTATTAACTTTTTAATGTTAAATGGTGACATATTATCGTTTAAAAATTTATTAAATGACACGTACACATCTTAAATTTAATAACCACATTTTTATGAGGAGAATTAATAGAAGATAATTAACATGCTCGAAAAGGTAAATCACTATATTTTCGCTATTCGTTTTGTCAAAGATGCTATAATAAGGCACAATTAGTTTTTTTAAGAATAACTTCTCACGATTATTGAAAACTATAGGAATGAGAGTAACAGACTCCTATCTTTATCCTTTATTAACTTTTAGATTTTGTTTTTTTTAATCGGGATGGCTAACCAAAAAAAAACTATCAACCATGTTTTGGCTTTTTGTATTACCGAATCTTAGAATAGTAACCGGTAGTCGGTCTGTTCTAGATATTTTGCCTATATAAGAGAAGGTATGTCTTCTTATTAGGTAACCAATAACAATTGTGTATCTCTCTCTGTAAAATATTGCTCATCAATAAATAAATAAGTGTTTTTAAATATAAGATCGTTGTTGGTATCAGAGTCAAGTCTTTATCGCACTACAACTTAGTCGCGTTTAGATCAACCTCATCGCCCAGAAGAGGTATCAGAAGGTAAAGAATCTTTTAAATCGTTGACAGTAGTATAAAGATTTATTTCTTTTTTCCGCAATAAACTTATATTAATGATCACTTATTATGTTCTCTAAAATACGAAGATCTAATTTTTCTAATAATTTTTCGTCAGGAAGTTATGCTTCAAATTCTTATAGAAATTTTAACTCTCAAAATATGAGAAATAAAGAAGAATGTCAATATAATGATATTTCAGAAATGACTAATTTTGAAGAACAATTAGCAAATTGGCACATTCCTAAAGTTAAACCCTCAGAAATTTACTCTGTAGGAATGTTTGATTTTAAAATGGCTATGACCATTAAAACTATAGAACAAACTATCCCAGTAGAAAGGGATATGGAAACTATTCAGTTATTACATAAAGAAGAACTGAAAATATATTTTGAAAAATATAAATATGTCCATCTAGATATGGTACACGTAGCTCTTAAACCTCTTACAGCTCAAAGATTAAATACATCAGTTCTTATTGCTTTACGTGATTGTAGGCATCTAGAATTTAAAGATTCTTTATTAGGAATTATTCAGACCAGTTTGTGTAATGGCCCAGTTTATTTTAACTGTTTCCCAAACTTTTCTATTTCTTTAACAGAGAAAAATATTTTAGATGTTCTAACTTTGAATGTCAAGACTCATGGTTATAAACTAAAAGAAGGCACTGAGCCTTTAAACATCACTTATAGAGTTTTTTTATAAAGCTATGACTACTTTAAGTTCAAGAGCAAAAATATTCGATACAAAAGGAAAAACTGTTTTAATAGAAACAAATTTATTAAAATCAGATGTCCAGACCCCACAAACTATTAAATGGGAGGATATTGAACCTACAATAGAATGAAATTTAAATTCCGTAAGTCCAGCTGAACCTATGGAAAACAAAAAAATTGATGAAATTATTCAAACAAAAGAAGGAAATGTTTTTATCAAATTTGATAAAGGGAAAAGATTAGACTCTAGAAGTTATTTTTCAGATTATGAAAGCTCTTTTAGACAAGGAGGACAATCCTCAAGATTTTATACTCCCAACCATTCTTTGGCCTCTACCAAAAATTCTAATTTAGTTTTTGATGGTGTTTATAATTCTCCACAAAATATTCCTCGTGCTATTTATCACGAAGAGAAAAAAGAACCAGAAACCTTATCTGAGTTTGATGATATTTCATCTATCAATATGTTGTCTATTCCTTTTACTTACGATATACAGGATTGTGTCAAGGACTTTAGACAAGAGAAATATACTTCTTTCCGAAAATGGTTTTTTACTACTTATAGTCGTGAAGAACAACAAAAGTATAAAACTTTATTTTACAATCATATTGATTATATGGAAAAATTAGATTCTTTTCCATGTTGGTTTATTCTTTTCCATGATATACTCTATGAAGAAGAGAGTGCTAATCTTGCTGCTAGTTTCAGTGCTAGAACCATCTATGAATGGAATATTGATGGTATGACTGAATACCAAATAATGGTTCTACTATATAGAATAACTATGCATTATACGGTATGTCTTAGTGCTAATAACACGGACTATCAAATTACTGAATTTATTGTAGCAGGTTTTGCAGGCCAACTACGTGGTTGGTGGGACAATATTATGTCCCCCGAACAACAAAGTATGATATTAACAGCTACTAAAATTGTTAGGAATCCTATTAAAACTGACCAAGGCATAGATTCATATACAAACACAGTTTTACCAAATGCAGTATATACTCTTTTAACTGCTATTTTACAAGCGTTTATTGTGTCTAATCCAGTTTCTATTGAACGTAATAAGGACTTATTGATTAATCTTAAATGTCTGACCTTAACCCACTTTAGGTGGTATAAGAATGTTTTCCTTACCAAAATTATGATGAGTCCTGATGCTAATGCGGATTTTTGGAAAGAAAAATTTATAGCAGGTCTTCCTAATTTATTTGCCCAAAAGGTAAAAGATAGAATTTTAAGGAACACTGGGGAAAATACCATTCCTTACCATAATTATACTTATGGTCAACTTATTAGTGAATGTGTCGGTGAAGGGTTATCTCTTTGTAATGACATAAAATTAAAAGCCCAATTAAAAAGTTAGAATTTAACTGGCAGAAAAGAAATTGGTAATTTTTGTGACCAATTTGGATTTGATTTACAAATCCCTCAAAACCCCTATGAAAAGGCTTATTCTAAGAAGACACATTTTTCTAAATCTAGAAAAGTTTATAAAAAATCTTCCAAGGCTAGAAGAGAAAATCAGGATAATAATTATATTTCTAAATTTAGAAATAAACATCGTAGTCCCAATGCTTCGATTATTTGTAGAAAATATGGAAAAACAGGTCATTATGCCAACAAATGTTCGACAAAAAAGAAATTAAATGAAATTTCTGATGAAGGTCTTAAGAAACAGCTTATAGCTGTTATGTTATAGTCATGAAGAATCAGATGTTAATGTTATTGAAGATTATAACACTGAGTCTGAACCTGACAGCTCATCCTCTTCAGATTGTGGTTGTAAAGATAATCATTATAAAGCTATGCTTGATATAAATGGATTAAGTATTAATGTTCTTACCTCCCAAGAACGATCTATATTAGATTTAATCAATGAAATTGATAAGGAAAAAGATATTCACACAACTTTGTCACTCCCTTACACACTCCCTTACATGTATTGCACACTCTCTTACATGTATAATAATATATTTTTGTTAAAAAATACATTTTTATCCCTCCAAATATATATGTATGGAGTGTGTGAGTTATATATATACATATATATATATACATATATATATATTATTAATACTAGATTTAATATTTTTTCTTATTTTTAATTAATATTTAAATTTAGGGTAGGCTCAACTAGGGTTCTACTATATTTTTATTTGGGTTTTTAGTAGGTTGAGTTTTTATTATGTTGAATATTTATATTTTGGTTTATCAAATTATAGATTGTGTTTTATGTACATTTGGAGGGATACATATGTCTTTCATTAACTAAGGGAGTGTGGGAGTTGTGTGCAAGTTGTGTGTATAGCATCACCCGATTGATAATCATGATGTTAAGAAAAAAATGATTGAAGATTATTTAGATGTTATTACCAAAGGTAAGCAAAAAGAATCCGATTATATTCCTAAGTAAGCTTACTCTTTAAAGCAAGTTTTTCAAGGGCTCCAGTCCCTTCCTTCCAAAAATATTTCTACTGAGGAAATTCACAAAGAGGTCAAAACTCTTCGTGAAGAAATATATGTCCTCAAAATTAAAGAGATTTCTATTTCAGATTTACAAACTGAAATTCATACTTTAAAAAATGAGGTCAAATTTCTTAAAAATTTCTTACAAAAAGATATTTCTTTAAAAGAAAAGGAGATAAGCTCTGATGATGAGACTTTTCTCAATACTATTGATAAAATTACTTATCAAAAGTGGCATTCTAATGTAACCATTGTTATTAATAAAGAATACACTTTTACTGGTCAAGCTCTTATTGATAGTGGTGTTGACCTAAATTGTATTTCTGAAAGCTTAATCCCTACACATTACTATGATAAAACTTCACAGTCCCTTAATATTGCAGATGGATCTCGTATGAAGATCCAGTATAAATTATCGAACGCTTATATTTGCAATTCAGGAATATGTTTCCAAACTACATTTGTTATGGTTAGAGGTCTTATCCAATAAATTATTTTGGGTACTCCTTTTTTAAATTTAATTGAACCATTTATGGTTACATCTAATTGTATTTTGTTTGAGACAAATGGTCAAAAAATTATGTTTGATTTTATAACTAAACCACAAACAAGGGAGATTGATATGATAAAAAAAACTTTAATTTATAAAGAAAATCAAATCAATTTTCTACAAAAGGATTTAAAAATTATGAATATTTCTCGCCAAATTATCTTTAACAAGGATAAAATACGTTTTCTCTCTAATCTTATAAAAACAGAAATGTGTAGTGAGTTTCCCACTGCTTTTTGGGATAGAAAAAAACATATTGTCACACTTCCCTATGAGGAAGATTTTAAAGAAACAAATATTACCACTATGGCAAGAGCTGCCCAAATGGGGTCCGATCTTATTGAATATTCCAAAGAAGAAATCAATTCTTTATTACACAAAAAACTTATTAGGAAATCATATTCTCCTTGGAGCTGCACCGCATTTTATGTTTATAAAAATGCAGAAATAGAAAGAGGTCCTCCTCGACTGGTTATTAATTATAAACATTTAAATAAGGTTTTAAAATGGATAAGGTATCATATTCCTAATAAAAAAGATTTACTTACCACGTTTAGTATAGTATATATTGATGATATTCTTATCTTTTCTCAAGATCTCGATCAACACTTCAAACATATAAATATTTTTATAAAACTAATAAAAATCGCAGGATTAGTTGTTTCTGCTAAAAAAATGTCTTTATTCCAGACACATATTAGGTTTTTAAGCCAAGAAATGGACCAAGGGAAAATTATTCCTATTGACAGAGCAATCCAATTTGCGGATAAATTCCCAGATATTTTACAAGAAAAAACCCAATTACAAAGGTTTTTGGGAAGTCTCAATTATATTGCAGACTATTATAAAAACCTTTCGATAGATAGCTCTCCTTTATATGAAAGGTTAAGGAAAAATCCACCACTTTGGAGTGATATTCACACAAATGCAGTTAGACTTGTTAAGTCTAAAGTTAAAAGCCTTATCTGTTTAGCACTCATATCTCCAACAAGTTTCAAAATTGTGGAGACAGATGCGTCAGAAATAGGTTATGGAGGAATTTTACTCATAAAGAAAAAGAGATATTATCTCGTTATACTTCTGGAAAATGGAATAGTGCCCAGAAAAATTATTCCACTATAAAGAAAGAAATTCTTTCTATCGTAAATTGTATAACAAAATTCCAAGATGATTTATTAAATTAGAAATTTTTATTACGAATATATTGCAAGGCAGCCAAAGATGTCCATGAAAAGATGTTAAAAACCTTGCTTCTAAACAAATATTTGCTAGATGATAGTCTATTTTGTCTATTTTTGATTTTTAAATTGAATTTATTAAAGGATAAAATAATTCTCTTCCTCACTTTCTGACCAGGGAATATATTATTGGGCTAAATGAGCCAATCGAGTCAAGGGATGAGAGGATATTCCTCTTCCGCACAGGACAAGCCGTAGAGATATTCCTCTTGAAAAAGTATATCAGGGTTTCTTCTAGCCAATTGCCTAAATCAAAAAGGGAAGCTGTTGATTATGAAGATTATTTATCTTCAGGAAAATCACAAGAGAGTTTTCTTTCAGCTCTAAAAGAGCCAGTCTTACGTGGCATTAAAAAGGATGAAGAAGAAATTATTATTATTCTTCAAAAAGGAGATGAAAAATTATTTACCTATTTTGATCATGAGGCAAATTTTCCTATTTTAATTGAAAGAGGTTCCTATTTTAACCACATGAACCAAAACAAACGTACATGAGATATTTCCTTTAGCAAAACTTTTATTAAAAAAGTGATGCAGCTAAATTTTTCCCATCAAAATTATAACTATTGGGATTATATTAATGCCTGGAAAAAGGCTTTATTATCAAAATAAGACTGAAAAGCATACTTGGTTCATTTGGATGGAACCATTCTTACTCAGCCAAGAACTACCATATTGGTTTTATAATTGGTTTCAATATATGGGACCAGAAGAGGATTTTCTTCCTGAAGAAATCCATAACATTTTATTAGTAAGTATAGGCTACCATGGATATGGCAATGGACTTATTCAGTCAAACCTATGGAGATTGGGGTTATGACCCTCTCAAGACAAAACCATTATAAATGGTGGACAAAATTCGATTATAAATTAATCCTCATAAAAAATACTTCAATAAAATGGAGTGGGAATGCACCCGAACAAAAAACCAATAATTTGGATCTGCCTTCCATTGCAGACCTTAAAAGGAAGTTTCGTTATCTTCGAATACTGAACTCAAGGAAAAATTATTAGCACTTTTGCAAAAACAGTTAGATATTGATTTCTCATACTGTTTTAAAGCTAATTCCTCTACGTCTAATTCATTAATGGATGAGGATGAAGAGTATTCGGGTCAGTACAATTTTGATGATATTCTTGCCAAGAAAAAAAAGGATAAAGGCAAGCAAAATTGACACATTATGTATTTTTTATTTTTTCATAAAAGACTTGATTCCTTCAATTACTACCTAACTTCACGTGATCGATGGGGCCCAATGAGCACCCGACGTGATTAAAATAAAAGTTGTGAATCTTTCTTTATGAGCCACTATGTTTTCGCTATTCTTTTTGTCAAAGATGCTATAATAAGGGACAATTAGTTTTTTTAAGAATAACTTTTCACGATTATTGAAAACTATATGAATGAGAGTAAGAGACTCCTATCTTTATCCTTTATTAACTTTTAGATCTTGTTTTTTTTAATCGGGATGGCTAACAAAAAAAAAAAAAACTATCAACCAAAATGATACACTAAATATATTCAAGTTTTTTTAAAAAAATTTCAGTGATCCCAAACAATAAAACCATAATAAAAGATTTGAAACTCTTGTGTGGCCTACCGTTAAATAAAAATATAACATTAAAATATAGAAAAAAAATGATAATTTAGTATATATTTAGAAACTTATTTTAAAAAAAACCCGATTGTTTTGAACTTAATGATTCTTTTACAAAAAAGTACATATTTTGTGAATTTATTACAAATAGGTACACATGTCATTAAAAAAACCAAAATTAAAAAAACAAAAATTTAAAAAAAAAACATTTTCATACAAAAAATATGCGTGATCCTGTCTAATCCTGCCTAATTATGTATGTCTAATCATGTTTGATCATGTTTAATCTTGTTCAATTATGTCCAATCTTCTATGTCTAATCTTGTTTAATCTTATCTAATCATGTCCAATCAAGTCTAATACTGTTTGATACTATGAACATTTTTTTTTAATTTTTTAAAATATTTTTTCATTTATTTTTTTGCTTTTTTTTATTTATATCTTGCTATTTTTTTATGACATATGTATCTAATTGTAAAGAAGCACACATAAATGGTTTTTTTATAATTAAGTTGATTAGTATGTACCTATTTGTATATCAACTAATAAAACCATAATGAAAGATTGATGCCTGATGTGGTCTACCGTTAATTAAAATAAAAATAGAATACTATTATTTGTAAATTTTTCTCCCATTATCTTAATTTTCATATATATATATATATGGGGAATGATCTATACACACATAAAAATACACATTATGTTTACACATCAATTACAACCATCCATTTACTTATTTTTAATGGTCAAGATTATGTGTTTATTCTTGTTATTAGATGAATTCATCTTGACCATTAAAAATAAGTAAATGGATGGTTGTGATTGATGTGTAAACATAATGTGTATTTTTATGTGTGTATTTTTCATTATATATGTATATTTGTATATATATATTTGAATTAATGCCCAATAGGTAACATTTTTGAAATTATATTACTTCTAAGTACCTCCATAATTTCACATTCCCTATAGGTACCACTTAATAATTATTTAATTTATTTACCAAAACGCCATACACATATTTCATAAAAAATGAAAAAAAAACACATAAAATTATATAAAATGCAAAAAATCTCAAAATAAATGAAAAATAATAACAAAAAATTGTAAAAATTAAAAAAAAATGTATTTGTATAAAAAAAATAAAAAAAATCACAAAAAATGAAAAAAAAAATCACAAAAATCACAAAAAAATAAAAAAAATAAAAAAAAATCACAAAATCACAAAATTTTAAAAAAATTACAAAAAAAAATAAAAAAATAAAAAAAATTCACAAAAATCACAAAAAATCACAAAAAATAAAAAAAAATCACAAAAAATCACAAAATCATAAAAAAAATTATAAAAAAAATAAAAAAAATTATAAAAAATCACAAAAAAACACAAAAAATTATACAAATATAAAAAAAAATAAAAATTTTATAAAAAATGAAAAAAATCACAAGAAATTATTATAAAAAAATGAATAAAATGAAAAAAATCACAAAATTATAAAAAAAAAAAATGAAAAAAATCACAAAAAAAATCACTTTTATTGAAATTTATGCACTTTCGACTGTACTAGATGCACTTTTAGCTGAACTATATGCACTTTCAGCTGAACCAGATGCACTTTTAGTTGAACTAGATGCAGGTTTTACAGAACGATATGCACTTTTATTGAACTAGATGCACTTTTGTCTGAACCATATGCACTTTCGCTGAACCAGATACACTTTTAGCTGAACCATATGCACTTTCAGCTGAACCATATGCACTTTTAGGTGAACCAGATGCAGGTTTTAGAGAACGATATGCACTTTTATTGAACTAGATGCACTTTTGTCTGAACCATATGCACTTTTAGCTGAACCAGATACACTTTTAGCTGAACCATATGCACTTTTCAGTTGTACCAGATGCACTTTTAGTTGAATCAGATGCATTTTTAACAGAACTATATGCACTTTCAACTGTACTATATTCATTTTCGACTACACTATATGCACTTTTGACTTAACTATATGTACTTTTCACTAAATTAGATGCACTTTAAACTGAACCATATGTACTTTCAGCTGAACCAGATGCACTTTTAGCTGAATTATATGCATACTCACTTTTATTGAACTATATTTACTTTCGACTGAATTGTATGCACTTTCAACGGAACTAGATGTACTTTCAGCTGAATTGAATGCAATTTCGACTCAATTTTATGCATTTTTGACTAACTATATACACTTTTGACTGAACTATATGCACTTTTATTGAACTATATACGCTTTTGACTTAATTATATGTATTTTTGACTGAAGTAGATGCACTTTCAGCTCATTTAGATTAAAAAAAGGCACATTTATCATGGAAAAACCATTTTTTTGTATAAAAAAAAATCACTTTTCGGTATAAAAAGTGTTATATTGACAAAAAAAATAAATATATTTTTTGTAATTTTTTAAAAAGTTTATGATTTTTTAATCTTTTTATAATTCTTTTTTTTTGTGATTTTTTATAATTTTTATAATTTTTTGTGATTTTTGTTATTTTTTTATAATGTTTTGTGATTTTTTTTTGTGAATTTTGTGATTTTTTGTGATTTTTTTTGATTTTTTGATTTTTTGATTTTTTGATTTTTTGTGATTTTTTGTGATTTTTTGTAATTTTTTGTGATTTTTTGTAATTTTTTTATGTTTTTTTGTAATTTTTTAATTTTTTTGTAATTTTTATACTTTTTTTGTGATTTTTGTATTTTTTAATATTTTTTTGTGATTTTTTTAGAATTTTTGGTTTTTTTTAATGATTTTTTGTGATTTTTTATGATTTTTTGTGATTTTTTTTCATTTTTTTAAAAAATCAATTACTAATAAAACTCATATAGTATAAAAAGTGGTACATATGAGGAAATGTGAAATTATCAATGTATCTAGAAAGAATATAATTTGCTATGAGTTATTTATAGGGAATTACCCCTATATATTTTTCATTATATATGCATATAATGATTTTAAATTAGAGGAAATGGGCATAGGATAAAAATTTGGTGTAATCTTACTATATTAGAGTTACTCTTTTTTGTACCCATTAGATCAAAATATACCAAATCCAATGGTTAGCATGAGTGGAGTGTGAGAACTCCACAGTAATGGAGGAGTCTGGGCCCTCTAAAAACTATGGTTGGTACTTAGCATGCCATTAATTTCTTTCGTATTGTTTTACTGGGAAAATGACTAAAACATACAAATTTTTAAATGTAATTATCAAAAACTACGAAACAAAATTTTTATTCGCAAAACATACCACTCTATTAAATATGTGTAATTGTATGTTTGTAGGTTTTGGGCATTGACCCTTCTTTATTTCTATAATATTTCGTCCGGATAAAAAACGAGGTATGACTAGACGTCTAAATGTTTGAAGCACGGCTCATCTGTCTAAGTATACACTATTGAATCGAGGTAAAAAAACACATACGGCTGAATGGGTAAAATAAAAGAACGTATAATATGTTGGTTTGTCCACCCAATACCATAAATTAAGGATTAAACTAAATTGGAATCTAAAGCAAAAGACAAAAGGCACATAACACTAGTTAGGATACATAAGAAGGCTTACATTTCGAGCCCGTCTGACTCATGAAGCACCATCGGGGTGGCAACACACTGATACTCGATGTAAAGGACCTATAATAGTAGGACTTCCCAAAATAACATCAGAAAATCCATAACCGCACTTTTATTTGCCCGGCCCAAATCAAACCGTAGCATCGTAAAATTAACCCATCCTCTTTTCCAATCTAAATAGAACATTCTTTCTCTCCTCTCCTGTGACGCATATGATCCCTTTGATCTATGTATGAAGTATATTTGAAACATTCATGCTCTCAATCCACTGTCTTTCTGATAATGTATCCGCTTGATCTTATGTAGGTGTTGTTTCGGTACGTTATCAACTTTTTTATCATATTTCAATACTGAACCGAACTTTTTTGGTTTGAAAAAAATTATACCATAACCGAACCGAAAAAGTCGGTATACCGAAAGTTTGGTATACCGACTTTTTCGGTTGATACGGTTCGGTTTTCCGTTTTATACCGAAGCATTACTATATTTATTAAAAGACAATTATTGGTAACAATAAAATAGCAAAAAAGTTTATAAATATAAAATGTGTAAAACTATTCTTATATTTGCTAAATTTATCGTGAACTTTATTAAAATAGTAAACACTAATAAAATAAGAATTATTTTAAAACATGAGACAATAAAATGGAGAAACACGAAATTATTGTATTTAACTTCGTAAATATTCGTAAATATTAAAATAAGCCGTAAGGAAAATTAAACTAAACTATAAGAAAATTTATTTGTAAGTTATGGCTATGTGTAAATTTCTATATATTTTATAATTTTAATGGTTGGTTCGGTTCGGTATTATACCAAACATACGAAATGGATACCGAAAACCAAACAAACTTTTAAAGTTTGGTTCGGTTGTACCGTACCGAAAAGTCGGTATACCGAACTTTCGATACCAACTTGTTTGGTTTGGTTCGAAAATCGATACAAAAAGTTCACCCATAATATTATCCCTTTCATCTCTCACATTTATATCAAAGTCTTTGTTTTCCTTCGTTCATAGAAAATATAACAGGATATAAAATTAAGCTATAGTTAAGCTTGGGAAATCATCTTATTTATTTGCCTCTATGTACAAGTTGAAATGCATGCAATATCATTCCTTCATTTTTTTGATTTTTTTCCCCATAAAGTTAACGTTCGATATTTTTCTTTTAGTTTTTCGTGAATGATATTTGGATGTGTATGGAATATATGTTCATGAATCATGTCATGTTTACTGTGACGAAAATATCGCATTCTATAAATATATAATATTGGTATGTTTGGTTTAACTTATTGAATACATTACTAAGTATGTAGTGTTCCAAATTATATATTACTTAATAGAAACTTATTACTCACTCTGTCTCACTTTATAAATTTTATACGAAATCACATACAACTTTGACCGGTTTTGAACATATAACTAAATTGTCGAATTTTTAGTTTCGGCAATTTAGTTACATGTTATAAGCCGATTAAATTTGCACGTGATTTTGCATATGACTTATAAAGTGGGACGGAGGGTGTATATAGTTCACCGTTGATTGCTTCATATCATGTGATAAGGTTTTTATGATTCTCAAAATCTCCACCTACAATTCTGCAACCTTTTCAAAGTATAGAGACCATTATCATTACACCAAAAGTTTATGTACCAAATAAGTTTCACAGAAACTATAAGAATTTAATATATGAGGATTCCATATGAAAATTTCAAGTTTTTTTAATTTTTTTGAGTCAAGAAAATTCAAGCATGAATGACTATAATATTCACATTTACACGTGTCATGTTAAGTATGGCTACAACATTTGTTGTGTGGTGAGAATCTGTTGTACAGAACCGGGCGATAATAACTAAGCTCAATGGTCGTTTCTTGATTTTTTGTTTAAATGTAAAATGCCAATTACCCCCAACTTTTATCTGTAATTTGTAACTAACCTAAGAAAACTTAAGTATTATCAATTGAACCCAACAAACTATCTAACGTTTGCAATTAGCACCTTATCCAACTTTAAACATTTTGGAATAAAATCATTATTATAATGTACTTTATTATATATAACAATTTTGCAAATAAATACGAGTTGACATTGTTGATTTAAAAAAAAAAAGTAGTCTTCGACACAATGGTAATATTCTAATATGCAACATGCGTGAGTCTGTGACCTTAAAGTTATCTTACTTTTATAACCAGTTATATGTCCAAATTTAAATAATAAATGGTTTATACAAAACAAAATTTTCATCATTCTATGCAATTCATCTGCGTAACCCAAGCGGCTAAATGCGAGTAGCCACTCACTTCTGGTAAAAATAAAAGTAAAAACGGTTTCCCGCTATGATAAAATATTATTTTATTGCATCACCCAAGAATATTTATTTTCTTAAATATTTGCTTATATATGAAAGCATTGAAAAACCACTTCTAAGTTCTATCAAACAAACAAATAAACATCAAATATGCAAAAGAGACCGATGAATAGGGTTGGACGAAAACTCAGAAAAACCGAATCGAACCGAACAAGACCAAAGCCGAAACTTTTTCGAGTCGGTTTCGGTTTATAATAAAACCGAATCGAATAAAATCGAAAAACCAGAAACAAAATTGAAAAAACCTGAAACCGGACCGAAAGAAACCGGTTCGGTTCGGTCTAAAATATAAAAAGACCGGAAAAAAAAAAACCGAAAAATCTGCTCGATTTCGGTTTTGCCAAAAACAGAACCGAACCGGACCGAAACCAGCCCTACCGATAAATACAAAGCTTCATCACATTAAAAACATACCCCGGCCTAATTGCAAAAATAAGTTACCTTACGTGACTCAATCACAAACACTTAATTCTTACGTGGCATATTAGCACTTTCCCCAAAAATAAAATAAAAAAGAAACTCACACACACTCTCTCTCTAAAACTCTCAATTAAATCGCCCAAAGCTTAGAAAAATATACAAACTCATTTCTCTCTCAATCTCTCCGCCCCTTTTCTCTCTCTCTCTCTCCTTATATATATATATATATATATAACGTCAACATATATATACATATACATATACATATACATATATATATATATATTTGTATATTGATTTTAATAAGTGCTAATTGAGCTCTAATGGCGGTGCTTTTACAAGGAATCGGAGCTGTTGCAGCTATTTCGTCGACTAAGGCATTTGATTCGAATCGATCTCAGATTTATTCGATCAGATCTCGATTTGGTTAGGTTTTGTTTTTAATTTGTTTAATTTGTTTGTTTCTTGGATATTTGTAGTTTAGTTTTTATATTATGCTTAGATAGGAGTAAAATTCTGACTTTAATTGAGCCTTGTTAATTGATTGTTTATTGTTAGGATTTGGTAGTTGTATGAATTAAGGGATTTAAACAGATGAAAACATCAATAATTTTTATTAATTCGTTCGTTTTGTGGATATCTATAGTTTAGTTTTTATCGTTTTTTTTTAGTATGCTTAGATAGTTGAATTCTGAGAATGTGATTTTGAGTATTGTTAATTGATTATTTCATGTTAGGATTTGGTAGTTGTATGAATTAATCCGATGAAAACATCACTAATTTTTAATAATCCGATGTGAATTGCGTTATTGTCTTCGATAATGCGGTTAAATGTTCTCGGGTTATGTAACTCGATACTGAATTTTGTCGTAGTTAATATTAGCTCGGATATGACGCAAATTTTGATGAGGTGGAGGAGCATTTCGGGATTTTTTATGTGATCGTAATGTGACTATAAGATTTGTGTCGAAAATTTTATGATACAGGTAGCTGAGTGTTGGGCAATTAAGAAAGTAGATGAGAATAAAATAGGTGTAGTAGATGATGAATATGTGGGAACAACGTTGTGTTAATTTAGGAGTTGAATTACTTGTTTGTATATAATTTGGAAGTTGAATTACTTGTTTGTATATAATTTGGAAGTTTTATGTTACTGTATGTAATTAAAGGACTTGATTGTAGTTAGTTGAGAGATATAGGGACTAAGCCTGATATAAGCGGTTATTGAGATCTTGGGATGGATGTTTGAAAAGACTAGGTTAAGTGTGGGTCTGATTGAGGTTAAATGAGAGAGAGACGATTAAGAGTGAATGTGATAAGGAGAATTATGGATGCGCCGGTTAGGAAGAGTGAATATGTTAATGTAGGAAAAACAAAAGAAAGGTAGAGTCGGACCGTTAAAAGCTTGGATGTAAGTGATTTGTAATGACATGAGCATAAGATAAATCGATGAATAAAAAACGTTGGATATAAACATATGACGTCGGAAAATTTATTGCCGGAAAAAAGAATAATTTCCATATGTGGTTTCATATAGGGGACCCCAAATACGAGGATAAATGCAAATTTTAATAGGAAATTTCAAAAACAAAATGGTGGATACATGATTGGGATAGAGCTAGATTATTGAAACACGAATACTATACATGTATATTTCGGGTTATAAGAAGTGATACAGCCATGATATTGTTGATACTCTGATGTTTAATATTACACTTGTTGCACCAAAATCATAATTTAATCAGAATAACTTGAAGAAAGCTTATGCATAGTAATGGTTTTTTAAGTTATTGAATAACACTCGATAAGTTTCACGTTATTATCGATGTATGATGAGCTGAAATTATTACGTTTACTGTCTTAAGGTGACTACTTCGGAACTTGTCTTTCGATGATTAGCATTAAAATGTCATTGACTCATTACTAGAACATTTTTTATCATATGGAAAGGAATAGATATACTCAGAATCCAATAGTTGACCCCACATTCTTGGGATAAAGGCATAACTCGATGATGATGATATAATCACAATGCAAAAATTAAAAAAATAGCCTTTACTGAACTATGAATTTGGAATTGATGGAGAAGTGTAAAGGATTGAAAGACCAATAACCGCGTTACAGTCTTATTGTTAAGATAACAGTCTTAAATACAATGTAGTATACAATGCTTTATTCCACATGATTAGTATTAGATATCAATATTTTATTAATTATTTGTGTTGTCACCATCATCTGGCAAGCCGGTTTCCATGAGTGAGTTAACTATGGGGATATCACAGATTATTTTAGTTTTGTACCTGTGATTCTCGTGTGTGTGTGTGTGTGTGTGTATACATGGGCGGATCCTTGTAGGGAAGAGGGGGTCAAATGCCACCCTTTCCTTCGGTATATTCATATAGTTTCATATGTAATTTTTAAACGTCAGTTGTTGTAGCCTAGCGGGGTAGTTCATTAATGATTAGTCCTGTGTTCGAACTTCGAATCTCACCACATGCAGCTATTTTTTTTACCATTATGCCTTGTAATAATAGCTTACCACTTAACAGTTTAACTTTTTATCATACAATTATATAAAGAAGTATCAAATAGATTCTTAGTATTGCAATGACAAATTTCAGTATAATACTACACTAGAAGTCTAGAACACAGATGTGGCACCATTTTGAAGTGTTTGTACTTCCTAGTGTGCAATTGTTTTTCATATCACTACCTGAGCTATCACCACCATAAATCGGTCTTGACATGCATAGTATTTTTTTTTTCTTCATATTAACATCTAAGTTTAAGCTTATGTAATTTGTGTTCAATATTTGCTCTTCTTCTTCTAAGATGTTGCACATAAGCTACCTGGTCTTTAGGAGTAGCTGTGTCTGTGTTATGGCCTTGATACAATGGAATCTTTAAGGTAGAGTGTCAGCTTTTTTCCCCTGAAATATGATTAATTGCTCAAAAGATTCAACCAAAGATGCACTAACCCAGTGGTTTAAACACACGAGTGCACTGGCACTTCACATATACAAGAACTATCCTTCCACCGATCTTGATTTTTCCACAGAAAATCAGTTAAAAAATAAAATTGATAAGGATATAGAATCATCAGGCCTGGATATTTGTTGATATTACTTTTGTCACCTTTACTGGGAATGTATCAGGCTGAAATTACTTTTATCAGCTTCCTGGAAAACATGAACTTGTTAATGGAAGGATTTGAATAGTTTATCATTTAAATTTTGCAATTGTTAAGGTTGAACGTAACCGTTTTTTACTCTACTGTCAGAATGCATATTACAGTTCGAAAAATTCTGCTAAATAATGTTAACTTCAAAGCCTCTCAGTTAGCTTTAGGTTTAACTGGCAAATCCGCGTTACAAAATAATCTTGATTCAGATCCAAATTACAGAATACCAAACATACCTATTGCTTCTCTTATTAAACTGTTTCTTGTATTATTTTTTATTTGTAGAGAGGAAAACAACCTTTTCTGTTATCAAATCTGATGGGAGGTTGACCTGTGGCCCGAACCGTAGGGTCGATCAGTTGGTGACCAATGCAGTTGCTGTAATTTCTTTATCACCCTCCCATGGACATTAAATTTAATGCTCTCTCCGTCCTTACATTATTGTCGCCTACGAAGATACGTGCAATTTAGACTTGGTCAAAATTGAAAGTTTTAAAACTTAACAACATAGTTTAACCACAGAACTATGTGATTAACTTTTGAAAATCTTCATTATGGCAATTTAGATATGGAAATTTCACAAGTCGAAGTTGCACGTTTCGTAAGCGACAATTATTTAGAGATGGAGGGAGTATGTTAATATGTATATGGTATGTCTGAACAATAATCATGTGATATTTTTGCAGACAAAAGCTGACAGTTCAACGTCTTCAACTGCATCCAAACCTGGGTATCTACTCTTTTCATTTATTAATTTTAATTTTCTTGGTCTATCATCCGTTTTTTAAGTTACTCTATCGGCTATCTTACTGTTAAATGTCTCCGTTGTTGTAACTTGCTTCGTGCCTAATTGCTGTTTGTTATGAATTCATTTCCTGATCATTACGGAAACAAGTATTCCTGTGTTTAGTTATTGATTTAGTTAGTGATAACATATGCAACTGAATGTCTTTTTTATAAATTTGATATTTGAATAGTTTAAGAATAAATATTAATTTTCTCGAAGCTTTTATTTAGCCTGTGCACCTTCTTAGGTCTGTCAAACAGATAGGGTCACTAAGGAAAATAATTTCATGTCAATTAAGATCTCTTTAATTATTAGAGGCATTTTCATCGTCTTTTTGCGCTACTTCTTTTTGCAGAGTCTGCTATTAAAGTTCTTCTTTTACATTTCCTGTATTAATATGGACTTAGAAAAGTAACTATAAGCATTTGTTTATATATCTCCGAGGCGGTTCATTTTCATCTGCAAATTTGTATTTGCCTGTAATCCTTTTTTGTCCATGTGAGGCTAATATAAGGTTGAGATTTGAGAATGTTGTACGGAGTCTATTGACTGTCCGTGAAAACCTTGGTATGCTCATAGGAGAAAAAGTCTTTGTGTGATCATCATTAGTCATAGTTTACTCTCAAGATACAAGTCGCCCATCTAATCTTCTGTTAATTTTATTTTGAATTGGAGGTTTCTTTTTTATGGTTACCGGCCGAATATGTTAACCACTTGAAACTTCAGCTACTTCAGTCATCACTATTTTCAGGTTGTTTAGATCATTCCGATCTATATTCCAGAACCTCAAACATTATGTGGAATTATCTACCACTCTGTTAGTTTATGTTAGTCAAGGATTATGAGAACTTAGGAAATTAAAACTTAGCAGCTTTCATACATTTTATTTTTGTATACATCTCGTCTTCTGTTGTTAATTTTCCAGCTTCCAATAAAGTTTCTTATTTCTATTTCCTTTCAGTGCAAAATTTATGATATCAAGTGTTTCCAGATCTGGTATGCTTTAGCTCTAAGACAATAAAACTAAACCATGATTCACTTCGTTCCTTCACCAGGCATGAACTTCTACTTTTCGAAGCCCTGCGTGAAGGTCTAGAAGAAGAAATGGAAAGAGATTCTCGCGTATGTATTATGGGGGAAGATGTGGGACACTACGGAGGGTCCTACAAGGTGACCAAAGGACTCGCCCCAAAATACGGCGATCTAAGGGTCCTTGATACCCCCATTGCAGAAAACTCCTTCACAGGAATGGCCATAGGTGCCGCCATGACCGGTCTCCGTCCCCTAGTCGAGGGCATGAATATGGGTTTTCTGTTATTGGCGTTTAATCAAATTTCCAATAATTGTGGTATGCTCCACTACACCTCTGGCGGTCAGTTCAAGATCCCGATCGTCATCCGTGGGCCCGGTGGTGTCGGCCGCCAGCTAGGTGCCGAGCATTCCCAGCGACTCGAATCCTATTTCCAATCGATCCCTGGGATCCAGTTGGTCGCATGTTCAACCCCATATAATGCTAAGGGTTTAATGAAGGCTGCTATACGTAGTGATAACCCGGTTATACTTTTCGAACACGTCTTGCTGTATAATCTCAAGGAGAGGATCCCGGATGAGGAGTACATATGTAACCTCGAAGAGGCGGAGATGGTCAGGCCAGGCGAGCATGTGACAATCTTGACCTACTCGAGAATGAGGTACTGATGCAATTTATTATTTTTGCTTTTATTTTATAAAATAAATACATTTTGTTGTGCAAGTCTTTTTATTCTATTATTTGTGCCCTAAAAGGGCATGGGGAGCCAAACTCCCCTTTCGTAGGAGTTATCATAACACCACCTCATTTTTACTTGTCATTAATGATAAATCTGATCCTTCGTATACTTTTACAATTCTTAATATTACTTCTCTATAAAAAGCCAATAAAACTAAATACAAAAAAAAATATAAATATCAAAATTTACAAATTTTTCAAAGGTAAAATGGAAGAAATGAAGAAATCATTGGCATTACAAAAAAGGTAGAATTTTAAAAAAATATAATTCTGAAATTCAAGGGGGTGCTGCGCATGCTACCACATCCAAAAGAGGGAGTTAGGCTCCTCCTCTACGTCGTTTGAAGGGGTAGCTTTTGCCCCCAAAGATTGTCTTTTTTAATGTTCGTGTCTTATAAGGTTTCAAAAGATGTGTCCTTTAGCTTGGTAATAGTTAGAGAAACCGGTACTCTTTCCGCAACGGGTGTTGTATACTGTTTTACCTTTTCAAATTGGAGTTTGAATTGAACAATGTATATCAGATATGTTATAAGGGTTTGCTGTACTACATCAGGTACCATGTTATGCAAGCAGCTAAAACTCTTGTGAACAAAGGTTACGATCCCGAGGTGATTGATATTAGGTCCTTAAAGCCATTTGATCTTCATACTATTGGGAACTCGATTAAGAAGACTCACCGAGTGTTGATCGTTGAGGAGTGTATGCGGACAGGGGGGATTGGAGCAAGTTTAACGGCCGCAATTAATGAAAATTTTAATGATTATTTGGACTCCCCGGTTGTGTGTTTGTCTTCGCAAGATGTACCTACACCTTATGCTGGGACATTGGAGGAGTGGACAGTGGTTCAGCCACCTCAGATTGTTACCGCTGTTGAAAACCTCTGCCGATAGGAGCAGCAGCTAACAAAAGGGTTATATGCTGGTTACTTGCATAATTTTGTTTATGTTGAGATTTGTACCTTTTCTATTATTCCAGTCATTTGGTTAAAAGGTCTAGAATGTGTTTTGAGTAGCTTTATGTCTTCAGATTTCAGACTATTTTCTTATCTTCTGCTGTTTGTTGTTAACTTGTTATGCTGTTACAAATGTTTGGAAATATGAAGTTAATAATATTTAACAATATCCATTTGGATATTTCTTATTCTTTCTTGTGTATGAATGTGTTTAAAATCAAGTCCTATAATCTATTTTCAAGGCGTTAGTCGCCACTTTTGTTTGGTATAGAGTGAATTGCAGCTATTTACTCCTTAACGGATACTATTACATAACATTCTCTCCATTTTTCTTGTTTTTGGTGTCTTATCCATGCTCAAAGACTCTTTTTGCACCGTGTTCATTCTGGTCTTTTTCAATGGAAGTCATTGTTTAGTTGTTTTAATTAATCAATAGCTATGCTAAGAGCGTATATACTAAATACTTAGGGATCGTTTAGCATCAGCTTTCGCTGTGTTCTTTTAGCTTTTGCTTAAAAGAAGATTCTCGCCATCGGATTTTATATAGTAATAGGAGGTACTTATATTGCCCTATTAATGGATGGCTTGTCCTGTTTCTCAGTCTGTGATGGCTGGAATATCAAAATGCTGATCTATAACAGTATAAATCTCTTTTGCCAATACTTTTTGGCATGTACAGCAGCTAAGGAGAAAATATATCATGCCATGCGCAACATTATTAAATTCAAAATCCGTTAACACTTCAATACATTTAACAAATGTCGCGGTGAGTTACAGGCTCACAACCAACCAACCTACCGAATTAGGCCGATCGATATCATGGGTACCACATAGGTACAGACCAATGAGGGACCATCCCGTGAGGTTGGTTTCGGGTTTGCCAAAAGCCAAGGAGCTAGTGATCCATTCCAGCTGAATCATTTTTCCATTCAGCATTTCTGGCTGTGGTGGTGTTAACCAAGACAACGGTAGGGTATTATATAACAGAGGAAACTATATAACATACATACTTTGTCATATATTTTGATGTCATAATGCATATTGTGTGTTTCTGAATCGACTTAACTGGGTCACAAGTTACATAACAGAAGTAAAAAATTTATAGATCAAAATGATATATGTCGACAAATAATTTTTCACAAACATAATCTGCTAATAGAACTTTTAGTTATAATTGACGGGAAATGTAGTTGACTTGGTACTTGGGTACGTCGGAGAGCTTTTGAGTTGATCAGACAGCCTCTAAATCAATAGTAGGAAAATGTTATATATGATACATTTAAATTTAGAATCTATCTTTTAAATTTACTGTCGACAAGTTACAAACGTGGCTGTACATGTTAATATCACAATTACCTTTGCTCGTGCTTAAATAGAATAAGATCAGTTACATTGTAATCATGAATTTTCTAGTAAAATAGTATGAATTGCGTTACAAAATTTCAGTCAGAAGAGAATAATTTTCCCTCTTTGTTCTCAATCAATTAACTATAAGCACATATACTCTTAAAATTATTTAACTCGACTTCCAGGTAAGAATTCATTTTCATTTTTTTTTGTAATGAAGAATTCATTTTCATCATTACATACAGATTTGTATTTTTTTTATTTCACATGTGCAATCAAATTCACCCATGTGGAAGATATTTTTAGAATAATTATCTGGTCTGATAGTGGTCAATAACTGGCCCCTACGTATCACATTGCATGTTCTTATAATGTTCTAGCTTGTCCAACTTATTTGAGAATTGCTTAATCATATCACTGTTATTGTAATGAAAAGGTGAATATTAGAAAGATGTTCGCTGTCACTGTTAGTATAAATGATATTATTCTGATGAAGGAATATCTATCTCTATCACAAAAGAAAAGAGACGATCGAACATCACATGTTTTCTTATCCGAGTTAGATAAACAAGACATTTCATACTTTGTCATCGAGTTAGATTAACAATACATTTCATACTTTCTCTCAAGGTAATATATGTTTTGGATGATATTTCAAGAATTCGGATATTGAAAAGCATCCCAACATCATTTATAAATTGTTATTTTATGCACAAGCTTACTCTTTTCGATTAGATTCGACTAGCTAGGAGCCTAGGAGCCCGGTATATTTGTCAACCAAACTTGTTTCTATTGTTTGTTAGATCAACATAATTCCTAGCAGTATTATAAGCTGTGAATACCGATATGAGATGATAACTTTACAAGAAAACTGCCTGTTCGAACTTAACGTTGCACTTATACATTTGAACGGAATAGTTTAAAAGACCTCTTTTTTGGTTAATCTAAACGGCATTTCAGAAATTATACTTTTTTTTATTAAGTGGACTAGCTAACAAATTCGACTATCGGGTGCAAGTATACAAGTGCAACTATTCTAACAGGTCGGTTTATATAATTTTAAAAAAGAAGAAGTACTAAGAATAAAATCAACACTCATTTTATGAACAAGTTTTGAGTCACGTAACTAGATTTTACAAAAAAAGTGTTACGTACGTGAACTTCGGATACTACAATATCCAAGACAATTTGGTGCATTGGTTGAACGGTTAGGTGGCCCAATTTCAAATTCCACGGACTAAATATTCAAATCATTATAATTATACACGTGATAAGTGCAAGGTATAGGATATAATTAACACTTTAATATATATAATGTTTATTTTATTTTTATGTTTTTATAACCTTTTTTAAACTAAACAAACCTTATGTAAAGAAACGACAATACAGTTATACACATATTAAAGAAAAAAGGTTAAGAAGAACTTGTTATAAACCCTCGTATTAGTACTCTTTCACAGAGGATAAAGTGGATACTTGCACTGGATTCGAGACAGATACCTGAGATCAGACGATGACATTGAATTTTTATTTTCATGTGTCCACTTATTATTTGTCACAGTTGCGTAGATTTCATTTTGTTTATCTAGATATCATGTATTCAGTTATTTTTTTGGAAGGTTTGGTTTATACCCGCCTCTTATGTACGGATTGATACTATATGTTTATATACAGGTCGGGGTCTGCCTAACCCCTTCCATTAGAGTGTTTTGGATGAAAAAAAAACTTATTATAAACTCAACATTGCAAGAGATAATAAAGACTATATAGTACTTTTATAATGGAGAATGAGTACATTTTCGGATGCCCCTGGATAAGTACAACTTAAGGTAGCCCACTTATAGCCAAGTTTTGTAATGTTTTACATAATGGATTACATCAATACCCTCCATTATTGTTATCGTTATTATAATTCATCTACCACATAAACTCACACACACATGTAAAATAATTGTTGCACACTAAAAATAAAAAGTTCATTTAGAATTATAAAACTTTTTGATTTATTTTGCTAAAATGGTTATGGCTAAATTTTAGCAGTGGTTTAGGATCATAAAACCTTTTGATTTATTTGTTACTAAACTATTACTAAAATTTAGTCATAACCACTTTAGCACCATAACCGAAAATTTTTTTATCATGTTAAATAGACAGACGACGTTAAAATATTTAATGTGTGTTGTCTTTAAAGGGCCACTTATCTTTTTCCTACTATGTATTTATTGTTGCGATATTTGGGTGTTATTGGCATCTTTATTTGTTAATTGTGGCAAAATATAATTGGACAAATGATGAGGTCGATATGGTTTGGGGATCAATATGCATGATGGGAATTGGGAATATAGGAATCTATATAATTTTAATTTATGATTTAGATAGTAAGTTATTTTCATTGGGTATGGATTGGGTATATCTTATACAAGAAGGACCACCTTATTTGTGGGTATGATTGTTGGACCATTTTCTCTGACCATCATGCTAAATGAATTTGGTGGTGGCACTTACCAAAAAAATGAATTTAGTGGCATTTATGTATTCCTAAATTAGCCTTTTGTAAGCTCACTGTTATAGTATTTTAATGTGAATAGAGTATTTAATATTTATGTCTATTTTGTCAATTGTTGAGCGGTCCTAAACCAAATGTGAACAGTTTAATATTTTGGGTAAGTTTTTTTTTTTTTTTTGTAGGGTATAGCTTGGTTAAGGAAATGGACTTGAATGTCTTAAGGTGATTTCAGGGTAACAAAAGCTATTTTTTATAACTCAACTTCTCATTAGAACAAAGCAGTACTTCGGAGGGGGACACTACAAAAAAAATACTTAAATAGTGACAGAATTAGTGACGGTATTTTTTGTTACGAGCTTATTAGCGACGGTTTTTGTGACGGTTTTGTGACAGTTTAGTCAATTTACGACAGATTTGTGACAACTTTTTAAATTAGCGACAGGTTTGTGACAGCTTTTTAAATTAGCGACAGGCTTTTGACAGTTTTTGACTCTCACTAAATCAAATATTATTTTGTAATGGGATGAGTATCAAGAATTATCAAGACGAACTTAATGTTTAATTAGTAGTACATTCTTTCATACTCGATAATCAAAATCCCAAATTTAATTGTATGTCTTGTTAAAAAATTGTTACATATCAAATGTAGTATCATTGAGAACGATGGTTATTAGAGAATAATTGATGTTTACCATAATTAGTTTTGGTAGTGAGCTGATTATATGTGATTAGCCATATCATTGATCATATATCTTTAACACTTCCCCTCAAACTGAGCGTGGAAGGTACGAAACGCCCACTTTGAATATCTGAAAGTCTGGTACGTTTTGATGTTACATTTTTGGTTTTTCTTCTTCTTAATCTTACGCACCATTTCGAACAAAATATCAATCAATGAATACTTTCTTCCTCTTTATCAAATTTTTTTTTACGAAATAACTATTTGGTATTTAAAATTAAACTTAATTTCTCGTAATTAAACATCAATTATTCTCTAATAATGGTAAACACAAAGCAATTTGCATCTGACCAGTTAGATATGTCCGAGATATGTATAACAAAATTACTAGGAAATATCACCATTAATTACTATAGATTGAGGTCATACGTATCATCATTATATTATAATAAGTCAACTCAAGTCAAATGAGTCTGTCTATTTTAACCCTTTTTTTTTCTCCAAAAATACCTATACACCTTTATATTAATTACAATAATATCATACTCTCATAAAAATATAAAAAGTAAAAACTAATAAAACTATTTATCAATCTTTAACAACCAAACATTCTTTTAAATTTTAAACTATATTTTTTTTTTTATATTATTAACATATTTATATCATAACTATACTTATTTTATATATTTTTATTATATTACACGCCGCACATACAACAGATGTATCACGATTACTAGTGTAGTTATATGTTCATGCCTTTTCCCCTTTTGACATAAATATATCACCGGAAGTAGTTATATAAACATTCTTTAATTGACTAGAGTAATATATATCTCTAAATGACTAGTTTGGTTAGGTGTATTAACATAATAAATCTAATTTAAACCGTTATGTAGGAAGCTTGTCTACATTTTACTTGCCACTATCCAAAAAAAATTATGTTCACAAAATTAGCTAATTCTTTCATTTTTGTACAACCAGAAATTATACGTCATGAATTACTTGTACAAAGTTGAAATATTATCTCTTCCTCTCTCAACCAGGACCTGGAATTTCAAGCCTTAAGTAGTACCACTTGTCAATCTTTTTCTTTTGTTTTCAGGGAACGAATAATAGAAGATACATATAATTATGGACTTATAATTATGAACTTATAAAGAGGCATGGGGGAAATGCAGGGCCGGTCAAGTCTAGGGATAGCCGGTGTGACCGCCCGGCACAAATATTTCAAAATGAGGCACTATCAATTTGTCCGTTAGTATATATATATATATATGTGTTACTAATCGTGTCTCACGCGTTGCGTGTGTGATGCGTAATGCGAATTTTTTAAAAAAAAATAAGTGTAGTTATGATACAAATAGTTGGAGAATATAAAAAAAAAGATAGAGTATAAGATGAGAAGATTTAAAAGAATTTTGAAAGCTTAAATAGGGATAAAAAGTGTTTTTAGTTATTAGTTTTTCTATTTTTTTATGATAATATGGTATTTTGCTAATTGATAAAAAAAATGTAAGAGTATTTTTGTAAAAAAATTGGTAAAATTTGAGAGAATAAATATTGAGTATATTGATATTATCAAGACTGCTTTGTAATAAACAGAGAATATATGTTTAATTCTGTAAAGTTTCATATTCACTGGACCAGATAGAAATTTGTATGTTTGGACTATTGTTGTTACGTTTGTAATTAACAGGACTAAATAGAAACTTTTGTAAATGTATATATACAGTTTTACACAGAGAAATTAATAAGAAATTTTCATTCTTTTAATCTCTCTCTCTCTCTCTACATATATGTATATATATATCGTATAAGACACATATATATTTGATCTGTATAAAGCCACCAAAACGTGGTTTATACAGTTTCACATGGTATCAGAGCGTTGATTGGCTCTTCCGCTGCTTTCTATTCAGAAATTTGGGGTTCTTATTGCTGAGTTTTTTTTAGGGTTCTTGTTGAAACTTATTTGGGGGTTTTGGTTGATTGGCTGTTTGCTCTTCGATTTGATCATTGCTACGCTTGGTATTCACTGAATCTCTCTTATTTCCTTTTATATCTCTTAGGTCTGTTAAATACCTTATTATCAGACCTCTGAATATTGGAATTAGGGTTTTGTTTCTCTTTCAGTTCTTTTAAGATATCTGGTTGATATATTGAGAATCTTGTTTTCAAGATTATGTCAGGATCTGAAGAAAATCATCAAATAGGGGAAAATCCTAGGGTTAATAATCATTTGCCTGTTAATACTATGAGTCCCTATTTTATTGGTTCTAATGAAAATACTAGTACCAGCTTAGTCAATCCTGTCTTGAATGGTCTTAATTTTCATTCTTGGAGAAGAGCAATGGAAATCTCAATAGGTGCTAAGTCTAAACTAGGTTTTATTACTGGTTCTTTAGCTTGTCCACCTGAAAGTGATCCCATGAATGGGGCTTGGTTGCAGTGTAATCTGATTGTTATGTCTTGGATCATTAACTCTGTTGATAATGAGATAGGACAGTCTATTTTGTATGTTGATAGTGCTTTCAAGATGTGGAAAGAATTGACAGAAAGGTTTTCTCAGGGAAGTGAGGCTAGGATTTATGAGCTTCATCATGATATTCATACAATGGTTCAGGATAATCTTACTGTATCTTCTTATTTTACTAAACTTGAAACCTTATGGAATCAACTAAGTGTTATAAGTCCTATACCTAGATGTACTTGTGGTACTATTGGTAGTTGTGGTTGTAATTTCATGGCTGCTATAATAGCAAGAGAGCATAGGGTTTTTAAAATGATCTTTTTAATGGGTTTAAATGAGAAGTTTTCTCATGTGAGAAGTCAGATTTTGTTAATGAAACCACTTCCTAGTGTGAATGATATGTATCAGTTAATGGGACAAGAAGAGAAACAACAGAATCTAGGTGTTCATACAGTTGCTAATCAGCAAAATATGGTTCTTGCTTCACAATATAATCAGGGTAACTATCCTAGGGGTTCTACTAATCAAGGTTTTAGGCAACCTGTAGCTGCTGCTAATAGTTTCAGACCTTTTAGGCCTAGTATAGGGAGGGGTAATCCTATGAAATGTTCACACTGTGGTTCAAATAGGCATACCAAAGATAGGTGCTACAGGCTACATGGTTATCCACCAGGTTGGACACCAAGGCCCAGAGGGTTTAGTCAGAATTTTTCTGGTGGTAATATGGCACACCAGGTTTCTTATCAGGATGATGGGATGACATCTATGTTCAATCCTACACCTATACATATTCAAGGGCCTGTTGATAAAGAAAATAATCAAGAAGATGGACAACAACAAGCTGTAGATGCTTCTAATACTGTTTCTAATATGGTGTACACTGGCATGACAGGTATGCCTATAACCTGTTCTACTTTGGTTTTAGATACAAAGAAACATACTTATGATTACAATTTATGGATTATTGACAGTGGTGCAAATGAACATATGGTTGCTTCATTAGGTCATCTTAGTCATTATAAGTTGGTTGATTCTCATGTTAATTTACCCAATGGACAAGTTGCTGCAGTAACTCATATAGGAAATGTGATTTTTAAAAATGGAATAGTGTTAAAAAATGTCCTCTGTGTTCCTTCTTTTGGTTACAATCTTGTTTCTGTAAATAAGTTAGCTAGGGATTCTCATTATTCTTTGTTTTTTGATTCAAATGCTTGTTATATTCAGGACCAGGTGTCCTTGAGGATGATTGGTAAGGCAGAAGCACAAAATGGTTTATATGTTTTCATTAGAAAGGGTGTTCATAGTTCTTCTCATATTAGCTGTAATAGTTTTTCCTTGCACAATAAGCCACATATTTGGCATTCCAGACTAGGACATCCTTCTATATCTGTTTTAAATTTGATTTCAGAAGCTGTAAAAGTGAAATTTACTGTTCAAAATTGTACTCCTTGTGATGTTTGTCATTTTGCCAAGCATCAAAGATTAAGTTTTCAATCTAGTAATACATATGTTGATAGTGCTTTTGATCTTATACATTGTGATATTTGGGGTAATTATTCTGTTCCTACTTATGATGGTTTTGTATATTTTTTGACTATAGTAGATGATTATACTAGGTGTACTTGGGTGTTTTTGTTAAAACAGAAGTCTGAAACTTCAATAATATTACCTATGTTTTGTAAAATGGTGGAAACTCAGTTTAATAGTAAAATAAAGATATTAAGAAGTGATAATGGGACAGAGTTTAATTTAATGGATTTTTATTCTAAAAATGGGATTATTCATCAAACCAGTTGTGTGGAAACACCACAACAAAATGGTATAGTAGAAAGAAAACATCAACATTTGTTAAACATTGGTAGAGCTTTAAGATTTCAGTCCTCTTTACCCATAAAATTCTGGGGAGAATGTGTATTAACTGCAGCTTATCTTATAAATAGAACACCTACTCCTTTGTTAAATAATAAAAGTCCATATGAGATTCTTTATGGTTATAAACCTACTTATAATCATTTAAAAGTGTTTGGCTGTTTGTGTTATGCTAGTACCTTAAAAAGAAATAGGTCTAAGTTTGATGCAAGAGGTAGAAAATGTGTTTTTTTGGGATATGGAACAAGTACAAAAGGTTATAAATTGATAGATTTACATACTAATGATTTTTTCTTTACTAGGGATGTTGTTTTTTATGAAGAAGTTTTTCCTTTTCAAAACCAAACACAAAACTGTTTACTTAATAGCAATGATGTTAATAAAGATAATGTTTCTAATGTTGAGGAAGTTTATAATGCAGTCAATGATACTGTTATTATACCTATTAAGAGGACAAAAAGAAGTGGTAAAGCTCCTGCTTATTTACAAGATTATCATTGTGCAATAAGTAGTGTTAATAGTTCTTTACCTACATCAAATCCTGTTCATGCTTTAAATTCTTGCATTACATATGATAAAATTTCACATGATTATAAATCTTTTTGTTTATCAGTTTCTTCTGCTGAGGAACCTAAAACTTTTAAACAGGCTAGCTCTAATCCATTATGGATTAAAGCAATGGAAGATGAGATTATGGCTTTAGAAGTTAATAAAACTTGGGTATTAACTGAATTACCTAGTAATAAGCAACCAATTGGTTGTAAATGGGTTTTTAAAATTAAACATAAAGCAGATGGGTCAATAGAAAGATATAAGGCCAGATTAGTTGCTAAAGGTTATACACAGCTTGAAGGAATAGATTATGAAGCAACTTTTTCACCTGTTGCTAAAATGACTACAGTAAGATGTTTTTTAGCTGTTTCAGCTTCTCAGAACTGGTTTTTGGCACAAATTGATGTGAACAATGCTTTCTTACATGGTGAGTTAGAAGAAGAGGTTTATATGTTGCCACCACCAGGTTTTTTACAAGACAATAAGAAATTAGTTTGTAAGTTACAAAAGTCTTTATATGGATTAAAACAGGCCTCTAGACAGTGGTTTTCCAAATTAAGTAGTGCACTTTTGTCTTTTGGTTTCCAGCAGTCAATAGCAGATTACTCTATGTTTACTATTTCTAAGAATAATAGTTTTTTAGTTTTACTAGTATATGTAGATGACATTATTTTAGGAAGTGCATCTCAAGAGTTAATAACAGAGGTTAAGGTTTTTTTGAATAATAAATTCAAACTGAAAGATTTAGGTCATTTAAGGTATTTTCTGGGACTTGAAGTAGCAAGAAAATCAACAGGTATTCATATTTGTCAAAGGAAATATGCACTAGAGGTTTTAGCAGATACAGGCTTATTAGCATCTAAACCAACATCTTTTCCAATGGATACTAAACATAAATTCACAAGCACTGATGATAATGCTTTTGAGGATATTACTTTATATAGAAGACTGGTTGGTAAATTACTATATCTGACCATTACTAGGCCAGACATATCTTATTCAGTTCATGTTTTAAGCCAGTTTTTAGCAGCACCTAGTCAATCACACTATGCAGCTGCAATAAGGGTTCTCAGGTACATCAAAAAGGACCCAGCTCAAGGTATATTTTTCTCTTCTAAATCTTCTTTACATTTACAAGCTTTTAGTGATTCTGACTGGGCTGCATGTATAGATACTAGGAGATCAGTTACAGGTTTTAGTATTTTCTTAGGCACATCTCTTATATCATGGAAAAGTAAAAAGCAAAAGGTAGTTTCAAGAAGTAGTGCTGAGGCAGAATATAGGGCTGTGGCAGTTACTAGTTGTGAGGTTATATGGTTGCTTAGTTTGTTAAAAGACTTAGGGATTAAAACAGAAAAACCAGTTAGTTTGTTTACAGACAGTAAGTCAGCTCTTGCATTAGCCTATAACCCAGTAAATCATGAAAGAACCAAACATGTTGAAGTTGACTGTCATTTTATTAGAGATTTAATAGTTAAACAGGTTATTCATCCTCTTCATGTTAGTACTACTAACAATATTGCAGACATTTTTACTAAATCTCTTGGAGCAGTCCCTTTTCAGCACTTATTGCTCAAGATGGGTGTTTTGTCTCTCCACAATCCATCTTGAGGGGGGCATATTGAGTATATTGATATTATCAAGACTGTTTTGTAATAAACAGAGAATATATGTTTAATTCTGTAAAGTTTCATATTCACTGGACCAGATAGAAATTTGTATGTTTGGACTATTGTTGTTACGTTTGTAATTAACAGGACTAAATAGAAACTTTTGTAAATGTATATATACAGTTTTACACAGAGAAATTAATAAGAAATTTTCATTCTTTTAATCTCTCTCTCTCTACATATATGTATATATATATCGTATAAGACACATATATATTTGATCTGTATAAAGCCACCAAAACGTGGTTTATACAGTTTCACAATAAACAATTTTGGATTGATTTATTATTATTATAATAGTATGATATATTAATGTATCTTTAATTAGGAGTATATATATATATCTACTGTATATGTTTTTGTAAGCATGGAGTTGAATGGAGGGGTCCAATTGCACATTCTGTTGAGAGTGTCTTGAGACACCATTTTGTTACTTTTGTAGCAATTTAAAAAAAGTGTATAATAAGATATTCTAATTCATACAAAAGTAAATACACTTGTAACTTCTAAAGTTTTAGTTTTATCACGCTCTAAAAAAGCCCTAGCCTTTGCACATTGCCATCCAAGATCAAATATTTGTTCATATTCTCAATTTATATCATATATATTAATCACAATTAGAAATTAAATCAAAATGAGTTAATAAGTAAAACTCCCAATTTGATTTGGGAATTTCCATTGTTCGAGTCTTTGATACCTAGTTTTTTAGTTAGTAATCTTATTGTTTTAATGTTATAGTTGAGAATTGAGTTCACATACGTGTTAAATCAAAAAATTATTATTTTCATTTGGTTTGTATAGTGTATAGTTGTAAATTACATAAATGATTTCCTATGAATTTTTATCATCTATCTTTGTGTGTTCTTATTTGAATTTGAAAATGTATAAAATTGAAGAAACATAATTCCTAGAAAACAAAAATCGAGATGTGCTAAAAAAAAAAATAATGCTAATGAGCCAGATATACTCAACCAGACTCTCAACACATTAGTGCTTAATGTAAATTTAGAATTTCATTTTTACCCCGAAATTTAAGAGTTTCATATTCGGCCATATATTTAATATTTTTAATTAATATTTAACTTTAGAATAGTCTCAAATAGAGTTCTATAATATTATATTTGAGTTTTTATTTTGTTGAATCGTCAAATAAAATATATTAAAATCATTAAAATTTTAAATATTTTTAATTAATATTTAAGTTTAGGTTAGTCTAAAATAGGGTTCTATTATATTATATTTGAGTTTTTATTTTGTTAAATCGTCAAATAAAATATATTAAAATCATTACAATTTTAAATATTTTTAATTAATATTTAAGTTTAGATTAGTCTCAACTAGTGTTCTATAAATATTATATTTGAGGTTTTATTTTTGTTTTTGGTTGGCTGTCAAAAAAATTCTAAAAATTACATAAATGACTGTCTGGTAATCAGTCTGGTTCTATAGCATTACTGCTAAAAAAAATCAAAGAAACCTAATGTTGAGATACTAATTAATCCAATCAATGTGTCACGGTTAAATTTGTTTTGACATGGAAAGATCCATTTAATTTCGTTATTTGGGTTATATTTTGCAAGAATTTCAAACTTTTTAGTTAAGACCGTGCACAATTTGGATTTACGCCCCGGATATCAAAAAGTTCCCGACCGGCCCTGGGGAAATGTCACCTAATTATATATTGACAATGTCACTCAAGTTGAGCGAAATAAATTGGAGGGAAAATAATTAGAAAAAGCAATGACAATTTGTTTTTAATGGTGTCCTACAGTAAATCTTAACATAGATATTAATCAAGAGTTTAGGAAAAGTGATAAACCACTTCTAGTTTTAGTAATGTACAAAATGTGAGGAAGAAAACGAGTCATTTATAGCTTACTATTTTTGTAGTAGTAAACGTCTAGCTAGTAAAATAACAAACTTTTTACGGAAACTCTCTTTATTTATTGATATCTTAGTTTGTATATATATCTATTGACTATATAATTTCAAGACATGGTCATGCATTATAAATCTATATTGTGAAGAAATGTCATCACACCAGAAATGACCTTTCTAAGCTTGATAACTTTTAAATTTTGTATTTTATTGTGTCATGACTAGCTCATCAGGCTATATTTGTTATAAGATATTTATTAATTAGACGGCAATTTTCTTAGTTTAAATACTTTAATTGTCAAGAACTTATCTTCACCTTTTTTTTTATTTATTCCAGCCTCTTCTGTTTTTTTTTTAATATTTAATTCTGGTTCAGTGACTAAGAGACTATGTCGATAGGAAAATCTCTTAGATTGGTTGTCTACCTGGTCACCTTATAATTATAATTAATTTGACGACATCCAGGTGGAAATTTAAAACGGTTTCTAGAATATTTATCTTAGACTCTCTTGGGAGCTTAACACGTATAAACTCAAATTTTTGTGTTATGTATGACATGAGTGTAACAAGAGTGTTACACGTATCATTAGAAACTATGTTAAAATATAAAATATAAAAATATAAAGTAGACAGACACTAGATGTTTATTAATGTTGTTTATTTTACATTACAATATACCCGTATTTTCTATATAGGCAATTACTTATTAGCCAACAAATAATCAATGTCTACATATGGTAATCTTTCAATCAAATCAAAAAGTATATTATGTAATATATCGTTCTTCTAATACTCGCCCAGAAGATAAGGAGTTTTTTTTTGCCAAAATGGACTAATGGGCCCCCATAAATACTAGAATGGGCTAACACTTTATAAAATTACCAAAATGGTCTATCTCATTGATCTTCGTAATTGAATTAAGAAGTCTTCATAAAAAAATTAAATATTAATTCGTTAAAAGAATTAACGAAGTTATTAAATGAAAATTCATATCTTCGTTAATACGATTGACGAATTCTTTATAAAAAATTAAACTCAACTTCGTTAAAATAATTGACAAAGTTCTTAATTTTTTTTTTATATGAGACCAAACCATTAAACAGCAAAATATATAATACTACTACTAAGAAGGGGAACTATTAAGAAACCGTCACCCTATATGACTGGTTCATAACCCGTTTGCATAAAAAAAATGTTAAATGGATAAAAAAAATTAATATTTGATTAATATTTAAGTTTAGGGTAGGACTCCTTAGAGTTCTATATTTTTATTTGATTTTTTTAATGTGTTGTATATTTTGTTTTTAATTCATCAAATTTTAATTTGTTGAAAATAGAAAATAAGGTGACTGTTCCTAATAAGCGTCCATGGCTATCAATATAGTTAAATAGGCACTTAACTACTCCATCTGTCCCTAAATAAATATAACCTACAAAAATACGTGCAATTTTGACCGATAATTTTTTTATATCAAGATTGTCATAAAAATATATTTAAAAATTAATCATGTAGTTCATGGGTAGAATTATATGATGAAATTTTCAATTTGAAAATTTTAATATGAAAATTTTTATGATCAAATTTGTACGTATTTTCATAAGCAACATTTATTATACTCTTTTCAACAACCAGAATGCTAATTATCTCTTCTAAATATAGTATTAAATATGTTTGGGTTAAGAGGAAAAAATAAGAAATATATATAGGCCCACACATCACAAAATACGATGCATTGTATTTGTATATATGCATTAGCACCCATAGGAAATAAGTGGTCCATTTTATGTCAATTCTATTTTTAAACCACATTAACATTTAAATTTTTAAAAAGTTCGTCAATTATTTTATCGAAGATGGTTTTAATTTTTTATAAAGAGTTCGTCAATTGTATTTAGGAATATATGAATTTTTATTTAACAACTTCGTTAATTCTTTTAACGAAGTAGTATTTAATTTTTTTTATGAATACTTCGTTAATTCAATTAAGGAATATAAATGAGGTATACCATTTTGGCAATTTTAAAGAAAGATAGCCAATTTTGATATTTATCGGGGCCCACTAGTCCATTTTGGAAAAAAACTCCAAGATAAACGTGTAGAGAACCGTAACGAGTATCTTGTACTCAAGTAAACGTAGTAGTAGCGTAAAATTTATAGCGGTAGCAGTAGTTGTAGTTGTAGTCGTAATCGTAACGGTAGCATTAGTTGTAGACATAGTCGTAGCGATAGCAGTAGTCGTAACAGTGTCAGTAGTTATAGCGAGGACAATAGTTGTAGCAGTAACAAACCAGTAGAAGTAGCAGCGGTATAAACCAAATGTAGAAGTAGCATAGAAAAAAATATAGTTTAATATAATTTTTTGTAAATGTAGCATAACTGTAGAAGAAGAGATGAAAGTAGTTGTAGAAACAAAATAAAAGTATTGTACGGGTAGAATACAAATAAAAGTAACGTTTATAGGATTTTTTTTTATTTTTTATTTTTGTAAAGGTAGCATAATAATAAAAGTAGAAAAAATAGATGTAACGTATAGAGAAATAGTTGTAAAAATTAGAGTAGAATAGACAAATTGTTGTAAAAAATAGAAGTAGAAAAGGGGGCCGACGGACAGTGGCGGAGCCATGATTTTTGGTAGGGAGGGTCATATTTTATATAAAAGAGCGATCAATGTCAAATAAAATTCATATCTAACATAAAATTATGCGAAATGAGGCCTTACATATCAAACTTCTTTTTTAATTGTGAAATGAGACTACTAATCTTACAAACAATACTATAAGGACCAAGATGCATATTTTAACCAAAATTTATTTTAAGAAACTACACATACACACTTGTCCATTAAGAATTATCTAATATAAAAGACAACATTAGTTTTCTTAAGTTCTTTTTCCTTCCTATCACCTGTATAAAAGAACATTAGCATTCAAATAATTCAAATTTACTACATATTACATGGCAAGAGCATAATTTTTTTTTCAAAAAATCAAACTTGAGGGGGGTCATATGACCCCTCTGGCTACCATGTAGTTCCGTCAGTGTCGGCAAACGGCTTTGCCGCCACCCAAGTCCGAAAAGAGGCTATGGTATCATTTTAAAATATGAAACGGTAGAAGTAGAATGCAGAATAAGTAGTATATATATAATTGTATTTTAGTTGTTGTTGTATTTATAATAAATTATATAGGGATACTTATATAGATAATCCAATAGTAGTTAACAAGACTATCAATATCATCGAGTCACTGTTGTCGTATTTTTTGAGTTCTTTAGAATAAAGACTTGTTATGAGCTGGAATTCGGCTAAGTCTGATATTTTCACATGCGTAATACGAATTTCATAAGGAAAAAATAAGAAAGAAAGTTATCTAACCACGATAAAATAATATTTCAAACTGAACATTTTTTTTTACTGTCTTTTACTTATCCAACCGGGTAAATTTTGTTAGGTACGTCCAATCCTCCAATTACACTAATCTGCAAGAAGATTCATACTTTATTTATTTAACCTAAAAGTGGTGCGATACATCTTTTTAGTTAACAAAACATACTATTTTTAAAACTAAATTAACAAAAATATAACCAAAAATTTTTCATTGTCAAAAACATACCCACAAACTATTAATTTGCTCTCTCTCACCTCCGGTATCTCTCTCTCTCTGAAATCTCTCTCCTCCATTCTTCTCTGTCTCTCACTCCGATCCTACTCTCTCTCATCTCATGTACCATGAAAAACCGCCACTGACCACCTCCTGATCGCCACCAACCACCACAATCGTTGGATCGCCATCGAACACCATCACAGTCGCCGCCGTCTGATTATACAGAGTGATAGACGTTCGAAACCAACATCCGTTTTAAAGCCCTGTTTGGTTGCTAGATTTTTTAAGGCCTGTTTGGTTATAAGCTTTTAAGACATGTTTGGTTGCAAGTTTAAAATCTGTTTTTTAAGTTTAGAAAAACGGATTAAAATATATACGGAAAAGAGACTAAACTTAAGAACACATATTAAGAACATATGTGTTGTGTGATCGAGGGTAATTAAGTTGAATTTGTTGATATTTATGTATGTACGTATATGTTAAGTTCTATTGCAGCTAAATGAAGATTTTTTTGGTTATTGTTTGGCCTGAGAAAAAAGTAAATTATTAGTAAGAATGAACTGTCTCTTTTTTCTCAACTTAAATGAAGCAGGTTTATTTTTGCTTTTAAGTATATACCGGGACTTATTCCGTGTTTTAAGACACTGGTTATGTGATTTACATTTTGGTCATATCATTTTTTTTTCGATTTCATATACCGTTTCTTACGATTTTATACCCCGTTTTTTTTTTTTCATACTCCGTTTTTTTAGATCATATCCCCTTTTTTTGAGTTCATGCATTTTTTACGAGTTCATATCTAGTTTTTTTGATTTCATACTCTCTTTTTTTCAAGTTTATATCTCAATTGTTAAAGTTTATAACCTTATTTTTCAAGTTGATATCCTTATTTTTAAAACAACTAATGCCCAATAGGTACCACTTTTGAAATTATATTCATCCTAGGTACCTCCATAATTTCACATTCCCTATAGGTACCACTTTTTAATTATTTAATTTATTTACCAAAATGCCATACATATATTTCATAAAAAATGGAAAAAAAACACATAAAATTATATAAAATGCAAAAAATCTCAAAATAAATGAAAAAAAACCACAAAAAATTGTAAAAAATAATAATAATGTATTTTTATAAAAAAATCACAAAAATCACAAAAAATGAAAAAAAATAAAAAAAATAACAAAGAAAATAAAAAAATCATAAAAAAATTATAAAAAATGAAAAAATAACAAAATTTAAAAAAAATAAAATAAAAATAAAAAAAATTATAAAAAATGTAAAAAATCACAAAATATTATAAAAAAATAAAAAAATAATAAAAAATAATAAAAAATGGAAAAAATGGAAAAAAAAATAAAAAAATCACAAAAAATAAAAAAAAATTATAAAAATTATAAAAATAATAAAAAAAATCACAAGAAATTATAAAAAAAAAATGAAAAAAATGAAAAAAATCATAAAATTATAAAAAAAAAATGAAAAAAATCACACAAAAAGAATCACTTTTATTGAACTTTATGCACTTTCGACTGTAGTAGATGCACTTTCAGCTGAACTATATGCACTTTTAACTGAACCAGATGCACTTTCAGCTGAACCATATGCACTTTTATTGAACTAGATGCACTTTCAGCTGAATCATATGCACTTTTATTGAACTAGATGCACTTTCAGCTGAACCATATGCACTTTTATTGAACTAGATGCACTTTTAGCTGAACCATATGCACTTTCAGCTGAACCAGATACACTTTTAGCTGAACCAGATGCACTTTCAGCTGAACCATATGCACTTTCAGCTGAACCATATGCACTTTTATTGAACTAGATGCACTTTCAGCTGAACCATATGCACTTTTATTGAACTAGATGCACTTTTAGCTGAACCATATGCACTTTCAGCTGAACCACATACACTTTTAGTTGAACCATATGCACTTTCAGCTGAACCAGATGCACTTTCAGCTGAACCATATGCACTTTCAGCTGAACCATATGCACTTTTAGGTGCACCAGATGCAGGTTTTACAGAACGATATGCACTTTTATTGAACTAGATGCACTTTTGTCTGAACCATATGCACTTTTAGCTGAACCAGATACACTTTTAGCTGAACCATATGCACTTTCAGTTGTACCAGATACACTTTTAGTTGAATCAGATGCATTTTTAACAGAACTATATGCATTTTCGACTGTACTATATTCATTTTTGACTACACTATATGCATTTTTGACTTAACTATATGTACTTTCCACTAAATTAGATGCACTTTAAACTGAACCAGATGCACTTTCAGCTGAACCAGATGCACTTTCAGCTGAACCAGATGCACTTTCAGCTGAACCAGATGCACTTTTAGCTGAACTATATGCATACTCACTTTTATTGAACTATATTTACTTTCGACTGAATTGTATGCACTTTCAACGGAACTAGATGTACTTTCAGCTGAATTGAATGCAATTTCGACTCAATTTTATGCATTTTTGACTAACTATATACACTTTCGACTGAACTATATGCATTTTTATTGAACTATATACGCTTTTGACTGAATTATATGTTTTTTTGACTGAACTAGATGCACTTTCAGCTCATTTAGATTATAAAAAGGCACATTTATCATGGAAAAACCATTTTTTTGTATAAAAAAATCACTTTTCGGTATAAAAAGTGTTATATTGACAAAAAAATATATTTTTTGTAATTTTTTAAAAGGTTTATGATTTTTTAATTTTTTTTTAATTCTTTTTTTTGTAATTTTTGTGATTTTTTATAATTTTTATAATTTTTTGTGATTTTTGTTATTTTTTTATAATGTTTTGCGATTTTTTTGTGAATTTCGTGATTTTTTGTGATTTTTTGTGATTTTTTGATTTTTTGTGATTTTTTGTGATTTGTTGTAATTTGTTTGTGATTTTTTGTAATTTTTTGTGATTTTTTATGATTTTTTGTGATTTTTGGTGATTTTTTATACTTTTTGGTGATTTTTTATAATTTTTTTTTATATTTTTTATGATTTTTTGTGATTTTTTCATTCTTTTAAAAAATCAATTACTAATAAAACTTATATAGTATAAAAAGTGGTACCTATGAGAAAATGTGAAATTATCAAGATATCTAGGAGGAATATAATTTGCCATGAGGTACTTATAGGGAATTACCCATTTTTAAAATTCATACCCTTATTTTATTTTAAAATTGATATCCCAATTTTCCCAATTTTTAAAGTTATATTCCAATTTTTAAAGTCATACCCTAATTTTTAATGTCATACCCCGTTTTTTTAAAGTCATACCCCGTTCATACCATTTTTTTGATTTCATACCTTTTTTTTTTCCGATTTCATACTCTATTTTTTTTTGCGATTTCATACCTTTTTTTCTTCAAGTTCATACCCTATATTTCAATTTCATACCCTCTATTTTTGCCGATTTCATACCCTCTTTTTCTGATTTCATATCCTCTTTTTTCCGATTTTATACTCTCTTTTTCGATTTTATACCCTCTTATTTTTTGATTTCGTATCATTTTTTTTTATTTCATACCATTTTTTTCCGATTTCATATTTTTTTTCCGAGTTCATACCCTCTTTTTATTTGAGTTCATACCATTTTTTTCCGATTTCATACAATTTTTTTTCGAGTTCATGCATTTTTTTCTAACTTTATACTCTCTTTTTTTATTAATTAAAAGTATATTTTTGATAATTTAACTTTTAGGAGTATATTTTTGTTAATATAATAGAGATATGATATATTTTTGTTATAAATATTTACTAGAAAAATTAAATATAACTATGTTAATAACTATATATAGGTTTTCTAGTTTATTTGTCTATATATTATATTTTAATATTTCGGTTTGGATCGGTACCATACCAAACTCACCAAATGAATACCGAAACCGAACCGACCTTCAAAAATCGGTTCGGTTGTATCGTACCGTAATGTCGGTATACCAAACTTTTGGTACCGACTTGATTGGTTCGGATCAAAAAGCGGGGTCGGTTGTACAAAGCGGTAGAAAAAGGCCACCATTAGGTGAGATGACCCGACATCACTTGTTGGTACTAACCGGGCTTTGATACCATATTCAATCTTATACCCTTACCCACTAAAGGGTCTCATAACAACTAAGTTGAGCAACACATTTTAAAAACATATCACGATCTATTCACAAGTGACGTGGGATAATAACACACTTATTTTTATTCTTTATTTTTAATTTTGATGCTAAATTATATCTATTAAATGTTAAATAAGAGTTGCGAATAATGCTACATTATTTTTTTAACATGTTGTACATATTGATTTTTAATTTGTGGAGTGATTTATGGAGAGAGAAGAAAAATGGTAATATTAACTAATGATTTATGGAGAATTTGAATAAATAATTCTGAGATGATTTTAAATGAAATTTAAGGGTATTTTTATCTTATAAATTTACATATGTATCAAATATTAAAAGAGATTTAACAATTCAGGTTTTTTTGGAGATTATGTCTCTTTTTATGTACTAATTGGCAACCCCTATAGAGTTGTTTGAACTTATTTTATATTGGCAAGCAACCAAGCAAGCAAGCAAAGACTATAGCCAGACTTTATAGTCTATAGGTTTTAAAACAATAATAAATAAATAAAAAAGTACCGGCAAAACAAAGCAAGTAACTTGGTCAGATATCTTATAAAAAAAAAATCCATTGAAAAATATATTATGTACTTCAAAACCTCGTGTACTTTTTGTTAAATATATTTTTACAACATTTATTTCATTATTTTTGTAAACATTTTGAAAATGTTAAATTTATTTATGCCGGATCATATTTATGCAATTACGTGTCACACACACAACGTGTGAGCTACGATTACCGGTATTTCTATAACAACTTCCCTATTAATAATTCAAAAATTTGTCACAAATCTGTCACAAATTGATTATACTATCACAAACACGTCACAAATACCGTAACTAATAAGCTCACTATCTGTGTATTTTTTTGTAGTGAATTTACACGTAAGAAATTGAGTTATCCAATTAAAAAATACTTATATAAACGCAGAAACATCGTTACAGTTAATAAATGAGTGAATAATAAACTTATAACTTGTTTAATTACATAAAGTTAAAGGGAAAAGATGTACAATTAACATAAGTAGTATTATTCGGTGCTACTAAGTATAATGATAAAATAAAAAACACCCTTGGCTTTGGGTCAAGTGGCGGCTATTGTCGCGATCATACATGACCACATAAAATTAGTAAATTACCACTCCACACACACACACAAATAAATAATGGGACCTCTTTCTTTTGGAAGTGTTGTGCTTTCTTTAGTGCCTTTTTGTGGGATGCCACGTGGGTTTCACGTGAACCTCGTTACAAGTTTCCTAATTTTGGGGGTGTTTGTATTTTGGAATTTTGGATGGAAGCATGTGTTCTGACTCTAAGTCTAAAATTGTCTCTAAAACGTTTAATTTTATTTTATTATTTTATTATTTTTAAAGTCAAAATTATGTAAAATTTACATAATTCAATAAAATCAAGTTATAACTATTATTTGAAAATTTTGAATATTATATATGCAGTATACATACATATTATAAATATGTATATGTAAATATAATAATATATAGCTACAAAGTGTTACTTGTTGTTTATTTTCATATTTGTAAGTTTTACATAATTTTGACTTTAAAAATCAAAGACAATTAAAATAAAATTGAGCGTTTTAAAGACAATTTTGGACTCTGAGTCACCCTGACTCAGAGTCAGGGCCCCTGCTTCCAATTTGGATCCACTTAACCTGTAGGCTTAGTTAGGTTGCGGTATTAGTAGTAACAAGGCTAGCAATACCTTCGGATTATGACGGGATAACAAATGAAGGTGGTATTAATAGTACATACATGAAATATCAATAAAGTGTTCGTTTGATTTTTATTAGGGTTGTACTATTTTACAAATTTACATTTATATCTATAATAAATAAACTTGCAAAATAGATATACATATGATTTTAATATATATATATATATATATATATAACACACCCCCTACTCTAAATACCCCATTTTCCAATATCACATCACTATTACTCCAAATACCTTCATTTCTCATAATTTCTAATCTCATGTTACTAATAGTAGCGCCTTCATTTTTCGTGGGCCCGACAATATTTTTAATACATACGACCATAATCTCATACTAATCTCATGGTACCAAACGAGCCCATACTATATTTATATATACGTATATAAATAATGTGATTGTAACTTATGAAACAAACCAAGAAGGATATACATGAAAAGTAAGGCTATGATAAGATCCAGAATTGGTCATTTATTCACCTTGACAAAGAGTGCACATAGTGTTAAGATTTGTATACATATCATTATCTATCAAATCCTGGAAATACTTGTGTTTAATAGTTTATAAAAGACCGAAATTAATAAAAAGTAGCTTTTTTCCATTATTTATATATAAAAAAAAGACCAAAAGACCAAGCTATGTAAAGTTCCCTTTCTTTAGGGAAATGTAAGGAGCGTTCTTGTTATTATTAGTGTGAGCTTTTTTTTTTTTTTATCACGTTGATTTAGTGGTGGAAATAAAAATATCTCAAATTGATTAGACCTTTATATAGAGTTGTCATAAATATCGTAAATTGATTCGACCTTTATAGAATCGTCATAAAAACCGTCATTAAATAAATTAGCGCCAAAAAATCCATCCCTATCCAAGCCATTAATTATCTAGACATCGATTTGTAGTCTATTTCTTACTTCTTTATAAATTGGTTCAATTATAGTATTGAATGTGATGATTATTTCAACTATTTACTTTTATTTTTCTCATTCTTATTATAAGTTCAGGTTTTAATGAAAAAAAAAACAAAGGCGACGCTTTGTTTTCCTTTTAAAATGTGTTCTAATTTGATGAGTTTTTCTATTGATGTCCACAATTTCGGAAAACAAAACTGAGTATTTTTTTTTAATCAGCAAAATAACGAGCTTATCATTAATGAAAAAACAAGTTTATACAACTATCACTGCCTATGGAACAAGCTCTAAAAGGCTAAGAAAAACGAAAAATACACATATAATAAACATTCTAAATCCTTCCATCCCGGTAGTCAAGCAGGTCAACCAGAAAAAACATAAAATACAAACAGAATAGTCCCAGCTATCAAAATAAAAAAGTATTGTAATCTTGTCGAGCGCACCACGAGCCATCGAAGCTGGAAAACGTCTGAGGGTGTAATGCGAACCAAAAGCAACATGTGAGGTTCAAATGAGGTCCGACGCAGATTAGGCCAAGAAAAAACAACTTCGGGATGCCAACACACAAATAAAACCCGATCTAATCACATTAATAAAAAAGAAGGACCCAATAGAACAAAACTCGTACGTCAAAGGTTTTTTCAAAACCACACATATATCAACCAAAGCAATATACGCCCTACTGATTGCGATATACACAAGCTCCTTCAATACTAATATAATGCGTTGGGACAAAATAATATATATAATATGCCTAACAAGTGTATAACGGGATAACAAAACTATCCAAAATTGTTTGACACATCAAAAAACCTGTTTGGATAAACCAAATCTACAATAAGTTATCACGGATTAAAAGGTTAACATATCATACTATTTGTCAAGAGAGTTCCGAAAGATATAAAAGTATCCATCCCTGTCCGGCACTGTAGTAATAATCAGGGTGTCATCACATTGTTAAACCCTATTTAAACAGGCCTACGGAGGCGCAATTTTCAAAACACCGACATCACTAACCGAGACTCCTAGTGTAAGGTAGTCACATTGTTTCGGTCTTACACTCCGATCGATGAAAGGTTACACCAACTATGACTATTGAGCCCCAAACATTTTTTAAGATGGTTATTAGAAGGGTTAAAAGTGAGAAAGACGGAAAAGAGGGATCAGGAGATGGTGGGGATGAGGAGAGAAAAAAGAGACGATAGCGGTAGGGGAAAGAAGAGAGGGAGGAGTGAGAGAAGAGAAGAGGGAAGAGAGGAGGTCGGATACTCACCGTCATCGGAGATGAAGGTTATAGATCGGAAAGACGGGAAAGAAGAAAGGAAAGCCGTTGGATAGGGTAAGTGTGGAAAAGTTGAAGGGAATGAGAGAGATAGGAGGGTGAAAAAAGGTCCGGGGTAGGAGATCGGCGCCAGCTTCTTCCACTCCAGGCGGTGGCGGCCGTATAAATAGTAGGGTTGGAAGTTTGGGGAGGGGATCAAACAAAACTGAGTACTTCTGTACTTAAATTCATTAATTTGATATATTTGGTGAGGATTTGTATAATTTATTTTTCTTTTCACAAAAATTTATAACTATTATATATATTTGGAGGTGTATTAGTAATCGGGTTTGTAGTTATTTTAGCCAAACCCCACCCGTATATAAAAATCAAAACTACATATATAGGACGGGGACAAAGAACCATAGGCATGTTGATGATACAATTAGAGATTTGGCATTAGAAAAAATAAAAATAAATAAATGAGTAAATGAAATGATCATTTAGCTAGTTTACAAACACAAGAAAAAGCTAATTTACCAACAAATTATTTTTTGAAAATTGTTATTATTGGTAAAGTGATTGTCGCTAAATTTTAGCAACTGTTTAGCAGCAGAATTATGTTAGGAATTCAGTCGAGGTTAAAGAAAGACAAATTCAATCCGCACACACAATTTGATAACGGAGTTCACCCAACGATGGGTACGTCTCCGGTCCGCTACACGTGACATTTATATATATTATAAGGAGGATTACAAAACGTAATCTAACTTGATCACAAAGCTATGGTTCTCTCACAAATAGAACACTCTCTTTACAATATTCTCTCTCGAATATGTGATAACCAAAATACAAGATAGGTGGAACATTATATAGAACCCATAGTGGCTCTTATTACAATTCTTAGTGATGTGAGATAATTAGTGAACATGACCAAAACACATTTGGCTTCACAATCTCCCACTTGGAGTTAAATGTCGAGTGCTTCAAAAGAACTCTGATTATCCCCGACCACCGAACTCACTATACTCCCCCGAGCAGAATACCCCCATCGGTATCCTTGTATAGTAGTTGATACTCTTCCATCATCGGCGAGTTACCCATTCTTCCAGTATAGCGGCGACCATGAGTCTCAAGCTCGGATTCCTACTGAGGTCGCATATAACCTCAGTTTGTTGATTGTAACAGCCTTCGTTAGCATATCGGTGGGGTTTTTAGCGCCCTCAATCTTTTTTAGCGCAAAGATTCCATCTTCTAGAACAGCCCGGATAAAATGGTAACAGATCTGTATGTGCTTGGTGCGTGAATGGAATACAGGATTCTTAGCTAGCTGAACAGCATTTTGACTATCACAGTGCAGAACTCCATTGTTGGTTTTCTGACCGAGCTCCTCTAAGAAACCTTGCAACCAAATCATCTCTTTGCTTGCTTTCGTCATCGCGACGTACTCAGCCTCTGTGGTCGACAGTGCAACGATCTTTTGCATCTTAGATGTCCAACTCACATCAGTACCACCGTAGGTACAAACACATCCCGTTGTGCTCTTTCGACTATCTAGATCACCGGCCATGTCAGCATCCACATAACCGTGCAGGCCTACCGAGGTCTTTCGGAAACATAATGTCGAATTCACTGTACCCGAGAGATATCTCATTATCCACTTCACAGCTTCCCAATGGTGCTTTCCTGGGTTACTCATGTAACGACTGACAACTCCCACTGCATGGGCAATGTCCGGTCTTGTACACACCATAGCGTACATCAAGCTACCAATTGCTGAAGCGTAGGGTATGTTCGACATACGATCATTTCCTTTTTCGTCTGAGGGTGATTGTTTCTTCGACAAGCTAAAGTGTGCGGCTAGCGGTGAGCCTACAGCCTTGGCATCACTCATGCTAACCGTGCCAACACTTTCTTCACATATTCAGCTGGTGACAGAAACAAAGACCCATCCCTTCATCGGGAAATCCTCATACCGAGGATTTGATTTGCGGCTCCCAAATCTTTCATCTCAAACTGTTTCGCCAACTGTTGCTTCACCTTGTTAATCTCCACAAGGCTCGACCCGGCAAGCAACATGTCATCTACGTACAAAAGTTGTATGACGTATGAAGAGTTCTCGAATCTCTTCACGAAACAGCAGTGATTACTATCACTTCTTTCGAACTCAGTATTCACCATAAAACTGTCAAACTTCTTATACCACTGTCATGGTGCTTGTTTTAGCCCGTACAAGCTCTTCCTCAGTTTGCAGACCAGTTTCTCTTTTCCCTTTTCGGCAAACCCTTCAAGTTGGAGCATGTAAATTTCTTCTTCAAGATCTCCATGGAGAAAGGCAGTTTTCACATCTAACTGCTCAAGATGAAGATTCGCATTTACAATAATGCTCAACAATAGCCGAATAGTCGTCAATTTTACGACTGGTGAAAAGATCCCGGTGTAGTCAATTCCTGCCTTTTGCTGGAACCCTTTGACTACTAATCATGCCTTATATCGTTTCGAGCCATCTTGTTCCTCATTTAGTCGGAACACCCATTTGTTGCTCAGTGCCCTTTTCCCCTTGGACAGTTCGGCTAACTGTCACGTCACATTCTCCTTCAGTGACTTCATCTCATCCTTCATGGCGAGCTCCCACTTGCTCGAGTTTTTCATCTCCAGAACTTCCTCTCTACTCTCGGGCTCGCCTGCATCACTGAGTAATATGCAATGCAGGGAAGGAGAGTACCGGACAGTGGGTCTCCTTTCGCGACGTCCTCAGCCCAATTCAGGTTGAGGAGTTTGGGGCAACTCCTCGTCCTCTTCACCATGTGCTGGTAGGTTGTCGAGCAACACTGCCTCATCATCATTTTCCAACTGTATTCTTGGAAACACATTCATGTCGACTTTACCACTTTCCTCGGTCGGGAGCGCGTGTTCTTCCACCACCGCATTTTGTCGATCTTTATACAAAATGCTTTCGTTGAAGATGACATCCTTGCTGCGAATGATCCTCTTTGTTTGACCATCCCAGAAGCGATATCCGAACTCAGCTCCACCGTACCCCGCAAAGTAACAAACTTTGGATTTTGAGTCAAGCTTGGTAAGCTCGTTTATGTCGACGTGAATATATGACAGACAACCGAACACTCGTAGGTGTTCATAAGAGATAGTCTTTCCTATCCAGACTTCCTCGGGAATTCTCTTTTCCAATGGCACTGAGGGTCCGCGGTTAATGAGATAAACCGCCGTGCTTACTGCATGTGCCCACAAGGCTTTGGGCAACCCACTTTGCAGTCTCATACTCCTAGCATGCTCATTGATTGTTCGGTTTATTCTTTCGGCCACGCCATTTTGCTGTGGCGTTCTTGGGATGCTCTTCTCCATTCGAATTCCTCTCTGTGCACAGAACCCTACGAACTTCGCATCAATGTACTCTCCACCGTTATCGGACCTTAAACATTTGAGTTTATTCCCGGTCTCTAGTTCGACCATGGCCTTCCATTCTTGAAATTTCTTAAACACCTCAGACTTGTGTTTCAAGAAATAGACCCATGTTTTCCTCGTCGAATCATCGATGAAGGTCACATAGTACTGAGATCCTCCCAGTGAGGTTATTGGAGATGGTCCCCATACGTCTGAGTAGACCAGTGCTAGCTTCTCCTCCTTGGGACCTTTTCCACATTTCCGGAAGCTCACTTTCTTCTGCTTCCCGAAGATGCAATTTTCACACATGTCGAGTTTGACAGACTTCATGCCTGGAAGTTTGATGTCCTTTGCTAACACCTTCATCCCCTTCTCACTTATGTGACCCAAACGTCGATGCCCCAGTTCCGAGCAGTTTTGCGACAGAGCTGCCGCAACCGTACACTCCTCATCGGTCGTCATGTACGGTGTACCGACCTTGCTCCCTCGGGATATCATCATAGCTCCTCATGAAAGTTTCCAAGCTCCATTGCTGAACGAAATTGAGTGTCTTTCTGTATCGAGTTGACCTACCGAGATCAAATTCTTGGTCAACCTCGGAACATGCCTCACTTTCGTTAGTTTCCATACCGAACCATTTGGAATGCGAATCTTCACATCGCCCATTCCAACAACATCCAACGCTTCTCCGTCGGCTAGATACACTTTACCGAAATTACCCGCAATATAATTTTCGAATAAATCCTTCTGATCGGTCGTGTGAAATGATACCTAGAGTCTAGAATCCAAGATTCTATATTTCTCTGTTCGGCAAGCAATAAACAGTCACATGAATCCTCGTCGCTCTCAACATTAGCCACGTGATCATGGCCGGTACCCTTCTTCGGCTACTTGCACTCATGACTGAAGTGCCCCATACCCTGGCAGTTATAGCATCGAAGACTCTTCTTACTTTGATCGCTATCTTTGCCGCCTCGGCTTTGCCCTTTTCTACCTCAAGATTGTGAACGTCCTCTAACATCCCATACCCTAGACTTACCCCGGTCTCTTGAACCCACGCTCAATGCTGCTCCATCATTTGAGCATTCACCCATGTCTAATCTCCTGAATTTCTCAGCGAGTATTTGATCTCGGATGCCGTTGTAAGTTAGTTTCTCCTTTCCAATTGAGTTGCTAACAACAGCTCGCATGAATTCTCAACTGTTTGGTAAAGATGCTAGCAGTATAAGGACTCTCACTTCGTCTTCAAAAGTTATCTCCACCGCATCCAACTAATTTACGGTGTCGATGAACTTGTTCACGTGATTTGCGACAGGTGTGTGCTCAGCCATGCGTAGGTTGAACAACTTACGCATGAGATGTACCTTGTTGTTCGCGGATGGTTTCTCATACATGTCGGTGAGGACCTTCATCATCCCCATCGTCGTCGTCTCTCTTGCGATATTTTACGCCATGCTCCTAGATAGTGTTAGTCGGATCACTCCCAACACTTGTCGGTCTAAGAGTTTCCACGTCTCATCGGTGGTCGTGGTCGGCCTATCCTCGAGAAGAAGTGGTTGATGCATCTTCCTCCCATACATATAGTCTTCTATTTGCATTCTTCAGAATGGGAAGTCCTTCCCGTCGAACTTCTAGATCCCATGTGCGACTCTGTCTTCTTTTGCCATTGATCTTCCTCTCTATTTTCGACCTTAGTTCTGCAAACCTCGGGCTCTGATACCACTTGTTAAGAAATCAGTCGAGGTTAAAGAAAGACAAATTCAATCCGCACACACAATTTGATAACGGAGTTCACCCAACGATGGCTACGTCTCCGGGCCGCTCCACGTGACACTTATATATATTATAAGGAGGATTACAAAACGTAATCTAGTTTGATCACAAAGTTATGGTTCTCTCACAAATAGAACTCTCTCTTTACAATATTCTCTCTCGAATATGTGATAACCAAAATACAAGATAGGTGGAACATTATATAGAACCCATAGTGGCTCTTATTACAATTTTTAGTGATGTGAGATAATTAGTGAACATGACCAAAACACATTTGGCTCCACAACTCAACAAATTAGCTGCTATTCCGTTCCTAAAATTTAACAACACTCCGTTTGACAACATTTTAAAAAAAGTAAACCTATGGTAAGCGAGCTTTTTTTAAAGACGAGACATGCAATGGTACCTCTACGCTACCACAATAAAACGTTAATTTTAAGAATTTGCTTACACTTCTAATACTTCTTTTTCTATGCACTCATTGTAGAAGGAATACAAATAAAAATTTAGCATTGTACTATAACCTTGTCGTCTTCACTCTTTTTATATGAAATATATGGACCGATCGATGTAATGTTAGGTCATTTTTAGAGTAAAATTGTACAAGAGTACTAATAGTACTAGACGTATAAAATTGGTTGATGTTGGTCTATCACGTGTATGCAACTTCAGATGGAAAAAAAGGACAATGTCACTTAATTTGTCCTTGTGCGCGCACGAGAACAAAGAGGGAAAAATCAAAAAAATATGTCACCTTTTTTCACGCATGCAATGATGTAACTGTGGATTTTTAAATATACAATCTTACGATGAGTTAAGTGGGAAAATTACTGAAATCAACTGAGAAAACATCAACGAATTTATTAACCATGTAATCATATTTTTAAAGAGTTTGTGGTCGAGTTGGGTTGAAACTTTATATCTTAATTTTCTAGAATTAAAACGGAGAGTAGTCATAATCAGAATAATTAAGTCCATCCAAAACGTACATAAATCATGTCCGTTTTCCTTTCGAAATAATCGGTTTTCTTTAATAGCAATATCGTAACAAAACCAGTTTTAGAAGGTCGGATAATTCGAGCCGTTGACAGTGCTGTCTTTTTTCTACTTTTTCTGATGCTTTTATGTCTATTTGTTACTTGAAACTAATGTGTATCTTACTATCTATTATTACCGTTTTAAACGAAATGGTCATCATCGTGGCCTGACCCATGAACGGAATACTTTTTTTCATTTTTTCTATATTAATAAAAGGCCGGATAATGATTAAAAAAATTTAATTTTGTATGCCTACTTTAACTCTAAGAGTAACCGCACCAGTTTCCTTACATTTTTCCTCATATTTAAGGTAATTAGCATCATTTTTATATTTTTAGGATAACAATTTAACTTTATACATTTTTCAGCTTTCCTATCAATTTTTTTATCATAACTAAATATTACTATATTTTAATATACTTCTATTAATTTTTTTCAACCCAAATTAATTTATTAGAACAAACACATTAAATAACTTACAATTTTTCTCGTATTTAAAGTAAAAAAAGTACATTTTTACAACTTATAAGTAAACGTTTTGGTTTATACAAATTATCAGTTTTTTATCAATTTTTCTATCAAAACTATACAACTCATTTTTTTGTTATTTTATTAATTTATATGTGAAAAATACAAATAAAGGAGAGAGAATAAAAGAAAAGTAAGAGGGATAAATTATTATTTTAATTATAATGCAACATGCTGATTCATTATATTTGAGAGATATTTAAGTTCATGTAAATTTAAGATAATGGATAACGAAACTGATGCGTGTACAATTTTATAACAGTTTTCTCATATTTAAGTTAAATGAGTCATATAAGTGAACTGATGCAAGTGGTCTAAGTAGTAATTTCTATCAATTCCTCAACCTAATAATCGCATGAAGCAGTTAACACTACAAAATAATGTTTGATTTAGTGACAGTCAAAAGCTGTAACAAGTCTGTCACTAATTTAAAAAGGTATCACAAATCTGTCGCAAATTGACTAAACTGTCACAAAGCCGTCACAAAAACCGTCGCTAATAAATTCGTAACAAAGAATTTCGTCACTATATGGGTATTTTTTTGTAATGTTAGATACGAGTTAAAATGGACTAAATCACCCCTTATTTTGAGAAAACAGTTAAAAATTCCATTTATTTTAGTAAAAATTTAAAGATTATAAAACCTTATCACCTGCTATAATTAAAAAAATACTTTACCTAGCAAATTAAGCCTGACACACGTGACACGCCACTGTCCTAGTTCCGTCCCTATAATCTCACTAGTAATGATGCCCCACGCGTTGCGTGTGTGACGCGTAATGCAATTAAAATATAAAAAATAAGTGTAGTTATGATACAAATACGTGGATAATACAAAAAAAAAATAGTATAAGACTTAAAAGAATATTTGGTTGTTAAAGAGGGACACATAGTGTTATTAGTTTTTATTTTATTTTTATTTTTTTATATGAGGATGGTATTATTGTAATTAATAAAACAATATAGGAGTATTTTTGAAAAAAATGGGCAAAATTGAGCAGCATCAATTCCCTTGTTGGCTTATTATAATACAATGATAGTAAAATTATGTTGTCTAAGTTTCAAGAAAAATAAAAAAAAATATCACACCACTACAAAAAAAATACTCAAATAGCGACGGGATTAGTAACGGTATTTTTTGTTACGAGCTTATTAGCGACGGTTTTTGTGACGGTTTTGTGACAGTTTAGTCAATTTCCGACAAATTTATGACAAATTTTTACTCTTATTAAATCAAACATTATTTTGTAATGTACACACATACACACACGACGTAGCTGCAACTATCATGACAGTAGACAAACAGAAAACCTTTTAGAAAGTTATGGCTATTATCGTTTAGCCGGCAAAATCAGAAATACAAAAAGTAGTTGTAATATTATTGAAGCCCATACCCTTACTCACTAAAAGGCCTCGTAGCAAGTAAGGTGAGCAACATATTTTAAACAAATGCCACGATCTATCCACAAGTGATGTGGGATAATAATATTCAACACTCCCCCTCACTTGTGGGCTGGACTAAATCCGAACGGGCCCAACAAGTGTAATATACCGTCCATTCTGGGACGGGGGAGGTGACCCAACATCACTTGGGACTAACCGGGCTCTGATACCATATTTGAGGCCCATACCCTTACTCACTAAAAGGCCTCGTAGCAAGTAAGGTGAGCAACATATTTTAAACAAATGCCACGATCTATCCACAAGTGATGTGGGATAATAATATTCAACAAATATTAGTATTAGGCAAGTCTTTATCTTTGGAGACCATAAATGTCACAGTACTATATGAATGGGACACACACTGGTAGTGGCCACACCCCTGCTGGAATTCTTAAAATTAAATTAAATATTAGCTATATAGGCCTTGAAGAAGATCATGTGCCGGGACCATGCACAAATATATATATATATATTGGTACTCCGTTATAATTTAATGTTTGTATAAAATGCATAATTATATTAACAAAGGGGAAAAGATAATATGGGTGTTACAACGGCAAATGCAATCGCTAAATACATATGTTCCAATATTGAAATCCGTTAATATTAACATTATGGAAAAAAAATATTGATACAAATTTGTCACTCTATTACATGTATAATAATATATTTTTGTTAAAAAATAATTTTTTTTCCTTAAAATGTACATGTATGAAGTTTGTAAGTTATACTCCATCCGTTCTCATTTAATTGTCTATTACGAAACTACGTGCAATTTTGACCGGTTTATAACTTTTATCAAAATTATCGAAATAAATTTTTTTAAAATCTAATCATAAAATTTAACATTTCAACTAGATGTTCAACTTTTAAAAATTTTCATTATGACAATTTTGATAAAAGTTATTTGTCGGTCAAAATTACACGTAGTAATACTAAATTTAATAATTTTTAATTAATATTTAAATTTATGATAGACTCAACTAGGGTTCTAATACGTTTTTATTTGAGTTTTTAGTATTTTGAATTTTTATTATGTTGAAGTTTATATTTTGTTTTATCAAATTATAAATTTTATTTTATATATATCTAGATGGATAAATATGTATTTTATTAACTAGTGGAGTGTGTGGGTTGTATACTTGTGTGTAATTTGTGTGTCTCGCATCACATTGATATTAATTATAGCATAATTACTATATTCTTAAGGTCTCCCTCGTGAGAATTTCTATGTTTTGTAGTAAATCGTAATAGGTAGGCTGGTCCGGTGCCTTTTTCTACTGGAATCATTAAAAAAAAAGGGACTTTTTTTTAAATTTTTAACATTACATAAAATCGTAATAAATTGAAAAAAATTCACATCGAATTACAAATATTAATTTTTCTTACAATTTATTTTTTAACAAAGAAAACAAAAAAACATTCTATGTCAAAAAAACGGTTTTTTCACCTGATACGACTTTTTCATGAAAAAGGCTGTTTTTTCGCAGATAGTGTTTTGTTTTAATACCAAAAGGCTGGTTTTTACCAAAATAACAGCCTTTTTATGACCTAAAGAGGATTTTTCAAAAATAAAAATAAAAATCCAGATAGCGGTTTTTTCACCGGAAAGCGCGGATTTTTCCCTGCAAATGGAATTTTTTCCAAAAAACAACAAGAATGTTTGTAAGATGAAGAAAAAGTAAAGGGAGTTCCATTAAAAAAAAGCATAATCTTGATCCTAAATCTGCTCAAGTAATTAAAGTCGCATACAGATTACGGGTCTTTTGACTAAGTCAGTCATATTATTTGCTTTCTAATTGGCAGTTAGTTGGAACTTAAAAGATTTCCTGACTTTTGAAGAAGAAAGAACTAGTGAAACAACTCTGATAATTATACCAAAACTAAGCATTAATATCGGATCCTCACCCACTGTTTTTTATCAGTTTATGTTCCCTTTTGGTTTTTTAACCAAAACAAGTATTACTAGAAAAATGAAAAAAATATTACAATTATAATTAGACATATTTTTTCTTACGCAATAGTCATATATGTTTTTTTAGTTTGAAATAAAAACAAGAATTTGTGTAAAATAAACATGAAATTCAAAACAAATTATTTGAATTAATTATGTCCAATTATTATGAAATTTGTCTAGAATATGTTGTGAAAGTTCATTAATTAACATGTTAATTAAACAAGTCGTAAGTTTTTTTAAAGGGGGTAAAAGATTCGCACTTCTAAAACCGTGTCGTTTTTTATTGATTATTTTGTTTTCTTCAAACCCAAGCAAAAGAGAAACCTCTCACACAATGCTTTTTTTCCCTGAAATAATTAAATTTTGGCCTAGTAGCGGGTTTATATACATTCATTTATTTTGAACTTTCACCTAATATACCCGGTTTCACTATTTAGTTTTTCTTGTTAATTAAGTGTTTGGTAAAATGATGATGTGCATATGGCAGTGATAAAAATGACCAAATTAATCACCCCTTTGTCTAGACAATGTGTGATGCGGCAATTATATAATTTACTAACATATCCTCATTTCATTTAACATTTAATGAAAGAGGACTACTTCGTGGGACAAAAATATGAAAATTATTGTATCCTAGTAGCGGGACTAAAGTGGAGAGAAATGTAAGCATATGTATCAAAACATATAAACACGTTTAGTACTAAAGAAAACTATACAAAATCAAGTGCTACTCCATATATATATATATATATATATATATATATATATATATATATATATATATATATATATATATATATATATCATACTATTAATAATATAAGTCAACTCAATAAATCTTGAGCTTATTCAATTTTTACTCATTTTTTTTCAAAAATACCCCTATTTCAATTTACTAATTACTAAAATAACTTAATGCAATTTAAATAAATAAATATTTTTTTTCACATATCAAATCATCTTTCAAACAAATCATCATACATGTATTTTTATATTACTATAACAATAAAACATTATATTTTTACGATATTCAACCAATTATTTTTGTAAACTTTTTAAAAATGTTAAATTTATTTGTGCCGGATCATATTTATGCAACTACATGTCACACACGCAACGCGTGAGGTACGATTACTAGTATATATATATATATATTGATGGGATTCAAATTCTTTAGAGTGCATAGTGCACTCACATCTTTTAAAGTTCAGTATAAAATTAACACATTCCAATGGTTTAGATTATGCGTGAATTTTGTAATTTTTTTTATATAATTTAAATATAAAAAATAAGATATATTAAAATCATTGATTTTTTATTTATTTTAAATTAATACTTAAATTTAGGTTAGTCTCAAATGGGATTATATAATTTTATTTGGTTTTTATTGTGTTGTAAAGTTAGATTTTAATTTACAAAATCATAATTTGTATTTTATATTTTAAAATAATATAAAAAGAAAATTACAAAACATACGCATAAATTTAGACCATTGTATTTTGTTAATTTCATCTGTTAGATTAAACTCTAAAGTATGTGACTGTATTATAAATTATAAAAAATTTGAATCCATATTGATCTACCTTTGAATATGATTTATATACTCTTGTTAATTACAGTTGAATATTTTTTTACTGTGTATTAAGTTTTTATTGTTTTCTTTACAGAACCGTTTTTTGGCCAAGTTACCCAAGACTATGGGTCCGTTTGATATCAGATTTTTTGACAAAAAAAACTGATTTTTAAAATCCAAAAATCAACAAAAAGGTGAATTGTGGATTTTTGGATTTTTTGGACTAAAAATTAGGATTTTAAAAATAAAATATACTAATAACAAAACACCTATTAAAAAATCTGAATTTTCAAAATTTAAAAATCATCCCAAAAAATCTCAAAACATATGGTAGGGCCTCAAAATATGTTGGGCCTCCCAATTTTGTCAAAAAATTTACTAGTGGTTTTTTTTCCACTGGCCGTTAGGGCGGAGTGCGTTTCGGTTCGTTTTTTAGCAAAATCAAAACCGAGCATATTTTTCGGTTCGGTTTTTTTTTGTTTCGGTCTTTTTATTTTTTTGACTAAACCGGACCGGTTTTTTCGGTCCGGTTTCGGTTTTTTTGTCTTTTTCGGTTCGTTTTTATTGAAAATCGAAACCGACCCGAAATTTTTTCGATTTTTCGATTTCGGTCTTTTTCGTTTTTTATCGGTTCGATTCGATTTTTTCGGTTTTTCGTCCCGAACCACTACCAGTGAGTCAATTAGATTGATGAGGAAAGAAAGTGGGGAAAGGTAATACGCTGCAAGTATTTAGTAAAATTAAACTAACGGTCCTTATATTTCTAAATAAATTTGGCCAAGTTCTTTAATAAATTATAGAAAGGATTATAGTTTTTTTTTTTTAATTATAATATGTAAAACAAAAGCCTAGACTACAATATGGTATATTTTGAAATGAAATCTTTAACATGTTTATTATAGTTGATCATGACCAATGTTACATTCTCAACAGTCTCTTCCAATTTTCTCTCTTGATATGTCTATCTATAAAATTTTAAACTATGTATAGCCTCTATTTTTAGATAATCCACAACAATTCTATATAAATTTGAAATATCTAAAAAAAGCTTTTTTTTTTACTTTTTCCTTTCTTTAAATAAGCTTTTTTCCCTTGCCCGAACATTAAAAAATTCGTACAATAATAAAAATAGCAGATCTAGGTTTTTATCATAAAAATAAAGTGTTAAAAGATGAATAAAATAATAGGGTTGTAAAAACTTATTAATAGAATTGTTGGGAATGAGAAGAAAGTGAAAAATATCGGAATTTTTTTAATCTCTAATGGAGAGTGAAAGGAGATCATACGGAGAGAGAGAGAGAGCAATTTGCAAGGGGAGACCATACTCTTTCTACAGAGAAAGAAAAATGAGAAAGTGATAGAAAATAGAATGAATTTTCCTTTTTGATACAACAATTGAGAGTGAAAAGTAAAATTTGGAGAGCTCTACGTTGGCTCTGCACATGTGAATATCAAATGTAAATATATTTAGATTTTGAGTTTTTTTAGAGATAGAGATAAGTATAAAATAGGCTGACGAGTAACTAAATATCTCCATCTATCTACATATAGAGATAAATAGCCAATTTAAATACACCGTTAAGAATGCTCTTATAACTCCTCTATAATTCAAATGATCTAAATATTGCATTAAACTTGGTGTTTGTTTGTAACTTTACACTTTACACTTTTTTTCCTTGTACTTCTAGGGACTTAATCATCACTTCCGTAAATAAATAAAAAAGCCTTTTTTCCGTACTATTATTTAGATAATGATATTTGGTTTCATCAAATTTATTATAGTCTATAAGGTTAAATTTGCCACAAGTAGATGTATTTTTTTTACAACAAACATGAATTTGAAAGAATTTATCTCGTAATAAATTATATAGAAATAGTTCATTGCATGAAAATATTGCATTCAATTTGTATGGAAGGCCTCATCTTTAAAATTTTGTCTCGGGTCTCAAATTCTTTGGTGACGGCTCTGTTTCTTTACCGGATCCAACACTAAAACTAATGTTGTGCTATCGCGATATGTAGTATAGAAATTCTCTATTGTTGCATTTTATTGTTTGCATTAGCATTATTTTAGACTAACGCTATTTTGAAAGTTTGTACTGGTGAGTGTGTAATATGGAGTCCTTCTTATCGTTCGTTTGGCAAAAGATTAATCGGTCAAAAATAAAATTTAAAAAAATTGTTTTAAAAATCATACCAAAATCCAGATTTTTTATTTCAGGATTTTTTTAGATTTTTAAGGCTAAAAATATGATTTTCAATAACTAAATAATCTGGCTAAAATCTAAAAATTAGCTAAAAAAGTTTATTACCAAATAGACCCTTAGGCTTTGTTTGGTTGCGGTATTAGTAGTAACGGGACTATGAATATCTTCGGATTATGGCGGGATAAAAAATGAAGGTGAGATTAATATTATGGCGGGATAAAAAATGAAGCTGAGATTAATAGTACATACATAAAATATCAATGAAGTGTTTGTTTACTTTTTATTGTGCTTGAACTATTTTACAAATTTACATTTATATCTATAATAAATAAGCTTGGAATATATATATACATATATATACATATAGATATGATTTTAATATATATATATATATACCACATCATATTTTACTCTAAATATCCTCATTTCTCAATACTACATTCCATATTACTTCAAATACCCTAATTTCTCATCATTTCTAATCACTTGATTCTAATAGTATCGCATCCCCTTTTCGTACCAAACACGATATTTATGGGCCCGACGGTATTTCTAATCTCATCCACACAAATCACACCCCAATACAAGCTCAAACAAACGAGGCCTTAGTGTTTAACCAACTACCATCGTAATTTTGTATAGTACATATACATAACTTTAAGTGCACATTTGTTCATGTTTGTAATGTTATGTTTTGATCATATTATCATTTTTTTCATATATATTCGTAATTTTTTTTATTTATCTTTCTTAAATCAATGTTTTATTTTATTTATAAAATATTTGTTAAAAAAATCTGATTTTTTAAATAATTTTTGGGTATATATTAATATTATTACGTTATAAATTGTTAAAACAAACAATAAATAACAAAAAAATATCAAAATAAAAATTTAAATTTTATAGATTTTTTTTAATAAACGCTTTAAAACTAAAATAAAAAGTTGATTTAAGAAAAAAAATCAAAAAATATTTACAAAAACATATGAAAAAAGTGATAAGATGACCTTATAAACATGACCAAAATGTGTACTCCCCGTAACTTTGCTTGCCGACGTGATAATTTGAGCGACTTTGCAAAGCTAATCAATTACGTAAAGCGATCACTCTTTCTATCTCAATTATTATTTTACATCACCCTTTTGAACACATTTCAATGTAGAAGTCAAAAAGGCGTTTACAACTTTTTTTTTTTCTTTTAGTTTCCAGTCAGCAAACAAATATCGCGGTTTACAAGCCAAATTATTAAAGCTTGTCCCCTCACAAGTTTAATTACACCAAATATGAATTGGTATTTACTTTCGTTGAAATCACTGCTTCATTTTTTATGCACTTCCTCTTCCTTTAACTATGATCCACTTTTTTATTTTCAAATAAATTTAGAGAAATAACTAATTTCAGTATCTGTTACAAAATTTAAACTTTAGTCTTGGTACAAGTCACGCGAGTTACAATTTTCTTCCATTAAATAGCATGCGGTTCAAATTCAACCACTTAATCAAATTCCCAAAACGGCAGAAGACTTTTGCCTCCCTATAATTTCCGAGATATGTTTTGTTTGTAATATTTTGGTTCATAATATTATGATAGATCCCATTTAATTCTTCAAAGTTTTTTTTTTGTTTCAATTTACTACAAAAAAAATAACCAAATAGCGACGGAATTAGTGACGATATTTTTTGTTACGAGCTTATTAGCGACGGTTTTTGTGACGATTTTGTGACAGTTTAGTCAATTTGCGACAGATTTGTGACAACTTTTTAAATTAGCGACAGACTTGTGACAGCTTTTAACTCTCACTAAATCAAATATTATTTTACAAGTGTTAGTGCAATAAATTGTTGATATTTAAGTTTATATCCTAGTACAATGAAAATACTATCTCATCATTAATAGCTAACAAACTTTGAGCTTAGAAACTTGTGTTTGGAAAATGAAATTTGGTCAAGGCCGGTTTCGTAAACAAATATTTTTTGATTTTTAAAATAAACAAAATGATTATAAGGACACAATTTTATAGACTCAAACTATTGAAAGATCATTATTTCAAAACGGTAGTCGGTAGTGCGATATATATGCATATATGGATGGGGGTTTGCATTTGTATTGCTAATTTGTTCAAATCACAAGCATTATGTAAAAAAAAATTGGTTCCCATGTATAACGAAAACTAATTCTACAAGTAACTAAAAGCATCTACTTTCTCAAACACAAACTCAATATACAAGAAATGGAGAACAAAACCTCATACAAATGTGTACGTAAGAGTATATGATAATATAGCCACAAAATACTCCTACAAATCTAAAATTGAGTAAATATCCCAGACATATAGATAGATATTGGATCTTAATATCTTATATTCACACTACTACATGACAAAGAACTGAAACAGAAACCAGCTGAGCTTCATTATATATGCACATAATTAAAAGCTACAAATTGTGGTTTCTTACTAAGAAAAACAAACAAGGATTAAATAAAATAGTGACAAAAAAATTGGTTGTTATGGTGAAAGTAAAAAAAGAACCTAGGGTCAATAACTAACCCTCAGCTAGCTTACCCTTATTTTGTACTAATAACTTCCAACAATAACAACCATTTGTCACTTATAACTTAGACCTATTTTCACCCACTATGTTTTATACTTGTGTCGCTAAATTTTCCGCGCTAATGAAAGTCCCATGGAAACCGTAAGGTACCCTCGAAGGTAGTTTAACCGTAGCTTCTAGTTCTAAATTAACGCCGTTCACAATACAAAGCTCAGATGTACCGCTAACTTCGTTGTGAACATAGGACATGATATAACCCTCGTCTTCTTGTGCACCGTTCTCATTTGGCACAAAAAAGGGCTCGCCACCGTACTTTTCATCTCCGTAAATAAACTTTTTTGCCTCCCCGGTAAAAAGGTCCACCTTAGCAAAACCTGAAACTTTAGGCCACGGTTCCGCAATGGCGAGATACGCAAACCTTGTTTTCCGTCCTAATTTATTTCGATTCACCATGCCTGCTTCTAAGTTCATGTGCTCGGAGTTCTTGATAATTTCACGGCGGGTAGACTTACCAGTTTTTAAATTGAGCCGAATCTCTGTTAACACACTTTTTAAATTTTCATCGCATTCGTTGAAAATCGAGTCGGGTGGAGTCATGCATGACCCAATCACGATAATTTCATCGGTTTCCTTCTCCTCCCATGCATTCCATAAATGGAAGCAAAACGTATCGGGTGACTCAATCCACACCATATCCGATGAGTCCTTCGCGTCTTTTGGTAATACACCAAAACGTGACATTTTATTTTTATCGTACATTACCGGTGACCCCCCTACTATCATTTCTTGCAACTTAAAAACAACTTGCTGGTCCGGCACGATAACAAAATTCTCCGTGATCGCAAAGTCATGCATCATCGTAGGTTGGTCCAACTGAATCTCAACATCCTTCGATTTCGTACCGTCGGGAGAAAATTTAAAATATTTAAGATAAGGCTTTGAAATTACATCATAGCTGAGTGCAAACATTTCTCCGGACACAGGGTCCACCTTAGGGTGGGCGATCATCGTACCATGTAACTGGTCATTAAAATTGTACCGACAACTTGTTTCCAAGTCACCGGTTTTCGTGACCCGTACCTGGTATGGTAAGTCATCTTCGGACATAGCTAATAACCGGTTGTTAAAATAAACTAACCCCGCGTTCGCGACACCTATCCCTTGCCCATTATCGACTATCCCAAAAGCGCCACGTGCATAAAATAACATCAAACGTAATATACCGGAATGTCCATGAAGTTCGCCTATAGCTTTAGGAAAAACCGGTCGAGACAATTTTCTCTCTTGTACCAACCGGTTTGTTTCAGTGAACCGGCACGAGTAGCTAACAGGACCGGTACCATCTATTTTAACGGCATGTATCATTCCATCACCATCAAAAAGGTGGTGACCCGCTACCGGTTCAAAGAGTGGGTTAGCACCGTTACGTACATAAACACCTTGTAAGGATTCCGGTATTTTACCGGTTACAGGTAAATTATGTTTCACAGGATTTTCCGGTACAGGGGAAAAGTTTCCGGAAATTTGGACACGTGGGTCGGCTGTTTTGGGCAACGGTTGGGATTTCTCACGTGTGTTTAACGCGCTCTCAACTGTGTCTAGTGTCATCGCAGCTGCTTTTTGTAAGAAATTCCAATGAGGGGGGTTTGATTGTGTAATTACTGGAAACTTGGAGGGGCTTTTAGGGAAGTTTACGAGAGTGGTACTTTGGGCCGCGGCGCAGCTGATTGTGGCTCTCTTGTTGGGCTTTTTCATTGAGATAAAGCCCAAATCTAATGGATCAGAGTGTTGGGCCTTAGCCCATTTATTTGAACTCCCTGTTATGAAAGTAGTTGAAGTAGTACTAGTCATGGTTTTTAAGCAATTGTGTCTATGTTGAGTTATAGTAGAAATATATAGAAATGGGAATTTTATGTTTTTTTGGTTGTTTGGTGTGAAGAGAAAGAAAGGGAAGAAAAATAGTAAGGAGAGATTTGGTGAATGAAGGAATGGTTGAAGGGTATAAATAGGGGGGAGTTTGGTGATTTTGAATGGGGTAGGGTCCATATTATATTAACTAAGGAAGAATAGCATGTGGTTTTGTGGGAAGGTCACTTGGGAAGGTTTTATATTGATAGTGTTGTGTTTTGGAATAACTTGTGTGGTCAAAGTATAAATTGTTCAACTAAAAAAAAAAAACTAAACTATGAAGGAATTTAATAATTTAGTTATTTCAAGTTAAGTTTTTTAATAAACTTTTGTTATTTTTATACAAGAGACATAAATATTTACACATTAGGTGGAAGAAAGGTCTAGTATTATTTTTATTTTGATGATCTAGTTTTTCTTTCATTCTCCTTGGGATTAATCATTTATTCGACGGGTTCATGGTGATGAACATATAAGATGGTTGTTCTTTATTTAAGAAAAAATGAGTATTTTATTATACTTACCACACGGTTTTGGTAAATCTTGCGTCGATATAATTTTGGGAAAATAATCGTACTCTTAGATGTGTCATTTTTAAGAAATAAAAAATCTATTAATAAAAAAATAAAAAATCTATACAAAGCATTTTTGAAGTTAATTTAGGCAATATCATCAAAGACTATCTATGAATTACTAGTTAATCACTCACTCTATATCGTCAGTCTGTTCGTTTTTTAGGACAAATTTACAGAAAATGAAACGCGTGTCATATCTGAAGACAGTGGACCTGTTTTTTTCTTATAAAGAAGACAATGCAGTTTTAATAAGTTTTCATTTCAGTATTTCAAGTTGTAAATTTTTGGTTTATTTCTTTGTGACACTTCAGTATTACAATTTGTGATGTTTTTTGATAGGGGATTTCCTCATATTTTTATATTTCTTGGTACTGATAAATAAAAATATAGGTTTTTTTCAGCGATTATATATGTATAAAAATATAAATTATGAGTTCCGGCTGAGATATAGTCTTTAACTCCATTGTTTTATAGATATCAAATTTTCTTGCCGAATAAAACAATGGTAATTAACTAATTAGCCAGCTTGTTTAAGTATATTGTCTAAAAAATTATAGGTTTGACACACATGTATATAATTGGAGTGTGGGAGTAATAAATTAGGGCCAATAAAAGTAAAAATTTAAGGTCAGATTGCACTTTTCTACTTCCCACTGAAGATGATGCATTGCCCACTCTAATTGTAATTGGTGCCTCTTTATTTTATTTAATATCCTTTAGTTACTTATATTAATGTCACTTCTTTAGTGTACATAATGTAATATTAAGAGGGTCACTTCCCCCACCTCCCCACAACACATGGCTATTTCTTATTCATATTTAACCATTAAAATCATTTTTCACATCAATTGCCCCAAACGTTCTTCGACATGTAATCCGTTAATTTTATGACTTTTATCAGGCCGACGACAGAAAAAATATAACAACTTGTAATTATGTAAAAAGATGTATATATATTTTTCTTGATTTCGCAAGAAAATTTGACGGTATTTGAGTATATAACCATGGAGAGCGGCACAAAAGAGTTGTTGGGGTTCTTAGCAATTTTGCACCTTGTATTGATGTTTATTTCTCGATTAGTTTTCGAATTAGTACCATGGATTAAGGTTTTTTTTTATTACTTTTTCATTCAATTATAGATAGAAAAGAGTTATGTTATGGGTTTTCCATTCAAGTGATGGTTTCTCATCAAGAATTGAATGGTAAGGTTAAACAAAAAATAAAAAATAAATACAAGGTAAAAAATAAAATGGTAATATAAGGTAGTAAACAAGTAAAACATAACAATACATTATACAAAAATAGTAAAACACAATTAATCTGAGTGGTTGCGGATGTCAAAATAGCTGATCTAAATGTTGACTTGAACGTCCTTTATTTGAGGTAAACATTATCTTTTCTTTGTGTTTTCTCAATTTAAGAAAGGATAAAGCTAACAAGTGTTTTCTATGCACTGGATAAAAAAAATTAATTAAGGTAACACATTTAACGACTGGTATAATTATTATTTAATATTTATAATTATATATGGAAATACTTTTTGAAGTAAGATTTGGACGGAATGTATGTAAATCCTATAGTGAATAATTTGTTAAGGAAATTAATGTATCAATATTTTGTTTTATTTATTTTCATATTCCAATTCTAAATATTCTTAGAAACGATCTTTTTTAATTTTATGTTAGTTTCAACCAAGTTTCTATTTTTTTATTTGGGTTTTATTGTGTTGTAAAAGTAGTTTTTAGTATTTTATTTTATAAGTATTTAATTTTATGTTAGTTTAAACTAGGATTCTATATTTTTATTTGGGTTTTGCTGAACCATGGGCTTAATAATTGATTTTGATTATAAGTGTGATTATGATTTCATAATTTTATAATTTTATAATTTGATGATATAATGTTTGATATTTTCCAAAAATAAAAAACGTATATTTTCAGTATTTAAAATGATAGAGCATTCAATAAAAAAGTCAATGGTTCAAACGAAAGTCAATTCAGAGTCCGAATGATCAAGTTATGAAAGTTTCAAAAAGTCAAAAAAATCAGCCAAAATACATGCCGACCGGTCGACCGCAGGGAGAAGACAACAAACCGACCGATCGGCCAAATGCACGCCGACCGATTGGCCTGTTTTTCAGAAATTACGAATTGTTGCCTCGGAAAACACAACCAACGGAAATAAACACATATACACATATATACCCATCTCTCCCACATATTCAACAAATATATCTCATTCAACTTCGCTCAATTACAAACATTTAAAAAGATCAATTGAAAAGCAAAAAAGCTCAAAAAGGGAAAAACTGAGAAGAAATGAGATCAAGCTCAATTATCATCAAATCTCAAATTAGGTTATTTAGAAGTAATAAATTAGTGAGTGTGGATATATTATTGTAAAGAGCAAACTTATAAAATTAATTGTGAATGACTGTTTAGGTAGAATCTTATTAAGCAAATGTTAGTTTAAAGTTTTAGGTAAAGTCATTCGGATATTCATAGATTGAGTGCGAGTCGTGACTCACTTTTTGTGTACTCTTACGCTTGTATCAAGATTATATACTCGGATAGAGTGTAAGCAAATTGATTGATTAGCTCGTGAGGATTTGTAATCTTAGAAAGAATATTATAGTGAAATATTTGGTAAAGTTAATTCCGAGAAGAGTAATAGGCGGGTTTGTCGAAACTTTATATATTGTGGTGTCATATATTCGCTTATTATTTACTTTTCGCAACTTATTTATTTGTGATTGTACACATACTTATATTATTCATTACTCGTTATCGCATCATTATTGTTGCGAAAATAAAAATCAAGCTACTTGGGTTGTTAGTTGCGTTTAAGTTTTAATTTCGCGAAAAACGGATAAAAGCGTATTCCCCTTCTAACGTTTAGCTACATGGGTCAATAGTATTTATTGTGTTGGAAAAGTAGTTTTTAGCCTTTTTATTTAACTATTACTTAATTTTATGTTAATTTCAACTAGGGTTTCATGTTTTTATTTGAGTATTATTGTGTTGGAAAAATAATTTTTAGTTTACTAAATCATAAAATATATCAATTGTAATATTATTACCATAAAATATTAAGTGCAATCAATCATATTTTTACTAGCCATAAATACTACATGGATTTAAAGTATGGGTAAGTATTTCCATCAGAAGAACATATGAGCATAAGGAACGACCATTCTTGATACAATATTTTGTTCGATTACTACGTTCCATCTTTATATATAATATTTGATCATTTGATACCAATTTGGTCTTTTATGAATTGACTAGGTTGGGATATATACTCTTAAGAGTTGTAGTGTGATAGATTCTCATTAGTTAATTTCAGTATTCGAAACAGTGTATGGTATTTCTTTTCGAAATTTATGTTCCATGGTACGTGAAACGACGGGAAAGGTTCACCTAATGTGTTACCGTGACTTTTTTAGAATGTTTCCGGTTTTCTCTTTTAATTTGGCCACTTATTCGGGAGTATCTGAGTCTAGGTCAGTGTTTCGAAACTTTTATTTTGTAGTTTGGATTAGTAATTTTGTTTCTAGTTTTTACCTTAACTGTGTATTGATTAATCTTAGTAGTTAGTTAACAACTATCATACTAGAAAAGTTTATCGTGTGGTGATACCTTTTTTTAATAAACGCTTTAAAACTACAATAAAAAGTTGATTTAAGAAAAAAAAACGAAAAATATTTACAAAAACATATGAAAAAAGTGATAACATGACCTTATAAGCATGACCAAATGTACTCTCGGCAACTTTGCTTGCCGACGTGATAATTTGCGCGACTTTGCAGAGCTAATCAATTACGTAAAGCGATCACTCTTTCTATCTCAATTATTATTTTACATCACCCTTTTGAACACATTTCAATGTAGAAGTCAAAAAGCGTTTGCAACTTTTTTTTTTCTTATAGTTTCCAGTCAGCAAACAAATATCGCGGTTTGCAAGCCAAATTATTAAAGCTTGTCCCCTCACAAGTTTAATTACACCAAAATTAATTGACTGATGATGAACTATTTATTTAATTATTTGCTATGATTTTTGGAGGAAAAAAACTTTAAAATTTTTCTTTAAATAAAGTAAAGCCTTTACAAAATCTCCTCATGTAAATTAAAAAAATAAATTTTGAAGATTTGTCTCGTGTATATATAGTAAAATTGGATGAATATATACACAATAAAAGAAATTACCTTTATCCATACTTCTCATGATTTCTAAATATTAAGTAAAGTCCCTTTAACATAGAATAATTTTCACATGTTATCATAATTGCATACATATGCATAGCAAGTTAATTAATTATCTAAATCGAAATTCGAAAATATGTATTTCCTCATCTATCTTTTATATTTTCAGTGGTGAACTATAGTTCAAGGGTTCCACATTCTTATTTTCAGTGGTGAACTAGTTCAAGGGTTCCACATTCTTATTTTCAGTGGTGAACTAGTTTAAGGGTTCCACATTCTTAAATTATTTAACAGTGACCTTATCTCCTAATGTCATGGACGATAGGTGACAACATATATAAAAGAGAGAAAAAATGCATATTTTATAAAAAGGATTCTAGGTTAAAGTGGATTTTGACAAAAAGCCATCCTTTTAATTATAACACTAGCGCGTTGCTCCCTTTCATATTTAATTAGGTTGACTCTCTTTTCAAATTCTTACTTTTCCTAACTTTTTGAAGAAGTTGACCTACTTTATGTGTAAATCCACAATGCTAGTGCCAATAACTTGATTAAGCTCCAATTTGGTATTATAAATAACTAAGAAACTAATTAATTAACCTCATTTCAGTGCGTTATTATTTTTATAATCATGAATGTTATCAATACCAGGGTTGAGAAAAATTCCCGAAACCCGAACCGATCCCGCCTCCCGTCCTGATCCCGTCCCAAAATTTTCCTGTCCCAAACCAATCTCGTCCAGACTGTTTCGTGTATTCTTCCAACCCGATCACTTTCGGGATCGGGTTTAATATTTAATATCATTGGGACCCGAAATATAATTAAAATAACTATTTATATTATTTATATATACCTAACTATAAACTCAGTGCATTCCTTACGAAGTTAGTTCTGGAAACGTTAATTAATATTTGTTAAATTTGCATTTTTTGTGTGTGAAGTATACTTCATATATGAGTAAGACTAGAATCACAATTATAAGATTTTGGTTCTGCAGAGTGCAAGCTAATCCACTGTTCAAATTTCGATTCTTTTAGTTTTAATTTGTTTTATGTTTTTGTTCACCAATGTGGAATCATTTGTGTTGTTAGGTGAGATAAAATTATCAAATGTAAGTATATTTTCCTTTAACAAAAAACATATTTAATTACTCGTAGGAATATAAATTTATGATTAGCAGTATAAAAAATCATAATTTATGTTCTTATGTTTCATCTTTTTTGTTGATTTACATGCAACTTGATGTAATTTATACAACTTTTAGTGTTGTTTTTTTTGCATTTTTACTATGTAATTGGTAGTTAGTTACTAAAAATTTTATAATCTCATATTTAAATTAAAATATGTCGGGATTATCCCATCCTGACCCGTCGGATAACCCGAACTATCGGGTACCCGAAATCTTAGGATCGGGACAAAAAAATGGTTTCCGATTCTTATCGGGTCAGGATTCAGGTTTGATAGATTTCGGGTCGGATTCCGTTCCGATCCCATCCCTAATCAATAGTAGTGGTGGCTAGTATGCAGAAATAGTGTATATTTTTCATTACGAACTGTTTCTAGTAACTTCCATTTGATTAACATTTAAAAATAATATTAAAAACGTCATCCTCATTTGAAAATCTAAGGTAATTATAGTGATTTTTCCCAATTATTAAGTGTTTTAATTAATCGAAGAAGAAGCTGAAGGAATTTTTAATTAAACTACATTATTGAAAAAAGGTAAAGGGTACAAACTAAGGTATTCATGGTCTTCTCCCACTACAAAAAAAAAAAAATTCAATTCACGACGGCCAAATCTATCATAAATATGTTACTAAATGGTCATTTCTGTCAGTAAAATTAAAATCCGTCGTCATGTCGTTCCTGATTAGGGCATTGGAAAGCAAAACCTGTCACTAATTCCGTCTGCGATCTATTTTATTTTTTTGTAGTGTCTGGTGTGATATTTGTTTACGAATGATCGGTTTTTTTTATGAGGGTGAAGAACCGAGGAGAGACAAGTCTGAGAAAGTGATGAGTTTTCAAGAAGGCATCGAAGGCATCGCTGTCTTATTTACTTTGTTGGCCCTCAAGTCTATCATTTGTTTTCTTTCATAGAGTCCGTATTTGTTCTTTTAGATCTAAGCACCACTTATATGTTTTGTTTTGTTTTGTAAGTTTTTTTCTCCACTTTTTCTATCCGAAAATTAATAATAAAAAATGGGATCTCCCTACCAATTATATGAAAAAAAGAAAAGACTTGTGATCAAGTGTAAAAGGAATTATAGGTGTTGGACCTATAGAGTAGTAGGTGCGCAAGCACCAATAATAGATTCATCTACATATATATGGGATTGACAAAAAATTATACTGTATAATACTTTGATGTTTTCAATTTCCTTTTTCACTATAGAGATGTCAGACCCCATATATAAGTACTAGTAATCGTGTCTCACGCGTTGCGTGTGTGACGCGTAATGCAATTAAAATATAAAAAATAAGTGTAGTTATGATACAAATACGTGGATAATACAAAAAAAAATAGTATAAGACTTAAAAGAATGTTTGGTTGTTAAAGAGGGACACATAGTGTTATTAGTTTTTATTTTATTTTTATTTTTTTATATGAGGATGGTATTATTGTAATTAATAAAACAATATAGGGGTATTTTTGGAAAAAATGGGCAAAATTGAGCAGGCTCAATTCCTTTGGGTTGGCTTATTATAATAGAATGATTAGATATTTATAATATTTTTTGAAATGAGATATTTATCATATGGTAATGAAATTTGATAGAGAATTATCATGAAATGAAATAAATATTTATAATCTGGATATATTTCCCTCTTAATTCTTCCGATCTCTAATAATAAAAAACTTAAAAGTACCCTAAACAGAAATATGGAAAAAAATACGTTTATTGTACTGTACTAACAGTAGTTAACGATTTAGATACTGAACTAACAATTTTAACAATTGAAATACCGAACTACGAAATTTTATTAAATTAATGGACTAACAGCATAAATCGACGAGATTGCAAGTCAATATATCTCACAAATCGACAAGAGTGCAATTTCATCATTTTGTTTAACGGTAGATCCTCAATTGTGATAAATTTTGTATTTTGCTAACTTAATTGTTAAAATTGGTAATAAAGTATTTAAATCGTTAAATACTTATAGTAAAATACACTCATGGTGTGATTATTTTAAGTATTTGGAGGTGGGATTGTATTTGAAATAGTATAAGACACATATATACTGTGTTTGCATGTGTCATTTGAGTAGGTATTACTAATACAATTGGTAGAAGAAACGATGCTGAAAGGGGTTATTTCCAATTCCTTATGAGGGGGTGGGATTCAATCAATGTTTTTAATGACCAACTTGCACTTCATTCTTTCAACATCTCATACATAAATCTGGTGATTGAGGTGTAACTTTTTTTTTTTTTATCATTTCTACTGTGTTTTATAAATGTTACTGTTTTACATTAATATTTTTTTTTCTAGTTTTATAATGTTGGTCTTTTGTGCATAGTATTTTATATTAGTTATGAATATTCTTCAAACCTGATGTGGAGCATCTTAAATATAGTCTACTTTTAAAAAAAAATCATTGTGCATCAAAGGGGTATGGGTAAAAAGGTAAATTAGTTAATAGTTCAACCCTAATAAGAATTAAACAAACGCTTCATTGATATTTCATGTATATACCATCAATCATGCATTCATTTCTTATCCCGTAATAGTACGAAAGTATTGATAGTTCTATTACTATTAATAAACGTATTTTTCCCATAAAGCTAGTTGACAAAATTATCTATGAACTTTTATATACTTCAATTCAGAACTAATACTTCAAAAGTTTGGAAAAGACTTCACATTTGGCACCAACAATAACATGCTAAGAGTCCCCACAACTAAATGTGTTACCTCCATCAGGGGGCATTCTTTTCTTCCACTAATTATTGGAACCATATATATAAGTTGTTATACTGTCCTTGTTAATGTATGTTCAATCACGTTTTCTCTATAGTACTGCGTGAAAACTAACCATCAAACAACCTAATAAATTTTAATTTCCAAAAATTTCCAGCCCATTGTACAAAAAAAAGTACGGTAAAGTTACGTGGGCAATTTTCCGTCTAGTCCACTTTTTAATCTTTTATTAAGCTTAATTCTAAAAAAAATGGAACTTATTTAAGTGTGAGTCCAAAATATAAAAACAAATAAAAATATAAAACAAATAAAACATTAAAAATTCAAATTTTAAAATTCAAATTTCAAATTTTAAAATTCAAAAAAAACTTTTTAGAAAAATTTAAAACAAGTCAAAATAAACAAATCGAGAAAAGTGCATACCCAAACGGAAACTTGCATACACAATCGAGAAATACACAATCCAGAAAATTGGACACACAATATGGATAAATGCATACCTAATACATAAAGTGCATGAACAATTCAGAAATTTGCATGTACAATCAAAAAAGTGTATAAACAATCAATAAAAGTGCATACACAATTAATAAACTGCATACACAATCGAGAAAAATACATACACAATCGAAAAAAATGCATATACAATCGAGAAAAATGCATACACAATCGAAAGTTTTGCATACACATCTAAAAAGGGAAAAAATACATTTTGTAAACCAAACTGTAATGTTGTTAACGATTTGGATACACATCTTTTAAATTTTTCAATTTGGGTATCACATTATAATAATTTTTCAATTTAGTTAACACCGTCTAAATTAATCACGGAATCATGTCACGTGATATTTGACAAACGTTAATTTGAGAGGCTAATTTGACAATTTTGCATAAAAATGTCATTCTAGAAAAAAAATTCCTCAATTTCACACATAACAAAAATTAGCACATAATCCAAATTTTTGTTATGTGTGGAATTGGGGAAAAAGTTTTTCTATGATGACATATTCCGTGATTAAATCGTTAAAAAAATTTGTGATTAAAAAATTTGAAAGCTGGATACCTAAATCGTTAAAAACATATAGTTTGTTATACTAAACGTATAAAACCCCCATCTAAAAAGAATTACATACACATTCATAAAAATTGTCCATAAATATCTAAAAAATTGCATACACAAAATTAAGAAAATGTATACACAATTCATAAATTGCATATAAAATCGAGCAAAGTGCATACATAATACTAAATAAGTGCATACAATTTTGCATATACATCTAAAATAATGCATACACAAATATAAAAACAAATAGCATTAAAAAATTCAAAAAAAAAAAACTTATTAGAAAATTTTAAAATAAGTCAAAATAAAAAAATTGAGAAAATTGCATAAACAAACGGAAAAGTGTATATCGAGAAAAAGTGTATAAACAGTCCATAAAAGTGTACACAATACGGAAAAATACATACATAATAATACAGAAAATTGCATAGACAATCCAGAAATTTACATACATAATAAAAAAAAAGTGCATAAATAATGAAGAAAAATGTATACACAATCCATAAAGTGCATACACAGTCGAGGAAATGTCATACACAATCGAGAGTTTTACATACACATTTAAAAAAAAATGTATAAACATTCAGAAAAAGTGCATACACATCTAGAAAATTGCATACACAAAATCAATAAAATGTATACACTATCCATAAAGTGCATATAAAATCGACCAAAGTGCATACATAGTACTAAATAAATATATACACATCGAGAATTTTATATACACATCTAAAAAAGTGCATGCACAATCCAGAAAAGTGCATACACAATATTTTTTGAATTGTATTTTTATTTTTGGATTTTATTAATAAAAATTACATTTTTTAAAATTTTTTGAATTTTTGAATTTTTGAATTTTTGAATTTTTAAATTAGTTTGATTTTTTTATTTGACTTTTTTTAAAAAAATTGCTTTTTTTTTAAATTTTGGGTTTATTTATTGGCCGGACTTGAACTTAAATAAGTTTGGGTCTCGAACTTAGACTTAAATAAGTCCAATTTGTTGGACCTATCGACAATTACCTCAAGTTACATCGCTAGGTTTCCATATGTAAGCTTTGGATATGAGCAGTGGCGGAACCATGATTCAATTCTTTGGGAGGGTGAGGACGTTTTTTTTAGTACAATAACAATAAACGGTATAAAAAACCAAAAAAACCTGTAGTTTAAAACTTAGCTGGATTGTCCACTAATCTAAAAATTTAAAACGTTGAATTGTTTTTGTTATTACAATATCAATAAATGGTATAAAAAACCAAAATAAAGCTGGAATTTAAAACTTAGCTGAATTGTCCATTGATTTAAAAATTCTAAACGATACAGAAAAATTGACTACAAATACGAACTTGTTAGTTTAAACTTTGTTATAATATGACTATAAAACAAAACAAAAATATTTATTTATAAATTTTTATAATAATATCCTAAATATGCAATTAATTAATGGGAAAGTTAAAGAGTAAGATAATGTTAATTAAATGAAGAGTAAAAAATAGTCAAAAGATTCGAAGGAACATTGTGACACAAAAATTTGTATTTACCATTTGAACTAAATTATTATTTGCTTATTTAGGCGCTATTAATGTATAAAATTTTAAATTACTGAATTTTTTTATATAAAAAAAATATTTTAAAATTTTTTGGAGTAACGGTGAGAGCATGCTTCCACGCCTGGACATGAGCATATATATGGTCATTTATAATTCGTTTGTGGCAATAATTTGAGGCCATATGTTGTATGGCAAATATAAGAAAGATAATACACATGCAAGTTGCAACTATTTTTTTGATAATCAACAAGGAAGTTGCAACTATTTTGCCAACAATAGGTTAAAGAAAAACTTTACACGGAATAGTCCTTATATTCGGACAATTTTTATATGGTATTTATTTTGTCTTTAAGCTCTACTTGAAATTGAAAGCCGTAAAGAGATAATGAGACATGCATATTGGAAACTCCCACTTGCTAAGGAATCGTTATTTACGCTTAAAAACAAAGAACCAATTAATTCCCTATATATTCTCTTTTAATATGATTGACTTGAAACTTGATAAACTAACTAGTGGTTTATTATTGAGGGCACAAACAATTGAATCATAGCCAAATAGGAATTTGCACAATAATGTCATTCAATTATTGCCAGGGAGAACTTGGACGAATTATCTCATTTGACACTGTATGAATATTCATCCCATTATAATGAGTTGGGGATATTTATATCTCAAAGGAGTTTGTAGATACTTAATTTGATATTAGAAAGGGTTTTGATTACTTTTCTGTGGGGTTTACAATTGCAGTGAATTTTGGCATGTATTAATTATTATATATTGATTACTAGTAAAATTTACTCACGTGTGAGACGCGTAATGAAATAAATCTCATAATATATTTTATTTTGAATATAATATTCAGATTTTGTATCATTTAGTGTAGTTATGAAGGTTAAAACGAATTATTAATTAATTTAGGTAATCCGTAATTAGAAAAATATAGTAAGCATAAATTGTTAATTAATTAGATTGCTTACATTGGTAATTATTAAAATAGAGTGAGAGTATTGAAAAAATTGGACGCTCAATTTTTTTTGAGTTTACTTATATTAATAGTATGATACACAAACAATAAGATATATAGCTACTGAATTTGTACCTAGAAAATTCCCGAATATGTATCAAATACAAGAATTTTGATCCGAACGTTTATTTTCAATCTCCATGAGATGAGAACATTAAAGATTTGAGAGCTAGATAACTTAAATGTACCTATACCATATTAAAGTTATCTTGTATGCATGGCTTTTTCAAGTGGAAGACGATTACGAATACACATCTACATAACGGCATTGCAAATTTATTATTCGGAAAGTGTTACTATTTCTCTACAAGTTTAGTGAATTTAAAATTTTGAATTTGATTTCGTTTTGCTTTGAAATACATATAAACTGAGCTTATCCAAGTTTAGTAAAGCAAGATTAGGTTTTAATTACTTTAATGGCATTTCCCAATTCCCACTAGAGGCCGAAAGTAACACATGACCTACACTTGAATATATCGTTAAATATTTGCCCCACAAAACATGGGTTCACCACTGAATGAGTTATCGGTTTATCATTAACTAGTTACGATGAATGGTGGTAATAAGTATTTGTATATCTGCATAAATATAAATATATATATATATACTACTAATCCTTGCTCACGCGTTGGTTGCGTGTGCGATACGTAGTGAAATAGATATGATCTCGACAAATAAAATTAATATTTTTTTTAAATTTTAAATATCGAATTATTAAATATAATTAATTAACAATCGTATATAAAGAGTAACATAATGTTTTACTCTTATAAAAAATACACAACGATTTTGTTTGGAATATAAATGTGTGGAAAATAACATTTTTTAAGTTATTTATGTATTTGAATTGAGTGATGACATTCAAGAATAATTACAATATTAGAGTGAGAGTATTTTTGGAAAATTTTGGCAAAATTAGACAGTTTCAAAATGCTTGGGTTGAGTTATATTAATAGCATGATATTAGTTGGTTATAGTCGTTGTTTGCAGTTAGTTATATATGCTGCCACATGGAATATATCCACAAACCGACCAAATCACATTATATGAGCAGAATAAGAAACTTGGTTGTTAATCAACCTAATTCTATATTCGAAAATTTAGTCTAAGATGACTGAGTTATGAATGCTGTGATTTTGAGTGAGCAATTAGATTGTTTTTATTTTATTTTATTTTCCAAGAGTACCGTTGGAATATATTATCTGTTGTTTATGCAGTTTCTCTAGGGCTAGCATGCAATTTAAAATCTGAGAGGATAGACTTTATTGAAGAAATTAATTCTTTGAGGAGGAGGAAGTATTAGAAAAAAGGAAAGAAAAAAAAAACTAAAACAAACTTAAAAGGTGGATATAAGAATAATATTCAATTTTTAAGTATGAAACCAAAAGAAACAAAAATAGAAAAAAATGAAACAACACAAAAAGGGGGTAGAATTTCTTAACGAAATGTAAAACCGAGTTTTAGAGTTAGTAGAGATCATCCGTGATCCTCAATGAGCCCATTAAGGATTCGTTTGGCAACAGATTTTTTTGGTGAAATTTCTTATTTTTTATTTTAAAAATCTACGTTTGTTTGTACATTCAGATTATTTAGCTTCTGAAAATCTGATTTTTAGGCTGAAAAGGCTAAAAAATCCAGATTTTTAAAATCTACATTTTTACTTGATTCTTAAAACAAATTTTTAAAATCTGATTTTGAACTAAAAAATCTGTTACCAAACAGACCATGAGTCTATCTAATTACCATCTCATACTATATTAATTGCTACTAATTCTAGTGAGAACTGAACGACCATCGCCTGAGCATGACGTTCTTCTTATATGATTAGCATTCAAGAAAAAAGTATTGCACTAATATATCTAGAGATACTATTACTAATGCTAATGATCATTCACTAAATATATATTTTTCAAATTACTTAGTCAAGCCAAACCTTTGATTTCATTTGATTGCAGCAAGTAGTTTATAAGTTTTGGCAGTTGGCACATGGATGATAATTATTGAGAAGATCAATTAGTAATCACATGCATTCCAAATTCCAAATTTGAGAGTACTAGTGAGGGAGTTTTTTGGGTTATTATAAAAGTAACTAAACAAAAACATATGCATGACGGTTCAATTAAGTTTGATCATTTGCCTGACACTGATTCCATTTATATGTACCCAACTTGATTTTAAAAAATAGAGAGATTGATTATAATAAACTCAAGTTAAAATCACTTACAATAAAAAAAGGAGATGTATCCTTTCCATGTACTGATCATGCTATACACCTAGCTAATGACTTGTATCCTTAAAAGTTACTAGCGGATAATGATAATAGAATTAACCTATAAGATTGTATACATTATTATATTGGAATTAGGTTTATCATCTGATCATTTAATTAATTAGCAATTCTCGGCATTGGTTGCAATTTGAATCAAGTTAATTGGTACATAGTTTAGCAATTAGCACATGTACATGAAAATGATTGGGAAGCTATAAAGAATCATGACTTGCAGATTAGTGAATCTAGCATTATTATTTACTGAATAAGGATCAACTCTTAACACTATGCTTATAATAAATAAGTTTCTACGTAATTATAAGTGAAGGGTAGAACAGGAGATATTTGATGAGTCAATGCTACTCATGTGCATTTCATGGGTCGGCTGATTTGTTTACGTATGCACATGGGCACACATTGTGCATACTTACATGTGGGCATATCTTTTATTTTTGTTAGACATGATATTTCATGTTGCATGCATCACCTTGATTTAATTGAAGACCAAATGTGTGTCTTCGAACAAGAAATGATTGAACTTATGATAATTTGTCACCGCTGCTATAATGTGTATTTACAATTTAGGAACATCGCTATGCCACCGTAGAAATTAAGAGTTATTAGCGACAGAGCGTTGCGATTGTCAAACATTTTCTTGCAGTGATAACGGTGACTCTATCTAAACTATTGCTGACATGACAAAGTAACTTCTTATGTTATACATTACATGCATTATTTTGCACTTAGTGCTATCTCGTTAAACTTGGTATATAGACTAGCTAGTGTGTATCTATAAGAATTTTTTAATCGGTTTAAAGTGTTAAGTGAACTGTATATTCAGTCTTATTGTTCACATGATCACATTACATATATGCATGTAAAATTGGATTGCAGAAGTTGGAAAGTATCGGTCTTAAGATTTTAGTTCCGAGGACGACTATAATGAGGAAACAAGCATTTCAAGTGCAGCATTTTCTGATTCAATATTTAATTAATTCTTTTACTTTTATCATTTTTAAGTGTAGTCGTCACAATGAAATTGTCCCTTTTTCGGAAATGCATGCCTTCTCGTCGAATAATCTTGTGTGAATACCACTTGACATGACATCTTTAGGCAATCCCAAACAATTGTTAAAAACCAAGAATTAGGTGCAAATGGGACATAAAACTAATGTTAGTGACGCGTTTTTATTATGGGTAGGTAGTAGATTCTTTTTGTAGGTGCAAGCATTGTGTCACAAAGAAAAAATAATCACTAATCCACGTGCAATTTTACACTAAATTTTTAATATGCAATTCTTCCATATTAATATTGAGATTTTTTTTCTTTACTAAGAGCATGCGTATCAGTTTTCTTATATTTTTTTTCATATTTAATTTAATTAGTATTACTTTTATATTTTTAAGATGACAATTTAACTTTATATATTTTTCAGCTTTCCTATCAAATTTATTATCATAACTAAATATTACTATATTTTAATATAGTTCTATCAATTTTTTTCAACCCAGATTAATTTACTAGAGCAACCACGTTAAATAATTTACAATTTTTCTCGTATTTAAAGTAAAAAGTATATTTTTACAACTTATAAGTAAACGTTTTGTTTTATACAAATTATCAGTTTTTTTTATCAATTTCTCTATTAAAACTATACAACTCATCTTTTTGTTATTTTATTAATTTATATGTGAAAAGTATAAGTAAATGAGAGAGAATAAGAGAAAAGTAAAAGAGATAAATTATTATTTTAATTATAAGAAAACGTCTTGATCCATTATATTTGAACGATATTTGAGTTCATGTAAATTTAAGATAATTGATAAGAAAATTGATGCATGTACAATTTTAGAATAATCTACTCATATTTAAGATAAATGAGTCATATAAATAACTGGTGCGAGTGATTAAGAGTTTAGTCAAAAGCTTGGAAATTTAACGAGGAGTTTTGTCATAATGGGATTGCACATGTAAGATATAGTACATGAGAGTGTTTGTATATTACGAATTAAGTTGCTGACATATTTGTTCAAACTGGTTGTCAGATAATGCTCATTTGATCACTTTGATCCGAAATTATAAGGGTGTGTTTGGATAGGAGTTAATGTACAATTAAATGAGCTCATTTCCAACTTCAGTGCACTTGTGGTTTAAAGTTGAGACGAGCTTCTTTTTATCCTCTTTATTGTATAGCGAGCTAGTACTCATTGTAGATCGATCTCCTTTGAGAGTGGCAAGTTATCGTGTTTTTTTATCGGTTCTACTGCTTCTATAGGGGGTTGTCCCATCGTAGACCTGGTTTCGACTTTTCTAATAAAATGAGTTCTTTACTTAAAAATATAAAAATTGTTCAAACTGAGTAGGGGATTTTTTCAAGCACGATATAGTACATGGATAGTTTTTTTCTTCCTTACATCTTTTTTTTTTCCATAGTATTTTCTTAAAAAAGGTTGTGTGGGTTTGGTTTATTAGTTTTAGGTTTTAATTCTAGCTTTTATAAATCTAAATTAGGAATTCAACAATCACTTTAGCCTTTTCAAATAAATATCTATTTGAATTTTTAGAAGACACTTATAAATAAAAATTGACGTGTCTGTAAAAGTAAATCACATAAGAATAGGGAAGATAAGTTGGTGACAAACACGGTTGTGCGAGCAAATTGATTGGTCTAAGTGGTTAAGACTTAATTATACCACGCTCACCACCAGTGTTCGATCTCTTACGTTTACAAAGCAGCCCCCAACGAGGGTTATTAATTACAAACAAAATACACTACATATAGTGCAAGTATTTTGAAAGCAAACTTTTTTATCTTTACTTTTCCAAGAAACTTTTTGAAGAATGATTCCATACGCATGCTCTTAAGTGAAACTAGGTCAGGAACAACTCTAGTTGGATTTCTCCGGGTTAATTATTGTTTAGATTCTTCTCTTATATTTTCCATGAAAAGATAATTAATTAAGCTAAATATGCCCTACCACTATAAGATCAATTGCCGTCACGCAATCTTATGAAGAATTAATTGCCAAATAAATAATTCTATAGAAAGACCAGATATGAGACTGAGACTGAAGATATATATTATCATGACATTCGTCACAAAATTATTTTTACTGACATGCATAATGGTAAAAAGAGTTGCAACTACGTCCACACTAGTTTCGTTCATTTCTAGAGAAAAGGTTTATTAATATATAACCACCTCTCAGAACTCCATTTGTAATAGTAGTAACAAAGACTCTGAATAATTATTCTTGCACACCTTAATGTATCTATGTTCTAGGAACAAAATTTACTTGAGTTTGAGCGTATATCAAATGGTCAGATGTCGAGTTTATATTGAAAACTTGACGGTTATCGCTAATCATCTAATGTATTGAAAACATATAGAAGGGAATAAACTTATGATATGTTGTTTTTGTCACTACAACAAACTTAAAAATTATGAACAATTTTGCTCAAACGTGTTCTAGCAAAAGCGTCTTACTAGGAGAATATTCTTTGTAAATAAACTTCGTAGTTTTTGTTTTTCATCAAGAAACTACATATATAATTCAATGCCGGAATGGACAAACACAATATTTTACATTGTGTTTGAAAAACGTGAAACGTTGTAAAATCAACTTGTGCAACATGGTTTTACTTTTATCTTCAAAATACGTCTAAGCAACCTCTTTCAGACTATTAAGTGCTTTTTATGAGAATGCTTAACTTGGACTTTGACTACTTTGCTTATTGGCTTGAAGTTGTATATTCTTGGAACTAAATTGTCTATGTACATGAACCACATCACCGTCCTTTATCTTTTAAGAGTAGGAGTTCTTTTTGGCCTTTTTTAGGTACTCTTGCACATAATAATGAAGAATTGATTTTAGAAAGTTGGTCATAAACCTTTGCTAATTGAGAAGTTCAACTTAAAGAATGTTCTAAAAAGGGTATATATGTATACGCCATTAATTCCAAATCTTAATAATCTTTGCGCCCACGCAACTAATTATGCGAAGACGGACCGAATAGTAAAGGTGAATGTGTGTGTAAGCATGCTTTAGTCGGCCACACACACACATATATATATATTAAACGATCGGTGATGATATAAGAAGAGACTTTTTGGCAGAAACTCTCGCAGATATTTAATGTGAATAATTGATTTACCCTCATATACATGATCTGATGGTCCTCATTGAGTCTCTGCGAGAGTATATGTCAAAAAGTCTCTGCTTATATCACCACTCATTAACGATTAAATACTAAAAAAAATGGTTTCGTGTTGGCTTTACAATGCTTAATAAAGACTAAATAAATGTTGACTATGCTTAATGGACAAAAGCCTAATTAGAAAAGTTTTCACGTTATGGACAATGCATGCTTGGAAATTGGGATTGGAATTGTATAAAAAAGGACCCAATTAAAATTAAAGCAAAACGTGACCAGTAAAAACTCCATTTGTTCTAGAAATTAAAGAATAATTCTGGACTTTGATCGTTCACTTTTCCTTGATTCCTTTCCTTCAATTAACGATAATGAATTGTGATATGTTTGCAAGTTTTTTTTTTCTTCTAGTATTTCACAAAGAAACTTCTGACTTGCTTACCCCGTTTGGAGTATCAGATATAACGAGCTTTTTACAATGTATATAAGATATAACTGGGAAAATGATAAATAATAAGCAGGTTCATTTCCTGAAACTGGTTCGTTTTTGCAGCAATATCGAAAAGTGGAAAGAAAGTACACTCGAGCGCACTACTCGGGCTCCCTAAAGCTAGCCTTGTATGATTATAATGACTGTAGTTTATGTACGTAGGAACTCGGTCTGTTACATTTTCTGATGCATGGATTAGATTCTTGTTTCTCAGCAAAGTAATAAGATATATTAGCTTCAATCATGTATGTCGTTTCTCTAATTGTACCTAAGATCCATGAATAAATAAACGCGATACTTGACAGTTTCATGAGGTGGAAGAGGACGAACACGAGAGTGCATAGTTGCATAAAAATAAATTTGATAGTTGATCAACGCATCGAAACCTTCATACTCTTGTTTGCTTTTAGTTACAACAAAACTTCCCTTCTCTTGTTTGATTAAGTTACAACAAATCAACCTAATATCCCCATGTAAAATTAAATCGTTAAAGCATAAATATAAGAGCCTCTAGTCCCTTTCAAAAGAAAAAGAGCCTTTATTCTGTATATGACAAATTCATCCAAGACTGGCCATACAGTAGTGGCCCATCAAACTTCAAATATTAGGAGGCCCAACTCTTCTTCTAATTTTGATGACTACTAGCCCAATATTGCCTATTTTATAGGTGCGAGCCTATTTATAGCGAGGCATGGATTTTGCACCAAGCTTTTATTCGGCCCCTCGAGATGAATTGGGATAGCATTTATTTCCATCAGATAACGTGTACTTGATTAACTATTTCAATAATAGCTGTCGTCTAGTGTTGTGGGAGTTCGTCGTAATCGTCAAATACATTTTTAATCCTTCCAAAATGGAGTTTTGATTGGTGTCAAAGAGGCGACAAGGAACCTGCGAATTAGTTAGCAAATGCTGCTAGATTATAATGAGTACTTTGCTTCTTTTTCAACATGACTATCTACAATCTCTTGTGTATGCAGATTTGAGATAATTAAATTTTTGTTTCACAAAAAGAAAGTGTATTATGGCTTTTTATATGCTCCGTGGTACACTTCAATTCGAGTACGGGGATATCGCATAACATACACTGTCATAGAAGAATGGAGATTTAACAAATTCCCTTGATTCCGGACCAGCTAAATTATTTCAAAAACATCACTATTTTTAAATAAGCAGATATATTTAGGGAGAAATATCTGCAGTTACAACAAATTGATTGTAAATCTTTATTATTGGTTTACAAAAGGATTATAGTAATTCATTACTAAAATTGGGCCGTTCGAGCTCAGATCTTGCAGGTGTAAAAAAAAATACTTAGTTCATAGTTAACCAAAAGTTAAATGTATTTTTGCAAAGGTGTCCAAAACATCTATATTTAGGCCTTGTTCGCTTTTAGAATACCCCATTCTCAGGAGAAAATAATAAAATTACAAGAAATCGAGCTCTTATTCTTATATCTGAAAATATTTCTAAAAGTAATTAAGCGGATAAACCAGATGAACTATATAAATTAATTTATAAAGACTGCAATGAAACATGCCTTGAAACTCATAAATTATATAAACAGATTAGCAATGTCCAGCACCGCCTATTAATTATTTAATTATACTTAATTAACCTCCAACCTAATCTAATTATCTTACCAACCCTTGTGTATCAAATAAAATCAATGTATATCCTTTCCCCACCACATAGTATGTTAAAATAATTAGTAGCTGACAAAACACCATATGCTTTAAAATCAATGATAAAGTTTAATAATATCAAATAGCATTTCTTTTTTATGCAAAGTGCAAAGCGAGCGTGCTTGAGATAATAAGGAAATAATCCCCACTTCATTTTATTACGCATAAAAATAAGAAAATGGTAGACTAATACTCCAAAATAATAGTTAGTGGTCTGTCACTGTCTCTTATACTTACTCTGTGATTCTAATTAACTAGATACAATTTTGATCGGTCAATAATTTGTTTTAAAATTATCCAAATGAAATTTTTTAAAAGTTTATCATATAGTTCAAACATTAAGTTATATAATTTAGTTTTGAAATTTTTCAATTCGACAATTTTGATACATATTATAAATCGGTTAAAATTGCACTTAATTTCGTATAGTACAATTAAATTAAATAGGGAGGGAGTAATAAAATAACTGCCTTAATTTAGGCATTTCTTTTCGTAAGTAATTGTTTGATACTGATCAGATGAAGCCAAAAAAAAATCCAAAATTTCTTTGAAAAGGATTTAATGAACCGACCTTCTGGAGTAAAAACAAATTACGCAACATGAAACGTTATTATTACCATTTCTTTTACAGTCGTTTTATAATTTATGTAGATTAAAGGGAAAATGATGAAAAATACATGCTATTGTTACTTAATTATAAAAAAATACATATTATAATTTTTTTTTTAAATTTAGTACTTATATGATACTACTACGTATGCTATATTATGCGACTTATTTTTACTCTTAATTTATACGTTGATGCTACGTGATGCTTTTATGTATTAATCAATGATTAATGACAAAAAACATGTAACTTTTTTTTGATAATCAGAAACCCTCCTTTTGGAGGTAAACCTGATTTGCAGGCGTCAGAGTTCAAAATCTGGTGGTGAGCGTGGTATAGTCGGATAAAAAAAATGTAACTTAGTAGTATAATTTAAATAATCTACAATCTCCCAATTTGTAAACCATATATACAGTAGAACTTAAGTAATCTGCTGACTTACGGCTCACTCTTCTTAATTAAATATACGAGATAATCTTACGAAATTTATTACAGTGATTTAATTATATGATCATATGATGTCACTACAAATTGGTGTACTACAAAAATAAGTTAACATGTCATTTGGAGGAAATTTAAATATTACTCCATGTTTCCGATTAATTAACTGCTAAAACTATAATTTTGATCGGTTAATAACTTGTATTAAAATTGTCAAAATAAAATTTTAAAAGTTAATCATAGTTCAAATATTAAATTATATGATTTAATTTTAAAAATTTATGAATAATTTTAATACCTATTATAAGCCGATAGAAATTAGAGGTTATTCCCGAAAAAAAAAAAATTAATTAGCAAGAATCAGTGTATAAGATAAATCTGCAGTCAGAACTGAAGACGAATTTAAGGAAGCCAAGGGCCCATATTGAGCCATCAAAGTTTGATTGCATTAATGGAGCCATCAGATCATTATGTAAAAGTTGTTGGAATGTTCACATCTTAATATCAAAATAAACTATCCCATATATTAATTCATATTACCATCACCCAATAATTTTAATAGATATATACTTAATCTTTATACTTTTCGTGGTAATAGTAATAGATAGTGGTCCCTAAGTTTTGAATATAGAGAAGTAATCCTAATTCCTACAGAAAACTAATATAATTTTAAATGAAAACGGTGATAATCATATTAGTTGATGATCAGAAAACGTCTAGACTATATAATTCCTTATGTTGGTGAAATTTTGTACTTAGAAATACGATAGTGGAAAATACCAAATTATTCATCAATCTCAAAGCATAAAAGACCAAATCTATCATGTTCTCAAATATGCTTGAGCAGTACGTTTTACTTAAATTATATTTTGTATTCAAGTCTAAAGGAGTGTCTAAATGCTACATAGTAACTAAATAATTTTAAAGTAACTTCACTACAGCGCATAAATTTATAATGTAAAAAAGCATAATAAGCGTTGTGACTTACCACTAAAATATTAGTAACTTTTCTTGGAAAATCGAAATGAATGAGTCGATGCGAGTTTATATTTGAAATCCTCCACGTGATGTGTGTCGCAAGTTGAATGAATAAGAACTGGTTATGAACATGAGTCGAGTCCTAAAGGACAAAACGAGCTAACGACCCAATCCCCATGAGAACACTTTTCTTTATTGTTCGTCTCATTTGTTGCCCTCCTATTAGTTAAGGGTGAGTGGAATTCGGTTCCATATTTCTTGACAAAAACACAAACTAACTTAATTAAAATTCATCGGTTTTACTCGAATTGGTTTGAAACAAATTAATACTCACCAAACAATTGAAAATCGGTTTTGTTCAGCTCGACTTGATTAGTTCTATAATAATAATAATTTCAAAATATGTATTAAGAAGAATCAACATGTAATTGATGTTAAAAAACATACTAATGGAATATGAATGCCTACACTAAACATTAAATCAAAATACGTCTCTTAAATCTAAGCAAACACACGAAAATAAACAAAATGACACACAAAAATTAAGTTATTCAAAAACACTCAAATCACAAAGTAAACCAATTAAACCGTTCTTTATTTTTTAAAACCAAACCCAACAACAATCGATTTGGTTCCAATTTAGCTGCTTAATGATACATACACTACTCACACATTATTTTCACATTCACAAAGAGGTCAAAATATAATTATAACAAACTTCCTAACACTTAAATATATTTGGTGTGAAATTTTTTTAGTCGCTGCCATATAAAATTGATGACGTAGTTAGAGTGATCATTAGTTAGAGGGGTGTACATATATTTATACAATTTTGGTCGGTTCAATTAGTTTTAATGTTGTTTCAAATTCTTTTGCTTATAAAAACAGAATAAAAAACAATAAAAGGAAAGGGAAAAAAAGTATCAACGCGCCGCATTTAAGAGTGACGTGTCCCCCGGAAAATAAGAAACCAAAAATTGCCCACATCTCTATTAATTCTTATTATTTGCTAAATAAAATCACAACAACAAAATAAATACAATCTTTATCTCTTTTACAGAGTAAAAAAGAATAATAGTCAGTCTTTTTTGGTTTTCCAATCTTTTTCAAGCAAAGCCTTTAATATCCTCAATCCACAGTCTCTGTATACATGTAAGTTCAATTTAATCACTTATTTTTCTTTGATTCTCTTTTTGCCTGTTTTTTGTTGTTGTGATATTGAGTTAAAAAAGAACTTTTCTTTTTGATTAATTAAATTGAGATTTAGAATTTTCAATTTTCAATGTTAGTTTAGTTTTCTTATTGAATTTTATGAGATTAAGCTATTTAGAAGGTTTGGTTTCTGGGTTCTGTGTTTTTAGCTATAGATAAGACCCCAAAAAAAAAGCATAAAATTTTTACCTTTTTGCACTTGGGTTTTGTGTTTTAGTTGTCAAATTGGGGGAAAGAGATATTATTTGAATTATAGAACTTTTTTTCTTTTTGATCCATTAAATTAGGATTTTCAATGTTAGTTTAGTTTTCTTATTGAATTTTAAGAGATTAAGCTATTATTAAAAAGGGTTGGTTTATGGGTATTGTGTCTTTAGCTATATACACACATGCCATTTACATATATACATACATACATACATACATAGATACATAAAAGTTTTTACCTTTTGCACTTGGGTTTTGTGTTTTAGTAGTCAAATTGGGGGAAAAGAGATATTACTTGAATTATAGTAGAACTTTCTTTTTGATCCATTACATTAGGATTTTCAATGTTAGTTTAGTTTTCTTATTGAATTTTAAGAGATTAAACTATTATTAAAAAGGGTTGGTTTATGGGTATTGTGTCTTTAGCTATATGCGCATATGACATTTACATACATACATACATAAAAGTTTTTACCTTTTGCACTTGGGTTTTGTGTTTTAGTGGTCAAATTGGGGGAAAATAGATATTACTTGGATTATAGTAGAACTTTTTTTTTTGATCCATTAAATTAGGATTTTCAATGTTAGTTTAGTTTTCTTATTGAATTTTAAGAGATTAAACTATTATTAAAAAGGGTTGGTTTATGGGTATTGTGTCTTTAGCTATATGCGCATATTGTTGAAGACTTAGTTTGAAGAATTAGTTTTTGTTTTACATATTGTTAGTTACAACAATTACAGGACTGATTTGTAATAAGATAGAAAGTATTGTACTCAGTAGAAATGCAGCTGTAACTACTTACAGCTGGCAGCTGCTGATAGGTTAATAATAGAAAAACAGTTATTGATTTCTTACTTAAGAAATAAGCTGCGTTGTAAACATTTTAATTCAAGTAAATAAAATTCTTTTTGGTTCCCAGTTTATCTCTCTTTCAGCAATGGCGAATTGCTGTTTTCTCGCTAATATGGCTGAGTTTAACATGGTATCAGAGCAATAGATAGCTCTTCTACGGTTTTTCATCTACATTGGGTTAGATATTCTTACTTTAATTTCGCTTTTCTTTTGCGAAATTTTGTTTGTTTCCTTCCCTAAATCGAATCGATTCAAATTAGGGTTCTAAGGAATATTTTCTGTGATTTTTCGACAATTTCTTTTCCGCTGTATACTGAGATTGTTTAGTATAACTAAATTGCAATGGGAACTTATGCTGAAGTAACTAATGGATTGAATCGAAATAATAATGGATCCATTGATTATTCAGACCCTTAATTATATCAATCCAAATGAAAATACGAATAATGGACTTGTTAATCCTATTTTGAGTGGTATGAATTTTCACTCTTGGAAGAGATCAATGGAGATAGCACTGGGTGCAAAATCAAAATTAGGGTTTGTGAATGGGAAAATTAAGTGCCCTGGTGAAAATGAAGATAAAGTGAATGCCTGGAACAGGTGTAATCTTGTAATTCAATCCTGGATTTTGAATTCTGTGAGTGCTGAAATTGCACAATCTATTTTATATGAGGCTACAGCTGAGAATATGTGGGAGATTCTTGATAATAGATTTTCACAGAGCAATGAACCTAGGATTTATGAGCTTAAACAGGAGATTAATGCTTGTGTTCAAGGAAATTCAACTGTGACTGGATACTTCACCAAATTAGAAATTAAGTGGAGTGAGCTGAGAATGTTAAATCCTTTTCCTAGGTGCTCTTGTGGGGTTATTAGTACTTGTAGTTGTACTTTTATAAAAGAAATTGCTGCTAGAAATGAGAGGGAACATAAAATGCAGTTTCTAATGGGGTTATCTGATAGTTATTCTTCAGTAAGAGGACAAGTTTTAATGATGAAACCTAGTCCTTCTTTGAGTGAGGCATTCAATCTAGTAGCTCAAGAAGAGAGACAAAAGGGAATTAAGCCAAATGTTGTTAGGTCACATGATAACATGGCTTTTGCTGTTAATCATGGTGGACCAAATACCTTTCCTCCTGCAAAACCATCTTTCTTTAGGTCCAGAGCAACCATCCATTGCACTCACTGTAACAGAACTGGACATACAAAAGAAAAATGTTATAAATTGCATGGATTCCCACCAGGATGGGGCAAAAGGCCAGCTATGGGTTTTGCACATCAAGTTTCTGGTAATGATGTTGATTTTGAGGAAGGAGTGTTTGGTAGTAACACTTTGATAAAAGAGAATGAGAAAAGTTTGTCAGATAAACAGTTGCAGCAACTTTGTAGCTATGTACAAGGGAAAATGAATTTGGAAAGTGGTTCTAATGGTGGAAATTTGAAGACTATTGCTGGTTCAAATGGGTCTTCTCCCTCTGAGGTTTATAATGGTTCTTCTACACCATATGGTGGTTCTTCTAATCTGGCTTATACAAATTTTTCAGGTATGGCTATTGCTTGTTCTTTGACTCAAAATAGTAACCAGAATATGACTTGGGTATTAGATACAGGGGCTACAGAACATATGACAAATTCACCTCATTGTTATAGTAGTTCTATAAGAAGAATAAATACAGCAGTGCATTTGCCAAATGGGCAAAAGGCACTAGTGACTCATGTTGGAACAGTAAAATTTCAATCTGGTTTAATTTTGGAAAATGTGTTATGCATTCCTTCTTTTGGTTTCAGCCTTATATCAGGAAGTAAACTTGCAGTCACCCACAAATGTTGCATGATTTTCATGACCAACATGTGCATAATACAGGACCTACTGGGTTGGAAGATGATTGGGAAAGCTAGACAAGCAAATGGGCTATATTTTCTTGAAGACAGAGTTGACACAACTGCTTCTAAGGTTCATCTAGTTTGTTCTGCTGTTAATAATAACATTGATTGTAATATTTGGCATTTGAGATTAGGTCATCCTTTTAATTCTTGTATGAAAGTAGTGAAAACTCTTATACCTACTGTACATATAGATACTACTGCCCCATGTGATGCATGCCATTTGGCTAAGCAACATAGATTACCTTTTACTCAAAGTGTTGTAAAGACTAAGAGAGCTTTTGAAATAATACACTGTGATATTTGGGGACCTAATCATGAGGAAACTCTGGATGGATATAAGTATTTTTTGACTATAGTGGATGACTACACTAGGTGTACTTGGGTGTTCCTTCTAAAGGGTAAAAATGAGGCTGCTAACTCATTGATGAATTTCTATAATATGGTACTGACTCAGTACAAACAGAAAATACAGATTATTAGAACAGATAATGGAAGAGAATTTCTCATGGTCTCTTTCTATCTGAATAAAGGGATTATTCATCAGACCTCTTGTGTAGAAACAGCTCAACAGAATGGTGTAGTAGAGAGGAAACATCAACACTTACTTAATATAGCAAGAGCTTTATTATTTCATTCCCAAATACCAACTTATTTCTGGGGTGATGCAGTCTTAACTGCTTGTTATCTACTTAACAGATTGCCATCTTATTCTCTACATTCTAAAAGTCCTTATGAATTGTTATAAAATGTCTTACCCAGTTTTGCTCACTTACGTGTTTTTGGTTCTCTATGCTATGCTTCTACTTTAGCAAGATCTAGAACCAAATTTGATCCTAAAGCACGTAAATGTGTGTTTTTAGGCTATCCCTTCTCTGTTAAAGGATATAAGCTATGTGATATTAGCACCAATGAGATTTTTCTTTCAAGAGATGTAGTTTTCTATGAACACATTTTTCCTTATCACACTAATCAAAAGGGGTCTAGTAACAGTATACCTGTGCCTTTACAAAATGGATTCTATTCCATACATACCCCTGGTACTGAATCACCTATTGTACATTATGACAATGGTGAAAATACAACTTCTTTTCTATCACCAGAAAACAATGATGTTGCAGAACATTTTTCACCACTTTCTTCTAGTTCACCTACTGTACATTCTGGCAGTAGTGTGACACCACACGTTGTTCCATCACCACAAAATCATCAACCTAGAAAATCTACTAGAACTGTTCATTTACCTTCTAAATACAAAGATTATAATGTCAATTTACATGGCACCACCATTTCATCTCTTGTGGGCTATGATCATTTATCTTCTACTTATAAGACTTTCTGTTTAGCTATTAGTTCTGAGACAAAACCAAAAGGTTATAAAGAAGCCAGCCAATATCCAAAATGGATAGAAGCAATGGAAAAGGAAATTCTAGCCTTAGAAAACAACCAAACTTGGGAATTATCTGTTTTGCCCAAAGGTAAAACTGCAATTGGTTGCAAATGGGTCTATAAGATAAAATACAAAGCTGATGGATCTGTTGAGAGATATAAGGCACGTTTGGTTGCCAAGGGTTATACTCAAACTGAAGGACTTGATTATGAAGCCACTTTTTCACCAGTTGCCAAAATGACAACTGTGAGAACCTTATTGGCAATAGCAGTTGCAAAAGGTTGGTTTCTGACACAATTGGATGTCAATAATGCATTTCTTCATGGTGATTTAAATGAAGAAGTGTATATGATCCCACCCCCTGGTTTTGTGAACAAAAATGATAGTAGAGTTTGTCATCTTAGAAAGTCTCTTTATGGACTGAAACAAGCAAGCAGACAATGGTTTTCCAAGCTGTCTATAGCTTTGCTAGATTTTGGTTTTAAACAAGCTATTTCAGATACTTCACTCTTTATCTATAAAGATTTTACTATTTTTCTGGCACTTTTGGTTTATGTTGATGATGTTATTCTAGCTGGGAATGATGCTGCAATCATTGACAAGGTCAAGTTATTTCTGGACACCAAGTTTCATATTAAGGACTTAGGTAATTTGAGATATTTCCTTGGTTTGGAAATTGCTAGGAATAGAAATGGCCTTACTCTTTGCCAGCGCAAATATACTTTGGATTTGATTGCTGAAGCAGGACTCATAGACAGTAAATCAACTCTTTTTCCTATGGAGACTAACTTAAAATTGACTGCTCATTCTCCTGATATCTTATCTGATATTTCTTGCTATAGAAGGTTGATTGGAAAATTACTGTACTTAACAATCACTAGACCAGATATTGCCTATGCTGTTAATTCCTTGAGTCAGTTTTTAGTAGCACCTAGCCAGACTCACATGGATGCTGCTTTTAGAGTGTTGAAATATCTAAAAGGCACACCTAGCCAAGGACTTTTCTATTCTGCTAATAATGTGCTGCAAATTAAAGCTTTCTCAGATGCTGATTGGGCATCTTGTGTAGATATAAGGAGGTCTGTCACTGGTATGTGTGTTTTTCTGGGAAATAGTTTGATATCTTGGCAAAGCAAGAAACAACAGGTTGTCTCTAGAAGCTCTACAGAAGCTGAATATAGAGCCTTGGCTGCTACCACCTGTGAAATTGTTTGGCTTTTGCAAGTTTTAAAGGATTTTACCATTTCTTCTCCTTCTACAGCCTGTATATACAGTGATAGCAAGTCTGCAATTGCTCTTGCTGCAAATCCAGTTCATCATCAAAGAACTAAACATATTGAAATTGACTGCCATTTTGTGAGAGAGAAACTGCAAAGTAATGTTATTCATATTTTACATCTATATACTGGTAACCAGTTAGCTGATCTTCTGACCAAAGCTCTTGGAATGCATCAATTTCAGTTTCTCAAGTCCAAGTTGGGTGTGTTAGATCTTCACACTCCACCTTGAGGGGGCCTGTTGAAGACTTAGTTTGAAGAATTAGTTTTTGTTTTACATATTGTTAGTTACAACAATTACAGGACTGATTTGTAATAAGATAGAAAGTATTGTACTCAGTAGAAATGCAGCTGTAACTACTTACAGCTGGCAGCTGCTGATAGGTTAATAATAGAAAAACAGTTATTGATTTCTTACTTAAGAAATAAGCTGCGTTGTAAACATTTTAATTCAAGTAAATAAAATTCTTTTTGGTTCCCAGTTTATCTCTCTTTCAGCAATGGCGAATTGCTGTTTTCTCGCTAATATGGCTGAGTTTAACACATGACATTTACATACATACATACATAAAAGTTTTTACCTTTTGCACTTGGGTTTTGTGTTTTAGTGGTCAAATTGGGGGAAAATAGATATTACTTGGATTATAGTAGAACTTTTTTTTTTGATCCATTAAATTAGGATTTTCAATGTTAGTTTAGTTTTCTTATTGAACTTTAAGAGATTAAGTTATTATGTTGGTTGCTTGGTTCAGTGTTTTTAGCTATACACATCGGACATATAAATTCATACATAGAGATTTTACCTTTTGCACTTGGGTTTTGTGTTTAGTGGTCAAATTGGGGGAAAGAGATATTACTTAGAGTTTAGTTTTTTTTAAAAGATATTACTCAGATTATTGAACTTATATTTTTTATCCATTAAATTAGGATTGTCAATGTTAGTTTAGTTTTCTTATTGAATTTTAAGAGATTTAGCTATTATTAAAAAGAGTTGGTTCCTTGGTTTTATGTTTTTAGCTATACACATATGACATATATAAACACATAAAGTTGTTACCTTTTGTGCTTGGGTTTTGTGTTTTTAGAGGTCAAATTGGGGGAAACGAGATATTGCTTGGATTATAGAACTTTTTCTTTTTGATCCATTAAATTAGGATTTTCAATGTTAGTTTAGTTTTCTTATTGAATTTATAGAGATTAAGCTATTTAGAAGGGTTGGTTGCTTTTTTCTGTGTTTCTAGCTATACACATATGACATACATATATAAAAGTTTTTACCTTTTGCACTTGGGTTTTGTGTTTCAGTTGTCAAATTGGGGGAAAATATATTACTTGGATTATTGAACTTATTTCTCTTTGTAATTTGAGATAAGTTTTGATTACGTGAATTGGGATTTGACTCTTTTAGGTACCCCTAATCAGTGCTTGGCACGTGAGTGAGCCTTTTTCCCTTAGCTTTTACGAGATTTTCTTTGTATTGAATATGCAAAGAGTGAGAATTTCGGCACACCGTGCTCCGGTGCACAAATTAGGAGATACCCAAATGACTTTATCCCCTAAATTTAGGTTACCCGCGATCCAATCCTCTCTCGCCAACCTTACTTTAGAGGGAGATTTGTCCGATAAAGGAGAGCCCTTAATCCCAGGACTCCCCGAGGATATATCCCTAAGTTGCCTTCTTCGACTTCCTGTCGAAAGCCACACGGATTACAAAATCGTATCTAAACGTTGGTATGTATTGTTTGGTCGAAAAGAAACGTTCTTTGCCAAAAGGAAGGAGCTAGGGTTCTATAACCCGTGGCTATATGTGTTAGCCTTTGGTAAATGTACCGGTAAGGTCCAATGGCTAGTTTTAGATCTTTCGAACCTGTCTTGGCATAAAATCCCAGCTATGCCTTGTAAGGACAAGGTTTGTCCACACGGGATTAGCTGTGTATCTGTCCCACACGAGGGTACGCTATACGTATGCGGTGGTATGGCCTCGGACGCCAACTGCCCTTTAAATGTATTGCTTAAGTACGAAATTCGAAAAAATCGTTGGACAGCAATGAACAAAATGATTACACCGCGAGCTTTTTTCGCTAGTGGTATAATTGATGGGAAAATATATATCGCTGGTGGGAATAGTTTGGATCTGGATGAGCTTAACTCAGCTGAAGTTATCGATACTAAAGGGAATGGTAATTGGGGTGCAATCGCGGATATGGAGACTAACATGTCATCTTATGATTCGGCTGTGCTTGGCGGAAAATTACTTCTTACCGAGGGGTGGTTTTGGCCTTTTTGCGTCGTACCAAGGGGTCAAGTTTATGACCCAAAGATTGATAAATGGGAGATTATGGCTAGTGGGCTAAGAGAAGGGTGGACAGGGTCCAGTGTCGTTATTTTTGATCGTTTGTTTGTAGTGACCGAGCATGAGAGGACTAAACTTAAGGTATATGACGTAGATACAGATTCATGGGATTGTGTAGGCGGGCCCTCGTTGCCAGACCAAATATGTAAGCCTTTTTCGGTTAGTTGTTCTGATAATCGGCTCTTTGTGGTGGGTCGTAATCTCCATGTTGCTATTGGTGTGGTAAGCATTGTGCCAGGTGGTGAACATATGGAGAACAATATGAGCTTTTCGGTTCAATGGGTCGTGGTGAATGCACCTAAGGGTTTTTCCGAATTGACACCGTCAAGCGCGCAGGTCTTATTCGGTTAAATTACTCGGTTATACGAAGTCTTTTTATTTTGTCACGGTGATAAAAGTTTGTGGAAGGATTTACAAGTTGTAAATTACTGACTTTGTTATCTCTTGTGTTGAGTAAATCTGTATCGTTTTTTTTACTCGTATTATGTACGCAAACCTTGGATGTCTGTCGGCCTGGTTCTTGGAAAGTAGATATTTGTGTGTATGATAAGTTTGTTTTCATGTTTAACAATGGTTTGTTATATATGAAATCATCTATAAGGATGACAATTTGTTGGTAAAATGTTTGTTATAGGTACAAGTAAACTATATATGTCGTTTATGTTGTTGCAGGAAGTATGAAGCATACTTTTTAGTTTTGTTTTCAGAAATTTGGTACAACTCTGATTGATTTCTAGGACGTGTTTGATTGCTGTAATAGCAATTAGCACGTATAACAGGATCGGTATATTCATTTTTTTTTGTCAAAATACATCTAGCACCTCTTAGGCTCCATATATGCATCTCACACTAGGCTAGCTTACCCAATATTAAAATGCTCATGCTTTCCTTTTCTGTTCATGAATATAAAAGCCTTGTTGCCTATACGAGATGTATAACGAACCGACTGACATGTCAGTTATGTTCATGTTCGTTCGTTAACTCAGAATGAAAAGATAACAAAAAAATATTTCTCTTTGAAGAAAAATTAGAAAATAACAAATAAATATATACAGAGAGCAAAACAGACATACTGAGATGTGTATTTCTCTTTGAAGAAAAATTAGAAAATAACAAATAAATATATACAGAGAGCAAAAAAGACATACTGAGATATTGTCTGTATGGAAAAATGGACAGCTGAAGTTAACGAAATGTGAGTAAGATAGCATTGTGAAGAGCCTGATGCGGGTGCTTATAAGCTATCGGTTTTTGAAGGTTCAACAAAAAGTTAGGTTCATCCAACTATTAGCTTCAGGTTTACCCAGAGCAAAACCAGAATAACTCGATTATAGCTGGACAAAGGAGTCATCTTATAAGCGAAAAAAAGCAAAAATAAAAAATTTGAAATTTGCAACCAAACAAGGCTTAATCTTAATCATACCAGTTCTTTTACTGTAAAGAGTTCTACTCTACACTACCTATCTGTTCCAAATAGTGAAATAAATAGATGAAATATTTAAATCTCTGGTAATCATTTCATGTCAATGCACTTCCTCATAGAAGAATATAACTGTTCTTGTTGTGGCATACACCTGATCGTGGTACAGTAGTATCATCACATATGTAGGAGGATCCGAACTAATTCTGCTTTAATTTTTAGCTTGCTTTGGCGTTTTTCCCAATAGTGCCATCCTCCCCGTTGACGCCTTCTCTCTCGAGCTAAAACCTCGTTTATTATATTTATCTTGAACCTTCACTACAAAAAAGATACCCAAATACCTAGGGATTAGTGACGGTATTTTTTATTACGGACTTATTAGCTACGGTTTTTGTGATAGTTTAGTCAATTTATGATAGGTTTTTGAATTAGTGACAGATTTTGACTCTCACTAATTATTTTGTAGTGTTGCTTTCTGGTTTGAAATGTATACTCTTCATTCCAAGTAGAGAAATATATGGGGTGAATATTATCTCAAGGTTTGGGTTTGAACACAGAAGTATCTGATGCTTTTTTATGGAACTGGGAGTGTATGCCATCGACTTAAAACGCATTGTAAACACAGACTGTTTGGCCTCGGAGTATTTGTTCATAAAAACTCGATAGGGGCACGGCTTGTGCTCCTGACTAGGCCTAAGATTTATAATCAGATCAATTTGTTTTATTTAGAAAAATGTTCAGGCTCGTGCTCGTTTGGCTCATGTACCTCATAACAAGCCGAGTTCGAACTTTAAGGCTTTGTTTAACGTTCAAATAAAAAATTTCAATAAAATTTAAGCATTTTTTCTTATGACTCGTAAGTACACACATTTAAAATCAAATAAACATGTTAATTCACAATCACATCTGTAGGAGGCTAATCAATGGATTGTTAACGTTGATATTCTGTGTTTGGTTTATGGTTGCGCTTATATGGCGAAGGCAAAGAATGGCCCTTAAAAACACCCCTTACTATAGATCCAAAATTATCTAGATACAAAGAATGTCTCACTGTATTCTGGCAAGAACTACGCCTTGGGGGGAATTCTTCTTGGAGTTTTCCAAGAACTTTAATAATTAGCGCTTCGTATGAGACACTGCAGAATCATTCCGCTCTCACCAGTTGATGGTAATTAGAGAGAGAGATAAAAGAGATGGAGAGGTTAATTGGAGTGAATTATACTTTAGTAGCTGAAAATGCAGAATTATCATTTTTTGCGAGGGTAAATGTAGGTACCATTTGCGTATGGTAACGTCTTTATGCAGTCATAGAAATCTTAATCCAGTACAAGATTCGTAAATTCAAAAGCAGACTCGTTATTCTGAAATCAAACTCATACTTCAGAAGTATAAGGTTTGACTTTTTCATTTTGTTGATTTTTTCCAATATAATCAAGAAATATACTCCATAATTAAAACGAAATCATGTCATGTCCTACCCATCACATATACACTGGACTATATACAATCACAGATAGATGCATAAGCAAAGGCAATGATTAAGGGGGGAGTCGGTGATGGCGTTGACCGGAGGAGGAGGAGAGGCATCGCAGGCAGGCGGCGATGGTGGTGGTGCAGCTGTGCTACGGCGGGTATCACATCATCACCAAGGTGGTGCTTAACGTCGGTGTAAACCAGCTCGTTTTCTTCTTGTACGTATCATGACCTTCTCTCCCTCTTCATCCTTACTCCTTTCCCCTTCTTCCGTGAACAGTCTCTCTCTCCCCCTATATCTATCTGTATCTATACATATCATTCTAAAACGAGTTTATATATTGGTCATAGCCACATGCGCTCTTCAAAATTGCTTTGGGTAAACGAGTTTGTTACGAGAAAAAGAACATCAAAATTGGAAATAGTCAACACAAAATGAAAAAAGTCAAGGCTCGTACTTCTGAAATACGAAGTTGGTTTCAGAATAACGAGTTTGTTTTTGAAATTACAAAGCTCGAACTTGATTAAGATGTCAACGACTGTATAAAGATGCTACCTTTGCCTATCTTCACATAATTATAATTTTTTCCTTCATATTATATACTGTTTTCTTACTTATTCAAAGGTGTTAACTAAAGCTACACTAGCTCTTATCTTCTGCTTCTAATTTCACAACAAATAATGGTTGCCAAGTGAACATATATATCTTCTAGTAATCACCTAGAACATGCATGGGACCAATTTTAATCTAATACGTACTACGTAGAATATCTGAACATGGGACCATTTCAAATTTACCAGCTTTTATAGTGCGTTACAACTTACAAGGTCACAAGGAGACTAATATCCTATCACAAAAGCAAAAAATTCAAGAAGAAACACAAAGAGAAAAGGGGGAAAAGGAATCGTATAACTAAATAGTATTAGTATTAATTCTTATCCTCACTTATCTAGTTTATCTTAAAGAAAATAGGTTTATCTTATAATTATAATGATAATGATTACAATACATATACATTGCAAATACGAAGCAAATTACGCAGAATGTTAGGAAATCAAGCGATCTAAAAGAAAGACAGAAATACAAATCGCACATACAATTTGATAACGGAGTTCATCCAAAAATGACTACGTCTCCGGACCGCTACACGTGACACTTATATATATATATATATATATATATATATATTATAAGAAAGATTACAAACGTAATCTACCTTGATCATAAAGATATGATTCTCTCACAATTAGAACTATCTGTCTATAATATTCTCTCTCAAATATGTGATAATTAAAATACAAGATAAATGATATATATATAGAACTCATAGTGGGTATTATTATAATTTTTAGTGATGTGTGATATCTAGTAAATATTGCCAAAACACATTTGTATCAACAACTCAATACAGAATTGAGGGCACTTTCTATGTGGGTTGTCATGTTCATTTTATTGCGTGAGGAGGCTTTTCCCCCACCAAATTATATATAAAAAAATCGAAGTAAATTATGCCCGTCAATACAGAATTGAGGGCACTTTCTATATGGGTTGTCATGCCCATTTTATTGCGTGAGGAGGCTTTTCCCCCACCAAATTATATAAAAAAAAATCAAAGTAAATTATGCCCGTCAATACAGAATTGAGGGCACTTTCTATATGGTTTGTTATGCTCATTTTATTGAGTGAGGAGGCTTTTCCCCCACCAAATTATATAAAAAAAATCAAAGTAAATTATGCCAGTCTAATCTATCCTTTCCCCCTATCCCATCCAGAAAATGGAGCAAATGTATACAGACTTCTATTTTTCAATTCATCACTATAACCATGGCTAAATAGTATATTGTTTGATTGATGACTAAGTCATTTTGTAAAAATCTTCGGTTTACGGGTTTGTTTCTATTGAGTCATTCTGCTTGATTGTTGTGTTTAAATTGAGTTTATTTGTGTGTTGACATCCCGATAATGTTTTTCTTGGGCTAGTCTGTGTGGGACCTCCTCTGTACCTCACATGTTACTTTTGGTTGACACGACACTCTCAACCGTTTTCCACCTTCGATAACTCGTGGCGCGCTCGACAAGATTTCAGTTCTATTTATTTTGCTAGTTAGAACTTTTTCTGTTTTGTATTTTATCTTTAATTTGGTTGTTATGTTTTGTCTATCCGGATGAAATGATTTAGTATGAGTCTAATATATGTATTTCTCGTTTTTCGTAGTTTTTTGAAACTTGTTGCATAGACAATGACATTTGTATAAACTTGTTATTTTCATTAATGATAAGTTTGTTACTTTGTTGATTAAAAAAAATGCATGAGTTGAAAATATAATTCGATAAGCATACATTTTTTATTTTATTTTGAGAAAATGATGAAAATGTACGTATAAGTGGTACTCAACTATAAAAACTCGGACATTAAAACACTTTTAAAAATTTGTACATATGTTATCCTACAACATTATAATTTTTTTTACTCTTTATTTTATAATTTGATGCTTAAATGATAGTACATTTATATACACAAAATATTAAATAAGACTTGAGAATCCGAAGTTTTGTAAATTAGGTATGTTTTTACTGAATAATAATACATGGTCCAAATAAGGTCAATAATAGGGAGAGTCCAAAATTGTCTTTAAAACGCTCAATTTTATTTTAATTGTCTTTGATTTTTAAAGTCAAAATTATGTAAAACTTACATAATTCAATGAAATCGAGTTATAACTATTATTTGAAAATTTTGAATATTATATATGTAATATACATACATATTATAAATATGTCTATCTAAATATAATAATATATAGATACAAAGGGTAATTTCCTTTAAGTAACTCATAGCAACTTATATTCATCATAAATATCTTGATAAGTTCATATTCCTCATATGTACCACTTTTTAATTATTTAGTTTATTTACTAAATTGTCATACAAACCAAAATATAATATACATATTTTATCTTTCTACAAACCCAAAAAAATAGTTTTAAATTACAACAAAATAAAAAAAAAACACAAAAAAATTATAAAAATGAAAAAAATCACAAAAAATAACAAAAAATTATAAAAAAAATCACAAAAAATTATAAAATAACAAAAAATAACAAAAAATCACCAAAAATAACAAAAAATTATTAAAAAATACAAAAATCACAAAAAAAAATTATTAAAAAAATACAAAAATCACAAAAAAAAAATATAAAAATTATAAAAAATTACAAAAACTCACAAAAATGAAAAAAATCACAAACTTTTTAAAAAATTACAAAAAAAATATATAATTTTTTTGTCAATATAACACTTTTTATACCGAAAAATCAAAAAAATATAAAAAATAAAAAAACTTATAAAAAATCACAAAAAATTATAAAAAATTATTAAAAAAATCAAAAAAAAGAAAAAATTATATAAAAAATCAAAAAAAAGGAAAAAAAATTACAAAAAATTATAAAAATTATAAAAAATCACAAAATTCAAAAAAAAAAAAATTATAAAAAAATAAAAAAATCATAAACTTTTTAAAAAATGTATAATTTTTTTTGTCAATATAACACTTTTTATACCGAAAAGTGATTTTTTTTATAAAAAAAAAATGGTTTTCCATGATAAATGTGCTTTTTTTTTAATCTAAATGAGCTGAAAGTTCATCTAGTTCAGTCAAAAATACATATAATTCAGTCAAAAGCGTATGTAGTTCAATAAAAGTGCATATAGTTCAGTCGAAAGTGTATATAGTTAGTCAAAAATGCATTCAATTCAGCTGAAAGTATATCTTGTTCCGTTGAAAGTGCATACAATTCAGTCGAAAGTAAATATAGTTCAATAAAAGTGAATATGCGTATAGTTCATCTAAAAGTGCATCTGGTTCAGCTGAAAGTACATATGGTTCAGATTAAAGTGCATCTAATTTAGTGGAAAGCACATATGGTTAAGTCAAAAGTACATATAGTGTAGTCGAAAATAAATATAGTACAGTCGAAAGTGCATATAGTTCTGTTAAAAATGCATATGATTCAACTAAAATATATCTGATTCAACTAAAAGTGCATCTGGTACAACTGAAAGTGCATATGGTTCAGCTAAAGTGTATCTGGTTCAGTTGAAAGTACATATGGTTCAGACAAAAGTGCATCAAGTTCAATAAAAGTGCATATCCTTCAGTAAAACTTGCATCTGGTTCAACTAAAAGTGCATCTGATTCAGCTGGAAGTGCATATAGTTCAGCTAAAAATGCATCTGGTTCAGTCGAAAGTGCATCTAGTACAGTCGAAAGTGCATAAAGTTCAATAAAAGTGATTTTTTTGTGATTTTTTTTCTTTTTTTTAATAATTTTTTATGATTTTTTATAAAAATTTTATTTTTTGTGATTTTTTATAAATTTTTTATTTTTTATTTTTTTTATATTTTATAATTTTATGTGATTTTTTTCATTTTTTATAATATTTTTTTCATTTTTTCATTTTTTCAATTTTATTTTATTTTTTTTGTAATTTTTTTTATAATTTTGTGATTTTTTGTGAATTTTTCATTTTTTATAATTGTTTGTGATTTTTTATTTTATTTTCATTTTTTGTGAATTTTTATGATTTTTTTTTATTTATGTTGAGCTTTTTTGCATTTTATATAATTTTATGTATTTTTTTTCATTTTTTATGAAATATATGTATAGTGTTTTGGTAAATAAATTAAATAATTAAAAAATGGTACCTATAGGGAATATGAACCGAGGTAGATAGGAGTAATATAAGTTCAAAATTGGTAACTATTGAGCATTATTTGTGGATACAAAGGGTTGATTGTTGTTTATTTTCATATTTGTAACTTTTACATAATTTTGACTTTAAAAATCAAATACAATTAAAATAAAATTGAGCGTTTTAAATACAATTTTGGACTCTGAGTCAACCTGACCAGAGTCAGGCACCCTGCTTTCCATTAATACCAATTACGACACCGACACGTAGTCTTATACCGATTACTAACATTCCCTTGTTTTCTTGTCGCTGTCGGCAATATACTAAACCACTAATTAAAAAGTTGTTAAATTTTGTGATACATGCATCTCCTTATTATCCAACTTTTTATATCTATTTAATTTCCTAGTAATTTATTGCGCTAAATGACTTTATATTGAAAACCTAGCATGTTCTCTTAATTATTTTTTGTTGTGATATTTTTCTTAAAGACATGACAGAAAGTAAAAGACGACTTCTACCATTTTCCTTTACGAGCTAAATCAAAGATCACATTGACCAATGAATTAACATATGGACATGTTGGTGGTTTGGTGCTATATTACCAAAGCCACTGAAAATATTTTCCATTATAGAACCTTGTTTAATATTTTGTTGATGAAGTTGATGTTTTTTTTTTGTTTTTTTTGAAAAGAATAAAGTTGATGTTTTCTTTCTCGTTGTATTTGTTGTTTTAAGTTTTAACATCCCTCTCTTATTAGCAAAATAGTCGTGCCTCCATAAAACTCATTGAATATTTATTAAAGGATCTATTTGATTATTATTTTCCACCGCGTGTGAGAATTAACTGGATAATGTCGTTTAATATTGTTGCTTTAGGTTCTTAGTTTACACCAACTGTAAACAATTGTATGTAAAGAAACTAAACACATATATATATATAGAAGTTTAAGAAACTAAACACACGTGTATATATATATATATATATTAGTAAAATTACTCACGCGTTGCGTGTGGGACCCGTATAAATATCGTAATATATTCTATTTTTAACATAATATTTAGATTTAGTATCATTTATTATAGTTATGGAGGTTAAAACGAATTGTTAATTAATTTATGGTACATCCGTAATTAGGAAAATATAGTGAGGGCAAATAGTTAATTAATTAGATTATGCATATTGGTAATTATTAAAATAGAGTGAGGGTATTTTTGGAAAAAATAGGCAAAATTGGACAGACTCGACTTTTCTTGACTTGACTTATATTAATAGGATATATTTTATTTTTAACATAATAATCAGATTTGGTATCATTTATTATAGTTATGGAGGTTAAAACGAATTGTTAATTAATTTATGGTACATCCGTAATTAGAAAAATATAGTGAGGGCAAATAGTTAATTAATTAGATTATGCATATTGGTAATTATTAAAATAGAGTGAGGGTATTTTTGGAAAAAATAGACAAAATTAGACAGTCTCAACTTTTCTTGACTTGACTTATATGGAGACTCACAGGAGCGGAGACAGCATAGGATCAGTGTGATCACTAACCTCCCTGGATTTCTGATAATTTTTAACAAAATACCATTGTGCTATTTTATGTATTACAAATATGTCACGTACTATAAATAACTATTTTAAGAGTATTTTATTCATTTGTTACAATCCAATTATCTCTCTAACTTGCGTCAAACTCTCCTCAGATACACACAGTTTTTACACCTAAGATTTTATATAATTTTTGAACTTACGAACCTGTGTAAGATCATAAAATTATTAAGTTCATGTGAAATTAATCGATTCTCCATACGCTTTTCTCATTAGGGCTTTGACTGCAATTTATTTATTTTGATCATTATATTTTGTTCAATGTTTATGGTATGAAATTAGGATTTTACTTGATTAGTTATATGTTTCGATCACATGTTTTCTTTTTTCAGTTACGGTTTTGGTTTGTATAGTGAGCTGATTTCGGGATGCTACTTAATTTGCTTTTATGTTTTGATTTATGACATTGTTTAATTGATTATATGTTTGATTTGTCAATTTAGTTGAATTACCTGCGAGATTGGGGCTTTTGTTAATTGATTTTTTTCTTTTATTTATGCTTTTGCTTGAAAGTTTATATATTTAACTATTTTCTTTTTGTCCCCTTTGTTCACCAAGATTTCATAAGATAAAAATATCACAATTGTTTCAAACTGAATGATTTTTGGAGCACATAGGACAAAAAATAGAAAAAAAATGGTAAGAATAAGCTTAAACTTGTACTTTTTTTTTTGCTTAATTTTTGTTTGTTTATAAAAATTTTATGCAGGACTTTTACTTAATTGATGGAGCGAGTTAGCCGGTAGACCATAACTAGATGATACTCCTATAAACCAAAAAGTAAAAATATATATAGTAGCTACGGTTTTTTTGAGTTTTGATTTAAATAAAATTTCACCCCCGCTAAGCTGGAATTCTGTCTCCGCCCATGTAGATGATTATTTAATGAAGTTGTTGATTTACAAAGAAAATGTGTAAAAATAATCATTTTATATGTTATTGTTATGAAGAGATAGATTTGCACCCAACTGAACTTTCACATAAAATTGTTAAATTTTTTTGAAACTTCTACCAATAATTACAAGTTTGTAAATAAGCCCTTATACTATTTTGAATCTCTTTCATTTTTTTTCTTGTACTTTGGGATTAATTTTTTAAAATTTAAGTTTTTTTAGAACAAGTTGAAAGATATGTAGTCATCTTGTGAATAAAAAACCTAGATTGGTAAATAGTTTAAGAACATTAGTCAAGAGCAATATTTTGATAAAAACTATATATATATATATATATATATATATATATATATATATATGAGTAATTGTAGTACACGTGAGCGATACTTTGCATAAATATGATTTCGGACAAATAAAGTTAATATTTTTAGAATTTTTTTACAAAAATGATGAAATTAATATAGTAAACAACAATCGTATATAAGGAGATATAATGTTTTATTATTATAGTAATATAAAAATACATGTGTGATGATTGTTTATGAGATGAATTAATATGTGTGGAGAAGATCATATTTATTTACTTATTTATGTATTTTAATTGCACTAAGATATTTGAGTAAATTAGTAAATTAGAATATGAATATTTTTTTTAAAATGGGTAAATTTTGAATTTTCTTGGGTTCTCTTATATTAATACTAGTAATCGTTAACCACGCGTTGCGTGTGTGACGCGTGGTATATATATTCGGAAAATAAATTTTTAAAAAGTATATTGATTGATTTAAAAAGTAATTTTTTTAGAAATAATGAGTAATATAATGTTTTTGTTATACAAAATATACGTAAAATGATTTTATTTGGTATATGATTATAATTGTTATAAAAACATAACGATTTTTGTGTGTTTTTTATATTTTGAATTGAATAAATGTAAATGAGTAATTAGTAAAAAATAGTTCATGTATTTTTTAACAAAATAGCCAAAATTTGACAGACTCACTTTTTATTGGGTTGATTTATATATATAGTGTGATATTAATAGTATTATATATATATATATATATGAGAAGTTATATAAACATCAACTTAGACATCAACTTAGACACTTTTTTTGTAAAAACGCTCCAAATTAAGATTTGTCCAATGCAAATCTCCACGGTTTCACGACGAGAACACAAATATGCGTTTTTTTTTTCCCGAGATGTATAATGACATGTTTTCGAAATTATGGTAAAATTTAAAAATTCAAAACATATCATTATACATTTCAGAGAAAAAAAAACAAGCGCATATTTGTGTTCACATCGTGAAACCGTGAAGATTTGCATTAATCAAATATTGATTTGGAGCGATTTTGGAAAAAAAGTGTTCATTTATGTGTTTTTTATGGTGTCTATATATATATATATATATATATATATATATATATGTTGATTTTGTAAGATTCAAATCCTGTCACAAGTCTGTTAAAAATTTATTTTTCTGTCACAAACTCATCATAAAACACGTAACTAATAGGTTCGTCACACTTGGTGTAGCTATTTGTACAATTTTTTGTGTGACGAGTTATATTACCCAACCGCTTTCAATATTGTTTGATGACGGTCTAATGAGTGCCACTTTTTTCCTTTTGATCCAATTAATTTATGTTACTTAATCAAGAAGTTGCATGAATATCTCTTAGCTACCAATGACATATACACTGTTGGTGACTGTGTATTCAACTTCCATAAAAAAAACGTCAACATTATCCAGATTTGGTACATTGATGATACTGTTGTGAGATTATTGGACTCTTGGGCTTATACTTTATGGGCCCAAGTTGGGCTTGTAACCCTACCCCTCTATCTATATAAAGAGGGCTAGGGGTCTTGTATTTGACATTCATTCACATATTCCTTCATTAATAAAGATCATGTTGTTCTCCCCTCTCTCTACTTCTGTCTCCCTATATACGTAGCTAATAGTGTATTACAACACGTTATCAGCACTGCTCTCGGAGATCGAAGTACGGATTATAGATTCAATAAACCTTGAGGTTTATCCGGGTCTTATTAGAATTTTGTTATATCGACCTTCACCAACATACCGTGCGTAAGGTACCCGGATATAATATTTTTTAAAAAAACTGATATTGCATGTTTGTATAGTTGTATGCACGAATTACATGTTTGTATGGTACTGTACTTGTTTGTATGTTGTACTGTACCTATGAAATTGCATGATTACAATTTCCTGCATGTTTGTATGTTATACTGTACATAGCATGATTACAGTATGTTTGTTTGTCACGTTACTGGACCTAATTGATATTGTGAGGTAATATGGAATTTGTCACGTTACTGCATATAAAACCTTGTTAATCGCATATAAATTGAATTGCATACCCGTATTAAGTACATAATTTACGTATTGACCTCATGTATTAATCTGTCGGATTAAATCTGCAACAAACTGAAACGTATGTACTGAATTGTAATTCTCTGAAAGCTGTAAAATTACTCAAGGACTAAACTGAAAATTGTCTGAAATTCTGGACTGTATATGTAATAATGCTGTAAATAGATATATAGTTTGCTGTAAATTACACGCATGGTCCTGTAGTATAATACTTATACGAAAACAGTACATATGGTTGATAAAGATACAATATTTGGTAAATATACACACACATGCATATAAATTTTTTTTATTAAAAGGCAAAAGAATAAAAAAATTGCATGTAAATTGATTTGATTTGATTATATTAGAATCTTCATGGATTGATTGATAATCTTAAATAGATTTGATTTGATATGTTAGAATCTTCATGAATTGATTGATAATCTTAAATAGATTTGATTTGATATGTTAGAATCTTTATAGATTGATTGATAATCTTAAATTGATTTGTTTATAACACCAAATCTACTGCATGATTAGATACCTAAAATATATTTACTGCATGTTTATATATATATGGTTAATATAGACAGGTACAATCTATATTTAATTTATTACCATGTTTATGATATGATAATTTGCGAAATCATATATTTTCACATTTAAGTTGGAAAAATTATGAACCTTCCCCAACTAGGCTCACCTATTTGGATACGATGTCTAGGAAAGATATAGGCGGAAGTCGATATCCTAATGAGGTCGGGTTTTAAGTGGCATTCGTGCCCTCCACCCTCACCGTCTTTCCTGGTCGTTTTTCAAGTAGAGCTACCGAAAGGGGTTGACTAAATAATAATTTCCCCGAGTGTGTTTATATAGTGATGTATGTTTCGCCGAATTGGTGTTTCAGTATCGACCCGTCGTTCGATCAATGAAAACCGATTCACATGAGAAGCAAAACTAATGTTTTCGAACCTGTCGTTTTCGAAAAAAAAAGTTTGTGCTTGTGCAAACCATAAACATATAAACCAGTCGTTTTATATGATAAATAATCCAGAACTCCCAATACATGTTGGATGCCATCTATGATGAGAAAATTCGCAAAACATACTTGCGAAATGACTGTTTAGACGTGATGTTATTCCGTCACCACATGTTAGTCACCCTGATGTGTGAAAATTTGATGCCCAAAATTTTTTTTTGGATGCCATCTTTGATGAGTAAAACACGAGTTTGTTGTTACCCTCGAGATGAATGCTAAGGCGTTGATTTTATTCCGTCGCCACATTTGAGACGTGATAACGTCTATGGTGAACAAATGTCTGAAATTGACATATTGGAGCTATCCTTCACCAAAATACTAGCTTGGAAATTGTATTCCATAAGCAGTATCGTGAATTTATATTCACCATGTTCCTTTATCGCCCATCTGTTATTGGATAAGAAAATTACCCCGGTGAGTAGTTTTAATCCTATTGGGTCAATGGCGAATTGTTTGCCTGATATTAATGCTCTTCGTGTACATTTTTTTTCACGAATCGAGAACCGAGACAAGTGTTATTTGTCTCGAACTGTCACGATCCCGATGAATCGCTTAGCCAAGCGAGATTTTAGACAATCGTCGAAATTGAAACCTGTGGCTCCAAGACAGTAATTGAAAGGAACAATATGGGCCGTTGTCACAAAGTAAGAGATGATGCTCAAGGAGCCAACTCTATGTTATAAAGACAACGGTCATGCACGGTTACTCCTTAAATAGTTCACAACTATTATAAAGGTGGAAAAACCGATGCTAATGTGGTTAAAGTTAATTGAAAGGAAACTATTGAGACCCCCGATTTTGTGGCTCAAATGAGTTTGATACCTTTCTTTACTGATTTTGATAAATCATTGAGCCATTTTTTCGCTCATCTGGATTATGTTTTCCATTTGGATTATTATTTTTCCATTTGGACCATACTTTTGGATTATGGTTTGCCTGTTTATGAAATTTCTCGAAATAATTTAAAGTGTTTATTGAGCAAATTCTTTTGACAAATGTGACCAAACTTTAAATTATGAAATTTTAGGCAATACTTGTGGTGTAGTTGGTTTTCTAGAAATAGTGGGTAACAGTGTACCACATAATTTCACCAACTACTTGCCTAAAAGTGTACTCAGTGACAGCGATTCTGGACCTGTCGTTCCAAATCGAAATCTTTGGTAAAGCCAAATTGATTTGTCAAATATGAGGCGTTATACTCCTATAGGTCCTGTCGTACCTTGTTGAGTTATAAAATATTCGAGAAAACCAGTGTTACCTGGTAATAGCTCATGAAAGAATTGAAATTTCTTTACATAGTCTCCATTCAATACGACCAAAAGCGTATTTTAGAGGAGTTGAAATGTCTTTCAAGTGGTTGCTATCACATTCTTTAAAGCGTTTAAAGTTTCCTTATCATTTCGCCTGTCGTCGAATGATAAAGAATTTAAATGCTAAGACATGATTGTCTTTACTATCATTCGCCTGTCGTCGATTGATAAGAGCATTTTGATATTGTGGCATTGACCGGATTAGATATTCCCGGGTCAAAAGACGATGCTTGATTTATAATCGCATCGCATTTGGATTCTCTTTGAGGATATATTTCGTGATTAATCCGAAATTCATGCCACTAATGCTCACTTTGAAAGACTAGTATGTGTAAAGATCACGAAATGAACTCGTAGAATTCTTGTAAAGAATTGAAGGAGTTATTGTGGACTTATCCAACCATAAGACGGACCATAAATATAAATGGTTATGGTTGATGCATCGACAATATGGTCACATTTTAATGTTGTCCACATAAATGCAGCATTTTCCAAACTTTTAGCCCTATCATTAAGTTGATGGCTCATGATCCGGATTATCCTGAAAAGTCTAGCCGACTTGATAATTCCGAAGAGTAATAATCGAAATTTCGATTTGAATTACTTGAGTTTGGAAATTGAAATTGAACATCCTGTCGATTATGTTCAGACCCAAATGGACTCACGGAAAGTTTGATGATGCGACTGCAAATGATTGCACGCATTTCTTGGTCTTGCATACCAAGATTTATATTTCCGTGTGGGGTTATGCTATTTTGCTGCATTGGTCCGTTATGAGGCCCATAGACACTCAAACACCATATGCGTACCAGCTGGTTACTGGTTATGAGCCAGAAGTCTCATATTAACGCGTGTTTAGAGTGATTAATTAATATTTTGATTGAGCCGCTCTAGCGTTCAAAATATGGACCTCTGAAGGAGACATAAGTCGATTATGAATCTCCTGCCTATCATTTGATAGAGTAACCTTGACAAGCGATCTCTTTACCGCATGATATGCGAAAGTGACATCGCTAAGACTGTTCTCCCCGTCGTTAGGGGGATATTTGCACGTTACCGTTGATAAGGAACGACGTGAAGTAACGTGGCATAACCCACTCAGTCTTAGCTTGATCCCCAAAACTGCACTTAGTGATAAGTAAGTGCATAGACTCCCTCAAGTCTAACTAAATGCCAGACGCATTTAATGACTTTATGAGATGTCACGAGATCATTTATACCAGCTGCAAAATGCTTGCAAGGATAGACGTCCCTGTCGGACGTCGTGTTCCTGTCGTAACACGTTGCTTTGGCCGAACCCGCCAAGCAAAGGACGCTGCCATCGGCCGTCAGTCTGTCGTCCTTCCTAAGATATGAGGAAGTTGACCGGTTCTTAATTCGTTCAGCCCCAGAGGTGGTGAACTGAAACTCGTTTGTCGCACGAGATTATAAAGGATCAAGGAGATGTGTGATTTCCTCCTCATCCTAAGAATCTCGAAATATCTGTCGATCATGATATCTTAGACGATATTGAAGCGAAACGAGACTGTCATTGATTACTTGTTCATATATTCGGTGACGACTGATAATATGAGCAAATTATGACAGGGAACCATGTACCGTTGCCTGAAGTCAACGTAGAATAGACTGACCTAATGGAAACTTGCAATCCAAGTAGACTCCTTAGCGAAAGTGTGTTCGGACCTGTAGCTCCAACACCACCAATGTTAAACGAGTTCGTTTATTTGGTTATTCGTAAGGAAAAGTGATGAGAATAATGAGATTGTAGAATGCTCGCCTAGTAGCGCATGGCTTCTCTCACACCTTGGAATTGATTACGAGATGGTTGATTTCCTTGTAATGGACATTATAACAGTCCCCTACTTTACCAGTTTAGTAGTTTCCAAAAAACTGAGTATGCAGCCATGAATGTGGTCACGGTTTTATCTCTATAGGGATTTAGACAAAGCGATATAGATGAAGGTCCCTGTGTGACTTCATAATGCTTAAATCAAGTAGTTCCTGACCACGGAACACGATCTCAATTAACTGAGACGTTCACTATATGGATTAATATAATCCGAGCGGATGTGGTATACCGCCTAAGTGAGTACTTGATTAGCTTGGGATACTTGAACAAGTATTATGCCCTTGCGTGTTTTATTACGCGATCCATTTTTGGATTTGCCTTCGAGATGAAGGATTTTGGGAAGAAACGGTAGTGACTCGGCCTGATGATCGACTCCCGTAAAGATTGAATCTAAGTCCATGATTCAGACTACACCCAGAAGGTGTTATGACGTTGTATTCATCATGACGCTAAGTCGTCAGATTCTCCCATGATCGTTCGATCACTAGACATTGATATAGACCCATTCCGTCCCTGATGTGACGATGAAGAGATATTGAACCATGATGTTCATATCTAAGTACAATAAGCGCATTATTGTACTTGGTCTAATGTGCTAGGACGAACATCTCGTCTGCTGTGAATGGTATAGCTCGACACAGCATCGCGCTAACACGCTGCCATCGAAATGGCATAAAAGACATTTTCCCATTACCTTAAGGTAACTGTGGATGAGGGCTTGTCTTATCCCATTTGCGTCATCGAGTGTACCTACCCCCTTCGGTACTCGAATTAACGCAACCTTTTTTCGGTTATACCGATGCTGGTTACTTATCAGACCCGCATAAGGGATATTCCTAACATGGTATGTCTTTACCATTAGGAATAAGGCGACATCTTGGAGGTCTTGGAATGACTCCAAGTGAATCACTCTGATCTATTCGTGCTCTATGAGACGACTAGAGAGCGTATATGACTTCGAGCTAGTATTAGTCATATTTGAATTACATATGTTCTGTCTCACGATCCAGATAAAACACTTGTCATAGAAGACAACTTGTTGTTATTGATCAAGAGAGACATGACTACATTATGCTATTTAGCATTTCTCGCCGGAATTAATCTTCACAAATGAAGTTTAAGAGCATCCAGTTGAATGCTCGTTCTATTCCACGTTAGATTTTCTTGCATCCAGTCGTATGTAAGTAAATGAGGCATCCAGTCGAATGCTCGTTTTCTTTCTTGAAATATGAAATCTTTGCACCCAGTCGTGTGCAAGTGAGGGGCAGCATCCAGGTGAATGCTTATTGCACTAATTACTACTTAGTCGAAATCCTCGCACCCTGTCGTGTGCAAGTGAGAGGGAGTATCCAGTCGCATGCTCGTGTACTCTTTTTGTCCTTAGACCAAGGTTTTTTCCCACTGGGTTTTCCTTGACAAGGTTTTTAGCGAGACACGTTCCCATTATATCTCACTTAAGATTGCCGAAATTAGGGGGAGTATCCTGTTGTATACTTCTTACCACTGTGTACTCTTTTGTCCTTCGACTAGAGGTTTTTCCCACTGGGTTTACTCTAGCAAGGTTTTGATGAGGCACCTGTTTTGTGGTTGATCCCATACTACTACCACTGTTGCACTCTTTTTCCTTCGATCAGAGATTTTCCCATTGGGTTTGCTCTGTCAAGGTTTTGATGAGGCACACTGTTTTGTGGTTAGTTACTTACATGATATTTCGGCCTATATCATTCGGCTACACAGTTTCTCCTAGGTACCGGTTTTGTCCCACACTGGGTTTTCCGGCCCTAAGGTTTTTATGTGTTTAGCACTGCGAATGAACTCGACTCAGATCGACTGCATGAAGACGAAGAATTCAAGACGTCCAAAGGGGGAGTGTTGTGAGATTATTGGACTCTTGGGCTTATACTTTATGGGCCCAAGTTGGGCTTGTAACCCTACCCCTCTATCTATATAAAGAGGGCTAGGGGTCTTGTATTTGACATTCATTCACATATTCCTTCATTAATAAAGATCATGTTGTTCTCCCCTCTCTCTACTTCTGTCTCCCTATATACGTAGCTAATAGTGTATTACAACAGATACCATGTTATTTCACGTATAGAGAACGAGACTATTTTTCCCTTTTCCTTTTACTTCTTTTGGCAAAAGTTGAACCTATAGTCTATACGTTCATGGGAATGAAAAAGATGGAAAATTCAAACCAAATTATCCATTTCAATTTAAAAGAATTTAAGTCTACTTGGAAAGAAAGCTTGCCACGTATTGTCAACGTTTTTTAGGCACAAACTTTCAAAAGTCCATTTGCTCTTTTAAATCAAATATATGGAAGATAATCAAAATCCGACTTTTTATAATAAATAAAAATTATCCTATGTTTGATATTTCAAGTTTTGGTTAGTTGGGATATCCCAAGGGTATTTTAAGCCAAATTACGGTCAGTTTTTATTAAGTCTATTCCAAATAAATACGTATGCATCACTTTTATTTTAAAAACTCACGTTGTGCACTTGTTTTTAGATATTATGTTAAATAGTAAAAAAAAAATTAGAAAATGAAAAGAATAAAACAAAAATGGGAAAAAATCCAAAAAATAAAAATATATAAAAATTAAAATAAGAGCTCACATGTCCACTCAGGATCGGGCGGAGACATGATCACTCAGGATCTGTTAAAAATTAAGCATAAAACATTTACACTAACACTGATTAACTTAAGTGTCCGAAATCACATTCAACAGAGTTAAAGGTTTAATTTTCTAAATCATGATAGGGTTAATATTGTAAACTTTCAAATAAATGGTTTGTTGGAAAAAACCATGTTTCATGGCATTTTCCGAATTGGTCACGGGTCCAAAATTTTGGTCAAATTTCATACGAAGAATCTAAAGTTTACACTACAAAAAGATACCCAAATAGCGACGGGATTAGTGACGGTATTTTTTGTTACGAGCTTATTAGCGACGGTTTTTGTGACGGCTTTGTGACAGTTTAGTCAATTTGCGAAAGATTTGTGACAACTTTTTAAATTAGCGACAGGCTTGTGACAGTTTTTGACTCTCATTAAATCAAACATTATTTTGTAGTGTTAGACTCCGTACTCAAATGGTTTGAGTAGCTTGTTTGACGAGATTCGAAACGGTATATCGCATGACCTATTCGGTGAATAAGTGTGAATGAAAATTGGCTCCGAATTTGAACCATAGAGAGACGAAATCTGGAATTTGGAAAGAGAGTGAAAAAACAAATGGATGTGAAAGCAACTCAAATGTTTATCCCACATTAAAGAGTAAAAACTATTTTGAATATATAGTTTATATAGATATTCAACACTAGAGAGTGGTAATAATGTGTAGCCTCATATGTGTGTAGGCAAGAGCACCACACGCGCTAGGTCTCGGGGGGCCGCGGGCTTGAGGAATGTTTTGGTTCCAAGAAAGTTTAACAGTTTTGGATAATAACAAAATAGTCCCAAAAATTCCAGCATTGAATTAAGTGACCATTATGGCTGAGATTTTAGTTTAGCCTATAAGTAGGTACCTCTTTTCCACTCTCAAGACACACATTTTACATTCTGAAAAAAATACTGCATACATTTTTTTTTCCATAGCATATTAGAAAGAGAGAGAACCATCCACCAACGGCTCGACCTTTACTCATCGTCAGTTTCCGATGAGTCATCTGAGACGTTGTACCTTGTGATCGAAACGCCAACGCAACCAGAAACGGACGAATATCGGTTAAGGACAGACTGTCTAATAGTCGCCTCGTCTTTTTATTTCTGTCCTTTATATTCTGCAATTTATATTCTGTCCTTTCAATTCTGCAATTTTATTTCAGTATTTTAATTTGCTGTATTTAGCTGTAATTTTCAATTCTGTCATTTATCTTTCTCTAATTTCCTTAAAGTACTGATTCAGTTATGTAATTTCATTTATGTAATTTAATTTCTTTAATTTAATTTCTGTAATTAGAATAATTTCAATTCAGTCATGTAATTTAATTTTCAATCAGAACAGTCTGACTGTTAAGTTTATACTTTTCAGTCCGTCAGTTTCTATTTATTGCAATTCAGTATATCAGATTATTAATTAATAATAATCTGACTAACGTTTGTTTTAATTATTATTCAGTCCATACATGTTGTAATCTGTAATTTCAGTTTCAATTCTGAATTAATAAAGATTACACTGATTTTGTTTATTTCTTCTTAGTCCTCTATTATTGTTTAATTGTTATTTCATACACGGAAACCAATATGGTTCAATAGTGATAGAGATATAAGAAGAAAGAGAACAACGGGGCTCTGATGGTGTCGTCACCAATCGGATAGAAGATAATAAGATAAGAGAAATCCAATCGAGACTAGTGCCGGTAGGGGGTTGGCGACGCTGAAATCCGTTGTTGGCGGCAGATGAACAGTTTCTGATAGGGGCTACTTTTTAATGAGAGAAATTGTCTGGGTCTAATTTGTAAAATAGATTTTAACTCCATTATAAAGTCCCCAATTGGTGTAAAATAGAAATTGTCTGTCTTGTAAAATAGATTTGTAAGAAAAGTCCTGCAATTTAAAAATGCGTTTTTTTTTCAAAAAAAAAGTTGTGAAATAGGTCCTCAATAGGCATGTAAAATATATTTTGACTCCATTACATACTCCATATATTTTGTAAGAAAAGTCCTGCAATTTAAAAATGCGTATAAAAAAAAGGTTGTGAAATAGGTCCTCAATTGGCATTGTATCGATTGAATCCTAATTTATGTGTTTGTTTTATGATCACTAGATAGCGTTACTCCATAAAATTTAAAATATATAATTTCACCATAATCTTTTTTTCTAATCCGTCATTTCATGTGAACAAAGTGTTTGGTATAGCATAGTGTTCTTTTTACCAAATGTTTTGTTCTTTTCGAAAAGCCACGTACAAGGCTCATAGTTGGAAGGTGAAGAATATGACAATATGATGACGAGTACAAGCCAAATTGTTATTGACTTTATATTATTATTATACTACAAAATAATGTTTGATTTAGTGAGAGTCAAAAGTTGTCGCAAGCCTGTCGCTAATTTAAAATGCCGTCACAAATCTGTCGCAAATTGACCAAACTGTCACAAAGCCGTCACAAAAACCGTCGTTAATAAGCTCGTAGCAAAAAATACCGTCACTAATCCCGTCGCTATTTGGGTATTTTTTTGTAGTGAATTACTACCTCATCACCTGAAAAGCATAAAAAAATAAATAAAAAATAATTCATAATATTTACCCACGCTTATATATAGATTCACTTGTACATATTCCATACTCCCCATTCTCCCTCTCATTTCTCTTCATGATGGCTTTACTTGTGAAATTTGCCTTTTTACTCACTCTTCTTATACTTTCTGTATATTTCTCAGGTATTTATCATTCCATATTTTATAATATTAAGATAAAGCAGTTATGCATGTTTTTTTTGGAAGGTCAGTTACAGACATATCATATATAATAAAAGGGATTGAGGCTCCTCAAAAGTAAAATATAGAACAAGTCATGCATGATAGTGTTAATAATTTATCTCGGCTTCTTAATTTTTGTTATATTTTTGTAGGTGTAAACTCTCTTGGCATCAATTACGGCCAAGTTGGTAGCAATTTGCCACCACCAGGGCGAGTTCTCGAGCTCTTAAAATCATTTAGAATCACTAAAGCAAGAATATATGACACTAACCCTCAAATTTTAACCGCCTTTGCAAATTCCGGTGTAGAGCTCATAGTCACCGTCGAAAATGAAAAATTGGGAAACTTAATGGATCCCCAACAAGCTCTTGAATGGGTAAATAGTCATATAAAACCGTATTTTCCGGCCACCAAGATTGCTGGAATTGCAGTCGGAAATGAGGTGTTCACCGGTGATGATATGTCACTCATAGTCAAAGTTGTTCCGGCCATGATTAGCATTCACTCGGCCTTGGTTCTACTAGGGTTAGATCAACACATACATGTGTCAACCCCAAGTTCGCTTGCGGTTTTAGCGCAGTCTTATCCGCCATCAGCAGGTAGTTTCCGGCCAGAATTGGCCGGAATAATGCCAGAGTTTTTGCAATTCTTGTCTAGTACGAAATCCCCTTTTTGGGTCAATGCATACACTTATTTTGCCTACAAAGGGGACCCAACCAATGTTTCCTTAGACTATGTGCTATTCAACCCTAATGTTGGGATGGTTGACCCATACACCAAGTTACACTATGACAATATGTTATATGCCCAAGTGGATGCAGTTATATTTGCCCTATCTAAAATGGGGTTTGGTGGGTTAGAGGTTAGAGTTTCCGAGACCGGGTGGCCATCAAAGGGTGACGAAGACGAGGTGGGGGCCACGGTTGAAAATGCTGCTATTTATAATCGAAACTTATTGAGGCGACAAAAGGCTAGTCAAGGCACACCGTTGAGGCCTAACATGGCGTTAGAGATTTATTTGTTTGCGTTGTTTAACGAGAATTTAAAGCCCGGACCGAGTTCAGAGAGAAATTATGGACTATTTGAACCGGACGAGTCTATGGTTTATAATGTAGGACTCACGGCCCTGTCAACTATTTCAACCCCTGGGACGACGGCTTCTATCTCGTTAATAACTTCTTCTGCTAAGGTGATGCCCTTAACTTGATTTAAGTACCTAAAACACATTATTGTATTTCATTTTGTACAAGATAATAGAAAAAACGGACCCGCTATATTGGTGGTTGGTAATATTAGTTTAACTTTCAAAAAGAAAAATTTGAAAGTTTTAATACTAATGTGGACGTTTTCAGTAAAAGGCCCGTAATAGTAAGATGATAAAATTTATGACTTGACCATTAAATTATATATATATAGCTTAAAAATCAAATTATTGTACCCCAAATTATAAATCATGTTAATCTCGCTAATCTTTTATAGGGTACAACGGGAAAATGTTCCATTTGTATCATTTAATTTATTTTAAATCTGATGAAATTTAATTATCAAACCATTAAAGAAAACCATGATCAACCAGAAAATCAAGTGAGAAAGAGAAACAGTAAAGGTGGCCAGAGGAAAAGCATGCATGTAGATAATTATAGATTATTGCTATCGTATACAACGTCACGCCAACTTTCAAGCTGTAATACACATGTTTCAAAGTGTTTGTAAGGTAGATAATATATGATTCAGCAATGTTGGTACAAGATTACAATGATTAACATTTAATTAGTATAATTTATCACTCTGAAACAGGTAACAAAGAGGGGAAACTGGAACTTGTTCTACTTGATTTTTGTACTACTGTATTTGCTAAGTTTCCAAGTTGTTGTTGGAAGACCGTAAAAGGCACATATAGGCAATATTAATGTAAATATACCTATCGACCATGCTCACGGGGTTTTATATTCATCCTTTTTTGCAATTCGACGCAAGAGAGCTTGAGAATTGACCAGAAGTAGCCTGAACGATCCAGACTATACTATGTGTTGTAAACTTATATTGTTACGCTTAAACAGAATCATAATATTTGATTCTAGCATAAGGTTGAAGTATATTGGTGATAGCATAGACAAGACAAATAACGATGATAGATCGTTTAGCCTCTCTCTTCGATAATGGATATACGGCATTGAAGCCAAGGTATAATATTGTATTTGACTCCAACGTCGGTTAATTAGATTCGAATAGATCAATGTTTTCCTATATATTTTCCTTGAAGAGAAGAAATCAGAAGCAGGAGGACCTTAATTTATGTATGTTCATTATCATTTTCTCTTAGCTCTCTAATAGAATGTAAATTATTTATTTTGCAAACAAAATAATAGGGAGATCAATCTTGGGAATTGATACCTCATTGAGAGATTCCTTTTGACACGGATGTTTTTTCTGCATTGTTGTGCGTTATGTTCTTTTTACTTCTCTCCTTCGAAGTACACAAATAATTTAATTACATAAAGCTAAAAATAAAAAATTAAATTTGAGATAATACAAAAGTTTAGGCTTTATTAATTGGCTGTTAATATATTATCTTCAAGCGGCAAACAACTTTATTCCCTCTCCTTAACCGTCAGCAGTGTCCTTTAATTTGCTGTTCTTTTGGAAAGGAACTTTTCGAACTACTGTACAAAAGGGACCACATGGAGAAAATATTAGTTAAACTTTAACTAAATTAATACATAATTTTGTTTCCTAACTTTTTTTTACTGTACTAGGAGACTTAGCTGCCATAAAATTTTAAACTGAATGATTCGGATCTCAACAGATGATGACCTTGATTATAGTGGTATACTGTGCTAATAAAAACAATCCAAAGAATTCCTATAGAATTAGTATGACTAGCATTGTTTTATCTCATCGGAAAATCTTCATTAAAAAAAGAAGAAGAAAAATTCAATACTACATGGTTACTGTTAGTAAATTGTTGTTAATATTAGCAAGGAACAAAAGCATCGGTCTTGGCACTTTGCAACGCCCGATTACGTACTATTTTGGCATGCGACATGTCAATGTGTGTTAAATGCTGTTTGTGTGGACAAACGTTGGAACAAACTGATAGGAATAAGTGTGTGGCTCAATAAAAAAAAGTGTGCGGCTCAGATCATAAAAAGGGTCCTTTTATATTATTTGTGGATTAAGAAACGAGGTTTGGCTTCGGCCATAAATTGTGTGTGTTCCTTTACATTTACGCTGCTTTTACATATGCTTTGCTTGTCTAAATTCAGTCCCCGTATGTGTTGCGTTTCCTATTCAAAACAGGTTGTGTTTGAGAGGAAACACGAGCATGATCATTAGGTTGGTTTAGTATGATATCATTTGGTTTGTCATTAATCAGTGTTTCCCAAACCATTGATATTTTTAACAAAAACTGGTAAAAAATTCCAATCCTTGTACTGTTGAGGATCCACCGTCCACGGGACCACGAATCGCAGCTAAAGTCTATACGCATTGCAAACATGTGCCGACCACAATTCATAGACCAAGATGTTGTAATCTAGAGAATATTGATTTTACATGTTATCTTTGGATCTTCTATTCTACTATATAGGCATGCAATTGCTTTTGCTAGGGAAACTATGTCTCGTTCACTTTTTGGTACAAAATGTGTCCTCAGAGCACTAGGAATGTCATATCCTAGTGGAGTTCTTCGCCTTAAAGAACCCATTTACACGTATATCAATTATCACCATGTGCTCTGAAAGTGTCTAAAACTTTAACTAACTAGTAGCAGGTATCTAACAGAATCAAAAGAATTAGTAGAATTCGATGAATTGATTGATATATATCTAGAAGGAGAACTTATTCGTAGATAAAGCACTGTCATTTTGTTTTGTTTCTTTTGTAATGACTTTAGAGCAACACCGAAATCCATAAGCCGTTGTCAGATTACCAGAAAACTTTAAAAACCAAGTTTAGCACAGTCAACAAAAAAAGTATCAACACATAAAATCCTAGACCAAATCGATTATAATCCAAAAAAAGAACCAGTATATAAATCGGAACATCAACTACCCACAAAGCAATCGCAATAACTTTCTTTTCTTCTCTTATTTTTCACTCATGGCCTTTTACTACTTCTATATGTCTCTTTCGTAACTTGCGTTCCTATTGTTGGTGTGATACATTTTACAATAGTTTCATGTTTACTTGATAATAATATACTGGTAATTTACTACTCATAGCGCCTGCCTTTTACTCTAAATCTTGATATGAACATACTATTCATAAAAGCCATAATGCTATCTAGTGGTAACCCAAACTTTGCAACTCCCTCTAAGTTAACGGTTTGAATTGAACATGCTACAAGCTCGAGCATCTTAGCTCATGAAAGTTAGGTGAGAGCAGTGGCGGAGCTAAGGTTCTCCTAAAAAATAAATTGGGGGCTAAACCACTATTTTTATCAAATGATATGGTGAAATATACACCCAGTGATAGACTTTTTCATAATATGGAAGTGGTCGTACTCCCTGGCACCCCTCTCCTTACTCCTCCCATGAGTGAGAGAATTATTAAAAATATTTAAAAAAAACAAGAAGCAACATTGAAAAATTGTTTAATGTAGATGAATCATACTTTGAGGGAATTTATTCAACATCTCAACTTGTACATTTGGGCTGATTTTATTCTTAAATATACAGACATCAATAGTCCGACAACATAACCTATCATATATTCAAACTAAGCAGAAACTACAGTAATAGCATCCTTTGGGTACTAAAAGCTGAATAATTAACTACTTTTAATGAAAGTTTTCCTCCTTAGGGCTTGAAAACAATCAGAAAGTCCACATAGAGTAGCTTATAGGTTAAAACAGTAGAGAAAAAGGTAAGATTTCTAGAAAATTGGTAACGAAAACCGTCTCTCATTTATCTTTGGTTTCATGATAATTTGATCATGTAAAACTCCATAGATCCATATCGTTACTATTAACTTCTGGGAACTGATATGGGGTACTTGGTAAAAGACAAGGCATCTGCAAATCATAAACAAATTGCGAGAAGTTCAAGTCTTCAATAGTTTCATTTTCTTGATACATGGATTGATTATTTCCATTAGAGCAATCAAACCCCGTGAGAACTTCATCGATGGTATAACGAGAAACTTCAAAATGATGATCTTGGTTGTTGTCCAAGGTTGAGCTGATACTTATGGATGGTTGGTTACTGCGATTATTGCTTATAAAAGAGTTCATATTGTTTTTTTCCTGTTTTTTATGTGTTATTTTGTCTTTTTTAAAAATTTGAGTGTGATCAGTACTCATATTTGAGGAAGTAGAAGAGTATTGAGGACGTTCCTTGGCGATAAAGTTTCTCTTCTTGAAAAGACGGCAAATTACCCACCAGTCTTCAGCCTTGAGCTCCCCAAAATTGTACACCTAAATTATATGAAATAGGTTAGAACTAAATGGTACAATTAAGTACACGATTCATGTTATACGATGATCTGAACTATTAAATTTCTGTATAATTGAGTCTGAGATTAGCATATCAAATAATTGACAAGTAAGGAAAAAATTAATTAATGACCAGGGGTAATAGCTGACAAGAGCTTTGCAGAATCACTTGCAATTTTAGGTACATAATGTTATTTTGGTAGCAAAAAAAAAAATGGATACCTTAGGTTATCATTAGTTTACAAATTATCAACTCTGGCAAAATGAATATACTTCTTCAGTTCTTCTAATGGAACTATAGTAAATTAGCAATGATATATTTTGTCTGAAAAATCAAAAAAAAAAAACCAGAGACGACACCCTCCTGGAATTTATTGAATGAATAACTGAAAACATAGTTTGAGCCCCATGGGATTCATAAACTCCACAGGGATGAGAAGTAACATGGCAAAAACAGATTAAAACGAAGTAAATAGCGGCCCAAAGTAACAAAATTACTAAGAATAGACAAATTTCAAATTTAGAAACAAATCTAGCTGATGGGGGTATAATTTTAGGGTTCTTATTCTCTAACTAATTAATATGACCTAGACATTATCTATGAATTAATATTAGGGTTTACTACGACCGTAAGGAATAACCTAGTAAATCATTAAAAGACCATTTATGGCGAGATTAATGTTAGATATACATAATACTGCCATAGTATATATATGCAAGATTGCTATGTTAATCTATAATTGGTATGCATGAATATATGAAGTAGGGTTTAAGTTTGAGGCCCGTCACTAGGCTACACTTAAATGAGCTTAAAAGCCGAATAAAATGACTCAAGTATTGAAAGATGTGAATAGAATAATTGACAGCTACTTAATTAATCAAGGTTGTTTATGAAATCTGCAATGTTGTATACATAACAAATAAAGAACCACATTGCTCATTGTAATCCTTTATTCATTATAATCCTTTGGGCAGGGTTAAAGATAGACAGAAAAGGCGTTTAAAATAGATTCTCCAGAACTTAAAAGTGGTTGTGGGTTCTCATATCCACAGCAAAAACATATCCATGCAAAAGTAACAAACTATTTTGTTAGCTGAGGTTAATGCGACTTACATAAGTGTTAGCATCATCTGTGTTATCCTCGAGACGGTACTCGTACATAATCCAATCTGTTTTTCTACCCGAAGGAGCACGCCCAAGGTAGAAAACAAGAGTTTTTCGCAATCCAATTCGTTTAGAATTGTTGTATACTATTTTATCACGACCAGTTGCTTTCCAGAAGCCAACCTCCGTTGCACGATTAGTACGGGTCCCACTTGGGTATTTCTTATCTTTTCGATTGAAAAAGTACCATTCATTTTGGGGTCCGGATCCTATCTTGCACATCTCTGTGTACATAAGCGAAAACAATACGATGTTTAGTACGTTTGACATATATGATATATTCATGCAGTTGTCATAGTTTCTAGGTTTGCTTGAGAATAAATATAAGTTTTTTCACCAAAAAAATACTATTTTAACCAATTTGTTGTTTTATATATACACCTAAAGTAGAACAAAAAAATTCAATTGAGAAATTACATTTGAAGATTACAGATCTTAAGTTCCTTAATATTAATATCTTCTATCTAGAAATGAAAACAAATGGTATTAAAAGTAAAATTACTAGATGTACCTTGAATATCCCATGGTTCGAGCTTATTTAGATCAACACAAGGAATAACATCAAGATCTATCATCTGTTGTGCCACTTTTTTCTTCAAATAATATTGCAAAAGCTCGTCTTCCGTTGGATGGAATCGAAATCCGGGTGGTACTTTACACTGCCCATTTATCGACAAGTCCATATTATTTTCTTATATTCACTTAATATATGAAAATGCGTATCTGGAAATTATTTAGAACTTGTAATTAAGGACGTAAGCGAAGAGGAAAAAAAACAAGAAAGTACAATGAGGAAGGAGTTGCCTATTAATTTCTGAACGTGTAACACTCTTATATATAGAGAGTCAATATTTAGTAATTAGAAAAAGAGAGAGGATGTTTTGGAGTATTTAATAGCTCTTAACATTCCTCATGTGTATAATAATGAATATCACTAGCTTAAGATATTGAAAATAAAAGCGTATATTTGACCAGACTGAGAATGTAGCTAGGCGACAATGGAGCAATCGTGACACTTCAACTGAATATATAACTCTATGAAAAGTACATTTAGAATACCATCCAAGAAGATTTAATAATTGAACTGAACTGAGAATTACTATATGAGTGATTAAAATTATTTTATACTAATAGACATACCCGAATTAATTAATTAATGTCACGAAGTAAAAGTTCTCCGTCAGGTCGGCATTTGGTCTAAAAACTTAAACCATCAAAAATTGAGACATTTTTCCATAAAAATAAGTTTATATATATAGGAGTATATAACTAGCTAGTGTTACATTTATAAACTTGCGTCTAAAAAGTGGTGAATAAAGATTGGGGAATAAATATTGTAGGGTGAAACTATTTGTTTAATGGTTAGTACTACAATTTTATATGCAATCAGATCTTGTCCAATAACTTATAGCATCTATATATATAAGTTATTATTCACTACGCGCAATCTTTAGACGGCGTTTTTGTATAATGGTTAGCATCACATATATTTTCACTACAATTATGTTACTTAGATGGTATATTATTTGGCACGTTCGTTTATATTTAGTATCGTGTCACTTGCTACTAAATAATGTGTCCTTGGTTTCAACTTTCAACTTTCTTAGTGTGAATCATTATTGTTCCCGAATGCTTAAATATTAATTATTACAAGCATGTCGTCTAAATTTTAAATTTAAACTAATTAATGGCTTTATTATATATGATTTCACATTCGAACAGGTGCCATTCCTTTATTCCAGGTTAGGGGAAAATGCAACCACTTCCCATTTTCGTTTCCTTTTGTACGTTTTTTTGTATTATATCTGATTTTATGCCTTTAAAATTCAATAATGCCTTATCAGTTGTCAAAATGATTACTTTCTGGTTTCACCATCGAAGCCACTACGTTCATAATTAAGGATTTATATTATATCTTAATTAGGACTCAACGATTTAGGTGTACTAATAATGCGAAAGATGAAAATTTTATGCATTATCATTTGTATATAACTATATATATATATATATACATGCTCATGCCAGTATTGGAATTATTCATCAAAAACCTTAATTTAGCCTTTGAGATCTTGATAGTGAGTTGTAGGGCATGGTTCCTCTTCCTTATTAACAAGTCGAAAATATTCACCTACCTTCAGTCAAAAGTCTTACTCTTGAAAACAATAAATAAAATGTCGAGCAATTGTGTGTCTATTATCATATTTGCAAGTAAAAGGCATGTCTTTTTAAATCTAAAATTGAATTCCTCAACATCTATCTTTGAATTGGTAAACAAACTTATGAAAATGGTGTACAAAACAACGGTTAGCAAATAGATACACAGTAACTATTTAGTAATATATCTGGAGTCCTGGACGGGAAGAATATGAGCACTAATTAATAAATCCACGCCTGAAATGTGGCTCGGTTTACTTATGGGGCATTGATTGATTATAAGGTCAAATCTTTTGGTATATTTTACCAATAGATCCCAATCGAAAATCTTGTTTCCCAATACATCATACTCCAAAATCTTGTTTTCCAAAATCAACAAAAGATAAATTTTATAAAAACGTAAGAAATTGGGAAAACAAAGAAGGAAATGGACAAAAAGCCCCCAAATAGTATCGGAAACCAAAAAATGCCAAAAATCACAAGAACAAAAAACAAAACTTGAAAAAGCTGAAAGAATCAGAACAAACCAAAAATGTGTATACACTTCACGTATACACTTCAGGTACACATATGTATACTCGTCAATTTGAAAAAAAAGTGTATACACTTCAAGTTAAATATTTAAACATTACATGTATAGTTATGTACTATATACACTTGATGATAAAATTTTATGCACATTTCGAGTTAAAATGTGTATACATTTGAAGTGAAAATAAGTATTTGTGTATACACTTCAAGTTAAAATATATATACACTCAAGTTAAAATGTAGATACACTTTAGAGATGCTTAAGTTTACCCTTAAAGTTAAAATGTATTTACACTTAAAATAGACATGTGTATACATTTCTGTCATACTTGTGTATACACTTCAACTTTAGATGTGTATAAAATTCAAGTAAAAATGTGTATATAATTCATATTGAAATGTGCATACACTTCGTGTTAAAATGTGTATACACTTCACGTGCAATTATGTTTTAAGTTAGTTAAAATGTGTATTACACCTTTCAAGTTAAAAGATATATACACTTAAAGTGAAAATATGTATGCAAACCAAATTATAACATGTATACACTTAATTCAACTTAAAATGTGCATACACTTCAAACTATATATAACATATTAACAAACATAAACTTCAATATATAAACAAAACACTAGTGTGAGTGTGTGCACTTCAATTTATACACCTTAGAGCTTATTAAATGTATACATTTCAGCTTTTCATGTACTTAAATTATTAAAGTTAGAAATTGAAAGTTCAAATTATAGTGTTTTAAAAGTTTGTAGTAACATTTGGCTGTCTCCAATAAGTATAGTCTCAATTGCATTACATTTAAATTCTTAAAGATCAAAATGAAATAAACTTAAAAATGGACTTTATCTAATTCACTCGATTAGTCTAATTAGACTCATAGCTCTATTTTCCTTAAGATTTTTTTTTTGGAATTTCTTATATTTGATTCAATGGGATTATTGAATTTGTCTTCACATCACATTAATTAATAGGGCGTTCGACCACGCTTCCACCATTGTTTGATTACCTATATCTTTTAACTTTTGAAATTAAAAGTGTATTTACGAAAGAAAAGATGTTGTTTGGTTATGACTGAAAGAAATACTTTGATCATGTTCATAAGTGTATAGTTCGAGTTTTCTAATATTAATTTAATAACCTATACATTGTATTTAACTAAATTGATTAGATTTTCATATCCCTGCATAATTTAGGAACTCTATGAAAATAGTAGTGGAACTCTTAACATGTTTTTAAATAGGGATAATTATTGTTTATTATACCAATCTGTTGGTTGTTAAGAATATGCATATTTATCTTACAAGTTTAATAATTTACATACTCATTCATAAGACAGTCATCGATCAACACACTTCAGTAACTTATGTTAACTTTTTAATCGATTTTTGGTCATGTGCGATGTATGTTTTACCCTTAAATCATAACTGGAAGTGGTCACGTAATCACACGTGACCAAACTTCTCTTAAAAAGTTAACATAAATAAACTAAAGAGTGTTAATGTTGAATATTGATAGATCTCTTTATAGATGAATATATAAATTGTTAATATTGTAATGTGAGTATGCAAATTATTAACTATGAATACGTTTATGTGTAGTAAACAATAATCTTCTCTTTTAAATATCATCAAACTGTTACTATCTTCTTATATTACTAGTAATCATGCCTCACGCGTTGCTTGTGCGGCGCGTAATGCAATAAAAATATAGAAAATAGTTATAGTTATGATATAAATATGTGGATAATACAAAAAAAAAATATAGTTTAAAATTTTTTAAAAAAATTGGTTGTTAAAGAGTGATAAATAATTTTATTAGTTATAAAATTTATCATACACTTCTGGAAAGCATGTTCTGTACATTGCGTTTTATATGCTAATTGACGCGCTGAACTTAAAGATTTAATATAAACGGAAAAAATGAGGCGTTTAATATGCTAATATATACTCCATACTATTATGAACATCACCTTTGTCGAGCAAGTTCTTTAGTAGAGACATAAATATAAAATTTTGGTGCAATGAATAAAACATACAATTAACCAAAAATACAACACTTACAAAAAAAATTTCAAAGCATATAAAAATACAATTACACATATTTATTAGAGTTCTATATATGTCTTAGAAATAAAAGTTTTAGTTTGTACTTTTTGCTAATTATACTTAAAAAGTTGTATCTTTTTTGTAATTTCCCCCTTTGTACACTGATGGAAAGCAAGTTCTGTACATTGCGTATATTTATATATAGGGTGATGCTAATATAATTAGTATAGACACTTTTGTTGACTAAATTGATATTAACTAATTATAAATAAAAAAAATCACTATCTTAGTTCATCAATCGGTAGCTTGTGAAAAATAAATTAATACTGAAACGGGTCAGATTATTATATGCTTTAACCACATAAATGAATACACAGTTGGAAGATTTAAAGGCTAATCTTACCCTTAATTAAAATTTGGCCTTCTCTTGGTTTCGCATATTACATTTGCAGGTTCTACGTACCCCAATAAGAACGTTTTAGTGGTTGTTTCTATACAATGTTTTCTCCAGGATTTAAGGATGCCCGAATCGATTTAGAATATTTTACGCTTCGTTTGGTGCATCGATCGAGAATGTATATAATGGATAAAATACAAAATAATATATGAGAAATTGTAAGAAATTGTGGTTGCATTCAATAACAGAGAACTTCTATATGGCTTCATAATCGTCTAGTTGTACTATTCAATCATTAAAATGTTATGTATATCTACACTATTCAAACAATTTATTAATATTTTTCTCTTATTTGTGATCCACTTGATTACAAACAATGCGAAAACGATCTGAAACAAACATCAATTTGGTTCATGAGACGAAATTTTCTATTTTCCCACGAAACGAAAATGAATATCATTTCTCTAGTTCGTCACGAAAACGAAAAAGCCGAAAAAACCAAACAAAAGGAAAATGAACAGGACCATTTTTGTCTCATTTTGGCTCATTATCACCCCTATGCTCATCGAGCTTGCTGGATCTTGTAATCTCGTCAGTGATGCGGTATGTATCAATCGACAATGGGTGTAGATGGGTAGAATAGCCTAACGGTGATGGCGAATGAGCGTGCCGACGAGTCGTGGTCCATAAAAGGAGCACTAAAAGGCAGTTGCATATCTCCGTTCCAAACTATATATCTATGTTTCCATTTTGGGTCGTTAATTAAAACTTTACAAGTTCACTTCCCACGACACTAGAAACTACGTACTCCCTTCGTTCCCATTTAATTGTCCGTTACGAAATTACGTGCAATTTTGACCGGCTTATAACTTGTATCAAAAATGTTGAAATGTTTTTTTTAAAATTTAATCATAAAATTTAACATTTGAACTCTGTTACTTTTGAAAATTTTCATTCCGACAATTTTGATACAAGTTCTTAATCGGTCAAAATTGCACGTTGTTTCGTAGTGGACAATTAAATAGGAACGGATGGAGTATCAATATTCTAAACACAGAAGATGATCCTACACAAAAATAGATAGCCTAAAAGCATGAGTCCACTCGTCGCCTAATCATAATTTAACTCATGAACGTTGTTTAATTTCCGCCTACCGTTTTAATATTTTTTTCTTGGTCATCGTCTAATATCTTATATGCTCGCTTTTTAGAACACTGTTACGGATGATGACACGAATGGGCTAACGTATCGTGTCCAAAGTTTGAATCAGCCCAATCCGGCCCATAAATTATCGACCCGTTCAATCATCCAAAACGGAATATTCCAGAACCATCTTCATTTTCCATCGGGTAACAAAATTTATAATAAATAAATAAAACCCATTTTACTAAAAACCCCAAAATCCCTATTTTCAGAGGTTTCTAGCACTCTCTCTATCTCTCTCTCTATATATACATATACATATATATATATATAATTAAAAAATGGCGAACGAGTTAGAGATGGAGATAGAAGAGCTTCGTCACTTACAAACCATAGCTAAAAGGCCAAGAATATTATCTCTTATTTCTTCTGAAATTTCTACTTTGGAAAAGGTCATTTATTTCATTACTAAATCTATATATTAAAATCATGTACTTATGTTTTGTTCTGTTTTTTAGTATCTTGGTTGTTACCCAAATTGTACTTAATAAATTACTCCCTCTGTATCAATTTATATGTACTATACAAAACCACACGGAACTAAATTGCCGAAACGAAAATTTTCAATTTTTTTTTTACTAAATGTTAAACTATAGGATAGAATTTTTTTTTTAAATTATTTCGGCAATTTAGTAACATGTTAAAATCCGGTCAAAGCTGCACGTGGTTTTGTACATGACATATAAATTGATAGTAATAAAAGGGTGTGTTATTGTTAATGACCTTATATAGTTACTATTGAACTGGTACGTGGTAGCAGGGGCGAAGCCAGGATGTGTAAATGGGGGGTGCCAAAATATATGTACAAGTAACATATTTTTATGGGGGTGCCAAATCTACACCTAAAAAGAAATTGTACTAAAAAAAAATTGCGTCACTTGGGATTTCTAAAATTATGGGGGTGCCGTGGCACCCGATCGTCCCCACTTAGCTTCCCCCCTGCGTGGTAGTGTAGTTTTTAATTTGGAAAAGTTCAGTTCTTTTATTATATCTCTGTCTTAAAACATATACATAATTTTTGTTTGTTTTTTAGTATATCTTGGTTGTGACCCAAACTATGAAATGAATAAAAGGGTGTGTTAATAACCTTTTTTATAGTTAGTAGTGTAGTTTTTAATTTGGAAAAGGTCAGTTTTTTTTCTTCTGTATCTCTCTTGAAATCATATATACATGTTTTTTTGTTTTGTTTCTTAGTATTTTGGTTGTGAATTGTGACCCAGATTGTTAAACGAATAAATTTTTATAGTTACTACTATTGCACTGGTAGTAGTGTAGTTTTTGATTTGCAAAAGTCATTTCTTTTATTATCTCTCTCTTAAAAACATATAAATGTGTTGTTGTTTTGTTTTTTAGTATCTTGGTTGTGACTCAGATTGTTAAATGAATAAAAGGGTGTGTTAATAATCTTTGTTATTTGGAAAAGGTCGGTTCTTTTTCTGTATATCACTCTGTAAAAATATATACATGTTTTTTTGTTTTGTTTTTTGGTATCTTGGTTGTGACCCAGATTGTTAAATGAATGAAAGGGTGTGTTAATAACCTTTTTATAGTTACTATTGCACTGTAGTAGTATAGTTTTTAATTTGGAAAAGGTCAGTTCTTTTTTATACATATTCTTTTATTTGGTTATTTAGTATTTTGGTTGTGACCCAGATTGTTAAATGAATAAAAAGGTGTGTTAATAACCTTTGTAATTTGGAAAAAAAAGTCATTTCTTTTTCTATATATCTCTCTTGAAAGCATAGGCATATTTTTTGTTTTGTTTTTCAGTAGTATCTTGGTTGTGACCCAGATTGTTAAATGAATAAAAAGGTGTGTTAATAACCTTTTTATAGTTACTATTGCACTGTGGTAGTGTAGTTTTTAATTTGGAAAAGGTCATTTCTTTTCTCTGTATCTCTTATCTTAAAAACAAGTATTGTAGTGTACTACATATTTTTTTGTTTTGTTTTCTTAGTATCTTGGTTGTGACCCAAACTGTGAAATGAATAAAAGGTTGTGTTAAGAACCTTTTTATAGTTACTATTGCACTGTGGTAGTGTAATTTTAAATTTGGAAAAAGTTTAGTTCTTTTTCTGAATCTCTACCTTAAAAACATATACTAAATTTTTTTGTTTTGTTATTTAGTATCTTGGTTGTAACTCAAATTGTTAAATGAATAAAAGGGTCTGTTAACAACCTTTTATAGTTACTAATGCACTGTTAGTAGTGTGTATAAGGCTGAAAATGAGCCGAGCCGTCGAGCCCTGCTCTGTAAAGCTCGGCTCATTTACTAAATAAGTCCTAAAATCCTGTTCAGAATCCGCCCGTTTAACGACGAGCTCAGCCCAGTCTGAACATGTTTTCAGACACTTTTAGCATTGTTTCGCTTAAAAAAATCTTTTTTACTTATCTAAAATATATGCTAAGATAATCAATGATACAAAATAGTATTGTTAGTTTTAATATAAACTAATTTAGTCTTAAAAAATCAATTTATTATATAAAGTTAAGAATATTAATCTATATTTATCATTAATTTTAATAATTTTTACAGATATAAACATGAATATATATATATATATATATGAAAAAAATACATTAAAATGTTTAAACATGCCCGAGCCTGAACCCGAGCCTTATTATATCATTCCGGTTCATTAGTAAATGACGAACACAAGTTGAGCCTCTAACGAGCCGAACGTGAGCTTGTTCATGAATGGTTGAGTTCATTTGCAGCCCTAGCAGTGTAGTTTTGTTTTTTAACGAGTGCACTTGACAATAAATTCATTTTTGGGTTGTTGGTTTGAGGATAAAATTTGTGTTTTTTCTTTTTTATTGTGTTTTGTGATGTTCTTTTGGTGGGTTTTTTTTAAAAATATTGTCTTTTAAAAAAAAAATGTCTCAAAATCTGTACGTATGTAGAGTTTTGCTTTTGGTTGGTATTTTGAGTTTGTGGCTTTTAGGTCTAAGTTTTGTGACTTGTTTTGCTAACTGAAACTAAATTGTATCACTTTTGGCTGGCTTTTAGCTTAATTTACTGGGATTCTTCTTATTCTTGAGAAATGTGGCTTTCTTAGAAGCATAATTATTTCGGAGCCAATTTGATTACAATTTTTTCCGAAAATATAGCAATACTTAACTCCCCTTTGGCTGTAATTTTGAGGGTTTTTCTCTTTGTTAGTTCAAATTTGAGTAAAACTATCCAATTTGGGTTATTGTGAACACATTTTGTAGTATTACTTTAAAAATGACAGTTCATCGTTTCTAAAGTACGAAATGTGATTCATACAGCTAATTAGGTTTTAACGTATCGGAAGTGTGAAAATGTCATATATAGAAGCTAAAGAGGTTTGAGAATCAGAGCATATTCTTATGTGTAGTGGGGTGTCTCAGATGAAAGTTTCAACTCTCAAGTATGAGATAGCAAAAGTAATGTTTTTAGGATTTATGTTTCTAGTATGAAATCTATGAATCAGAGCAACTAATTGGTAAAAGTGTTTATACGTTGGTTTTGGTAGTGACATAGTCCACTTCCGTGTGTAACAGCGACGTAGGAATATGCTGTGCAAATTAACATATCATCGTAGAAAAGACAGCCACATTGCATGTCTGCAGGGTCCTATTTTCTTTTAGATTTGCGTACACATCTATATGTAATATGTTACATGCTTAAACAACAAACCGCCAACTAATGGCTGTTGTTTCAACCGGAGGGCTATGTTAAGATTGTTAGTATCAAGTCTGAGGTTTACCCTGCCACCTGGTGGGGTGCCAAGACTTCCCCCCGTTGACTATAAAATTTTATTTTTAGTATGTAGTTTGGATGTAGTTTGCTTAAAATAGTCACTTGACACAAGATTTCGTTATTCTTTTCAATTGCATTTTTCATGTTAATCAGAATTGAGGCACCCCTATTTACAATTCCTTGCTTCTCCGCTGATGCTATTTTAGAACAGTGTATAGTTTCAGCAATATAGCTGTGATACTTGCCTTGTGTGTGTATAGTCTTTATTTTGTAAGTTGGCTTAATCGTTAGTCGACTGATGACCTTGACAACTGCCTGAATCTGAAAGAACCGTTTTTGTTCTTCACAGCTATCAGAAAAATCCGTTCCGGAGGCAGCCCCACAATCCCAAGCTCCTGCTCCAATTCAGACTCCTATCTCATCATCATCAGTGGTGTCTCGTCCTTCTGTGAACTATGTCGCTCTTTCATCTTTCAGCTGGGACCAAGAACTTGACAAAATCAAGGTAAAATTTTATTAGGAGTATGGCAAACTTAACTGGTCTACTCTTTGGTAATCGTCATTCATATCCTTCATGCTATATTCGTAGGTAACAGTTGAATTTCTTGTTTTAAGGTCTGAGATTTTCTATATATCGTGTCTTTGGTTTGGATTAAGAATTTTGTTGCTAGTGATTTTCTCATGTAGTATTTTCCCTCTCCGTAGATATATGTATCGTTGGAAGGCGTTGACAAGGAAAAAGTGGAGACTATTTTCAAGCCTACGTCGATTGATGTGAAGTTCAACGATGTTCAAGGAAAGAACTACAGGTGTGCAATTCCAAAGTTAAACGAGGAGATAGTGCCTGAGAAATGTAAGCTGCTTGTTAAGCCCAATAGGGTAGTTATCACTCTGATTAAAGCTTCGAAGGGGAACTGGATGGATCTAAAGTACAAGGAGGATAAAGTAAGTTTTGTTTATTGACAACAACAGAAAAGGTAATATAGCATCTTCTCTAAATAATCTAGTGAAACTGACTCTTTTTGCAATAACAGCTCAAGCCAAACCTGGACAAGGAAAAAGATCCCATGGCAGGGATCATGGACTTGATGAAGGTACACTATGGTTTAATCAATACTATGGATTTTCTTTTTTTGGTCATAAAATTCTTTGTTTGAGTAATATGGTTTTTATGATTTTGTAGAATATGTACGAGGAAGGAGACGAGGATATGAAGAAGACAATAGCAAAAGCATGGACTGATGCTAGATCAGGCAAAGCAGACCCAATGAAACGGTTTTGAAGAGAGAATTGAGTTTTGAAGCATCTTAGTGTTTTCCAAGTGATACATTTCACCATCAATTTTGAGTAGTTATCTTGAATTGTTGGGATGTTTGTGATGTGAACATGTTCTTCTTTATAAAATTATGCTTTAATTAATGAAATCACTTTGGGAGTGTGTTTGGTTTGATTCTTTTTAAAAAGTGCGTTTAATGAAGTTACTTTTCAAATGTGTTTGGCAAGTGTGCTTAATCGTTCAGTAGTTATTTCTAGTTTAGTAAGTTCTGGGCACTGAAGTTCAAAATGTACTCATGTGTGATGTTATGTTTTTTAGTATTCAAAACAACACTTCATTGTAAATTACTCTTTTCTTTAGACTATCGAAGTGTAGTACCAGTTGTCTTCTGTTTTTTTTTTCCTAATTTCAAATTTCTCTACTTGCTAGCTGATGGACTCAACATAAATTTATCGAAGAGATTCCTGGTAAAAAAATGTTAACGAACAACTTGTTCAATTCTTGCATCTATGATTCTTCAGTTCGTTTTGGTTGTACATTTTTAGAGTGCTACTCATCACGGTCCACGGACTTCCTTCTCGAGCTTTGTTCATCACAAAGGGTTTTCTACAAGGCTCTGTTTGTTTGGTGTAAAATATTTCCTGGAGGAAGATTTTTACATGGAAAACTAATGCAAGGAAAATCAAATGTTTTCTGCTCATTTCCAGGCGGTAGGAAAACTTTTAAAAAGATTTCATTTTTGTAGGATCTTAATTTAACATGAAGTTTTAATGCATAAAGTAACCAAAACTTCTCAACATCAAATTTTTTTAGAAGGAACGAAATTTAACAGGACGAATGAGCATGAGGGTTACTCACGGATGCAATTTTGCCGCATTAACATGAGTAATGCACCCGCGCATTAATAGATCTCAGCCCTTGGATGACACCCATGATCCTAATAATCTAATCGCTAAAATAACTCGCACTATAAATACTGCAATTACCCTCGTATCTTCCTTGTATACAATGAAAATCGTGAAAGAAAAACGTGTTGGCTTGGCGCTAATGATTTTGATTTATTGTGTTTTTCAGATAGTGTCAAGTTAATTGTTTTTCAAGTTAATCAAGTGGCATCTTATTTTGCTACTTTAGACTGGAAGAGATAAAATCTTTGAATATTGAAATTTGTGTGAGTAATTTTTTTTTACTGAATTTCTTCTATGCATATCCACGTTTGTAATTCTCTAAATAAAAATTATTGCGGTAATTTTTATTTGTATATTATTTTGAGCCTTTAGATATTCTCTACAAAAATAGTCATCTAAGGGCTAAAAAACATGTTCATGCAGGTGCATTAGTATGAGTAATGCAGCAGAATTGCTTTCTAATATTGCAACAAAAATAATTTGTAAGCTCAAATTTATGCATTAAACAATGAAATTATACAAATAAATAATATGGCCCTAAAAATCCAACTTGTCTTAATTACCCATTTTCTACAATTCATCATATGTATACAAATATAAGTGTAACGGCGCATGTTAAAAATAAAGGGATGGAATAACCGTGTAACTGGAAATATTTAGTGTTCGAAATTTATTATTTACATGGATATATATGTTGATGTTGTGCCATTAATGTGGTGAAGCAGTACTTTGCTCCATTGTGAAAAATGTTTTCCGAGATTTTCTAAAGACAATTGTTTCTTAGACTTTTGCTACATATTGGGGGAAAGTTTCCCTAAGGATTAGATTTTTAGATTTAACCAAGCGACCGAAAATCTATTTTACCGTAAATATTTTACTTCCCCCATTTTAGGTGAAAACAAACAGAGGTAAATGACAAAGGACACAACCAACTATTTTCGAAACCAATTCCAGTAAATACACCAGAAATCAATGCCTTTATAATCTAGGAGGTTCAGTTCTCAAAGATCACCAATTTAATCCAAAATGTTAAAACCTAAAACAAAAATTATGAGCAGCAAGTCTAAAAGACCAAAACAACACTGGACATCTGAAAGTGAGCGCAAACAGTCCAGAAAAAATTACTATGGGATAACTTTACCCAAAAAAATTACTTGCGTCTTCATTGGAGTATTTGGCTGCCATAGTCATCATTGAACTTATCATAGCGGTGAGCATGCAAATGTGCCGATGGTCTTGTGTTTCTCAAAGCCGTCTCAATGTCTGCGGGTCCGATCGGTCCAACAGTTGGCAATTCTGCAACCAATTTAATGAACTTATTAGATATGCAATTGCATACACTAGGGATAGACTAGTGAATAGAACTGACACTCACATAAGAGGTTGTGAGTTCGAATCCTACTTCGACGTAGAAGCGAAACATTATGACCCTCTCAAATAAAGAAGAAAAAAACACGCACGCACTTAGCTCAGGTGAATCATAATACTAAATTGATACACGTGTCCCCCCCCCCCCCCTCTCTCTCTCTAAAACCAAACAGCATTTGATGAAGACATGCAAAATTACCAAAAACCAAACAAGTTAAAAACATGTAAAACAACAAAAATGTAACAGCATCAGTATAACATGTAAACTATGAAAAATTGTAGAAAACAAATAAATCAGCATCCAGATATCTGAAACCACAAAACCCAAACAAGATCAACACCAAAACATGAATAGGGGAAAACTGACCAGCATCAACATCACATGTAAACACCAACAAAATTTGAAAGTTTAAAATCACGGAAAAAACAATTGAAAACTCTAAATGACGTGTTCTGAGAAAAAAAAAAGGTGAAGTGAATATCAAATGAGTAACAGCATCAATATACATGTAAACTGTTTACATGTAATTAAAGCCTCACACTATTCCAAACTTTAGTGCTACAAATTAGAACTTAATAGCAGCAAAATGAATAAAAACTAGATGACAGCACTTCTATACTAAATTCTGATGATGAATAAGAAATAGATTGGATTGAGTCAAAGTTTGGAAGTAGATTAAGTAATATATGTAAACTGATGAAAAAGAGAAGGTTTAATAAGTCATACTTGATAATTATGAAGGCAGGGTAAAACTTAAACTTATTAGATTTTTTTGAGAAATATGCCACGTGTGTCATCCTTTTGCATATATTTTAAAGGAATTTTTTGCTTGGCATTGTTGTAGAATTTGTCAATTTGGACCTATATATCGTAAGTAATGACAACTCTCTCTAGAATCTATACGGACATGTCATATCTGGTGAAGAGAAATTCAATTACATGGGTATGATATGTTGGATAAAGTAGCTTACCATCCTCAGCCACCACTTCTTTTTTGTCTTCAAGAATAGACATTATTCGTCTCAGCGGCTGCATTGCAGCTTCTTTACACACCAGTCGTATATCCGATCCTGAATAGCCTTCAGTTTTTTCGACCAATAAATCATATGGAAGGTTCACATCAGCAGATGGTGACGGTAAAAGCTCCTCAAACATGCCTCTTCTAGCCTCTGGTTCGGGTAGAGGAACAAGAATCTGGGACCATGTCAATGTAAGATATGAACTCAAGTCTAATGGAGTAAAGTTTTTGTTTCCATTTTAACAATAATTTTTAAATCTAATGGTTTTCAGACTGGAAACATTTAAGTACTTTCGACTTTTTGCTGTCCATCTCCACATAAAAGCTCACAAGAAGTTAACACAGTTTCGGATTGTTTTAAACAGGCTTGTTCCTATTAAAAGTCCACTAAGGACTGTGACGGGGACTAAATCATTAGGCATGTATGTATGCAGGTTTTATTGCATTGAGGCTCTGTTTGGCAACAGATTTGCACGTCAAAAATCAGCTTTAGATAAGTTTCAAAAATCTAATGAAAATTCAGATTTCAGATTTGTGAACTTTTTTTACTTTTTGGCCTAATAATGTGTTTATTCAAAGCTAAATAACCTGAATGTCCAAACACCCGGTGACTATAAAATAAAAAAAAATCTAAAATCAGCCTAATCTGTTGCCAAACGGAGCCTTCATTTTTTATGATCATTACAAAGAATGCAATCGACTCAAAATGTATGTCATGAGCCAGTGCTCAAAGCAGACTGTTTTCTTTGCCAACGGATGAAAGGTTTCTCACCATAAACCATAGTAGTACTATACTATCAAGCGAAAGAAATATTTTGGGAACACTCCCATGATGTGTTGAGGTTAATCCAATCGGCATTTGATAGAACATTAACTATGAGATTGTTCTCTAGTTTTATGAGTAACTACGTGAATAGTGAATTAGTCTAAAAAGGGAGTACCCGTTTCTCAAGTCGCCGAAGCATAGCTGCATCCAGTTCCCAGGGAAGGTTTGTTGCCGCAAGGACGAAAACAAGATCATCCGTCTTGGTCAAACCATCCATCTGCAAGTTGGACACATTTTCTTAATAAGGTATATAAAACATATCAATAAATTTAGTTAAGGATAATTTTTGAATTGGTGTTTTATTTCAAAATATGATACAAGTATGAAGTACATGTGTCCCCTAATAACGACAGGGCAGTAGATGGTTAAAGAACAATCTCGAATTCTCATTGGTAAATTACGGGCAGAAATTACTGGAATGGAAATTTTTTTGTAGTCCCAGAAATGACCAGCAAGAGCACGAGAGAGTAAGAAAAACTGTTGCCAATTACTCCAAAAAAAAACTCCTGAAAGGTTTGCATTAGAAACGTGGAAATTGCCAACTCTCAATGTTTACCTGAATCAAAAGTTCTGTTTTTAAGCGCCTGCTTGCTTCATGCTCACTCCGTCCTTCGCCGCCACGTTGACTGATGATGGCATCTATTTCATCAAGAAATATTGTTGAAGGAGCATGGTGTCTTGCAAGCTCAAACAAAACTTTTATCAACTTTTCTGAGTCACCTGTAATCACATAACAAAAATTCATCCGGTAAATCGGGAAAAAAAAAATGCTAGTACGCATTTATGACATCGTAGAGTAATTAAAATGAGTAAGAAGAATCAAGCTAGCAATATGGACTTATGGAGTAAGAATGATTAAGAAGATAACCACCTCTTGCAATTCTAGAAAGCTCATTTAAAACCATAGTGGTGAAACACACTAGAGCTATTATCATATCATATCATACTATTAATATAAGCCAACCCAAGAAAGTTGAGGCTACCAAATTTTGCCCAAATTTTCCAAAAATACCTTCACTCTAATATTATAATTACTTTTAAATGCCATCATCAATTCAAATACATAAATAACTTAAATACATGTTATTTTCCACACATTCATATTTCAAACAAAATCGCCATGTGTATTTTTTTTATAAGTAAAAAATTATATTACTCTTTACATACGATTGTTAATTTATTATATTTATTTATTCAATATTATTTTTTTAAGAAAATATCAACTTTATTTGTCGAGGTCAAATTTATGTCAGTGCGTATCGCACACGCAACGTGTGGGCTACGATTACTAGTATCATAAGATGTGTACACCTGGACAGCCTTTTTCATCTCGAGATAAAACCTGAAAACTCCACCACCTTCACTAATCACTGCTGCTTATACTTGCAAGTTTGATACTCGAAAATTACTCGTTTCTCTTTCTTTACATTTATAATTTAACTAGAAAATTTTAACAAAAAAAAACTATATGCTTCCAAAATCTACAACATGAAAGAATAAAAGGGTGGAATAAGCGGATCTTGGATAACATACCACGCCATTTGCTGACAACAGATGATGCGGAGATGTTGAAAAATGTTGTGTTGCATTCGGTCGCAACAGCCTTGGCAAGCATGGTCTGCAGCACAAGAAAGGAGAAATTTAGTGCTATTGAGAAAGCTTAAGTAACATGAGGTAATATTTTAAAGGATCTAGATCGTTGTGGGTAATAAAGGAAGGAAAAAGTTTAATTAAGATGATTCCATTGATCTCTAACCTTATTCCTAAGAATGATTCAATAAATTAATTGAGATAAGAAAAATCAGTCTAACTTCCACATGACTTTAGTGATTATTCGGACTCAAACACATTATCGCATTTATAGTAAATTGCTAAATCAAACCTTTGATTGAAATAGATTATAAAAAAATACATTCTGATACATTCCTGATGCTAATTTTGGAAGACCTGTATCAGAGAAGCCAAGAAATGGCTTTCAATCACAAGTCAATAGTAGGCTTTAGTAGCTAACACAATTTTATAGCCAACACATCAACCCCGTAGATGAAAAGCATAGGCACGTCTTAACTAAAGTGGTAGGTTTATCACACCAGTAGATTGATCCAAATATCCCTTCCAGACACTAGGATATAAGAGATTTGTGAGAGTATGTATCTTCAATACGACATTGGCAGTCAACTATACAGAGTAATCTTTCTAAACTGAATCAACATCGCGTAAAGGTAGCAAATGCGAGTGGAGCAAGAAACGACAACAGAAAAGGCAAGGTGACATACCTTTCCTGTTCCCGGGGGACCAAAGAGCAGAATGCCTTTCCATGGGGATAAAAGACCAGTGAAGTACCTAAATTAAAAATAAAAGAAAAATCTCAATATCTAAACATGAAAATCACAATTCAATTATAAAATGGCATTTCTCAATCTCTCTCTCTCCACCTTCAACTCACTTTTTTCTCCCTTGTTCTGACATTTTATTATCGAAATCCATAATTTCAAGGTACACGTGTCTAGCATTCAAAATTGAAAATTGACTTGGGAAACAGTGCTCATGGGGAAGAGAAAAGCTCTCTAAAAAGTAACGTGTCAAGAATTACTACATATTCCAACAAATAAATTAATACGTCCAAGCTGTTCATTAACAACACCTACTTGGGATATTTTATCGGCATGACAACTGCTTCTTTAAGTAGTCGTTTGGCATTCTGCAATCCCTTAATGCTCTCCCACTTTACCTCTGGATTTCCCCGAATTATATCCCTGCACAGAGACAAAAAAATCCCAATAAGAAATATTAAGAGTGTGTTTGGATTTTTGACTTGAATATGTGAGGGGTCAAACTCTCTGTTGTGGATATTTTTGTAGACATTACCTACATAAACTCTCAGCTAAGTTACGCGTTTCCACAGATTCGAAAGGAGGAAGGAGAGGTTTTTGCCTGGAAAGAACACCAAATATAAGCAAATCGATTCAAGTTGACATTGTAATCCATGATTGGTATGTAATTTGCATATTGTTGGTGATAACATATTAACCATTTTGAACACTTCAAACACAAAATTAATTGAACAAGATAGAAACACATACGGTGGAGCTGCAAATCCGTTTGAAGAACCTCCATTTTGAGTAGAGCTACCTACATTCTGTCGACAAACAGCACAATCAAATATAAATTCTCTCTTATTAACAAGTTTGCAAATAAATTTTCGTAACATGATGACTAAAAGATATATAAGTTATCATTTTCTGGATCACCATTAGTTGATCCTACTCAGAGCTTGTTTGGCTGCAACTCCAAGCAGATTAGTTCACTTATTGAAGGATGAGAAATAAATGGATATATCCAACCAAAATGACAGTTTCAAAGAGGAAGGTGTTACAATGGTAGATCTTTTATTTGCTAATAATCGCCCCCGCTAAATCAATAATGTTGACTAGAGAAAGGTTTTTTCTTGCTTTTTGAGGTTAGAAATCCCCCAAAAAAAATAGTGAATGAATTATAAAAAAAACCCACAGATTTTACTTTTTAGGCTGCCCAACCAAATGAACAACTAACAACAAAAAGGTAAAAAAGAAAGGAAAACTGCAACCAACCAAGCCATTAGTCTTTAGTGATTTCACAACCCCATTTAGGCATAAATGAATTACCCTGTATCTTTTGTTTTTATAAAGTCTTCAGTTCTTTTTTCTCAGGACTAGCAATTTAAGAGACGGTAAAAATTTATATCATAACAAAGCTCAAAACCTACTGCAGATTACCTGATTCCTATATTGTTCATAAATAGCCAGCTCAGGCTTTCTCTTCTCGCTCCCATTTCCATTAACTGTTCCGTTCGAAGAGATCCCATTCGACACATCTCCATCAGCGCCTTCTTTTTCCTCAGATGCTTTCTTTCTCCCAAACTTAACATCATAACACATTTTAAAATCCTAAGAATAGGCCAGAAAAGAGGAGAAAAAAAGTGATCTCCATAAATACACAGCCCTTAGTTCAATTTACTTACGGGTTCTTACCTGTTTAAGCTTAACTTGTTTGCTTCTTTGTATAAGTTGCAATCTGGCTTACTAGTATTAAAGCTGAAAATTATGGGTTCTACTGTATTAGGCTTATTCGCTTTTTGCAAATAAGTTGCATTATGAAATCCTAGTAAGTTTCTTTTTGCTAAAAAGCTAGGAAGTTTACGAGTTGCAGTATAATTATTTCCTACGACTCGAGTTAAGCCAACTTATTTCCTTCAAGTCACAAGCCGAAAAAGCCAGTCTTCATGTAACTACGAATCACAACATGCATGAATTACTTAATACGGTATATTAGAAATTAACAATGCCAATAAATTATGAATAAGACTAATTAAGACCAATCCAATGTTGAAAATTCCACAATTTATCGAATTTGCTCATTTAAATATCCTTGTTTTCTTAGTCTCAAGTAAGACAACTCATTTGCTTAAAACACCAGTTTTCATGTAAATCCAGATATTAACACGCATGAATAATTTAATCATTTGAAAATGCCATTGAAATAGAAATTAGTGTAAATCCAGGGGAGGAACTAGTAGTAGGCTAAAAGAAGGGAATCCAGCACCCCTCATATTGAGAAAAAACTGATCTTTTACCATGTATATTGAATTTTTTTTAACCGATTTTAGCCTTTCAGCACCCCATAATTACAACAACAAAAATCTCGTTCCGCCACTGGCAGGATCCAAGGTAAAAGTTCCACAACTTATCTAATTGACTCATTTCAATCTCGTTATAACTAAACAGGACTAAAATTAACAACCCGTAAAATTCTCAAAGAAAATCAAATCAGCCAACTTATTTGCACAAAACCTGCAGCCAAAACAAGTCAATTTTCATGTAATTCAAATCTCAACATCAACATGCATGAAATTACTTGAATTTTACAATTAACAATGCCAATGTAGTATAAACTACTATGATCAATCCCACTAAAAGATTAAAACATTTCACATATAATTGACTCATTTCAATATCCCTATAATTATTAACTAAACAGGACTAAAAGCAAACTACCCTTTTTAATAACTTCTTAATACAAATAAACAAAAAATATTAAATCTTTAAACAATCCAATGTAGTATAAACTACTATGATCAATCCCACTAAAGATAGAAACAATATATATATATAATTGACTCGTTTTAATATCCCTATAACTATTAACTAAACAGGATCAAAATCAAATAAACAAAAAGATTAAATCTTTAAACAATCCAATGTAGTATAAACTACTATGATCAATCCCACTAAAAGATTAAAACATTTCACATATAATTGACTCATTTCAATATCCCTATAACTATTAACTGAATAAGACTAAAATCAAACTACCCTTTTTAATAACTTCTTAATACAAATCAAATAAACAAAAAAGATTAAATCTTTAAACAACCCAGAAGATGAAATTTACCTGAAAAGACCAACGAGTGAGAAAAGGTTGATCTTCTGCCATAAATTCTAAATTTTTGAGAGAAAAAAAGAAAGAGAGATCCAATCTATCTATCTCTCTCCTCTAAAATCAAAAGTACATGTATTATGTATATAGCCTTGTGATTTGTCTGATTATATATGTGTATTACAGTAATTTAGGAATATTAGTTGTTTTTTGTTGTTGTTCAGTTGCTTGGAGAGAGAGAGAGAGAAACATGGAAAAAATATTCCAGATTTTTTAATGTGGTGTCACGTGCCAAATATTTTATTTAACTACACTACCATTATTTTAGTTTTGTTGTGAGTCTTATTAGCTCAGTATATATATTATATATGACACATAGAGAGAGGGAACAGTCAGTAGGTCTTTATTCATCAAAATGTATCAATACAAGTGGACCCTAACCTTCTTTATATACTAGAGGTTAGGGTTATACAAGATAGAAAGCCCAACTTAGGCCCACTATGAGTAAGGTTCAATAGTCCAATAATATCTTACAACAAGTTTTGTTTAGTACAGTTTTTGGTAGTGGCATTTTCATGGTATTCATATCTTTGGCAAAACCGAACATATATTTTTCGGTTGGATTTTTTCGATTTTGATATTTTTATTTTTTGGACCGGATCGGGTTTTTTCGGTCCGGTTTTGGATTTTTTCAGGTTTTTTCGTTATTTTTTGGTTTTTTCGAGTTTGTTCGGTCTTTTTCGGTTCGGTTTTTTTTTGTTTTCGCCAAGGCCAAGATGAAATGGGAGGTTATGTGTTATATGTGGTGTTCTGTAAATATAACTTTTAGAAGTATGTTAGACGAATCGTAGACGCTAGACGCCACGTGATTAAGGAGGATAAACACCTTATTAGGTATTAACATTTTCAACGGATTCATACCTTAGAAGTGTTGAAATAGAAGGTTATGTGTATGTTCGGTGTCCTACAAATCTTAGGAGTATGTTAGGCGGGTCTCAGATGATAGCCGGAGTATAAGACACTAGTTTATTAGCGGGGATCAAACACCTTATTTGGTAGTGGCATTATCATCACATTCATACCTCAAAAGTGCCGAAATAGTGTTGAGTTGTGTAGCCAAATGCATATTTTGATCATGTTCACCAAATGCAATTGTAATAAAGTCCATTGTGAATTCTACATATATGTCCCACTCTGCCTTGTATATAATAAGAATCACATATATTCTAGAAAATATTATAGAGACGGAGTTCTATTTGTTATCGAGTTAGATTACGTTGTAATCCTTCCTATAATATATATAAGCGCCAGGTGTAGTGGCCCGAAAACATAGCCATTTTGGATGAAGCTCGTTATTAAAGTGTGTGTACAATTTGCATTATCGTCTTTTTTTAATTACATCTGATTTCCTAACAAATAGAAGGTTATGTGTTATGTCTGGTGTTCTACGAATTTTAGACGGAAATTAGACGGATTTAAAACGATAGGCGGTGTATAGGAGACTAGTTGATCAGAGATGATGAAATAAATCTGGTGATTATTAAGTGGATTAGACAATCTTTAGGTGGATTAGACAATCTTTAGGTGGATTAGACAATCTTTAGGGGGATTAGACGCTAAGCGGACTATTTATGTCTAAAACCCGTCTTACCGCTTTTATAACATTGGTTATGTCCACGAACTACCAAGTTATGTTTTTATCTATACAAACAAATACAATCGAGTTAACAAGCACATCTCAATTATCGAAAACTATGTGAAAATTTACTGAGTTATGATTCTTATAGTTTTGTTCAATGCTTTATTTGGTAGTGACGTTTTCATCCGGTTTATACTTTAGTAGTGTTGAAATGGAAGGTTATATAATCCATAAATTATGAACTTATTGTTTTTATCATTACTAAAAATTAGGATCAAATAACAAGCACATCCTAGTCATCGAAAACTATGACAATTTTACTACGTTATTTTACTCGGTTACAGTAAAAACCTTAAGTAGTTTTGTTCAATACGTACTTGGTAGTGACATTTTCACGGAAGCAACGTAGGTGACTCTGAGTCAGAATGACTCAGAGTCCACAGCCATTGGATATTGCTACAGTACATTTCATATTTTAACTGTAGCAATATCCAATGGCTGTGAACTATGAGTCACCTTGACTCAGAGTCACCTACGCTGCATCCCATTTTCACCGGGTTTGGACCGTAGTATACTGAAGTGGAAGGTTTTGGCCAAGAATTACGGACCTATAGTTATCATCTTTACTCGGTAACAAAAGAAGTCGATAAACAAGCACATACCGGTTTACAAAAATTTAAACGGAGAGGAATATCGCAATCAGATGAACCGACAATATTCTTGAGAATAAAAATCCAAGCGGACCGTTTTGTTTAAATACTAAAACAAGGTTTGTTAACCGACAGATAAAATAAGACAAAACTCAATCCGCATGCTACAACTTGAAGGCGTATTCTAATCCAGACTTGTTATGTACTTCGGGAATATACTAATTTCTTCGACTTATGTCACTAATAGAAATGTGTGAACTGTTTATATTTCAGAAAAGACTACGGGTTCCAAGTAAAATAAATAAATTAAACTAGAGCACAAGTGTTAGTAGTAACTACTGCAACTCTACAAAACTTCTAAACCTGCAGACTGTAGATCGCAATTGTATAATTTAATTTGATACCCATTTTTGTGTAAATGTAAAGGCGTAAAGCTAACCATTTTTGTGTAAGTGTAAAAGCGTAAACCTAACCATTTTTATGCAAGTGTAAAGGCATAAAAGCTAACCATTTTTGTTCAAGTGTAAAGGCGTAAAGCTAACCATTTTTTTTTTGTGTGAGGGTAACGATAACCCAGTAACCAATACCGTTAAGGATTCATATTTGTTTTCATGAATTTATTATAGTAATTCATTAACAACAATTCCGTAACTTAGATTTGGAAGTATATTTGTAATAAATGCAATGCAACTTAAATTTAGAAATATATTTCATGATTAAACAACGTGGTTAGCAAAACACCGTTCTGTACTAAGTAATTTGATACCATTATGTTGTCGAACACTCTTTAATATTTATAACGATTTACTTTCTGGTACTATTTTTTTCATACATTTGAAAGCAGCGTCCGATTCGAGTGACAATATGTTTTCTTTCCGAAAGCAATTAAACAAAAGAGTTTTTTTTTTGTCTAACAAAGTTACACAGGTGTGTGTACCGTACAGATGCGTGTACCGTACAGGTGCGTGTACCGTAAACTTTTGAGAGGACACTAGATACAAATTTATATTTTAAAAGTTTACAAATTATTATAAAACTCTTGCCAAACTAATACTCTTTATAGTATTTTTATTAATTTTGGATTCACTGTAGCCTGTTTTGCATTGTGAAATACATTAGAAACTCGATAAATTAATACTCGATTATTTAATAAACTCTCTAAGATAATATTTTTGGCCGGTCCCGACTCGGGGATAGGGTGCTAAATTAATAATTCGCTAAAATTATAAGATAATACATTTTTGATAATTTCTTTAGACCCCATATAAAATATAAATTAATAATTCTTTATATATAGCATATTACATTAATGATTTACGAAGGTTTCTTGAAAAATGACTCAATTGTCTTTTGTTTTTTGTTGAAATCAATTTTCCCTTGAATCTCGTCTCTAATTTTTCTTAGCATGGTAATAACTTCTGGTGTTGTTTTCTCATAGCTCAACAATAAATTGTTCAATGTGATTGCCCTTTTAAGTGGAAGCTTGAAAGGTGTTTGTAAACTAAGTATTTTACTATAAATTAATAAAATATTAATTAATATATAAATTAATAATTATTAATTTATCGATTAATTAATAACTCTTTTAATTAATAAATTTTGGTGGTCCCAAGTGTATTATTTTATAGAGTTTCTACTGTAGTTGCAAATTTGCTAAGATAGAGGTAAAAGAACTTAAAAATCAAAACTAATTAATCCCGTTGCTTAACCTGTAACTCAGCTTAGATGTATGATTTCCATTTAGGAAATAAGGCCCAAATATAACCAATTGGGCCATATTCACCTTCTATCCAAATGTTTAAAATTAACCAAATTTGTATTTCTAATTGTACTTGCATGGCCTTTAAGAAACTTATGATTTAAAAATAAGAACAGTATTTTTTCCTAATGGATGTTGACTCACTTTAGAAATTCGATTATGATGCCTGATTTCAAAACTGTCTACCATACCTATTGGGAGTAATAGTGTAACACACGTTACACACTAATGTTTTTTTTTCTAATCCAATATAGCAAGCATAAAAGTGTAAAAAAAAAAAGTTTTTTCCCCCACCAAACTCATAATGGAACTCATTTCATACATGTTATTCCGATAGTATACTACGAGAGTCCAAAATACAGATGATCGTGAATCTTTTTTTTCCCGATTAGTTGAATTAATATTCACGAGTAAGTGTATTTCATTATCAAATACATTGTCATTGGTAATCATACATACTTTGGTGTGGGGATGAAATTTTATACCGAAACGTAACAACCAACCGTAATTACCACCCATACCGTACGTTCATATCGTATTTGCAGTAATACCGTACCGTTCAAGTGAAGTCGTACGGTAATGGTGTTAAATTTTGAATACCTATCATGTACCATTGTACCGATCATACCGAACATATATAAATAATTAATTATATTATTGTTTGTAAACTATTCACGAATGCTTAACAACTTGAAAATTTATTTTATTATGGTTTTGTTTAAGTATGTTTAGTTGACATAATGTTTTGTCAAATATTATTTGTTTTCAAACATCATTTTCACATTTTCAATGATTTTATTTTAGCGTTGGTCGTAATATGTTATTAGTCGTAGATAGTTTTATCCTACATTTTTTACGTGTTATTTTATGTTGCTAATATACCGTAACATACTATTATCATACCGAATGTATCATCATCATCCTATCATACTATTAATATAAGCAAACCCAAGAAAAGTTGAGGCTGCCTAATTTTGCCCAAATTTTCCAAAAATACTCTTACTCTATTTTAATAATTACCAATATACATAATCTAATTAATTAACTATTTGTCCTCATTATATTTTTCTAATTACGGATGTAACCTAAATTAATTAACAATTCGTTTTAACATCAATAATTATAATAAATGATAACAAATTTGAATATTATGTTAAAAATAAAATATATTACGAGATTTATGTCATTACACGTCTCACACGCAACGCGTGGATAATTTTTACTAGTATATGGTATATCAAAGTGCGATTTACCTAACATGCGGTAATGCTACGACAGGGTATGGGTACATGTAATCAAAATATTAACGGTATTATGCCAAACCCCACCAGTACAATTGGTCCATGTTGTAGCAACTTATAATCTCACAAATTGGTCCATTATATAACTTAGTAATGATCAAAAATGCTTGTTGGAACTATCACATCGGTGGCATATTACAACTAAAGTTTAATACACCAATTAAAGAGTGACAAGAGGAATTAGGTTCATCGTATACATATATATGAAAATAATAATGTCAAATAGAATATCAAAGTTCGAGTACTTTCTTCTTGATAGTAACCACAAAAGGTGATTGTCACGCGTAGGTTAACAACGACTTAAATATGCAATAAATGAATTTAAAATTATACAGTTCCTCTTCAGAAAATGTGACAGGTCAATGATAATTGTCATTTGAAATAAACTATAGCAATTTTAACGCTACAATAAAATAACCGAACAGTAACAATTCGTCTGTTACTATACGATTTTTTTTAGAAAATTCAACAACAGTATAGTAACATTTATCAGCAGTTAGCAACATAAATTGTTGCTATATTGTTGTTAAATTTCAGCAACAATACGTATAGTATCAGACAAACTGTAACTAAACTGCTGCTATATGGATTTTTTTTCTTTAGTGTAACTTACGAAAACTCTAAATATTAAAAAGAAAAACATATTTACAAGTCAATGGTCATATATAAGCCAATGTTAGGCGAGAATTATCTTTCATGCGTAAAGCTAGCTACTTGTTTGCCGAAGCATGATGTTTATCGAAGCTTCTTGTTTAAAACGACTTTAACACAAATGCATACTCTATAAAATATTAAGTGTATAATCACAACTATCATCACGAATACTAAATTTAAAGTATATTAACTATAGAGAATATTAGTCATAAGTCATATTTTATAAGATTTTTTAAATAGAGATCATGGACCGAAACTTAAAATTTTTAAGTTTCAGTCACTCTGCCCAATAAAAAAAAGCTTAAAAACTGTTTTTAAGCTTAAAAAATAACTTATAATCTATACGGAAAAAATATTAAAATATAAAAAAAAATGTTAAAAGTTGTTTTTAAGCTAAAAAAATATATTATAATTTACACGAAAAAGATATCAACGTATAAAAAAAAAAATTAAAGTTGTTTTTTTAGTTTTTGTTTGAATTATCAAGTAAAAAAAAAAGATATAAAAAAGTTACGATTTTTTTTATTTTTTTTATCACTTATAAGCTGATCTACACTTAAAAATCTTATAAGATTAGTAACGTATGAACAAAAAATTTATTAAAATGTGATCTCGCACCAATGAGCACTTAATTATATGGGATACTTTAGGTCCATGTTACATCACTTCAAGAAAATGTTCGGCTTGTAGGATACGACTTTTTTAAAACTTTTGATGATAAAATAAGTTTTGCTAAATTTTACTAGCAGAATATCAACTAATTATGTTGTTAAAATATAACGATATTCAATTTACCAACAATTTTAGAAAAATGATAGTGTATATACTCAATCATATATAACCGAGTTCAAATCTTCTACCCCATTTCTCTATCCCTTCCGTGCCCACTTGTTTATTTTATCCAAAAAAAAATTCTAAAAAACTTGAAAAAAATTATACAATTACTATAATACATGTATCAATTTGTTTTGAAAATCCACACAAAATTTGTTTTGGAATAAATGGATAAATTAGTGTAAATTAAACATTGAATATTAAAAAAATTGTCTAAAATAATATTATGTTCAAATGTTTTAAAATTTGAATACAATATAATATAAAGTTTATAAAGTTACGGTATAAATTGTAAAAATTTAAAATTTAAGTAAAAATAAGTAAGAAGACAAAATAAAATAGAAAATAAGTAACAGAAGATTTGGATTCTATATAACCTAACGGGTGAGAGTAACATTAATGGGTACAAAATGTATACGTATGTATATACATGTGCTCCGCATGGAGAGTTCTTTACGCCTAGAATTATAGTAACTTAGAAGCTTAGAAATAATTAGCTTGGTTATGCAAAACATCATTGTTTTATGCAATCCTGATTTTTAGTAAATAATTGAATTGCGTTGTTTCTGGGTAGTCTTTGCTTGACTTTTAATCTTTGTTGAGGTATATATTAATTGAACAAATTACTAGTCTGCGATATTAAATTACTATGTAATGTCTCGTTTGATACCCCTTATAATTTGCTACGTTTTAAAAGTATTAAATTTTGTTATAGCCATGAATGATAAGTGTACCAAATTTTTATATTTATTTTCTTAAATGTTCTTTTTTAGAAATTATATAAAGGGTATTATATTAAATTTGTTATTTTATAATTACCAAATTGTGAAAACGGACACTTATTTAGGGATTAAAGTAGTAGTATTTAATATAGTCGCCGACATCTCTTCAAATTTGCCCCCCAAAAGTCATCTGAGCCGACGAAAAACGAAGATTTTGTCTAAATATTATCTGAGATCTTATTTGGATATTATTGTTATCTTCTGAGATCTTATTTGGTTAAATATATCATTTATTTCCCAAGCAGCGTTGAAAATGTATGCCAAGCAGTTGATTAATGAAGCTTCAACGATGTATGATATCACTATATGTTCACACTCATACACAAGATAACGAGAGTGTAAATATTTTATCCACTATTTTCTATCCTATTTCGTGTCTCCTTATTTATTTTTATTTAAATTTTAAATTTTCATAATTTATATTGCAACTTTATAAACTTTTATATTATATTGTATTCAAATTTTAAAACATTTGAACATAATATTGTCTTAGACAATTTTTCTAATATTCAATGTTTAATTTACACTAATTTATACATTTATTCCAAAATAAATTTTGTGTGGATCTTTTAAAAAAATAATTATTGGAATGCATTGATACATGTATTATATTAACTGTACAATTTTTTTCAAGTTTTTTAGAATTTTTTTTTGGATAAAATAAGCAAGGGGTCACGAAAAGGATAGAGAAATGAGCTAAAAGATTTGGACTCAGATAATTGCTAGAATTGGAAAGTTGGCCGAAAACTGTAGAACTGATCGATTTATATTATTGATTTATAAATATTGGCCAGGGAGCAAAAAAGATCCGAAACAATATATGTTAGGTAAGTGTGAAAAGTAGAATTAAATTCTATCGAACTTTCACATTCATATACATAAATCCTTCTTCTTCTTTTGCCTTTTTTGCAAGAATACACATGTAGAATTTAACACTGGATTACTTTGGGTGGAGAGAAGTCTCCTTTTTTCGAGTCCAAATCTTTTATTATCTATTTTCTACACTATTTCGTTCCGTCTTGTTTATTTTATTTAAAAAAATCTACAAATCTTGAAATTTTTTGTACAATTACTATAATACATGTATCAATACATTCCAATAATATATTTTTTAAATCCACACGCAATTTATTTTGGAATAAATGTATAAATTAGTGTGAATTAAACATTAAATTTTAGAAAAATTGTCTAAAACAATATTATGTTGAAATGTTTTAAAATTTGAATACAATATAATATAAAAGCTTATAAATATGCGGAAAAAGTTATGAAAATTTAAAATTTGAGTGAAAATAAGCATGAGAACACGAAAATGATAGATAGGTGCTAGAAGATTATTTGGACTCATTTTTTAGTCACTTATGCAAAAAAAAAAATTAAATGAGGTACCCCGTTCTTTACTAGTTTTGAATAAATTGAATCAAGAGCCGGAGTGAAAATAAATTTTGAATAACCAATAGAAGAAAATATATAAATGATTACATTCAACACACAAAAAAACTATGCAAGAAGTACATGCATGCACGCAGATAATGTCTTAAAAGAATCAATCAAAGATAACGGGAAAAAAAGTGGTAACTTATGTTATTAAAGGTAACGAACTTTTTACAACCATATATCATTTTTGCCTTCCCCTTCCATTAAAAGAGGGAATGCATTTAGAACAATTTCTATATTTTTTGTAAATTACTTTTGTCACAGGAAATATCATAGGGTCCATTATATTGAATAGCTATGCACACCAATACGGCAATTGGATGGTCAAAACAAACTCTTTATATTTTTTAACAAATCCCAAAGTAGATGGTTTTATCTCATTTGTCTAGGAATCTTGTTCTTGTCCAGACCAATGACCATAGAGAAATAAAGCTCAACAAATTAGAAGAGTTGGAAACTTGGAGAGACAATATGATTGTAATTAATTAGGACCACTTTCTTTCATACTAGTTACAACTTATAAAAGATTAGGACCACAGTTCTAAAGTTGTATAATTTCACACACACAAAAAAGATGTTTAAAAGTTGACCCTTTTGGCACAGTAATGACTAAATGAGTCGTCAAGTAAGCAACTTTTTAAGGTTCACAAGTGTAGTCTTTACAACTCAAATTTTATTATAATAAGTCAATCCAAATCAAATGAGACTGTCAAATTTAGCTATTTTTTTTTCAAAAATACTCATATACTTTTTTATTAATTACAATAATATCATGCTCACATAAAAAAAAAGTAAATAAATAAAAAAGTAATAACTAATAACACTATATATCATTCTTTAACAACCAAACATTCTTTTAAGTATTATACTATTTTTTTGTATTATTTACGTATTTGTATCATAACTACACTTATTTTTAATATTTTAATTACATTGCACGTCATACACGCAACATGTGAAGCACGATTATTAGTATATATATAATCTACCACCAAATCGTTGACCACAACACATTTGTGTTTTAAGTACCCAAGGAACTGTGTTTATATTTTGGTAAACCTGTGTATTCATTGTAAGGTAAATTTTAAAATTGGAGGTTTGAAGTACAAATTTAGTAGAAATGAAAATAAATAAATACAATTAGGACCCAGTTAGGAAGTAAGAAGCATTCAACTAATTTGTGACAATTTTTTGTTTAATCTATTCCGTTGTTAGATTTTGATATAAATCTTTTACATCAGAATATCAATCGATGCTTTGTAAATGTGTTGATATTTTTTGTAGTGATGTAGTACTGGGTATTTATTAACTCATCAACATCACCCATTTTCGAATTCTAGCTTGTCACTGAAAATGATATTATAAAAATTAAGATTATGTAATTTAATTTGCAGAGATGCGTCGTTTCTTCAAAAGTTCTAGTCTCTTATCCGTTTTTTTTTCGGAACAAGTTTTGTTTTTTGGTGGTAATTTTTTTTATCTAACTACAAATGCTAAAGTAGGGTGGATGACGGGAAAGCCCATTTGGTACTATCCACTTTTTAGGATGTTATGAGGAAATTTTAATAAAAGCATACGAATGAGTACACATGGTGACATAATTTAGATAACATTGCATTAATGACACATGGTAGATACACTTAAAACACACAAAAAAGGAGAAAATAAAACGAAAGGTGGCGGGTGATGAAATAAATAAAGATAAAAGAAGAACCTATTGTTTCCCATCTATGGCAATCTTAGTCAACCTTTTCAAACTTACTATATTATTTAGATTTGACAAGAAACAACCATACTTTTTCCTAATTTGGGAAATTTTGACCAAATCAATGGGCACCATATCTTTTCTCAAACATACTCAATCTATTGTCACCTAGTTTTGACTTATAAGCGGATTTCTTAAATTCACCCCATGTGAACTCATTGTACAAACTTTCTTCTCCATCTTTCATAAGTGAGGGTAAAGGTATAATTTCAGTATCCAATGGTGGACCTCCAAAATATATCATTGACACCCTTGATTTCAAACTTTCAGCCAAAACCCTATGCCTCACACTCTTAAATCTCCCATTAGTCATCACCTACACAAAACACATGTACTATGTTAGATAAACACAACCATGTGTGAAACTAGAAAGGTATTACACAACATTAATTATAATTATAAATAGGGTTTACAAGCAATCAATAAATGGTTGTCAATTGTCATTATGGCTCAATAACACATTGGCCGGGAAAGTAGTATATGCGCGTTGAAAAAAGTACATTTGGTTTCAAAGTAAACTTTATTCATGTATTTTTTTAATTTTTTGAAAAAGCATTTAAGGGTACAAGAGAAGGTTCCATAAATTATTATTTATTTAATTTTTTTTCAGAAAAACATGATGATAGTCAATCTTTTACCTGTACATGACACATGCATGCCATCTCCAACTCAGGAAAAGTGATGTAAGACACTAGTGAAGACTCTATTTTTATCAAAATATTACAAAATGTAATTACTGTTAAGGAAAAAAGTCAAGACAGAAATACTTTATCTTACTTTTTTACGAAAAAAATGTTTAGAAGAATTGGGATTTGAGGATTTCATGTACCTGAAGACAATCACCAACATTTAGGAAAAACGAGTGTTGGTCTGAGGGGACTGAGACCCAAGTCCCATCCTTAAGAGCGATTTGTAATCCCGAGGTATTGTTAGATCGCAAAGCAGAAAGAATCTGAGGGTCGGTATGTTCTCCAAAACCGATCAAATTTCGACCACTCAACCTTTGGAGGTGATAGTAATCTGGGCAAGGCGGGTAGTGGTTTAGCCTGAAATACGCGTCGCTTTTATCGTCTCTTAAGAACTTACTTAAGATGTCCCTTTGATTAATCTTCAAACCATCGGTTATCATTTCCAATACTTTGCACACCATTTCCCTTACATTCGATATGTAATCATTCACAAGGGTCCTGAAATACATTAAAAAAAATGAGAAGAAAAAGTTGTGATGTCCAATTTCAAAGAAGAAAGAAATTTTAACCAAGTATAATCACAATAAAGAACGTTGATTATAATATCATTGCTTGACGTGTTATACAACATGAATAGGTTACGGAGAGATTATGATTACTTATTTAGTTCACATTGAAAAAATAAATTTCAACTCAGGACAAATATTTCATACTGATCTGGTGAGCTAACCACTTTCTCATATTGGTAGGAGGAAAAAAATTTCTCTTATAAATACAATAATAAAACGCATTGCCCCACCCATTCACTTATTGGATCAAGTGTTCTACATGCTTGTCCCAATCAATAAATACCATATCAATTCATCCAAAGATACACCATTTCTTCAAGTAACTACTTTTCGTAAACGAGCTACAATTGTAGGGTCCTAAGTAACGTTTGAACTAATACGAAAAATAGTCCGTAATTTTTTTTAAATTCGTATTTTGGGTCCTAAGTATTGAAAAAAACATGATGTTAACTTATTTATTTTGGATTCAATATAGTAGGAGAGTGTACATGTTTTTTTTTTGGTTAAAATAATTGGAGTTTGAAAAAAATAAAGTTTGGAAAATTTAACTGATTTCGAAAGTGTTATATATCTTGCTCGCTACTCATATTAAATTTTACTTGGTGCCTACTTAAAATACAAAAAAAAAAAAAAAAACTTGATCCTAACCTGAAATTTTCCGGATAATCCTTGGAAACAGCAGATGACATTTTGTTGACAGAATCGGGATTTGTAGCGAAAAGTAGATACTCGACCCACCCAACGTCACCGTTCGGGCCAATCTTCTTATTCCCATAACCAAACGGGGTCGCAGGACCAGCTTTATCTTTTTCCGACTGCGGTAGTTTAAAGAACTTAACAGCCTCGGTTTCAATCCTAGTCGTTAGATCAAAGGACACTCCGTGATTTACCACCTTGAAGAACCCATAATCCTCGCACGCCTCGAGAATAAGTCTCGTGGCGTGTGGGCTTTTTAGGTCAATTGTTGGGATTTCATAAAAAAGATTAGTTTGGTTTTTGCATGTTTTGATCTTGGGGAAGTTTTCTAAAACTGGTTGGGATAATACTACCATATTTTTGTTGTGAGAGGAAAAGAGGGAGGTTGTTTTGCTTTTTTGTATTTTTTTGAGGTTAAATTTTTTTAGGGTGGTGATGTTGGCTTAAATGGACAAATGGAAGTGCATGAGAATAAATAGAAGAGGAAAAGTATGGGGGCGTTACCAACTATAATAGAGGGGACATTTATAGACTTGTAAAGAGTATACTTTTTGGTAAAAGCTATGCAATCTATGGAGAGGATTGATAATTGATATGCTATTTATACAAGGAAAAATTTGTCCCCTTTCTGATTTTTTTAGTTATTTCTTTTTTGAAAAAGAATAGTGATATTTTTAATAAATATAAATATATATGCTTTCACATGGACACATGGTGATAATACAGACCATATGGAGTAGTACTTGTGAAACTGTGACTACAACAAAGTTACAAATAATATTTACAGAGACAATTAAATTTTATTTTTAAAATTTATTTTTTTGTCTAAAAAATTTTTTTTATATAAAAAAATTATCATTTAAAAATTAAATTTGATTGACTATAAAAAATGGTAAGGTTTGTTTGTGTGTGAACACAAGGGAACCTAAAATAAAAAAATTAAGGTCACAAAGAATGTCACGAGTATGTACAGTAATTAGCTTTTTTTATAGGTTGTAGCTCTATTGAGCTATTACTTTTGTAGAGTAATAGCTAAGCAATTGGGAGTTTTCACCAGGTGACTATCAACTTTATATACAAATAAAAAAACATTAAGAATCCGTATTAGATTAGAATTTTTTACAATAGCTTTTATATCCAAATATCTATTTCAATAAATTAAGTCTTATAAATAAGATCACGCAGTGTTAATCTGTTATGTAGAGTGTTGGTATCTCTTTGGATAATATGTCACCATTTTAATTATGATTGATCTAATCTTTAAAGATTGGTTCGATGGTAATAGCTTTGTAATTTATCTTACTAAATTATGATTTTTTGTTGTAATACAACTATTAGCTATATATTTAGGGAGACATAAGTAGAGAGAGGGGAGAACAGTATCGTCTTTTATTAATGAATGAATATGAATGGATGAATAAATACAAGACCCCTATCCCTCTTTATATAGATAGAGGGTTAGGGTTACAAGCTCACCTAGGCCCAATAAGTAAAAGCCCAAGGGTCCAATAATCTTACAACACTCCCCCTTTAGACGTCTTGAATTCTTCGTCTTCATGCAGTCGATCTGAGTCGAGTTCATTCGCAGTGCTAAACACATAAAAACCTTAGGGCCGGAAAACCCAGTGTGGGACAAAACCGGTACCTAGGAGAAACTGTGTAGCCGAATGATATAGGCCGAAATATCATGCAAGTAACTAACCACAAAAAACAGTGTGCCTCATCAAAACCTTGACAGAGCAAACCCAATGGGAAAATCTCTGATCGAAGGAAAAAGAGTGCAACAGTGATAGTAGTAGGGGATCAACCACAAAACAGGTGTCTCATCAAAACCTTGCTAGAGTAAACCCAGTGGGAAAAACCTCTAGTCGAAGGACAAAAGAGTACACAGTGGTAAGAAGTATACAACAGGATACTCCCCCTAATTCGGCAATCTTAAGTGAGATAAGATGGGAACGTGTTTCACTAAAAACCTTGCCAAGGAAAACCCAGTGGGAAAAAACCTTGGTCTAAGGACAAAAAGAGTACACGAGCATGCGACTGGATGCTCCCCCTCACTTGTACACGACAGGGTGCGAGGATTTCGACTAAGTAGTAATTAGTGTAATAAGCATTCACCTGGATGCTCCCCCTCACTTGCACACGACTGAGTGCAAAGATTTCATATTTCAAGAAAGAGTACGAGCATTCGACTGGATACCTCATTTACTTACACATGACTGTATGCAAGAAAATATAACGTGGAATAAAACGAGCATTCGACAGGATGCTCTTTAATTTCATATGTGAAGATTCATTTCGGCAAGAAATGCTAAATAGCATAATATAGCCATGTCTCTCTTGATCGATAACAACAAGTTGTCCTCAAATAAGACAAGTGTTTTATCTGGATCGTGAGACAGAGCATATGTAATTCAAATATGGCTAATACGAGCTCGAAGCCATATACACTTTCTAGTCGTCTCATAGAGCACGAGTAGATCAGAGTGATTCGTTTGGAGTCATTTCAAGACCTCCAAGATATTGCCTTATTCCTAATGGTAAAGACAGACCATGTTAGGAATATGCTTTATGCCAGTCTGATAAGTAACCGGAATCGGTATAACCGAAAAAGGGTTGCGTTAATTCGAGTACCGAAAGGGGTAGGTACACTCGATGACGCAAATGGGATAAACTAGCCCACTTCCAAAATTACCATAAGGTAAGGGAATGTGCCTTTAGTGCCATTTCGATGGCAGCGTGTTAGCGCGATGCTGTGTCGAGCTATACCATTCACAACATACGAGATGTTCGTCCTAGTACATTAGACCAAGTACAATGATGCGCTTATTGTACTTAGATATGAACATCATGGTTCAATATCTCTTCATCGTCTCATCAGGGACGGACTGGGTCTATATCAATGTCTAATCATCGAACGATCATGGGAGAATCTGACGACTTAGCGTCACGATGACTAAAACGTCATAACACCTTCTTGGTGCAGTCTGAATCATGAACTTAGATTCAATCTTTACGGGACTCGATCATCAGGCCGAGTCACTACCGTTTCTTCCCAAGATCCTTCATCTCGAAGGCAAATCCAAAAATGGATCGCATAATAAAACACGCAAGGGCATAATACTTGTTCAAGTATCCCAAGCTGATCAAGTACTCACTTAGGCGGTATACCACATCCGCTTGGATTATATTAATCCATATAGTGAACGTCTCAGTCAATTGAGATCATGTTCCGTGGTCAGGAACTACTTGATTTAACCATTATGAAGTCACACAGGGACCTTCATCTATATCTCTTTGTCTAAATCTCCATAGAGATAAAACAGTGACCACAATCACATACTGCATAATCAGTTTTTGGGAAAACTACTAAACTGATAAAGTAGGGGACCGTTATAACGTCCATTACGAGGAAATCAACCATCTCGTAATCAATTCCAAGATGTGAGAGAAGCCTTGCGCTACTAGGCGAGCATTCTACAATCTCATTATTCTCATCACTTTTCCTTACGAATAACCAAATAAACGAACTCGTTTAACATTGGTGGTGTTGGAGCTACAGGTCCGAACACACTTTCGCTAAGGAGTCTACTTGGATTGCAACTTTCCATTAGTCCAGTCTATTCTACGTTGACTTCAGGCAAAGGTTCATGGTTCCCTATCATAATTTGCTCATATTATCAGTCGTCACCGAATATATGAACAAGTAATCAATGACAGTCTCGTTTCGCTTCAATATCGTCTAAGATATCATGATCGACAGATATTTCGAGATTCTTAGAATGAAGAGGAATCACACATCTCCTAGATCTTTTATAATCTCGTGCGACGAACGAGTTTCAGTTCACCACCTCTGGGGCTGAACGAATTAAGAACCGGTCAACTTCCTCATATCTTAGGAAGGAGGACAGACTGACGGCCGACGGCAGCGTCCTTTGCTTGGCGGGTTCGGCCAAAGCAACGTGTTACGACAGGAACACGGCGTCCGACAGGGACGTCTATCCTTGCAAGCATTTTGCAGCAGGTATAAATGATCTCGTGACATCTCATAAAGTCATTAAATGCGTCTGGCATTTAGTTAGACTTGAGGGAGTCTATGCACTTACTTATCACTAAGTGCAGTTTTGGGGATCAAGCTAAGACTGAGTGGGTTATGCCACGTTACTTCACGTCGTTCCTTATCAACGGTAACGTGTAAATCTCCCCCTAACGACGGGGAGAACAGTCTTAGCGATCTCACTTTCGCATATCATGCGGTAAATAGATCGCTTGCCAAGGTTACTCTATCAAATGATAGGTAGGGGATTCATAATCGACTTATGTCCCCTTCAGAGGTCCATATTTTGAACGCTATAGCGGCTCAATCAAAATATTAAGCACTCAAACACGCGTTCATATGAGGCGTCTGGCTCATAACCAGTAACCAACTGGTACGTATATGGTGTTTGAGTGTCTATGGGCCTCATGACGGACCAATGCAGCAAAATAGCATAACCCCACACGGAAATATAAATTTTGGTGCGCGAGACCAGTTATGGGTGCAATCATTTGCAGTCGCATCATCAAACTTTCCGTGAGTCCATTTGGGTCTGAACATAATCGACAAGATGTTCAATTTCAATTTCCAAACTCAAGTAATTCAAATCGAAATTTTGATTCTTACTCTTCGGAATTATCAAGTCGACTAGACTTTTCAGGATAATCCGGATCATGAGCCATCAACTTAATGATAGGGCTAAAAGTTTGAGAAGTGCTGCATTTATGTGGACAACAGTAAAATGTGACCATATTGTCGATGCATCAACCATAACCATTTATATTTATGGTCCGTCTTATGGTTGGATAAGTCCACAATAACTCCTTCAATTCTTTACAAGAATTCTACGAGTTCATTTCGTGATCTTTACACATACTAGTCTTTCAAAATGAGCATTAGTGGCATTAATTTCGGATTAATCACGAAATATATCCTCAAAGAGAATCCAAATGCGATGCGATAATAAATCAAGCATCGTCTTTTGACCCGGGAATATCTCATCCGGTCAATGCCACAATATTAAAATGCTCTAATCAATCGATGACATGCGAATGATAGTATAGACAATCATGTCTTAGCATTTAAATCATTTATCATTTCGACGACAGGCGAAATGATAAGCTAACTTTAAATGCTTTAAAGAATGTGGTAGCAACCACTTGAAAGACATTTCAACTCCTCTAAAATACGCTTTTGGTCGTATTGAATGGAGGCTATGTAAAGAAATTTTAATTCTTTCATGAGCTATTACCAGATAACACTGGTTTTCTCGAATATTTTATAACTCAACAAGGTACGGCACGACCTACATGAGTATAAGACCTCATATTTGACAAATCAATTTGGTTTTACCAAAGATTTTGATTTGGTTTTACCAAAGATTTTGATTTGGAACGACATGTCCAGAATCGTTGTCACTGGGTACTCTTTTAGGCAAATAGTTGGTGAAATTATGTGGTACACTGTTACCCACTATTTCCAAAAAAAATCAATTACCCCACAAGTATTGCCTAAAATTTCATAATTTAAAGTTTGGTCACATTTGTCAAAGGAATTTGCTCAAAACACTTTAAATTATTTCGAGAAATTTTGTAAACAGACAAACCATAATCCAAAAGTATGGTCCAAATGGAAAAATAATAATCCAAATGGAAAAATAATCCAGATGAGCGAAAAAATGGCTCAATGATTTATCAAAATCAATAAAGAAAGGTATCAAACTCATTTGATCCACAAAATCGGGGGTCTCAAGAGTTTCCTTTCAATTAACTTTAACCACATGAGCATCGGGTTTTTCACCTTTGTAATAGTTTTGAACTATTTAAGGAGTAACCGTGCATGACCTTTGTCTTTATAGCATAGAGTTGTCTCCTTGAGCATTATCTCTTGCTTTGTGACAATGGCCTATATTGTTCCTTTCAATTACTGTCTTGAAGCCACAGGTTTTCAATTTTGACGATTGTCTAAAATCTCGCTTGGCTAGGCGATTCATCGGGATCGCGACAGTTCGAGACAAATAACACTTGTCTCGGTTCTCGATTCGTGGAAAAAAATGTACACGAAGAGCATTAATATCAGGCAAACAATTCGGCATTGACCCAATAGGATTAAAATTACTCACCGGGGTAATTTTCTTATCCAATAACAGATGGGCGATAAAGGAACATGGTGAATATAAATTCACAATACTGCTTATGGAATACAATCTCCAAGCTAGTATGCTAGTATTTTGGTGAAGGATTGCTCCAATATGTCAATTTCAGACATTTGTTCACCATAGACGTCATCACGTCTCAAATGTGGCAGCGGAATATCATCAACGCCTTATCTTTCATCTCGCTAGTAACAACAAACTCGTGTTTTACTCATCAAAGATGGCATCCAAAAAAAAATTGGGCATCACATTTTTCACACATCAAGGTGAGTAACATGTGGTGACGGATTAAAATCAACGTTTAAACAGTCATTTCGCAAGTATGTTTTACGATTTTTCTCATCATAGATGGCATCCAACAGGTGTTGGGAGTTCTGGATTATTTATCATATAAAATGACTGGTTTATATGTTTATGGTTTGCACAAGCACAAACTTTTTTTTTTCGAAACGACAGGTTCGAAAACATTAGTTTTGCTTCTCATGTGAATCGGTTCTCATTAATCGAACGACGGGTCGATACTGAAACACCAATTCGGCGAAACATACATCACTATATAAACACACTCGGGGAAATTATTATTTAGTCAACCCCTTTCGGTAGCTCTACTTGAAAAACGACCAGGAAAGACGGTGAGGGTAGAGGGCACGAATGCCACTTAAAACCCGACCTCATTAGGATATCGACTTCCGCCTATATCTTTCCTAGACATCGTATCCAAATAGGTGAGCCTATTTAGGGAAGGTTCATAATTTTTCCAACTTAAATGTGAAAATATATGATTTCGCAAATTACTGTATTTTACACATGTGTACATGGTAGTAAATAAATACATAGATCGTACCTGGTTGCATGATTAAATAATATAGCAGTAGCATGGTAGTACATATTAGCACAATCTAAATTTAACAATTTACACTAAGCAAGATATTACTCAATATTTAATTATTCTATTGCTATATGTGTAATTTCTATACATGGTAACTAAATCATTCATGTACATAATATATTTTATTTACCAATTTACAATATACACGCAAGTTACATACATGGTAATTCACAAGATTCATTATATCATGAAGGGGATGAAATATTAACTCATGGTAATTGACTAATTACATTAACAAGTTCCAATTTCGCATGTATTGACCAAATATTAACAGATTCGAGGATATATACTGTTGAATAGGGAGGAAATAAACTACAGGGACTACACATGTAATTTTAAGTTTAAGGGAGTATGCTGTTCTAGCGATATTACAAGTCAGTCCATTAGTTTCAGTGGATTTCATACTAGTCCAACAGTTTCTGGTAGTTACATATTCAGTCCATCAGATTAAAACATATGTTTTTTTTTTTTTTTCAATTTTCAAGCATGTTTAAGAACTTTCATACGTAGTGAATTCTTACAGTGTTAAGTCTTACCAGTTTGAGATTTATCAAAGAATTATTTTCATATATTGCATGTACATATATTTTTGATGATAATTACAGTGACAATTTTAAACATGTGATACTATATCAATTCAATCACCATCAACATACATGGCTGTACATTATTTACGGTTGGTATATTATAAAACACAAGTTCTATTTTATTTGTTGCAAGCATATTTTCAATAGAATCATACAATCTTATCATGCTGTTTATATACATATCTACCGAAACAATTAATTGTACAGTTGTTTTTCTTTTCTTCATACAACAGTGATTGAAATATGGTGATATAAGGATGCAGTTATTTGAGAAAACTTATACCGTACACCTCGTATTTTGTAAAAGATCGAAACGAACCCAATAAAACCCGGATAAACCTCAAGGTTTATTGATACCCGAAATCCGTGCGTTTACTCAAAATATTCAATATCAGTGAGCGTATATCCTACTCTCTGCGAGCAAAGTGCTGATAACGTGTTGTAATACAACTATTAGCTATATATTTAGGGAGACATAAGTAGAGAGAGGGGAGAACAGTATCGTCTTTTATTAATGAATGAATATGAATTGATGAATAAATACAAGACCCCTAGCCCTCTTTATATAGATAGAGGGTTAGGGTTACAAGCCCACTTAGGCCCAATAAGTAAAAGCCAAGGGTCCAATAATCTTACAACAATTTTGATATTTTTAACTTGGATGATGATTTAGATAAATGAAGAAATGTCTATTCGTACACATCCATTCATATATTGACAAATTTAATTAAATGAGATTTATTTACTCCGGTTTTATATAATGTCGTGATTCGTAGGGGTGAGATAGGGTCGAGATCCGTCGTCGATCCGACCACCTCACCTGCATCCGGATCTCACTAATATTGAGAACCAAAAAAAAAAAACATGATCCAGACCCGTAAAATGTCGGGATCCCACAAGATCAGATGAGTTTATCCCGAATTCGGTCTTTTGAAAAAAAACGTATTAAATACAAAAATCAACTAATTTTTCATGACCTTTAAACAAATTTTCATTTCATTAAGTGAATAGATCAACATTGTTTTTTTCAAAAATAAGCATGCAGCAGTTTTTTTATATAAACAAACATAGCTCGCCGCATTCCTCCATATATAACCAAAGCATTTCACATAAAGACGTGTAATAATTAGCAGAAGAAAAACAAAAAGATTATTTAAGAGTAAATATTAACTTAATAAATAACACCACATTACCAAATGCCATAGAAATGTATTTATTTAGCATTAATTTAGCAAATCTCTTGTCTACTATCGTAACAATGAGGTTTGTTTGGTTGTTTCTAAAAGGTTGTTTTGATTTATCTATTTTAACGTTAATGAATAATAGTAATCGGGACATTAATCGGTTGTTTCAACCTCATCTTTGTATTTAATACGTGAGAGTAATATAAAAAAAAACTCAAAATTTTTAAAAACAAAATTATTATTAAAAAAAGCGAGCGGGTCGGAATTACTGTTGGAATTCATTCGTAGACCCGATCACAATCCAAAAAATATTTAGGTCGTGACATAACCTGACTTTTTTGGGACATGACAATTCTGTATCGAGAAATTTCGGGTCGCGCGGAATATGGCATCCTACACGAAAGAAAACTCATCAACTTTTTTCTTAGCATGTATGCATCGAAAACTCAACCCTTTTAATTAGGACGTAGAAGATCTTCAAATCATCAATAAAATTTATTTTTTATAATACTACTCTAATTGATCCGAATGAAACTATATTTGAACTACCTAGCTATGACTATTAGGCTGGGTTCTGCTATTCAAAATAAACAAATTAAACAAACTAAGGGTACATAGTTTGATCCGAATGTGAGCTTTTGGATATTAAAATCATTTTTACGTATCAATCAATAATTCTCCCTAATATACTTAGTTACTTCATACATACGTAATATAAGCCACGTTAATAACATTTATATTAATTATATTGCTTAACTATATTAAAAATGCAATGTCCGAATTCTAAACTAAGTATATATGCAAAGTCTACTTTTGCTATATTACAAGAGAATATTATAGAGACCGTTTGGAATGGCGTGTATGCTAAGTTGCTAACAGTCAGTTGAATGAGTCAATATAGAAACGATAATTAAAACCGAGTCAATTGCTCGGCAATTTGTCCGTAAGATCTTATTCGTCACCCACCGCTTGCTTCTAGATTTTCGGACACTATCTTCCCTGATAAAATAATTATAGTCTAATTATAGGAGCAAGTAAACAACAATACTCTACACGCTCGGACTTTTCAACGATGGAAGTTTTGTTCTAAGAAAAACAAGTTCTATATGAGAAACAAAATATTAGAGAGAGAGAATAATCTAGATAATAATAACGTGCGAAGGGTCGTAGTGTTGGTTTATTTCTCTAGTCGAAGAGGGATGCAGAAAATAACGTTGGAAACGAAGGGGTAAAAATCGCTCCTATGCGTTTGAACATGGACTAAATGGCAACGTCTTGAAATTGTTTTGTTTCAGCATTTATTACCGTTCAACTCTATTGTGTTGAGAAGTCTTGAGAATTACCAAGTTAATAAGTCGGTGATAAAGCCATAACTTTGGTCGGTCGCGTTAGACTTTTCAACAATAAAATAATGATAAATTAGCTGTATGTAATGAACACTTCTTGGTCTTTATTATTGATCAGGTCGTTACACTTGTTCGGATTGTTACACTTGCTCGGATTATTATTAACTTACTACAATTGCGCTCGATTTAACTATTTAAACTCTTATCTTGGCCGTTCTCTTTCTTCTTCGATGCTCGGTTCTTTCTCTGTTCGGTTTGTTTCTCAACTTCTCTCTATATTTTTGAATAGATTTTTTCGGGGGCTTTCTAGGAGGGGTAGTTGGCTATTTATAAGCAACTAAGCCTTTTAGGATGTTGACAAATGTCTTCATCTCAGGGGGTTTTTCAGGTATGAGTCCCTAGTTAAGTGGGCTTGGACTTTTGATAATCACAATCTTATTCTATGATGAAAAGGCATGTGATGACCCATTTAAGCGTTCGATACCCATTTATAAAGTGGATTGATTATTACCCGAATAGAATATTCGGGTCCAATTTTTATGTCCTATCAAGTGCTCCCTGACTTCCTCGGCATGGTTTTCCATGTCGAGGGAGTCATGCTCGGTCTGTCGAGGATACTACTTCGGTCTTGTCGTTCCCAATGCTTCATCGAGAAACGCAATAGAATCATGACGGTTCCCAGGGGGGCCCATTTGTAGTTACCCATCCTAATATCTTTCTTTGAGAAAAAAAAACTCCTATAAAGGGGGTGCGTCCCCTCCATAATCATGCATTTTACTACTACTGTGCTTGTGACGTAATGGCTTCCTCTGGTTCTACTGGTGAGAGCTCTTTTAACTATATTTCTTATTTAGAAATTGAGGTCACGAAATCTCGCAACGCCAATAAGAAACTCGTGGCCAAGGTTTCAAACTACAAGAAAAGGTTGTCTGACATGGATTCTGCTCATCATGTGACGATGGTCGATCGGGATTGGGCCTTCGAGCGTATAAAGAGGCTCGAGGTTTGTCTGGCTAAGCAGAAGGCAGCGAAAAGGGCCTATAAGCTTGCCTTCAAAGAGTTGCATGCTCGGTCTAAACCGAGTTCGGATGAAGATGAAGAAGGCTCTTCCTCGAAATAATTAGTCTTTTGTGATTTCTGTTGTAATTTCTTTCGAACGGGGAGTTTTCTCCTCAATTGTAATCGAAGTTTTTGAAATTAATAAAATATTTCCCGATCCTTGTTCTTGTCTGTTTATCTTCTTGATACCCTATGGGATGACTTAATTGGACTTGTACTGCCGTAGTTAGCCATAAATGCTCTAGGAAAGTTCAAGAGGTTGTCTTTCTTCGAGATGACCTTTGATCTATCTCTTATTTCTTTCTATAAAAGGTGATCGTCCCTGTATTCTTGTTGCAACTCATTCTTTATTATCGTACAAATGGCTTCTCCTCGTGAAGATAGTGGTGACAATCTTCGTGAATACGTTGCCCATCTTGAGGAGCAGGTTAGGAAGGCTCGTATCCTCGAAAAGAGGGTTGCCTTTTTAACCATGGAGGCTCGCCGAGCTGAAGAGATGGACGAGCGCTTGGAGGCCATGGAGCGTGAATATCAGAAGTCCCTGATCGACAATATTTGGGCTCATGCTCGGATCAAAGAGCTTGAGGCTTCTAGAAATAGGCACATTGCTTCCAAGAGGGCTTACAAGCTGGCCCTTAAGGAAGTGTATGCTCGGTTGAAGGGGAAGCCGAATGACAAAACAGACCCTTCTATGAAATGATTTTATTATTTTTACTGTATTTCCTTTATTCTGACTGCCTTTTTTGTAATAAAGTATCAATCAATCAATAAATATTACTTTCCCAACGCGATTTATTTGACTGTGCGGGCTTGTGGCTGCATTAATGCTTTTTCTTGGGCCTGGTGTTTGACCCTATCCACTGGATCTTCTTAATCTCTGTATCTAGGGACCACTGAGGTTTCTTGAGCCCTGTGCACAAAAATCTTATTCACCAGAGTTTTCTTGAGCTCTGTGCAAAAGATCTTAGATATTTTATTTGAACTGCTGCCTTTCCCCAAAATGACGCGTGTTTTGCTTCCATTATTACTTACCCCCTTTAAATATTGGCAAGAACCCAAGCGTTTTTTGAACAAGAGTAGCTTTTAATTACCCACGCTTTTCCAGAGCCTTTTGGGAATCCAAACGTTTTTTCTTGAACAGACACATCTTTTAATTGCCATCGCTTCTTAGAACCCATTGGCGAACGGTTGCGACACCTCGATACCAGCCCTCATCTAATTGATCTATAAATACCTGCTTAAATCATGGTTATATTCACAACCCTTATCATATTATCTTCCCCTATATACAAATCTTCATCTTATAATCGTTTTATAATGGCCAGTTCTTTCACCAAATCTGCATTGGTTTTGCAAGTGGAGGCTTTTGAAGCTTGCTATGGCCATGCACTAAAACTGTTGAAGGATGCCGAGGAGGAGTTAAAAGTGATGCGTTATCACCATACCGAGATGGTTCGGGAATTAACTTGGCTAAGATCCGAACTAGATTATTGCCGACGTGCTCGTCAGGCTCTAGTTGAAGAGAATGAGGTGCTAAGGGGGAACTCGGCACTTCGAGACAGGGATGTCTCTGCCAGGCCCTCTCATCGATACCGATCGACCTCCCCCTAACCTCTCCATTTTCCTTTTTTTTTCTTTTGATTTTCTTCAATTTTCTTCATTTCTTCCTCCTCCTCTTTTTTGCACTCTTCTTCTTTTCTGTTTTTTGTTTCTTTGACTTCTTTTTTATTTGTTTGTTTCCTTCATTTCTTCCTCCTCCATTTTCTTCTTACTATCTCTTTTTTTTTCTTTTTTATCGTGTTCCTTTTACTTTCTTCATCCTCTTCTTTCTCACCACTACGACGTAACAATCAATCCTGTGATCCTAAGGATTTTGTGTTACTTCTAGGATTTTTGTCATTGTTCTTTTTGACTCTTCTTTCTTTTCACTTCTTCTTTATGTTCCTTCTCTTCGCTTCTTTCTCCCCTTTTTGTTTTCTTTTTATGTTTATTTCCTTCGTTTCCTGCTGTTCGCTTGATCCGCTGATGTTGTCGATCTTCTTTGGCCCTGTTGTCTACTCATTTGGCTCCACCACTCAACACACAATGTAGTAGATTTTCTTTTGATGTAATCCTCGGATGTAATAGACCTCAATGTAATAGATTGTCTTTTGATGTAATGAACAATGATGTATTCCATCTTTATTAATGAGAAGTACTTTTGCCCCTTTATTTTGGCACTTCTTTTTATGTTGTACTTGTGGTTTGTCGTTTTTCCGAAATCCAGATCTTTGAATATCTTTTCTATTTTCTGCTGTACTGTGATATCAGATGTATGTGGGTGTACTGTCGATCATAGGTGCACCCTCCCAAGCACGTCAGGAGATATGCTTGCTTCCAAGTACCGTCATAAAATACCATACTATATTTTCTCTATAAATACTCCTCTTCTTTTCTTTATTAGTTATCATTTCTTCTTTTTACTTTTGTTGTTTGCTCTTCCCTCCCCTACTTTCTCTTGTACTATAGCAATTTCCCAGAATGTCTGAATCTGTGGGGAGATATCATGCTCAGATGAAGGGTTTGGATGCGGAGGTATCTCGCGTCCGACGTCGGATGGCAAGGCTTGAGAAAGAGTACGGCGTTTTGGCCTTGAGCTTGTTTGGATCTCATCCCGAAGAGACTGTGAAGTGGACCGAGATTTCGGCCTTGAGTCGTCAGCTCGATCACTTGTTGTTACAGAGAAATCGTCTGGCTAACTCTTGGTATGACGCCGAGGAAATTTGGGACCATGCTCAAGACGAGTTCAATAACTCCCCTCAAGGCCTGGCTAACATGATGGTTAGGAATGCTCGGCTGGAGGAGCGCGTCATGGTTCTTACTAGGGAGAAATCCGAACTCTCCGTGGAGAACGAAAATTTGATTGCCATTAATGATTCCTACCAAGCTCGGTTGAACTGCTCTGCTCGTTTTGCCTTCTCTCGGTCTGGTAGTTCGGTTTTTCCACCCATTGGTCCTTAGTTAGATTGGGCTAGTTTTCTGATGTATTTCCCGTTTTGGAACTTGTATCTTTTTCTCTTTTTTTTTTTTTTTTTTTGTATTTGAATCAGATGTATCTGTTCGTATCTCGTGCTTTTGTTGCTTTGTGCCCTTTGACTCTCTATAAATGCTCCCTATTGCTTGTTCTTCATTATCCAATCTTCTTTCCTCTCTCTTGTTGATAATTTTTGTTTCCTCTAACTTGCTTTTGTTTTGAGATGGCTCCCATTACTAGATCTGTCTCCAAAAAGAAAGCCCTTCTGGAAAAGGAGCCTACTTTCTTGCTACCCCGTCCCCCTGGTTTTGGGAAGGAGGATTTGACTCCTCTTCAGCTAAAAGAGATTGAGATGTCATGGCTGAAGCATGATCTCAAGTGTGCTCAGACTGAAATGAGGAGGTTCAAACAATATTGGGATGCGGAGGGCATCGCTCGTTTCAAAGCCGAGCAGTCTCACTCCTTGCAGCAGGCCGAGATGGCGATTGCTCGTTTGATTAGGGAGAGAGAGAGTCTGGAGGAGCTCTTGGAGAAGAAGTATGCCGATATGGGGGGTAGTTCTAAGAAGTAGGACGGTGTATTTTCTTGTCAAAATTCCCTTTGGTTGTATTTTTGTGTTTTTCCCCCTTGTGGATGAATAAAACTTTTGCTTTATACTTGATTTCGTCTATTCTGTTTTATTTCTTGTTCACTTTGCCTTTATGTCAATACACATCGAGCAATGTGCCTGGTTATCCCCCCAGAGAGCGTTGTTAGACTTGATGCTTAAAGTCGTCAAGCTATGAACGGTCTCCGTCCACCTTATTCGGTCTGTCCTTTTGGTAAGGAATGGTTGAGCGTCGAGGATCTTAATCGGGGATATTATTGGTAGCGTATGCTGGAAGCTTTTCGTGGTAGGGTCCACTGGCCGTTTATTTAGGTGTAATGATGTGAATTGCCTTGGGTAGTGGGATATGCGCTGACGTGGCGAAATCTGGAGCATTTATAAGTGAGAAATAACTGCGGTTGTTGACTTATCTATGGTTGGAAAAAAGGTAAACCTCTGTCACACGAAAAGGTGGTTAGTATTTTATTCTTTTTGTGACTCCACTACTTTTTTACTGTGCCAAGCAATCCCTTTTGTGTTTATCACATAATTTGCTGAAGAAAATATCTGTCTCTCTCTAAAGTATACTCTTCCCGCCAAAAAGGAAAAACGTGCTGCCGCTCCATCTAGGGTTTCGTTGTATTGTCGATATATTTGCTGTTGTTCGAACGTATCCGCTCAGAATGACAACTGTAAGTGCTTTGTTATCATTATGTTCTTTTTGTTTGAGGGCTGGTATTTGATTCGTTGTTGTGGTCGTAGATATGGCGCTGTAACATGTTGTGGTTGTCTATATATGTCTGACGATATTGAGTTGTGTACTGGATTTATACTGATTGGGAAGGGAGTAAATTTCGTTATGTTGATGTTATTGTGGCTTGTGTGTTAGTATATTGATGGATTTTTGTTGATGTTTGGATAGGAAATTTTGACCCAATGTCTGGCCCAAGTGGGCCCATTTGTGGAAAGGGATTTTAAGAAGCTTGCCGGAATACCCGACAACATACATGTTCGGCTTCCGATATCGGACAACGAGGTGTTGGGGTTTGTTCCCGCCGGCGAGGTAGCTGTACTTTCCTCGGCATTCTTTACTGGGGGTTTAAGACTTCCTTTCAGCAAGTGGGTGGCTTCGTTCTTTGAGGCCGTTCAGATTGCTCCGGCCCAACTGGCCCTGAATGGTTACCGTACCCTAAACGGTATTCAAAGGCTATCGGAGTTGGCCGGAATTCCGATCTAACTAAAGGACGTGTTCGGGATCTATACTTTGAGTTTTGATCGCCGTAGCTCGTATCTGAAGACCATGCGTGCCTTCTGTCGGCTTGTTTTTGGTCTGCCGGATACCAACAAGGGGGAGAACCTTGGTGTTGTGATTGTTTCCGGTAATTGGGGTTCTGTTGGTCACCAAATTCCCAGACCTGCTACCAGGTCTCCCATGATTCCAGACCTCGGTGCTCCCAATGTCGAGGCTCTCTTAGCTCTTTGGAAATGGTGGGGGCCTGGATCAATGAAGGATCCTGCTAGTCGTACTGCTCCCATGCTACTCGGATACCCTGCGGGGCCAGTGACAAAGGGGAATCCTGTGCCCGAGATCCCTAAAGAGTCCGATGAGGAATTCTTAAAGGTGGTCTGAGCTCGAAGTGCTGCTCGGGTGGGGAAAAAGACCGTTCGCTCGAAGCGTCGTGGACCTGACCCCGTCGTTGGAACAACGAAGAGGGCTAGGGGGACCGATACATCGGTCACCGAGGAGGCTACTTCCCAAGGGGATATCCCCGAGGATGTCCCTGCACCTGGCAAGGTATGTGTATATGTATATTGATTCTCTTGTCTTTTGATTCTCTAGTTCTTTTCTTCATTGGTTACCTTGTTTCAGCTACTGACTTCTCCATTGGTTACCCTCGCTCTTGCCCGGTCTATGGGTATTATTGTGTTTCAGGGGTCGATGGATAACATATTCGGACATCTCAACCTCATGGTAAACATGGGCAAGAGTACAATGACTCTGCCTGCAATCTCGCCTATCCGTACTGAGGAGATGATGGTCCCGCTTGTTGTCTCGCCCACCCGTATTGAGGGTGTGAGCGAGCACAGGGCCCCTGAGACTGGCCCTTCGGAGAAGGAGGTGGAAGTGGAAGGTGACAAAGAGACTGCCGTGGATGTTGGGAGGGGTGGTGAAGATGGGGTTGCCGAGGAATCGGAGGAAGGGTTGGAGGACGGGGTTGCAATGACCCGTTATATTGACCAATGTGGGGGTGAGCTGCTGAAGCAACCCCGAGCCTTGAAGATGGGGTAGATTGCTCTTAAACCCCTCGCTTTCAAAGATGCAGAAACAATATTTGCTCGGCCTACAATGTCGGTTATAGAGCAGGTCAACGCTGATGCGCTGCGGGTATGTTGGGCGTGTATTTTGTATTATGTCATGCTGCTCATATTTTAGCCGGAATCTGATGTTTTGAAATACAGGTTGTCTTGAGTACCGTGGCGCTGAGGGATCAGATGGCAGCGCTTGGGGCTGATAAAGAGAAGCTGGTGGCCGAGAAAGAGAAACTCGTCGCCGAGAAAGGGAAACTCGTCGCTGATAATAAGATCCTGGGCGATAATTACGACAAGCTGTCGGCGGAGTTCATGCGCCTGACCGAGGATGTCGGTAAGTTGGAGGATGAAAAAGAGAGTATGGTCGAGAAGTACGACGAACTAGAGGCTGAGAATCAGCTCCTGGCCGAGGATGTTGAAGCCGAAAAGGCTGAGGTAACCGCTCTAAAAGCGGCGCACGCGGAGGAGCGGACAAAGTTCGCAATGATGGCCAATTTCGCCGTCTATTGCGCTCATGTGCACGCGCTCAATTTCGCGAAGGTTCCCTTGTCGGATCGAGCGTGGTCGGAATTGGTGTATCCCTGTCCTCATGGTGCACCTCCTAAGCCTCAGGATTGGGCCAACCTCCGAGACGAGGAGCTCCCACGGATGCCGGGACACACTACGTCGACGGCGCCGCGTCCCCATTCTGGTTCGGCTCCAACGACTCCTCGGTCTGCTCCTACCGTCAATCCCCCACCCGCATCCCCTCAGGTGGAGCCTTGACCATTTTCTTGTAGTATTTTCTCTGTATCTTATTGTAAAGTCTTTTGGTACCCGAATTGTGGGTCTCTTTTGTATCTAGAAACATATTCTTTTGGGGAAGTGGTAATATAGGTGATGTGTTTGTTTTTTGTTTGGCTTTTCCGAGTTAATTTCCCCTTTTCTAGGGTCATCATATTTTGAAGATTGTGAAAACAAAATATTATCAGGTACCCTATAACCCTCTGGCCATGGTGGTCTGGACCTCGCCTAGTCGTAGCGGAGGTAACGTTATAGATGGCCTTGAGAGATCTAAGGCTTTCCTAACTCCCGAACTGAATTCGGCCCGTCATAAAATCGATGATCTGAATGTTCATATTTCAAACATGTCGATTCGGTTACGTGACTTGGGAGAGAAATTCAGCAAAAGGACCGCATATTATATGGCGAACAAGGGTAAGGCGAAAGAACTTCTTGGTGCGCTTCGGCGCTCTCGTGATGAAGCCCGAGGCCGTGTGACGAGCTTGAACTTAGTCCTAGGTGCCATTTTCGAGGATGCGGACCTACTGCTAACCTTTGTCAAAGCGTATTGGGCCCGAGCTTGCGCTCTAGAGGTGCTTGAGCATGTAAAAGGGATGAGTGGTGTTGCCCGGGCAGAACGCATGGTTGATGCGACGGCCGGGGTAACTGAGACCACGGCTGCCTTGAACCGAGTCGATGCGGTCGTTCGTGAGCGCTTGGGGACTCAAATTGTTTCATTGCGAGATATTCATTTCGCTGATGTAGTAGAGACCTCAGCGTCCGTTGAGGGGCTATCGGATTAATAATTGAGTTGTTTGTTTTGTCGTATTATTATATTTTTTTTGTGAGTATTCATCTCTTCCTTTCTTCCCATTTTTTTTTTTAGGCACATGTTACTACGTCGCACCAGGCTGGCTCTCCAAGCCAAGTTAGTCCGGGGTCAGGACCTACTTGTGCCGCCCGAGACGAGGTCCCATCTGGTGTGGCTAGTGATGAGCATGCCAAGGTTCCTTATATCTTTTTATTGGGTAAAAATGTCGAGTTGCTCAATCTGTGTGGCCGACTTAGGGCCAAGTTGAAAACTCAGGCGTCTTCTTTTCGTGAGTACGCTCGGCGTTCCGAGCATGTTGTTAAGGTTCAGGAGCGTCGTTTAGATCGATATTGGCGGGTAAAGGAAAAATACTTCGGTAAACTAAAGTCGTTGGTAACCCAAGCGACCATGCTGGTGAAGTATTTCCGTTTGTCCCGATCCAGATACGTTGCCTCTGCAGCTATGATCGAAGCTCGCAAGCTCCCTTTCGACGATGCTCGTCGGAAAGCGGCCTCGGATGCTCACGAGGTCGCTAAAGGAGCCGAATTTTTTGCACGGCTTAAGACGCTGACATGCATTGGCGCACATACAACCAACTTTGATGCCCTTATTTCTGAGGAGCGTTTTGATGGCGAGGAAACTGATGGGGATACTTCGACGGATGACGAAGAATTGTCACTCGGTCAGTTACCGTCGTGTTCCTCATGTAGTAGCTCTTAAATAAATTTCTTTATTTGTTGGTTGTACCATGTTGCCTCCGTAACGCGGGCGAGGACTATTTGCTTTATTTCTTTACTCCTGTGTTCGGATCTTCTCATTGTTGTACGGATATTTCATTGATTGGATTGATTTTCCTTTGCTGATTTCTTCGTTTGGCATGGTGTTGCCTCCATAATGTGGGCCTGTATTATCTGCTTCATTTCATTATACGTGTATTGGACATTCCCGTTGCTGCTATTTCATTGTTTTGATTGATTTCTTTTCATTGTTTTCGCCATTTGGTAATTTATCGTCCCCAGAATGTGGGCATGAATTGTTATCCCCATTGCCGTATTGCTTTTCATCCTTGCTCATTGGGTCAACGGGTACCTGCATATACATAAGTATTCCTAGGCATTCTTTTAGACATGCCATGTTAGGAATTTCATAGTATTCCTAGGCACTTCGGCCATGTTGGGAATTTCATAGTATTCCTAGGCGTATTTCGGCCATGTTGGGAATTTCATAGTATTCCTAGGCACTTCGGCCATGTTGGGAATTTCATAGTATTCCTAGGCACTTCGGCCATGTTGGGAATTTCATAGTATTCCTAGGCGTATTTTTTCACGCCATGTTGGGAATTTTATAGTATTCCTAGGCACTTCGGCCATGTTGGGAATTTTATAGTATTCCTAGGCACTTCGGACATGTTGGGAATTTCATAGTATTCCTAGGCGTATTTTTTCACGCCATGTTGGGAATTTCATAGTATTCCTAGGCACTTCGGCCATGTTGGGAATTTCATAGTATTACTAGGCACTTCGGCCATGTTGGGAATTTCATAGTATTCCTAGGCGTATTTTTTCACGCCATGTTGGGAATTTCACAGTATTCCTAGGCACTTCGGCCATGTTGGGAATTTCATAGTATTCCTAGGCGTATTTTTTCACGCCATGTTGGGAATTTCATCTGCATTGGCTAGACAGCATGATATGATACTTTATTTATTCAAAAGTCAATGACATTAGGTTAGAGAGATAAGGCGGCACCTGTATTTGTACTGACGGTCAGGCTTATATGTAGTACTTCTTTAGGTTAGCCACGTTCCAAGAATTTTTCTCCCCTCTTCTATTTTCGAACAGAACGCTTTTGAGTTTGTAGGTAACTGGGCTTGTTCTTTTGACTATCTCGTATGGTCCCTCCCAGGTGGGGCTCAATTTACCATGTATTACATTTCGGGTATATACCGTTACTCGTCGTAGCACCAATTCTCCGACCATGAACTCCTTGGTCCCTTTCACCCTCTTGTCATATGCTTGTTTGACGCCTTGTTGATACTTCGCGAGTGTAAGAGCTGCTATCTCTCGTTTCTCGTCTATCATGTCAAGTTCTTCTCTCATTCTTTGTTCATTGTTTCCCTGCTCGACTAAAGTTGTTCGTAGCGTGGGTAGCCCAATTTCTGTTGGTATGATGGCCTCAACACCGTACGCTAAACTAAATGGGGTTTCCTTGGTGCCCGTCTTCGGCGTAGTTCGGCACGACCACAAGACGTTGAGTAGCCGCTCGGGCCATCTCCCCTTTGCTTGCTCAAGGGTTGTCTTGATGCCGTCTAGTATTGTTCGGTTCGATACCTCTGCCTGGCCGTTGCCCTGTGAATATGTCGGCGTCGAATAGAACTTTCGGATACCCAGTTCCTCATACCACAGTTGTAATTGTGCATCTTTGAACTGGGTTCGGTTGTCGGCGACAATAGCGTACGGTATTCCGAACCTGGTTATGATGTATTCCCAGATGAATTGTTTGACGTTGCTGGCTTTGATTTCTCGGAGGGGCTTAGCTTCAACCCATTTGGTGAAATAATCCGTCGCGACGATCAGATATTCCACGCTCCCCGGGGCCTTTGGGAGTTTTCCGACCAGATCTATTGCCCATTGTGCAAACGGCCATGGAGCCGATACGGGGGCCATTAGAGACGAAGGGAGTCGTGGTATTTTGGCAAATCGTTGGCACTTATCACAACGTTGGACATATACATCCGCGTCTCGCTTGATATAGGGCCACCAATACCCTTGGGTAACTGCCTTGTTTGCAAGGGATCGCCCTTTGATGTGTGCTCCGCAGGATCCTTCGTGGATTTCCTCCAGGACCGGCAATTGTAGCTCGGGAGGCACGCACAGTAGGTGGGGTCCCCGGTAACTGGATTTGTACAGTCTGTCGTCCTCGGAGAGCCAAAACCGAGGAGCTTTTCTCGTAATTTTCAGCGCTTTTATCTTGTCGGCCGGAAGCGTTCCACTTCGCAGATAATGAGTCATGTCATCCATCCAACCTAGTTCGTACTGCACTGTCGTCACTCGGTCTATCCTTTTAATTATGCTCGGGGTCATAAGTAGTTCTACTGTGATTGACCGGGTATCGGTCAATGTTAAGGTCGAGGCTAGGGTGGCCAAGGCATCGGCATGTGCATTTTCTGTGCGATTGATCCTGACTAACTCGCACTGTTCAAAGGTGGCCATCAAGCTTTGGACTTTCTCTTGATAGAGGATCATCCTGTCATCTTTGGCTTGGTACTCGCCGAGGGCTTGATGGACAATGAGCATGGAGTCTGAACTTGCAATTAAGTGAGAGCATCCGAGGGACCGGGCGACGAGCATGCCATTTATTCATGGCTTTGTATTTTGCCTCATTGTTGGTAGCTCGGAAGCCCAGTTTTATGCTTTTTTCGATGATTGCTCCCTCTCTAGACATTAGGACGATCCCTGCTCCGGATCCGTCCTTAGTCGCTGATCCGTCGACATGTATCTGCCAGTGTGATTGCGGAGAGAGTGCCAATGGCTCGTCGTAGCCTTCGGTGAACTCCGTGACGAAATCGGCCAAGACTTGTCCTTTTATGGCATGTCGGGGTACGAAGTCGATATGAAATTGGGATAGTTTGACCCCCCAGGCGGCAACTCGACCGCTTATGTCTGTCCGTCGAAGTGACTCTTTGACATGAAACTTCGTGTATACCCGGACCTGATGAGCTATAAAATAGTGTGGCAACTTCCTGGTTGCGACGACCAATGCCAGACACAGCTTTTCCAAGGGTAGGTAACGTGTTTCGGCTTCGACCAGAGTTTTGCTGACGAAGTAGATCGAAAATTGTTCGCGACCCTCTTCGCTAAGGATGACTGCACTCACAGCTGTAGTGGAAACTGCTAGGTAGCATGCCAGAATATCCCCTTTGTTCGGCCTTACCAGCAGTGGTAGCGTCCTCAAGTACTCTTTGAGATTGTTGAATGAAGCCTCACATTCCGGGTCCCACACGAATTTTCTATCTTTCTTGAGTGATTCGAAAAACGGTCGTCCCTTATCTGCGGATCGACTGATGAACCTACTCAAAGCGGCCATCATTCCCGTGAGCTCTTGTACCTGTTTCTTATTCTTGGGCGCTGCCAGGTTCTGTAGAGCTGTGATCTGGTCGGGATTTGCCTCTATTCCTCGTCGGCTGACCATGTGCCCCAGAAATTTTCCTTTGCTGATTCCGAAGGCACACTTGCTCGCATTGAGTTTCAGTTTGTGCTCGCCCAACGTACGGAAGACCTCTCTGATGTCTTGGAGGTGGGATGCAGCCTTTTCGCTTTTGATGACCATGTCATCTATGTACACCTCCATCGTCTTCCCTATATGATCTCTACATACCCTCGTTATCATCCTTTGGTACGTTGCTCCCGCATTGCGTAGGCCGAACGACATTACCGTGTAGCAATAATTTCCCAAAGGCGATATAAACGATGTCTTTTCTTGATCTTCGTGGGCGAGGGGAATTTGGTGGTATCCTGAATATGCGTCGAGGAAGGTCATTCTTTCTGCTCCCGCAGTCGCGTCCACTAGTTGATCTATCCTCGGGAGGGGAAAGTGGTCCCTCGGACAGGCTTTGTTGAGATTGGTGAAGTCTATACAGACTCTCTCCTTGCCGTTCTTTTTTGGGACAACGACTGGATTGGATAACCATTTCGGATAGAAAACCTCCTTTATGGCTCCAGCCTCCAATAGCTTTTGTACTTCAGTGATTATAGCTGCTCTGTGCTGTACAGACACTTTTCTGCTCCTTTGAGCTACCGGCTTGTACTCGACATTAACACTTAGGTGGTGGCATGCCGTTTCGGGGTCTAGGCCTGGCATGTCTTTGGGACTCCAGGCGAACTTATCAACGTTGCTGAAGAGGAATGCTTCCAACTCTTCGGATTCCCGTTTTGGAAGGTTATTCCCGAGGAGGAAGTAGTGCTCCTCGTCCATATCCGGGATATACACCTTCCTAAGTGTTTCTCCTACTTGTTCTTCAACAACCCTCTCGGTTTTGGATATTTGGTTGATCAGCTTCTTTGTGCTGGTGGGTTGTTCGACAACGATCAGCTGTTGTTGTAGGGCTGCGGTAATGTCTTCACAGCGTCTTGAATCTTCTTGACATCCTCTGGCTGTCTCGATCTCTCCCCTGTAAATTGGGGATTTGACTTTTTGGTGGTAGGTTGAGGGTATGGCCCACATGGCATGCAGCCAAGGTCGGCCCAAGATTGCGTTGTGGCCGGAGCTGTCGTTGACTACTAAGAACTCCACGGGAACTGAAACGGATCCAGTTGTGACGTTGAGGACGATCTTACCCAAAGGTTTAGTCGTCTCGGAGATGAACCCGATCAAGGTGACATCGGTAGGTTGGAGATCTTGTGTCTTGAGTTCCATTTTGTCGAAAAGCTCTCTGTACATGATGTCACAAGAGGCTCCTTGGTCGATAAGCACCCTGCTGACCGTGTCGAGGCCAATTTGAACACGGAGATTAATGGCGTCCCCATGGGGATAAATCACCCCTTCCTCGTCAAGACCCGAGAAGGAAATGGGTGAATGTCGTCGGGGCGTGCATTGCCTTTTAGAGGTCGACGCTTGTGACGCCTTGGCTACCTGGCCGAAGTGCGCCAATTGCCGCTGTCGTGATCGTTCTCCACCTGTTCCCTTGGGTCGTGACATGTGAACGACGTTGATCGTTTTGCCCTGCCGATTGTCGGCTCCCTCGATGGCCAGTTGTTTGCCTTTGTTCCCCCCGCCTTTGATGAATTTGGTTAGGTATCCCGCATCACCCCACAGGTTCATTTTCCATTGCAGGTGACGACAATGCTCGGTGAGGTGGCCGTGATCCTCGTGATATGTGCAGAAAAGCTTGGGGTCTCTCATATTGGGGGGAGAATTGATCGGTTGTGGTCGGGAGTACCAACTTTCCCTGCATATATCTTTTAGGATATCATCAGCGGACATGTGAAAGTGTATCGTAGTTCGACCGGTCCGAAGTTATTTCGGCGTTCCCTCTCTTGGAACCGACCTTGTTGGAGCGGTTTGGGGGGCATTGGGTAAGTGAGCTGGAGCCGTTTATGTTCGTTGATCGGGGTTGGGTATGCGATCTGGAGCGGTTTAGGCTCAGGTTCTTGTTGTCGGTCTACCCTCCTGTGGACCTCGGGACCTTTGTCCTTCCTGGTCGGTTTGGAGGCTTCTTCCTGGTTGTTCCTGGCTCTTTTGCGACCCACCTGTGCTTCCCGAACTGTTTCTCTTCTTGGTAGGGTTCGGTTGAGGAAACTAATCTCATCATTTTTATCGGTGAGGTGGGTGCAGTAGGCCAGTAGAGAATCCACGGTCGGAAAGTCTTTGCCTATGAACTTCCTTCTTGCCCAATAGCCATTAGGGATGGAATTGATAAAGTTCTGGATGGCTATATTATTGGCGTATTGTGGAATCTGGTTTGCTACGTCGATGAAGCGTATGCAATAGTCGTTGAGCCTCTCATTCGGCATCATCGTCATTTTCAGAAGCGTTTCGATGCTAACCTTCTTTTTCCTATGGGCAGCGTATCGGGTGAAGTACGCTCTTAGCAGCTCTGCCCAGTCTCTTATGGAGCCCCGTGGTAAGTTGTGATACCACGACGAAGCCTCTTGGCCCAAGCTGTTTTTGAAAAATTTGCACATGAGTGCCTGGTCATCACTCCACAATTCCATCTTCGTCTTGTAGTGCCTTAGATGGTCGATAGGACAACTCCTTCCATCATAAAGCCTAAACTCAGGGATGACGAACCCCGCCGGATTGCGATATCTCATGATCTGTTCGGCGCATGGGGTTTCTTGGCATACGTTCCATGCTTGTTGGAACGCGTCATCCGAGGCTTGGTAGGGGGGGTATCCCCGCTGATGTGGTGGTGGTCCATAACTTTCCCCGATCATGTGTTCGGGATATCTACCGTCCTTCGTGTGGGTATCAAGGACACGTTCCCTATGAGTGTTTGGGTGGACGACTATCGGAGGGATCATCTCTGGGACACTGCCCCCTTGATGGGGCACTCTTGTATTGGTTCGTCGCCCTGCTGCTTCCAGGGCGGCCCTGTACGCTGAATCTTCCGCTTCACGGCGTAGATCTTTGTCTGTATTGGCGAGCTGGGTAATTGGCAATGAGATGCCGGCAGCTGTCATGGCCGTCATGCATGCCGCCAGTGGAGCTTGCAGCTGGGCATAGTTCCTTTCATCGGCCGATGGAACAACGTGTTGTACTTCCACCGTGGATGGTGTAATTATCCTCGGCGGATTAGTCGGTGGTCGGGACAACTGTTCAAGTACATGACCCCCGGGCATACCATATCGGTGATCTTCGTTCGTTTGTAAACGAGCGCCGGAGTTGACCGAGGCTGTTGGCAAAGGGACTCTTAAGCTCGGCCCTGCTTGGGATCCGGGTTGGCGTCTTCGTGCGCGCCTTAATACGGGCATGACTTGTTCGTCATCCGAGGACGAGGAGGGTTCGTCAACAAGCCCTTCAAGTTGCTGGGGTGGTTCTTGGTTGACATAGGAGGTTGTTGGTTGATTTCCGGGCTGGATAGCGTCATTTCTATCACGGATTTCGAGTAGATCGTCGAGGTCTTGTTGGCTGAATTGCACGTTTTGGTTATTGGTTTCTACTATCTCGGGATGGGTTTCTTCTACATTGGTCACCATTGTCGCTCGTCTGGTAGAGTATTGGTATTCGAATTCTAAACTAGTTGGGGACTAGATGAATCCCGGAGACGGCGCCATTTGATAAAGCCATAACTTTGGTCGGTCGCGTTAGACTTTTCAACAATAAAATAATGATAAATTAGCTGTAAGTAATGAACACTTCTTGGTCTTTATTATTGATCAGGTCGTTACACTTGTTCGGATTGTTACACTTGCTCGGATTATTATTAACTTACTACAATTGCGCTCGATTTAACTATTTAAACTCTTATCTTGGTCGTTCTCCTTCTTCTTCGATGCTCGGTTCTTTCTCTGTTCGGTTTGTCTCTTTTCTCAACTTTTCTCTATATTTTTGAATAGATTTTTTCGGGGGCTTTCTAAGAGGGGTAGTTGGCTATTTATAGGCAACTAAGCCTTCTAGGATGTTGACAAATGTCTTCATCTCAGGGGGTTTTTCAGATATGGGTCCCTAGTTAAGTGGGCTTGGGCTTTTGATAATCACAATCTTATTCTATGATGAAAAAGCATGTGATGACCCATTTAAGCGTTGGATACCCATTTATAAAGTGGATTGATTATTACCGGAATAGAATATTCGGGTCCAATTTTTATGTCCTATCAGTCAGGCTCACGGATCCTTGCCGATCAGGCGTGCGTGCTACAAAGAGTCAAGAGCGAGATTAAAATTGTCAAAGTTTCACCTTAACATGCACAAACAATGGATCTACACAACTCTTAGTGTTTGAGCTCTTCAAATTTACCATTTCTTATCGACGTGGGATGAAATTTAATCCTAGCTAATTTAATTCTTGACCCCCACTTTTAAGGTTAATACCTTTCACATTACTTGTTGGTTTTGTACAAAATTTATACCGTTTTAAATCACCCATCCTCGTCATGTTATACTTCGATTGGTAACGATCACAAATCATTTCGTGAAATCCAAACCGACTAAAACGGTTGAGAGAGTTAGACAAAACCCACCTTATTGTTTAATATTTTAATAGTAACAAATTATTATTATTATTATTTTGGAAAGAAATTTTCATTAGATGATCAAGAAGAAAAATGTCGAATACATGGAACACTACCCCACGATGTTAATCAAATAATCTGATTATAAATCGTTAAAAACACACTATTTAATAGATCTATTACAAAAATAAAACTATAACAATATATTTGAGGAAAAAAGAGCGCAAGTACACATCATTCAAACCCCATTTTTAAAATAAATTGAACTCATTTTTCTCCTTATACCCCCTGTCATTTTTACTCATTTTATTGCACCAAGATCAATTGTGATAAAAAATAACGTTTAATGAGAACAAATCTCAAATTAACAAGGTGCAAAACAAAGGTTTACAAGACACAAAAAACCGCAAATATATGTTTTACAAGATTTCGAGAAAATAGAAAGAAAAATTAGATATTAAAATCACTCCCTTTAAATCAAGGGGTATCCATGTGGTCAAGATAATAAGTTACACCGATTATTTTCGAGAGTGCATTAGATTCAAAAGTGCTCCATAATAGTAACAAATTATGTTGGTAAACTTCGATGTTGTCTTATGTCGTATTTAATTATTGAAGTGCAGCCAACTTAAAATGAGTACTTAGGGACATTTGGAAATTTTCAATAATATCATTATTAATCATCAATTGATCGAAAATTCGAGATAAATAAATTGTAACATTAGAAGATTCTGTACAAGTCGTCTACTCATTTTTTTTTTCTTTCTTAATCAGTCGTCTACTCATCTGTGTACATTGAACACTGAGGAATGGCATGCATATTTTGATTGTTTTAACAACCTGCAACCATATTAAAATATTACGAATTTAAAATAAGAAAAAAGGCAAAAATAAAACATAAAGGAGCATATCTGTAGGTTTATTTGCTCGGTGACACGTACATTAGTTACTGTATTAAGTTATTAACTACTGCACATGCCTTTTTTTATTTCAAAAAAAAAAAAACTACATATGCCTTTTAACCTTTTAGAGACAGAGCCTATGAATACATCTTTTTCAACGAAAAGAATCTGTGTCAGAGTGAAAGATAAGGGTCTAGTAATTATCTAGTTGGATCCAATGATATATATATATATTTTTGAAACATTCTATGGAAAATTGATTTCATTTTTTAGGAAAAAAGTTACTCCAGTTGTGATAACAAGTCGAGTGGAAGTTTTGGTAATTACTAGGCCAGCAATAAAATTAATAGCCTAGTTATATATCTTATGTGTGGCCTTACAACTATACTAAACGATATAGTGTAAGTTACCTATTAAGAAAAGTATAAATCATATCGTAAATTCAAGGAGTATTTGAGTAGTTTAACTGTAGAACAATATATGTACCACCATTCGCAAATTCAAGGAGTAGGATTAAGAAAAGTATAAATCATCTCGTAAATAAAGGTCAAAACGCACCGTACGTAATTCTTGGTTTAGCTGCGTGAGTCTTACTCGTATAACTTTCTGTTCGGATAAATTATTGTTTATATTACTTGAAGGTTGAATTAACAATATAGTACGAGTTGGACCAATCCTCTATACACGGTGTCGCAAAAACGACCAAAAACCGTCTTTGTAGATTACTTATAAATCAGCCATATATCATCATTTGCATCAGTTGGATTTTATTACATTCTTATTACCTTTAAATAATAACATGTCCAGTGGAAAATTTTGTGTTAGGGGAAAATCAAAATGAGACCAATATACAATGACAGATTAACAACTATCTATTTGCCCACAGTATCCAGGACCATCAATACGAAAAAAATATATACTATGTTATCACAAAGAAAACAGGCCATTTTGTTGTAATCATGATTGCTCGATTAAATTTGCAATCCATTAAATACGATAGCGATTGTCGTTCTCACAAAATGTTTTACCTATTAACTTATTGAAACGTATAGGCTTAATTATCCACTAAAAGGTCTTATATAAGTCTCTATTTGTAACAGTCACCTTATTTGCCTGTTTATACTACAGTCGCTTAACCACCGTTAGATTAGAAAATAAATGTTTAGATGATATTTTTTAATAATTTATTTATTTTTTCTATTTTAAACAAATTAGAATTTGATAAATTAAAAACAAATTTTATAACACAATAAAAACTCAAATAAAAATATATAACCCTAGAGAGGCCTAAGTCAAACTTAAATATTAATTAAAAATTAATTTATTTTTTTATCCATTTGACATTTTTTTTATGTAAACGGGTTGTGAACCAGTCATATAGGGTGAATGTTCCTAGTAATTCCCGTCTCATGGCAAGTAAAATGAGCAACACATTTTAAACACATGTCACAATCTATGCACAAGTGATTTGAAATAATAACACTCAACACTCCCCTCACTTGTGTGCTAGACTAAATCCGAACGGGCTAACAAGTGTAATATAACGTGTACGGGTGAGGTGAACCAACATCACTTGGGACTAATCGGGCCCTAATACCATATTGAAGCGCATACTCTTACCCGTTAAATGGCTTCATAACAAGTAAGGTGACCAACACATTTTAATTCATGACATGAACTACCAACAATTGATGTGCGATAATAACACTCAACATAACTACTGCGAAACTTCTTGTTTCGAACGTTTTTGTGACTACGTAGTATTTCACCACAATATTTAAGTTGTCATTGATCAACCTTATGTTAGTGTGTAATATCCATAATCCATGAAAATTGAAATATAGCACTGCATATGTTAAGAATTAATTCAGGGGTATCAGTTCTTATAACACAATTATTTATGGTCTCGAAAAAAATACATTTAGTACATTCAACACAAACATTAACAACAAATGTAGCAAACTGTCAGCATCAATACTTTAAGTATCAAACTTTTTTCTATTTAAAAAAATCAAACATTTCAGCCAAATTAATCTTAAAATCGTGTCATGTGCGATCACACGAATTAATAAGTAATTTTCTTTTTTTCGTTGTTTTCTCCCTTCAAATTGAAGGATACAATTTGTTATACTATATTTGTTGTTTTTCGAGAAAAAAAAAAGAGGAGAAAAAAAATTAAATACATTTTAATTTGGTCGTATAATGGCGTTTGACACAATTATGAGATCAAGTTTGGACAAAATGACCGATTTGTAAAAATAAAACAAATTTTAATACTTAAATTGTTAATACTAATAGTTTTAATAATTTGTTTATGAACATCCGTTACACGTAGTTTTTCTCCTTTAAAAACTTCCCCAAGGATAAGTTTAGCACATCTTCACTACAAAAAAATACTCAAATAACGACGGGATTAGTGACGCTATTTTTTGTTACGAGCTTATTAACGACAGTTTTTGTGACGGCTTTGTGATAATTTAGTCAATTTGTGAGGGTTTTGTGACAGTTTAGTCAATTTACGACAGATTTATGACAGCTTTTAACTCTTATTAAATCAAATATTATTTTATAGTGTTTGCTTAAACAACCAAAAAGGACTTTATCTCATTTTACATCAAAAGTAACATTTTGCTCACAAATTGTTTATTTTCTAAGCAAATAAATAAAATAAAAAGAATAATTCAAAGGTGTCCCCTCCAAAGTGTGAGGGATGGCAAAGGCACATGTTAAAAGCCGCAATTCTCTCATCTTGTATAACTAGGCTAATGACACGTATAGCCACCCGATTAATCTAACCTGGAAGAGAATGTCCACTACAATTATTTACTAGTAGTAACTAGTAAATTACTCTTTACTAAAAACAATAGTGAGGTTTAATTTTTGGGAAACTTTTTGATCACCTAAGGCATTGTTTTTAGAAGTTAGTTTGCACCGTAACGACTTGTTTGGTTACGGAATTCATAATCTCGAAACCATGAATTTATGAGAGATTGTGAAAAAAGTTGGGATTCCTATAATCCCACTTTTATAATTGCAAATGACTTCATTCTGAGTCATTTGAAATCTCAACATTTTGTAATCTAATGCCTTTTTATACAAACAAATACAACGTTTATGGACCCGCATCATTTAGAATCCAATCTCGCTCATATAATATCTCAACCAAATAAGGTCTAATATGGTGTACTAGCCATTAATACAACTTGTTTGTAGTAAACTATCATGCACCAACAATTAAAAATATTAAATATGTTGGCGTTATAAAACGTTCTATAAGAATACCACGTAATTTCTATAGTAATAACACGTTAAGTATTTTTGATGTTTTACATATAGTAAAAAAAAGTGAAGTGTTCTATTAGTATGCAAGGACGGAAATAATATTAAAATTATGCGGTTACACAAAACAAAATGGTATTGTATTTGTTACTCATCAAAATTACGGGCTTGCGGGACTCATCAAAATTACTTGGTACTCAAAGAGAGTATAATCCAACACATATTTGAGGGGGCGGATGCTATATACTCCAAAGGAAAAACTAAAAACACTTATACATATTAAGTGTTGGCATTTTTTAGTGTTAATGGGATTTTTATTTATTTTTATGGTGTTATCAGGGCCGGTCCTGACCACAACCATATGAGCGCGTGAGCTTAAGTGTCGGCCGGTTACAAAGCGTCAAAATTTTAATATTTAAGTGAATATTACATATATGCATGTTTTTCTGTGTTATTTATATATTTCAGCGTTATTGATATGTTAGATGTGTACGTAGTGTAGTGAATAATGCTAACACTTGACCTCACTAAAATGCAGTGATAAGCATAACTAATTGAGCTACTACATCATACGTATAACTTTTAAGTTGTTTATTATTTCATATTGTTTTGCACTTATCTTTCAGTTCTAAAAAGGCGCTATTTTCATTTAAAAAATTAATCAGGCTTAGGTGACTAAATCATAGGGCCGGCCCTGTGTGTTATATAGAATTAATCTCATTTCATTTAGTAAATATCAACCGATCGAAACAGACGAATCCGCAAGACCATGTCAAACTAAACCGATCCGTTGGTTTGGATTGACGTTACGAATAGTTTGGTTTGGATTAAATATTCAAATATGTTACGTAATGGATTGGTTAGCATTGAACATAATTACTTCGTTTTAATCCGAAGGGTTTACTGTCCTACCATTAGCCTGATGCTTAGGAGTTCCCATGCTAATTTATGAGTAAGTTTTAATTTTGTAAAAATAAAAGGAAAAGTGAGTAACATTTTTTAAGAAGATCTATCTTCATTTTGATCAGGTTTCGATAGAAAAAAGTATACCAATGCATGTCCAAAAAGGTGTGGCTTTTGATTTATGCAGACGCATTTTGATTAATACAGACGGTAATGATACAAATCATGTCACGTAATAAAAACTCAACCTACTAAAAACTCAAATAAATATATTGGAACCTAGTTTGAGTCTACCATAAATTTAATTAATATTAATTAAAAAAAAATTATGTATTTTTTTAGTAGATTGAGTTTTTATTACGTGGCGTGACTTATAACTTACTCCACTAATACAGTCACCGTCTGTACAGCGTCTATATTTAACAGATGGTGAACCTCCAATTAATTTGATTTGATTGATTCATACTCTCTATAAATAGACGGACCATTTGGAACCCCATGTGTGTTCTTCACTATGTTATGGTCCCATAGAGAATTTTATCAACTGTTAAGAATTTATGGCAGAAAATTAAATGCTAGGAGATGTCGGGTAACCCCACTATGAATAATAATTGTCAATAGTATTGTAGGTGGATGTTAAAAAGGCCCATCATCAGGTATATTAGTACTATTTATATTATCATCCACAATTTCATAATGTATTTCGAATTATGAGAGGCTAAACCATAATGTCAATTAACGTAGTATTTTGATCTTGAGTTGAATGATTAATTGAAAGAATGTGAGTCTTTTTTCATTCCTTTATTTCCTTTTAACCGTAAGCCAAAGGCAGTGGGCTCATGACCATTAAAATTAGTTACAATTTATAAATACACATTTGATTGTATTGTTAGGTACTGTTAATTAATTTGTCGGCGTGTGTGATGTATATTATCTAAAATAAAAAATGTTGAGCTCAATATTTATTTTTTCTTGATCAATTTATAAATTATTTCACTTGCTACAAGATTATAAACTAGGGTAAGACAAGCTTGAACTCAACATTTATCCAGTCATCACTTACAAAGGTAGCCACGTACGTAACAAATTATGTCCACCCTTTCAATCTGAGAACATCATGTCAAAATGTTATTATTATTATTTTTCTTGAATTATTAAATGTTGTATTTCATATTATTTAAAACTTGTAAAAAAAGAAGTTAACTAAAAAATACTTATAAATAAGTTATGCTTTATCATTTACTATATCATTTTACTCATTTTTTTAATAATTAAATGACGCGTAATTTGAAAATGATATAAAATATAGCAAATTGATAACTTTTTTTTTTTTACCGTTTTTACATATCTAAAATAGGAGATTCGTAATAAATAGATTAATAAAATAAACATAATAATGAGAAATATGTTTCAAAATATAACAATAAAAAAAATATTTTTTTAATTAAAATGAGAAAAAAACCCGGAAAAAACCGCGGACCAAGATAAACCGGTTCGGTCCATAAACTGAAAATCCCGAAAACCGAAAAAAACAGAACCGAAATTTATGCTCGGTTTCGGTTTTGCCAAAAACCGACCCGAACCTAACACTAAAAAAAAATGTATCAATTAGAGACGGCCAAATCTGTCATTAATTTGTTACCAAATGACTAAATCTGACACTAAAACAGAAATAAATTGCCATGTCGGTTATGGTATTGCCTGATTAAGGTATTATTAAGGTATTGTAAAACAAAATCTATCCCTTCTATTTCCGTATATAATTTGAATTGATTTTTTATTTATTTATTTATTTGTAGTGCAGCCCTACAATGACTATGAGAAGAAGATAAGAAAAAGATATTAGTACTTTCGACCAATTATTTATGAGCAGTCAGCGGCTGTCAATCAGAAATATATCTTTCACTTTCTTATCTCTGCATTTATTAAAACACTACTCGACGTACAAATAAGGCCCCCTTTACCACTTTCCTTTCATAAATTATTGATCTGTTTTACATTTTATTTATTTTTAGTTTTTGCAATTTGCATAGTGAATGTAAACCATATAGTTAGAGTAACTTGAAGATTTCATATTCAAAAGACATATGATTGCAAATGAACTGAACAAAAGAATGATGATCTGGTAAGTATTTGTTCATTTACAATCAGAATGTTTGGGACTTTGCAAATACGTACGGACTAAGCATTTGATGAGAGCCAAGCACAAGTTTATTTATGAACAGTTTGTGTTCACCGACAACTAATATCATACTCATCTACACATTGCAAATTTGCAACATAATATGATATATATACATTGGCACAACATACTTATGTATAAAAGCATATGATAATAATTATGAAATTGTATACCTTTAACTAAGAGATATATGGTGTATGAGATAACCATACTTATGTATAAACTAATAAAAGCATATGATAATAATTATGAAATGTATACCATTAACTAAGAGATGTATGGTGTATGAGATAACTTAAGTAACACAAAAAAAATAAGGAAGTGCGAAGATTAAATTTTATTTTGTATTGATCATTGTATTATCAGGCGAGGGACGAAAATTTTGATTAATGAGGGTGTATTTATAACTCTCCGAACTTATAGCACCCAAAACGACTTCCTCGTTTCATTATTTATACCTCAAATATATATTCAAATGTAATGACTTTCGTAGATTTTAAACAAAAATCGTACCATTCATTAGCTTAGCGTACATAAACATTCCTCATGAATAATCATTTCACCAGTGGTTTCTCGTAATTAAAGAACCGAAAATGACATTATTATTAATTAAAACGATTATTTCCTGCGGAAAACAGACAGATATGTGAGAAGTAACGAAAACAATGTCAAAATCAAATTTGGGAGGAAAGTTTTTATGTTTCTAAATTTTTAGGAAAGTGATAGCGTCTGGGGACACTTATATTTGTATAAATTAATTAGTTATGAAAAAAAAAACTCTAACTCTAAGATTCTAAGTCTATGTTCCAAAATATATATCTGGTATAATATTTTGAGCTGTTACACAATATATACAAGTCTATTCTCTCAAAATAGAAAAAAAAAAGTGTAATATTGCATATTTGGTCATATTTTTGTTTTTTAGAATGATGGGCATGAATAAAAATAAAGATAAAAAGTGAAAAAATGATGTAAAAAAGATTTAACGATTGTGTTTATTAATAAGTTGAGTTTTCGGCAACGGATGTATATGGTAATGGATGGATTAATTAATTATGGCCAAATGTCATGTGTGCTCTGTCATCATGTTTGTTTTGAGAAATTTATACGATAAAATAAGAGGTGTTCTCGGCCTTTCTAAAGTCATACTGAGAGCATAACTTTTGACAAAAGAATATCTTGCCAGATACATATATATAATTAAGTTAGAAAAATAAATTCAATGCTTTTTATAACGTTTTTCACTCTTTGCAAAAGTACTTGTTTCTAAGATAAAAATACAAGGTTGAGGATGTTTTTCACTCTTTCCAAAAGTACTTGTTTCTAGGATAAAAATACAAGGTTGAGGATATTTAGAGGATTAAAGAAATAAAGTTGTAAGTATTTTAAAAGAAAGAAAAATGTATATGCATTTTTTTTTTGAGATGAATGGGTACTCTTATAAATCTTTAGATATAGAAGGCATACAAAAATGAGTTATTAATTTACCATTATCTACACTCAATAATATATGGGTTATACAAAAATGGGTAATACCCTGAAAGTTAATTCGGGCACTTTAAAGAAAACACGTAAGAGGACCTCTTAATACAATAATATTATTGTGTATTTTAGCTCTCAAATCATTACATGCCACAGTATCGGGGAATTTAGTTACATGCCACAATAATATAATTTTTCCATCAATTCTTTTCATACAAACAACAAATGGAAAAATGATGCTTGCATCCAAGATTGGGACCATAAAAGTTGCACATCATAATTTGCCATGTTTCAATTGGTCAATTTCATTATACTTGAAGGAAAAAAAGGGTGAGTCGTAGTTTTTTTTTACTTGCTTTGGTGCAAATAGGAAGTATTACATAGTGGTGTTATATTTATATCAGTGCTCAAAACAAAAATAATTAAATATGTAGTTCTGAAGTGAAATGGCCTTATGGAGAAGTGCGAGCTTCCTGTAATTGGACAATGCAGAATACTAATTTAAAGCAGTAACCTTTAAAATAGTATGCGGTTGCTCTAAGATGTCCTCTGAATACAATAATATTATTGTGTATTTTAGCCCTCAAATCATTACATGCCGTGAATTTAGTTACACGCCACAGTAATATCATTTTTCCATCAATCATTTTCATACAAATAACAAATGGAAAAATGCTGCTTGCATTGAAGATTGGGACCATATAAGTTGCACATCATAATTTGTCATGTTTCAATTGGTCAATTTTATTATCACTTGATGGACCAAAAGTGTGAATTGTAGTTTTTTTTTACTTGCTTTGGTGCAATTATGAAGTATTAAAGTAGGAGTGTTATATTTATACCACTGGTCAAAACAAAAATAATTAAATATGTAGTTCTGAAGTGATATGGTCAAGTGCGAGATTTATGTAATCGAACAATGCAGAATACTAATTAAAATAGTATGCGGTTGCTCTAAAAGGTCCTCTGAATACAATAATATTATTCTGTATTTTATCCCTCAAATCATTACATACCACGTCATTCGGGGAATTTAGTTACATGCCATAATAATATCATTTTTCCATCAATCCTTCTCATACAAACAACAAATGGAAAAATGCTGCTTGCATCGAAGATTGGGACCATAAAAGTTGCACATCATAATTTGCCATGTTTCAATTGGTCAATTTCATTATCATTGAGGGACCAAAAGTGTGAGTCGTAGTTTTTTTTTACTAGTTTTGGTGCAAGTATGAAGTATTAACTATAAGTAGGAGCGTTATATTTATATCAGTGCTCAAAACAAAAATATGTAGTTCTGAAGTGAAATGACCTTATGCAGAAGTGCGATGTTTCTGTAATTGGACAAATGCATAATACTAATTGAAAATAGAGAAAATTAAGGATTGGTTTATCAAAACAAAATTATTTAAGCATTCGTCATCTTGTAAAATTTAATTAAATATAGGTTCATTATTTGTAAAACTAATAAAGGATTGGTCACCCACCTAATTACCTAATAAAAATAAAATGAAAAAAATAAGGAAAACTGAAAAAATAAAAATAAAATTAGAAAAATCAGATTTTTTTTTTAAAAAAACGAAAATACAAAAAAAAAAATGAAAACACATTTAAAAAAATTCGGGAACCCGAAAAATGCTAAAAAACCAAGAAAATTCCAAAAAACAAAAATCACAAAAGAAATGAAAAAAAGTTCAAAAAAATCGGAAAACCGAAAAAACCCAAAATTGATAAAAAGTTAAAAAAAAACTAAAAATAAAAAAAAAATCCAAAATCACAAAACAATGAAAAAATGTTCAAAAAAGTCGGAAACCCGAAAAAAACTCGAAAATTGGTAAAAAAATTTAAAAAAAATCCAAGAAAAATCCAAAATCACAAAAAAAAAAGAAAAAACGTCCAGAAAAACCGGGAACTCGAAGAAACCCCGAAAAATGGTAAAAAATAAAAAAATTCCAAAAAAAAAAGAAAAAAAAGTTCAAAATAGCCAGTAACCAAAAAAAACACGAAAAATGGTAAAAAAAAAACAAAATAAAACCCTAAAAGCACAAAAAAAAATGAAAAAAAAGTTTAAAAAAACTGGGAACCCAAAAAAACCCAAATTTGGTAAAAAAAAAAAAAAAAAAACCTAAAAATCCAAATAATTCAAAATCGCAAAACAATGAAAAAACGTTCAAAAAATTTGGGAACCCGATAAATGGTAAAAAAATAAAAAATAAACTAAGAAAAATCCAAAATCATAAAAAAAAAATTCAAAAAAGTCGGGAACCCGAAAAAATCCGAAAAATGGTAAGAAAAAAAATCAAAAAAACGAAGAAAAATCCAAAAAATCCAAAATCACAAAAAATGAAAAAAAGTTCGAAAAAGTCGAAAAAAGTCGAAAAGTCCAAACAATATTAAAAACTTTAAAATAACTTGCAATTGTTTTCAAATGACTCAAAATGACTTTAAATGACTTAAAAATGATTTAAAATGACTTACACTGTTTTTAAAATGACTCATACTGCTTTTTAAAATTACTCAGACTGTTTTAAAAATGAATTAAAACGACTTAGACTGTTTTAAAATGAATTAAAACGACTCATACTGTTTTTAAAATGAATTAAAAAGACTCATACTGTTTTTAAAATGAATTAAATCGACTCACACTGTTTTTAAAATGAATTAAATGGACCCATACTGTTTTTAAAACGACTTAAATCGACTCATAATGTTTTTAAAACGACTTAAAACGACTCATACTGTTTTTAAAATGAATTAAATCGACTCATACTGTTTTTAAAATGAATTAAAACGACTCATACTATTATTAAAATGACTTAAATCAACTCATACAGTTTTTAAAATGACTTAAAACGACTCAGACTATTTTTAAAATGACTTAAATCAACTCAGACTTTTTTTTTTGCGTTTTCTGATTTTTGTTGATTTTTGATTTTTTGGGATTTTTAAAATTTTATTCGTGTTTTTTCGTGGTTTTATCTCTTTTAATTTTTTTTTGAATTTTTACAGTTTTTTTTTAATTTTATTTTTTCATTTTTTCATTTTTATTTTCTGGAAATTTTTCATTTTTTCTTATTTTTTACATTTTTATTGGTTAGTTAGGAAAAATTGATAAATACTTAATTAGTTTCTGTTTCATAGATTAATCCTTAATTAAGTTGTAGATAAACTATCAATCCAAAATTTACTTAAAAAAAATAATGTATGTACACAATACACCGTATTTTGTATGGATGAAAGTTGACTCCTGGAATGATGATCTATCTCATACCCTGCTACATTTTTACATTTTGACATGTATGAAAGAGAAGATTAGAGTAATTAAGTTTTTTTCTGGTTATAATTTGTTGCCAAAAATTACAAATCAAATCATTTTTACTATTAAAATTACAGGTTACTAATCACAAATATCAATTTGTACAGTATTTTTGCGTACAAAGTTTGACGCAATATTAGTAAAAAATATCTTCGAGTTTGATCTTACTAAAAAAAAAATCTTTGAGTTCGATGGTTTATAAGAAAACGTTATCATAAATTGGAAGATTTAACGAAATATATATATATATAAATTCTATACTTCCATCATATTGCCAAAGTTCAAATGCAAGATTTTATCAAAAAATAAACATGGATCAATTATTTTACTTAAAGATAGTGTATAATAATTTTTTTAATGTATATCTATTATTATACATATCATTTCCTACTTCTAATATATTTTATACTAAAATTAGTAGTAAATTTTATCTTTAGTCGCATGCAACTTCTCTATGAACTCAATTAATACTTACTCAATTTGTTTGCAGTAATGTTATTTTTGTTATTTTGAAGATACATGTCCCGGACGAATTTTAAAAAATCGGTAGAAAAATATATTTCCAAGCTATATTTATAAATCAATAGTAAAAGATAAAATATTTGTTATACTCAGAATATAATTTGAACATATACAAAAAATAATCATAAAAAAACAAAGATATAAATTATTTGCTATTTATTCGGTTAACATTTTGGTTAATATTCCAAGCCATGTTAGATAATTTATACAAATTGGCATATGTTCACTTACATATGACCATTATATAATTTTGATAATAACAAGAAGATTAATGTCCAACAGATACCACTTTTGAAATTATATTCCTGCTAACTACCTCCGTAAGTTCATATTCTCCATAAGTATCATTTTTTAATTATTTACTTTATTTAACAAAACGCCATACACATATTTCACAAAAAATCTCAAAAAAACACATAAAATTATATAAAATGAAAAAAATCAAACAAAAAAATGATTTTTTTTAAACATCACAAAAAATTATAAAAAAAATAAAAAAACTATAAAAAATGAAAAAAATCACAAAAAATTATAAAAAATCATAAAAAATTGAAAAAATCATAAAATTATAAAAAAATCACAAATTTTTTTATAAAAAGTGAAAAAATCATTTTTATTGAACTTTATGCACTTTCGACTATACTGGATGCACTTTCGACTGAAGTAGATGCACTTTCAGCTGAACCAGATGCGTTTTTTTATAGAACTATATGCACTTTTATTTAACTAGATGCATTTTTTGCTGAACCATATACACTTTCAGCTGAACCATATGCAATTTAGCTGAACCATATCCACTTTTAGGTGAATCAGATGCACTTTTAGTTGAATCGGATGCATTTTTGACCGACTATATGCACTTTTATTGAACTATATACACTTTCGACTTGAACTATATACACTTTCGACTGGACTATATTCATTTTCGATTAGACTATATGCACTTTTGACTTAACTATATGTACTTTCGACTAAATTAGATGCACTTTAAACTGAAGCACATGTACTTTGAGCTGAACTAGATGCACTTTGAGCTGAACTATATGTATACTCACTTTTATTGAACTTTAATTATTTTCGACTAAATTGTATGCACTTTTAACGGAACTAGATGTAATTTCAGCTAAATTGAATGCAATTTCAACTCAATTTTATGCACTTTTGACTAACTAGATACACTTTCGACTGAATTATATGCACTTCTTGTATAAAAAAATTCACTTTTTGATGGAAAAAGTGTTTTTTTGATGAAAAACAGCTTTTTCGGTATAAAAAGTGTTATATTGACAAAAATAATTATACATTTTTTTTGTAATTTTTTAAAAAGTTTGTGATTTTTTTCATTTTTCGTGATTTTTTGTAATTTTTTTTTGTGATTTTTGTAATTTTTTTTTTAATTTTAGTATTTTTTATAATTTTTTGTGATTTTTATAATTTTTTAGATTTTTTTTTTTGTTTTATAGAATTTTGTTGTTATTTAAAACTAGTTTCTTTGGTTTGTAGAGAGATAAAATATGTCTATTATATTTTGGTTTGTATGACCCTATTTTAGTAAATAAACTAAATAATTAAAAAATGATATATATAATGAATAAATAAACTAAATAATTAAAAAATGGTATAATGTGAACTTATCAGGATATATATAAGGAATATAATTTGCTAATATCATACTATTAATATAAGTTAACCCAAACATTTTGAGGCTGTCCAATTTTGCCCAAGTTTTCTAAAAATAACTTCACTCTAATATTATAATTACTCTTAAATGTCATCACTCAATTCAAATACATAAATAACGTAAAAAATGTTATTTTTCACACATTTATATTCCAAACAAAATCGTTGTGAATTTTTTATAAGAGTAAAACATTATGTTACTCTTTATATACGATTGTTAATTAATTATATTTAATCATTTGATATTTAAATTTAAAAAAAAATATTAAGTTTATTTGTCGGGATCATATGTATGTCACTACGTATCACACACGCAACACGTGAACAACGTTTACTAGTGCACTTATAGGTAATTGCCCCTAAAAATAATTTGATTTGTAACTTGTAGTAATAAATTATGGGAAGAAAAAAACTTAATTATATTAATTTTTTAATTTATATATGTCAAAATGTAATTAATACAGGTAGAAGAAAGTAAAAGTATATGAGGTAGATTCTCATGTACGAGACAATTTTCATCCATTTTGTATGTGCTTTGTTCCTACATTACGTAATAAATTTGCCACATGTGCAATGACCAAAATTTTTACACGTCTGCGGTGACCTAGAATTTTGTAATACTATGGGTGGGTTACTCCTACTTTTTCTGTTACAAGCACTGAAAAAAAAAAATATAAAAATTGATGTGCGAATTGTGTCGGTTTTTTTTTGTAACGAGCCTATTAGTTATGTGTTTTATGACGAGCTTGTGACAGAAAATTGAATTTATGATAGTTTTGTGACAGAAAAATCATTCTATAACAGTTTTGTTACATGATTTAACTATCACAAAATCAATATTATTTTGTAGTAAAAACCGAAAAAAAGTAAATGTTAATTAAATATATATACCTTTTATATTTTTCAGGTCGACCAGCTTAAAAAAATCTAAATTCACTAAATCACCAATGAAAGAGTTGTTGACACGGAGCTAGATTTTTGAAGCATGCAACGATTCCACGTTTACAAATTAATAACCTCCCTTAAGATATGTTTATCTGAATTTTTGCGATCTATCTATGAGTCCAGACTGTCCAGTTTCGATATGACATGTCCAGGAACAGATCAGAATTAAATTTTTCAGGAAACGTGGTGTAAAAAATATCGAATATAAAATAAAATAAAAAATGTCTAATTCAAAATAAAATAAAATTAGTCTATCTATTTTCTCTCTTCTAAATTTTTTATCTAATCTTGTGTGGGAAAAAAATACAATGGGCATCGCAATTTCACAAGTAAAAAATTGAAAATATAAAAAATAGCTTTAGATGATTCGAACACTAGAGCTTTCACTTGCTTAAGTTCCTATATTATAACTAAATCAACAACTTTCTTACTATCAATGGGGCATAAATGTATATATATCAGAAAATTTTAAATTACATGTATAAAAAAACATTACGTTTTTTTTAAACCGTCGGGGTGGTCACCCAGCCACCCCTTGGGTCCGCCCATGGACGTGTCTCATTATACAGGAATGAAGGTCGGTCTGTTTGAAAGGTTTTGTAGTACATTCACTTTTCTAGATTTAGGGTTCTGGTCAATTTTGAATTTTTATTTTGTAAATAATTAAACAATTCTAAAGATAGTTTTTTTATATTTATTTCTTCTTATGTTTTTAGTTTTCGGTTCGTAAAAATATATTTAACGAGGAAACGATCCAAATTGACATGTCCAGGAAGGGAGAGTTTATTTGTACTTTATAACCAAAGGATCGGGCTTATGTTTTAATAAATGATACACTTCAATGAGCATATTGACGATAAATACTTGCAAAGGAAAAAATTAGTTATTAAACATCATTAAGTGCATTCGTATCTAATTTGAAAAGAGATCTTAACCCCGTGTACCAGATTATTAAGTCGCAAATTTTGTACTAATTGATTATCTTTTAAGAAACAATCATTTAAGCGTGAAGTTAAATATATTTGAATAAACTAAAGCAATATGGATCGTCGTGACATTTTGAATTCTAAGAAATAGCAATAACAAGAATTTCAAGTGTATGAACCATAGCCATATTCTAAGATAATTGCTATTTTTTGTTAAGGGAATTTAACTTTACTGTGGAGTAAAACTAACTTTACCATGAAGGGTGCAATTTAATTATGAGGTGATCTGATATTATAATATTAATATAGTCGATACAACTTCACACTATAATGATTGCTAGTAATCTTATAGTAATAGTATATATGAACATGAAAGAACTAACAATTTTCTAGTATATAACAAATGTCACGAATGCCAAAAAAAAAACACAAATGAACCGCTACAAACTCCTCTTTAATCGTGGATCAACCCTTTTTATAATAGTCCCTCTCTTTTCTACCAAAACATTTTTTTATTGGAAAATGTATGAAATTAAGATATATTTTACGATTATCTTTAAATCAAGGTTTTACGTTGTTGTTGAGCTACCTAACTGGGGAGCTAAATCTGTGAAAAAGTTGTGTTGAATTCGTATATAGGGGGTGTAATGGAACGACTTCAAATTTGCTAAGTTAGTAGTATGACCAGGATTTGGTCAGTTTATCAATTTTTTGATTTATATTCGTAATTTTTTTTTGATTTTTTTTTCAAATCAACTTATATTTTATTACTAAATTGTTTGTTAAAAAAAAGCTGTAAATTTTGACATTTTATATAATTTTTTATGTTTAATTATTTATTTGACAATTTATAAGTTAGTAATATTAATAAATACAAAAAATATACATAAACTGTCAAATTTTACAGATTTTTTTAAAAAAAACACTTTAAAAATAAACCATAACCTTGATTTGAAAAAATATATATATATATAATTACCAATCATGAAAAAACGGAAACAGATTACCTGACTCTGAGTCGGGGTTACTCTGCTTTCCACAGCTATTGGATAGGTTATAATCTACTAAAAACTCATCATAAAACCTGAACTCGTAATTAGGGCTGTAAATGAAACGAAACGAACCGAACAAGACTCTGTTCATGTTCAGTTCATGAACTAAAACCCTTGTTCATGTTCAGTTCATGTTCATTTAAATACGAACGAACACTTGACGAACATGAACCGAATATTTGACGAACCGAACACGAGTTGTTCGTGAACATCTAATTTCTTCCAAAACATTCAATAATTAAAAAAATAAAAAATCTTTCTTATTAAAATATATTTAAATTTTATCATATATTACTATATTGTTAACTAGGATAAAATAGTTCACATATAACTTTAAGTTTATATATTGTATAATTTTTTTTTTACATACATATGATTATTTTAACGAGTTGAACACTTAACGATAAAATCGGTGATTGTATTGATACTATGATGATATAAATTTTCATAATAAGTTCGAAATAAAACAAACATATCATTTATATTATTATAGCATAAATAGGTTTATTAATTGTGTAGTGATATATTAGTTTTTGTTACATCATTAATAGATTTAGTTTTTTATTTTATCAAACTTTATTTATACTTACACGAACACGAACTTAGACGAACCGAACAGAAACATGTTCATGTTCAGTTCACTTAATAGACGAACACTATATTCTTGTTCATTATCGTGTTCATTTATAAATGAACGAACACGAACCGAACATTAGCCGAGCCGAACACGAACGATTTCACGAACAGCTCATCTCATTTACAGCCCTACTCGTAATTAATGGCACTATGTCAATATCTGGAAAGTTACGTTTAAGTGTTGAAGTGCATCACATGACTGGCCCAATATTTCCACGGTGCTGGGCCATCCTCCACGTGATTGTTTGGTGAACCTTAGTAAGTATACTTTTTATTACTTTTTACTTAAAAGTAAAAAAGTTTGTTTGGCTGTATTTAAAAAAGCATGCTTATCTTAAAAGTAAATCCAATAATAGTCTACTTATTATAAGTGAGATAGACCATGCTTTTCCAGGAAAAGTAAGTTTAGAGCACTATTCATGCAAATAAATTTCTTACAAAATAATACTATTATTGTACAGATTTTATGCACTTTATGTTTTAATAAATGGATCATTCTCAACCTTGTGCTTCTTATTAAAGATATTTTGAAATTGATCTGTCTTAGCAGACTTATACACACGGTCGTTCACATGTGGTAATTTAAAAGAAGTTTTGACTTAAATGGAAATTTGTAATCAAATTTATAGAATGAGAAACTGTTGAACGAAATTGTTCCCTTTGTACGTATTTCATATTGTTAAAGTAAGCTGTGAATATATGATGTACTTCATGTGTGTTTTTCCTAATTTTAATGATGTTGATTTTATTTGTTTTTGTAAGTTAAGTTTTCTTACTATAAAAATAATATACTGGTTCATATTCGCTAGGATGGTAAATTTATGAAAAAGAAAATGGGGGTAAAATATCAATTTTCAACTAAAAAATAAAAACTAAAAACTAAAAAATAAAAACTAAAGAGTGCATACAGTTACTGAACAACTTTTTTTCTTTGAAATCGTAGGTGAAGTCACTAATTTTTTAAACTTCTTTATGTTCGTATACTCGGTTATATTTTCGTAATATTTTATTTTTCAATCTTTCAATAGAATTTTTTTGCTTACTGATAATTTTAATATGTATTTGGAATAAACTATTCATTTTAACTTAAAAAGTAAAAAAGTAAAAAAGTAAAATTTTTTTTACCAAACAACATTTTTATTGAAATGTATACTTTTACAATGTTTACCAAACAATATTTACTTAATAAAAGTTAAACAGAAAAATTATACTTTTCAACTCACACAAAAAAGTATACTTTTATACTTAAAAGGTGCAACCAAACGAGACATTATGAGAAGCTGTTAAAATGTACTAAATATAATTCTACAAAAGTATACTTTTGTAGAATTATATTTGACAATACAATTTCTTAATCAAACCTGAACATTCAAATGGGAAGGGCTCAAGGGTAGGCATGGTATATGATTTTTTTTACTTCGATTTCTTTCATATTATGAGCGTGGAACATCAGTTTTTCAAAATTTTAACCTAAGTACATTGGAAAAAATACATTTTCAACAACTTTTATCCGAAATGGGAGCGGTTGCAGTGCCTAGGCTTTTCCTGATTTCTTATAATTTAGTATATTTTAACAGTGATTTTGATTTTGAAAAGAAAAAAGAAGATATTTGACAATATATAATTGTGCAAAATGGTTTGTTACTGAAAGCATGATATATCCTGTTGGCCATCAGAATTGGTATCAGAGACTTGTTGCCCAAGTGTATTAATATTCGAAGTGATAGTTATTATTTATTAAACACATATAAAACAGATATAAAGTAACGTGTAAGGTGAGTTCGGTGGTCCTAAACCACGATTTGTAGCATCTCTCATCCCTCATCTAACTAGCCCGTTTGTTGATTATGATATTGATTATTTATAAATATTGTCGTATTTTACTATTATTGTGTAATGTTTTAAAAACAAATATATAATAATATGTGTAAATTAAGTGTTATTATGTAAATTATAGTTTTGTACTATTTTACTTGTTTTTTGTGTTCATTTTACAGATTAAATGGTGAAAATATGACACGGACGAATCAGGAGACGTAAAATTGCCCCAAACAAGCCGGACGAGTATGTGCGAAAACAAATAAATTACGAACTCAAGACATTTAAATTAGAAGTTGTGTGATTAAAGTCAAAAAGACGAAATGAATAATAAACCGAAAGTTAATTCGTTGCTAACTCCGGGGACTACAAATGCAAAAGAAAAAAAGGAAAAAAACTAAGTCTCTATAACATGGCAGCAAAGTTTTCTAAGCTTACTTACACATGCCAAGTTTTCTAAGCTTACTGATACACACAAATAATAAAAGAAAATGAAGCAAAGTCTCAAATATATCTCATTTATAACTACTAGTCTACTATTACTATCGATATACATGATAAATAATAAATTAGTGCATTATGTCTACTAAAAAATTGTGAGGTTCTTTTGTATATATGCATGGGACAAAGAAGGAAAAAAAAACCATACTGAAAACACTTTCATACTTTGAAAACTTTTCATAATTTTTCATCCGCAACGCTTCACCATTCTCCATCCGGAATTTGTAATATTTCGTATCACCATTCTACTCCTTTTCAATTAATTTGTTTCAATTTTATTATTGTGTATTGTTCTTTATTATTATGTTAGCTTGATTTTAATAAAAAAGTTTAAGTGGTAATGCCCCACTTTTTTGTTAAAACGTTTGTGTTGACGATGATTGCGTGATTTTAACATTATATATTTAGTTCATTTACATATTGATTACAAGAAACTCTATCAATAATAATGGTTATTTATCGTTAAGGAAAGTTTGTTATTATTGTGACTTTATCAAGTTTTAACTAATTGTCGACAAAATTATTTTTGACACATTTAGTACTTAGTAAGAAACTCTATAATTTTCAAGTTAGTTTAACTTTGTTATATAATAATCATATCTCATGTTATATTAATTATTATCATCTATTTATAAAAATTATACTATTTTTACAAGTGTGCAGCGTTTAAAAAGTTCGTCATTAATATAAATGTTTTAATAGAAGTGGTGGTTAATATTTCTCGAAAACCCTTATATCATAAAACTAAAAATAAATCACTCTTAATCATCAACAAAAATATGTATTTTGTTCTCTAAATATGAGTTTGGAATGTTATAAAAAGACCCCCTAAGTTACAAAAATTATAAAAAGGTTTATAATTGTGAGATTGTTACACTTTACCTCGTTAATATTTTATTTTGTTTCGTAGCACTTTCGTTTTGAAAAAGCTTAAGTAAATTTCTTGTGAACGATATAATTGGTTTATCACGAGAATATTATACTCAACTATCACCTAAATTTGGGTGCGTTTTTAGAAGGGAAAGATGTCTAAAATTAATATATTGTTTTCAATTATAACGAGAATACTGTGAAAATGAAGTTAGAAATTATTCATTTCTCTATCTTTCTGAATATCTGAATGGGATGAGATCATCATTTATGTAGCGGTAGTGGTTTATTTATAGTGAACGAATTAGTGTAGAAAAGAGGTGTCTATTCAGGACAGACGCGGAAAAATCCAACTGTTCGGACCAAGGAGAATGAATTAGGACATTTTCAAAGTTGAATGGACCTCTTCGTGAACAGTAGCAATTGTTGGGTTATTCTCGTAAGGAAAAAAGATTAGCCGTGTCGGGAACACACTCTCGCGCGTATACCACACCTCGCCGCGCCTTGCCACGGACCGTGGATTCACGGGTCGTGGTCGACGATATGGGTTAATGGAACAAACTCGAGACGGGACTCGAACAAGTCTCCCCCCAATCGCACGCAAAAAACTTGAATCCCCAAACCCCAATCACCTAGTTCATGGAGATGGCTTATAAACCATTCAAAACCCATTATTCTTATCAATGTGGGATAAAATGTTTTTTCCTAATTGAAAAAGTGAGCATGTGTGCGCTTTTACGGAAATGGTTCAAAACCCACATATTGGATGTCAATATATTTCATACCGATTATCGGTTTTTGACGCGTCTCATATCGTTTTGAAGCCCATGCGACATACTTAAATATGCTACCAACCATGGTTGAATATGTGACACCAAACACGTTAAAACCGATCCTGTAACACGGACAAAACCGATTTCCGTATATTCTAAATATACCATTTTCCCAACAATATAGAACATCAATTTTAATTATATTTTAGCTATAGCTTGGTTCACAGCACTACAGCAGTTCTGTCTGTAACTTTTTGAGCTAAAACATTTAAATTTGGTGTCTTTGAGCTAATGCACCAAAGCACGTGCTCGGAAAACAACCCAAGACCAACCGTTTATAATAAAAGTACGTTTGTTTTGGTTTGTATACTCTAGTGTTAACTTAGGGTCCTAAGACTATGTTTGTTTTGGTGTAAAATGAGTCTAAATAAACATTTACGAATACAATAATTTTTTGATTGATTGGATTACCCTAAAACATTTTTTTTTGAAATTTTTCCCCCTCAAATCCATGAAAATTATGTCAAGTAAACATGCCATATCAGATGGATTTTCTAATTTAGAAAAGAAGGGTGACGTGGTGTAACGGCCTCCATAAAATAACAATTGTATACTAGTTTATTTTCAAATGCTTTTCAATGGCTTTTATAATTTCCTCCCTCCTATGGTTTTGGTGGTCTAGATATTTGTAAAAATACTTATAAAAAAATTTACATTTGTTTTTCTAGGTCCAAAGTTCATCACGTGGCTATGCCCACTTTTTAGTTGCTTATTGGATGTTGGCCCATAATCCCCATGGCCACCCTCGTGCCTTATGTGTGAAGAAATACGTTACGAGAAACATAAATATGCATGTTATCTTAGTATCTATCGATCTTTGCCATTAGTCTTAAATAGATCACCATGCTACAACAATTAAACCACAGGCAAAGATACAAGTTAATTTAACTTTTACCCTTGCATGTCGATCAAAGAGTGTTTTTGGGGAAAATAAATTGGTGACTATGGTTCTTAGATCTCGCTTATGTGTTTAAGAAACATTCGAACATGTGTAATGCAATTATAGAGCGGTAGAAGAGTACAGTTTTCACTTTCAGTATTGAAAACCTAATACTTTCCATTATTTAGGTTCTCTCCAAATTGAGGAAGGTGGTAGGTGACCATGAGAAATTAATTGGTAAAACTAAAGCTAATGCTCATAAAAATGATTTTTTGGATTTCATTAATAACAATACTTTAATTAATATGTCACATAATGGGTCTATCTTTACTTGGAGTAGAATTAATCTTGGTAAAGTCATGTTTGAGCAATTAGATAGAGCTTTGGTGACTGCTGCTTGTGAAACTATTTGCCCTAACACTAGTCTTTTTGTTGCTGAAAGAACTGTTTCTGATCACTCTGCTTTAATCTTTAATACTATTTCAACACATGCGTTTGGCCCAACTAATTTTAAATTCTTCAGGATATGAACCAAACATGATGGGGTTTCTGAGATGGTGACTAACAATTGGGGTATTTTTTTGTCATTTAGAGGGACTGGATAGTTTTTGTTTTAAACTCAAAAGATTAAAAATGTGTATCAAAAAGTGGAACAAGGAGGTTTTTGTTAATATACATGGCAATCTAGTCAAAGTAAAAGATGAACTGGTTTTTGCTGAAAATCAATAAGTCTCTATTGGGGACAACTACTGTGAATACTATCTTAAAGTTCTCACAAAATATAATGACTTAGTATTACACGAAGAGATTTTTTTCAACCAAAAAGGTAGAGTTAAATGGTTAAAAGAGGGAGATAGAAATTCTAAAAATTTTCATCAAATGTTAAAACTCAAAAGAGCTAAGAGTAAGATTCTAAATATCAAGTTGGCTGATGGGACCACTACTGAAAATTTTGAGGAGATTCAAGGTGAGGCTGGTAATTTCTTTGCATCCCATTTTGCCTTTTCTTCTACTACTATGGATCAGGATTTATTTAATGTTATAGCTAGATTGGTTAATGAGACTGATAATAGTATGCTTACCACTTTTCCTAGTGATGAGGAAATAAAAAAAACTACTTTTGATATACCTAGTGATTCTGCACCATGACCAGATAATTTTTCTTACTCCTTCTATATAAGTTGTTGAGATATTATTAATTTTTTTTTGATAAAAGCAGTGCATAGTTTTTTTAATGACAAACATTTGCCTTTGGTTGCTGTTTCCTCTCTTATTATTCTAATTCATAAAGTGGATAATCCTACAGATTTTACTCAATTTAGACTCATTAGTCTTTGTCAGGTCCTTTATAAAATTATATCCAAAATTCTTACTTCTAGATTGGCAAAAAATTTACCTAAAATTATTTCCAACACTCAGAGTGGTTTTGTGGAAGGGAGGCTCATAACTGATGTCATTTTACTTGCTCAAGAGTTGTTCAAACATCTTGCAGAAAATGTCATGGAGGTAATGTGGTGTTTAAACTAGATATGGCTAAAACTTTTGATAGATTAATCTGGTCTTTTCTGATAAAAGTGTTTACATGTTTTGGTTTTGATAAAAATTGGATTGATTTAATTATGAGATGTGTGACCAATGCTAGATACTCTATTTGTTTAAATAGGGTTGCTTCTGGTTACTTTACTTCTGGTAAGGGTTTAAAGCAGGGTGACCCTCTATCTCCTCTTCTTTTCATTATTGCTGAAGAAATTTTAAGTAGGGGCTTAAGTGAGCTCATGATAAAGGTCACCTTGTTGCCTTATAAAACTTGCACTCATTTGGAACCTATTTCTCATATTCTTTTTGCATATGATATCTTAATCTTTGCCAGTGGTAGTAAGTCTAATCTGGAAGTTCTGATGTCTTTTATTAATAAATATGACATGGCCTCTGGTCAATTGCTAAACAAAGCTATGAGTGTTTTTTTTACTTATAAGCCTAAAAATGGTGGGAAAAACATTATAGCTAGAACCACAGGTTTCAGTGAGGGCTCTTTGCCCACCAAATATCTAGGAATTCCTCTTCACAACACTAAACTTATCTCTGCTATGTATGATCCTTTGGTTGATAAAATTGGTAAGAAAGTGGCTAGTTGGAAAGCAAATTTTTTATCCTCTGGCGCTAAGCTAACTTTTATTAAACATGTTATCTACTATATTACATTGTATATACTTACTGTTTTAAATTCCCCTAATCTGGTCATTGACAAGATTGAAACCAAATTTGTTAATTGCTTTTGGGAAGAGTCTGATGGTAAGGTTAAGCATCACTGGTTTAGGTGGGGAAAGTTATCTTGCCCTGTGAATGAAGGTGGGATAGGGGTAAGGGGCTTAAATGAGTTTATGAATGCTCTGCATGCTAAAATGAGTTGGAGATTAATGGAAATTGAATCTCCTTGGACTGTTTTTATGTTTCAAAAGTACTGTAGTAATAACATAAACTGGGGTGATCCTGTGGTTAATGCTAATCATTCTTGTGTTTGGAAAATGGTTAGCCAACACTTAAGATTTTGGTGGACAACGCCTCATGGAATATCAATGAGGGTTCCATTAGTTTATGGTATGAAAATTGGTTAGGAGATGGCCCCTTGTGTCATTTTTTTAATGTCATTTTCCCTAATGGTCATTAATTCTAATGGATGGGATACTAATATAATATGGCACATGGGGGGAAATGATCTTTTACTTAAAGTTACTTGCAAGAATTTGTTTTTAAGGAAAATGGATGATGTTAGATACTGGCCTCTTTCTTTTAATGGGGAATTTACTGCTAAAAACTATTATAATTTCATATGGGGGAAAACGTACTTTAAATGTGGCTAAATTTATTTGGAACTCTATTTTACCCATTAAAATTAGTATTTTCTCTTGGAAACTGTGGTATACTGCTATCAAACTTGATGAAAATCTTAAAATGGTTTGTGTATGCATAGTTACCATGTGCATTTGTTGCAAGGATCATACACTTGATACAGTTGACCATCTTTTTGGGTCTAGTGAAATTTGTAAACAGGTTTGGAGCTACTTCATCAAGATTTTTAGCTACAATATATGCTTAACAAATTGTTGTAAGCAAAATATGGTCAAATGGTGCAATTTATGTGACTCTTCTCAAACTGGTATGTTAGCCTCTTTAGTTCCTTTCTTCATTATATGGGAGATTTGGCTAAGTAAGAATAAAAACAGGTTTGACAATGAGAAGATGTGTGCTGACACTATTATTAATAAGGTGATTAAGTGGCTTAGAGACTTAAATTTCTTACTTAAACCTAAAAAATCCGCTAACACTTTTCACTACTTAACTCTTATGTCTTTGAATGTGAAGCCTATACATTGCAAGAGGAAAAAAGCGAAGCTAGTTTGGTGGAACTGTCCCCCTTCTGGTAGATTAAAACTCAACTTAGATGGTTCTTCCCTTAGCAATATAATTCTAGTGGTTGTGGTGGTATTTTAAGAGATCATAAGGGTTTGCTAATGTACTAGCTTTTTCTAATTATATTGGAAATCAGACTAATATCTATGCTGAGCTTATGGATTTTAAAAATGGTTTATCTATTTGCTACACTATGGGGGTAACCAATGTTCTTGTTGAAACTGATTCTGAAATGATTGTAAAATGGTGGAATAATAGCTCTTCTCCAGGCATTAAGTTTGCTTCAATATGGGGGACATAATCACCCTAATGGATTATGTTAACCTAACAATGATACATGTTTTTAGATAGCAGAATCAACTTGCAGATGACTTGGCTAAAATGGAGTCAAATGGTAATAATTTTATGACTTGCAGGGCTATGGATTTACCCAAGAATATCTATCCTGCTTACTTCTTGGATCAAAATAACACTCCTTGTCTAAGTGCTAGTTATTTTAAGATATAGAAAGGGTTTAAACCAATGAGGTTTACTGAGGTTTTTAAACCTTTGATAAGAGTCGGTTTTGATACTACTGAGATAATGATCATTTTGGCTCATGAGCATATTTTTCAGAAGCCTGCTGTAATTTTAAGGCAACTTTTCAATGAAGACAGTGGTCTGAGAAAATGATGTGCTTTGGTGTCAAGATATATAGGATAAGAACATATAATTAAAGCTTATGAAGATAATTTTTTGAAGCATTCTGTTGTTTTAAAAGTCAACTTTTTAAGAAGGACTGAGTTTGAGAAAAGTTTTGTGCTTTATTTTTGCTAATTAGCTTGATGATAGATGCAGGTTTGCTGGTGAGAATGCTGAGAAGCCTTATCAATTTACTATTTCAGCTTACATCCTCATTTTGTTTACGCTGTTGGTTTGTTACTAAGAGCTATATTTAATTTTTTGTAAAGTTACTATGAGGTTTTTGCTAGTGCACTAGAACTGGAGCTTTATCTTAATTTGGAATATGAGTATCAAAAATCACTCACCTTAGATCACATTTGATCTATATTCGGAGATATAAGATTAGGGGGTATAAGGAGAAGGTCGTGTTTTTATGCTCATTTTTCTATTGAAACATTAAGTTTCCGGTCCTTATCTTTAGCTTTTCATGTCCTAGTAACTATAGGCTCAAATGGCTGTTTAGTTTTTCAGTCAAGTTTCGGAGTAACTTTTTTGTGTACTGTAATGACCACTATGGGGGTCTATCCCATAGAGATTGTTCTAATAAAAGAATACTTTTCCCAAAAAAAAAAGGTTTTCTCCAAAATGTGTGCAGCTCAATATTTTTTCAGTTTTTCAACATTAAAACCTTAAATGTGTCTACCATCATTTCATGATCGTATCCTGAGTATCTAAAAGCTAATTAATAGAGTTTTTAATTTCGAATAACTCAAACATATAGAATTATGTATGATGTATCATAATTTTATTTTATTTTTTAAAACAATTTTTTATTAAATGTATGAAAGGTTATTTTTACATGGGACAAGTGTCCCTATGCTGGCAATAATTGAGATCGAATCCGATAAGAGTAAACGCACTAATACAACTTGCCGGTTACAACGAAACTAAAACCAAAAAATTGGAGGAAAAGAAATTAGTTAAAAATCACTTTTCAAATCCTCATTTTAAAAAGTAATTTAAACTCAAAAAACACCGCTTTTCTCCTTATGTATCAGAATATGATTAAATAACACACTTCTGTTTTCTTTTTTCGTTTCATAGTTTGTAGATCAAGTATGACTTGCAACTCACCTCTGTTGTTTACTGATCAGTTTCCGAATAAGTAATACTACCTGTGATAAAATTTATAAATGCATGCCTTATTTAGTATCTATTGACAAACAAACAATTATTATATCATTGATCATATGTTTTTGTCAATTTCAGTTTTAAGACTCTTAACTAATAATCTTCATTTCAGATGATGTTGGTTCTACCTGATACCAAGCGCAAGAAAAACAAAGCCGAAGCTGATCAAAAAGGCGCGCATTATAAATCACTTTGATTTCAACCATCAAATGACTTAACGTTTGTTAAATCCGTCCGTATTCAAAAAACCAAATTTCAACTCATAAAATTGAAATTTCCCTAGACAACTATAGTTCAAAATACTAGCAAGGAATTTCAGCCTCCATTATATCATACGTACATCTAGATGTATTACAAACTACAATATTACCTCTTTATTAAACACAAATTAAATTTATCCTACGTTTTGGTTGTCTTACAAGCTATATCCTTGCCTATACGGGAATACATGTGAAATATCAATATAATGATCTCAACAATTAACAAATTACTGAAATGGTGAACGTCTCGAGCAATCACTTTCAACAGTTTAGACATGTAATCTTATATAGTTTAAAATTTGTATTGAACTCTCGATATATATGAAGAAGTTTAGAACAGATAAGAATTAGGAGTATATTGTACAAAGAAAAAGGTGACTAGTGCAAGATACTGACCAGTATCAAACCCTAATTTTTGGAAATTCAGACAAAACTAAAAAGTGTCCCCGATTATATATTAGTCAACATGCCTATTGCATAATATGATAAATTTATCATTATTGCAACAGAGAAAACCACTTCTTCTTCTTTTTTTTTGGTACAAAGGAAAAAACCACATGAATATTAATCATGTGATCATGAGTGTCAATTGGGCTTACAGGCTTATAATATTGGCCCTGTTCAATGGGGGTCCTAAAATTTACTGGATCAGCTCAAATAAATCATTTCTGGACAAAAGAGCCCGTGATTACAGAGCAATTCTAAAAATTCAACTTTTGGTCTGTTTATTATTCTTTTTTATCATTTTGAAGTCTTCTGCATGTAGCAATTCTAAGAATTCTAAGTTTTGGGGGGAATTTGACTAATGAAATATAATTTAATAGGGGAAATGATGGTATGTAGACTTATTTATAAAAAAAAACATGGTTTAAATCTTTTTTAAAGTTATAGCATCGAAAATTTCCACACATTACTACTCTTCATTTATTATAGCAAAATTATTAACTAACTAAAGAGCATACACAACCACAATGGCCAATGGGTGTGTTATTTTGCTTGTGAAATAAAAATTGTAAGTTAACAAAGAAATTTGACTTCACATTGATTATGTTCTAATAACCATTAACTTTAATACTATTAAAATTATTGTTAAATTTAATAAATGTTTTAGTGCGTGATGCGGTAAAAGAAGTTCACTCATTACCAATCATTTACAAAAAATAGTAGTTATACATACTTGTTAAAATAACAAGCCATGTGAGGTTGAATGTTAACATTGTCATTCAAAATTGTATGATAATGTGATAATATTTAAATTGTTAAATTAATTTAATAAAATCATTACGAATACTCTAACTAACTAGACTATTTTTTAGCATTTTATCTCTATTCCTTATGTATCTCTCTATGAGGAGGACATTTGGCCATGTTATCGCTTTTTTAATATGTATTCGTAATTTTTTTTTCGCTTTTTTCTTTCATTCTTAAATCAACATTTTATTTTATTTCTATAATATTTGTTCCAAAAAATGGTAAAGTTTGTTTTTTAATATATTTTTTATTTGTTTGGACAATTTATAAGGTAGTAATATTAATAAATACCCAAAAAAAAATCAAAATTTACTTTTTTTTAATAACTACTTTAGAAATAAAATAAAACGTTGATTTAAGAAAAAAAAATCAAAAAAAAATTATGAATATATATGAAAAAACGAGAACATGATCTTATGAACATGACCAAATGTGCACCCCTCCCTATGTGTCTATATATCTTTACATATGCAGGTTTTATTTTAGATTGAATATAATTTTTGCTTTAATGCTTTTACTATTACTTGTTGCTTTAGTAACAAAAATTTTGATGTTTGGTGTTTTGATGTTTCGATGCTTCTAGTTCTATGTTCTTACTTTTTTTTGTTTATGTTATATAGGATAATAGGAGTCTCAAATTTTGGTTTTGACTTATATTTCTGTTTTTTTAAAACTTGGCTCTCTTGCTTTTGCTTTATTTGGTGTTCGTTTTAATAGAATGGAAATATGTGAGCTAAAATTGATTTGATATAATATTTAGATCAAATCAATTTAGTTCAATCATGTATCAAGGATTCAAATTGTCAAGTGTATGCATGGGTCCGTTTGGTGTCAGATTTTCTGATAAAAAATCTGATTTTTAAAATTTAAAAATCAAAAAATCCAGTAAAAAAATGGATTCTGAATTTTTGGAATTTTTGAATTTTTTTGGATTATTTTGACTAAAAATCTGGATTTTAAAAATCAAAAAAATCATAGTAAACCAAACACCTATTAAAAATTCTGAATTTCCAAAAATCAAAAAACCACCGTACACTTCAATCTAACGGATGAAATAAAAACAATCCAATGGTGTAGATTTATATGTGAGTCTTATAAAAAAAATTTATATAATTTTAATATAAAAAGTAATATGTATCAAAATAATCGACTTTTTTATTTTATTTTTAATTAATACTTAAGTTTAGGGTAGTCGGAACTAGTGTTCTATAATTTTATTAATTTGGATTTTTATTGTGTTGTAAAGTTAGTTTTTAATTTACAAAATTATAATTTGTATTTTATATATTAAAATTATATAAAAAGAAAGTTACAAAACTCACACCCAATTCTAGACAATTGGATTGTTTTTATTTTATCCGTTAGATTGAACCCGTGCATTATAAACTCTAGAGAATTTGAATCTCAATTATATATTTCCATTCTAATACGTTTGATGCTTTATTTTCTCCTCTTAAATTGTATTTTACTTTACAAGAGATATTTAAGAGCTGGAGAGAAAGAATTAAGATAAAATTACCAAAACATACAACTTTTCAAGTCTAATAATCAAAAACTATAAACCAAAACTTTTATTTGCAAAACATACCACTCTTATAAATATGTATAACTGTATGTTTGTATGTTTTGGAAAGAAAACTTTAGGTGTTATATGTTTTGGTTAATTGTATGTTTTGTTTATTGTACCAAGAATTAAAAGAGAGAAATTTTAGTAAGGTTTATTTAATGCATATAAAATTCAAGTGAACTAACTTATAAAATAGAAATAGATAATTGTGTTTTTTAACATTTAGATTATAATCATTATATCAACATGCTAAACATGAATTCCAACAATATAATTGTGTTTTTTAACATTTAGATTATAATCATTATATCAACATGCTAAACATGAATTCCAACAATATTTTATTGAACAAATGATAAACTCCGATAATCTATATTCATTTAGCATTCTAATTCTCAACTTATTTTCCCTTAAATTTACATCCTTTTTATATACTAGCTACCGGATTTAAATTCTCTAAATTTTATAATACATTCACATCCTCTAGAGTTCTATCTAACAGATAAAATTAACACAATCTAATGGTGTAAATTTCTGCGTGGGTTTTTGTAATTTTCTTTTTATATTATTTTAATATATAAAATACTAATTATGATTTTGTAAATTAAAAACTAACTTTACAACACAATAAAAACTTAAATAAAATTATATAACCCTAATTGAGACTATTATAAATTTAAGTATTAATTAAAAATAATAATAAAATCAATGATTTTAATATATCTTGTTTTTTATATTCATTCCGGCAATTTAGAGCATCCACAATAGTGCTATTAAGTCAGTTGTTATAAAAGTTCTTAGCTATTACACATGTTTTTCATTCACAATAATGTTATTAACTAACTCTTAAGTTTGTTAACATTGTTGTTATATTTCACAACAAAGTTAGAGCATCTACAATAGTGTTGTTATCTCTATTATTAACTAAAAATGTTAGCTAACAATGCAATTTTGTTTTTTCCCATTAGCTGTGTTAAATTGTGTGTTAATTTTATAGATGTTAAAAACATTATTAAAGATAACAATTTTTTTAATTGTTATTACTTGATGACATGACAAAAAAATTTAACTCACACCCACAATTAAATGATATTTCTCACGCGTATCGTTTCTATCTCTACCATACTGCTATTTATTTTCTCCCAACAACTATCCATAATACTATATTTTGAATAATTAATTTTTAAGGGGCAATTAACAAAAACATACCATACCTCTATTATATTACAAAAAACATACCATCAAAACTTAACTTACAAAAAACATACCTATATATACTTATTATTTCTCTAATTCTAATCAAACCATAATCTAACCTCTCTCTCTAACCGCAACTCTCTCTCTCTAATCGTACATCTCTCTCTAACACACGATAATCGCACATCTTTCTAACACATGTTAATCACCCATCTATCTCTCTCAAAATGACTAAAAACTCACAAAATATTCATATGTTAATTTAAAAATGTCATACCCTAATTTTAAAATGTCATACCCTAAATGTTCTGAATCACAATCAAATATCTAAAAAAGAGTTCATACCCTAATTTTAAAACTTCATACCCTGATTTCAAAACTTCATACCCTTAATTTCAAAACTTCATACCCTAATTTTAAAACTTCATACCCTCATTTCAAAACTTCATACCCTAATTTTAAAACTTCATACCCTAATTTTAAAACTTTATACTCTACATATAAATTTCTCTCAATACTATACATATAAATTCTCCTCCTTCAACTTTAAACCCACAATTTTTACAATAGTCTCAAAGCTCAATAAATAGAAAACAATATCACCAATTTCATTTATTTTTCATATATTACGGGATAGAAAACAATATCACCAATTTCATATATTTTTCATATATAGTTAGTGGCGGGTTTTCGTGATGGAGGAGGGAAGAGAGATAGAGTGGGATATAAAATAAAAATATAAACAACAATGGAGGAGAGAGAGGCTAAAATGAGAGAGATGTAGAGAAGAATTGGTGAGAGAGAAGAATGGAGGAGAGAGATAATAAGGGAGGAGAGAGAGAGAGTAAATGAAAGATAGAGAAAGAAGAGAATAAACATCATTAAAATTGTTTGGTATGTTTTTGATAGTGATGTTTGTATGTTTTTGATAGTTAAAGTTGTAAGGGTATGTTTTTGTAATTTAGTTTCAAAAGTAGTATGTTTTGTTAATTTATCTAATTTTTAATTAAAATAGATAACATTGTTAAAGTTAAAATAATGTGTGTGTTTAACTCAATATATTTATGTGTCCTTTAATAATTTTTTAGATGATGATGTGTCACTAGTTAATAATAAAAATTTAACAAAACTATTGTAGATACTCTTTAACATTTTTAAGTGATGACATGCCAATTTGGTTGATCAATTCCTATATATATTAAATAAATAAATCCTACAATAAAGTAAAAAATAACACATTCTATATTTATTATTTATTTACAATAATAATATTCTTTATCCGAAATCAATTATTTATTAAAAATTAATAGATAATGTTTTTAATAAAAATACAGTAATATGAGACTAATATGGTTGTTAATATTAACATATATATATATATATATATGACATTTAACATGCACATGTATCACTATTTAACAATAAAAATTTAACACAATTATTATGAATATTTTTACATATGAAAATTTTAATTGTTAAAATTATACGTATTTTAATGATGAACATTTATTTAAGTAGGGTGGAATAGTAAACTCCAATATAAAATTAGTAGTAGCTGGGCGTAACATGTAATGTTTATTCCATATGAATACACAAAACATTGTGATGAACGTAAAAAATTTCCTCCAAAACAATTATGTCACTTTATTATTATATTTAAAAGACCACGTACCCTTACTTATCTTAAAAAAAAAAAAAAAAAATTATTGACATTGCTTTTAATGAAAGCCTCCTATGATCAGGAATAAAATTAGAAATTTTAAATTTGAGGAGTGAAAACGTTAAAAGCATCTCCAATAGTGTTGTTATCTCTATTATTAACTAAAATAGTTAGCTAAAAATGCATTTTTTTTATCTCTATTAGTTGCGTTGAAGTATGTGTTATCTTTATAAATGTTAAAAAAGATATTAAATTTAATAATGTTTTTAATGTTTGTAACTGGTAACATGGCAAATACTGTCCACGATTAACATTATTATCTCCTATAAATTATCCCCATAAGAATAGTGACCAATAAAATAAAAGAGAAATTGTTAATTAAAAATTGATAACATTGTTAACGTGAAACTAATATGGTTATTAAATTTAAGATGCATATGTGTCATTTAACATATTTTTGTCACTATTTAACATTAAAAAGTTAACAAAACTATTGTGTATACTCTAGTTTAGTAAACTGAAAGGCTAATTACATAGAATTTTTTTAACATTTCATCAATTATTATCAAAATACCTCGCCTAATAATTTAAACAGAAACACAATGAATCTTTACCGATAAATTAATTAAAATGAATCTGTAGTATATTTCAAGATTAAAAAAGTACTATTTTATTATTTTTCAAAGTTTTTCCCATATTCTATTACTATTGGTGGGTAGGGAGTATAGAGGTTGTTAATTAAGATACATTTGGCAAAAAACCAAAAGACAAGAAATATAAGGCAGAATATATTTGGTGATATTTATGTACGATGTATGTAAGTAAGTACACAATATTATGGGGAAGTTAGTTTCTAAGCCACTTTTGTTCGAATCAAAGCTATTATGTATCTCTCTAATCTACCTCTTCTCATCTCTATCTCTAGCCTTCTATTCTTCTCTCTCTTCCACCGCAAAATGCATGTTCCGATCGTCCCCGAACGACCCGATTTTATCTCCTCTTTTTTCATATCCTTCTTCTTACGGCGAACACAAACATTCGATCCCCACCTTACGATCATCTTGCTCCTCCCCCATTTTCTTCTCAGGTAATATATAATATGTATTCATCGTATTGTAATATGTTTATTTTGGATTTTGAATGTTTTATCATAGCCGGTACTCCTATGAGTCAAATAACCGGTTAGCTTAGGCCCAGGCGTAAAAAAATAAAAATATTTTTTTTCCGCGAACAATGTCGTTTTTCCCCGATACAATACAAAAGTAGCTATTTTATTTGATGACCTATTTTGTGTAATAGAAAATACAATAATTTATTTTACTATGACATAGTTCGGATTTTGTAATTCTTGTGATTTTTTTTACGTTGTAATGATTTTTTTCTGACAAAAATTAAAAAGGCACCCAAAATATCGTACGCCTTAAGTGTAAAAAGGCGTCGGAACGGCCCTTTTGAGTTACGGGTTTTGTTTGTTTTTGTCAGATTATTCGAGGGTATTCGACGAAATTCGAGGATTGTGTAGGAATTCGTCGGTATTGGTTGATAAGCATCCGCGTTATATGCAGGGGAATTATGAAAGTTTTGCTGGAAATTTTAGTACTCAGAACAGATTATCTTATTATAATTACTCAGATAATGATGTCGAGGTCCCTTGTGGATTTTTCAAGGATTTTCCGGTCAGCAATAATGGTATTTTTTTTTAATTAATTCATTGTTTCTAAAAACATATTTTTCCACCTTATATTACTCATCTAAATTATATCAAGTACCTTTTAGGTCTGAATACATTATATTTCCATAATTATAATTAACTTTTTCATTAATAGTTTCATGTCTCTTATTTTTTTGACTTTTATTGAAGTGATGAAAATTTAATGAATCACAAAAATGTTATAATACTTTTATTTTCTTCTTAATTTTGCAGATAGAATTGCTATGAACAAATGTGACGGGGTTGTTGTAGTTTCCGCTATTTTAGGCGACCATGACAAAATTCGACAACCCAAAGGACTCGGCTCCAAAACTTTGGCCAATGTTTGCTTTTTCATGTTTGTAGATGACCACACGTTAAAAAGACTTAATTACCACAACTTAATTTCGGCGAACTCAAAGGAAAACTACATAGGCGCATGGAGAATTGTAAAAGTCTTTACGGAGCACTTATACGAGAATAAAGCAATGAATGGAGAAATAGTGAAATATTTAGTGCATAGGCTTTTCCCGAGCTCGATTTATAGCATTTGGATAGACGCAAAGCTACAGCTAGTGGTCGATCCGTTACTATTGATACATTCTCTTTTAATTTCTGAAAATGTGGATATGGCGATTTCTAAACATCCATTTTATTTACATACTATGGAAGAAGCAATGGCAACAGCTAGGTGGAAAAAATGGTTAGATGTTGATTCATTAAAGAGGCAAATGGAGACTTATTGTGAAAATGGTTTGCAGCCTTGGGCACAAAATAAGCTCCCTTATCCTTCAGGTACTATTTTTTTTTTCTTATATTAAAAACCTGATATATATAACCACTATTGCTAATCTAAAGATATAAATCAATAATTTCTCACAATATTCATTGTGTGACTAGAGGGGGGTTGATACCTTATTCTAGCTTCTAAACCAAATTTGTTACACATCTTTAAATGACTATTGTGTGGGGGGGCCTTATTTGATGGTTGTTGACTAAATATAGTACAATTTGATTATAGTTAACAACCTAAAGTAAAATTTAATAATAGCCGGTGCCACCAAAGTTGTTGAGCCACTTTGATATGTAATGAGTTGTATTTTGTTCTCATGTTTGATGCCTAAGTATGAATTGAAGATGTCAAATTACAGCTTGAAAGAAGGAAATATGAAAATGATTAGGAAATATTTTAAACAAATTGGTACAAGCATTATGTATTTTGTTTTGTAGGGTTTATTATCAAATAATTCCAATCAGGGCTCTCCTTCAAGTTACTAAACGAATATTCACTTTCATAGAAAGCTTCCAACTGGCAGTAGTTGTGAATGCATATTTTAGTACTAACACAAAAATCATACACGAATTATTTAGTTATAAATATGATGTGATATGTAGTTTACAATTTTAATTGTACATAATATTATTTTTTTGGTGCCTCTTTTTCCCACTCAACTGTAAGGTAAATCCGAATTAAAATGCAAGATAATATTTTACTGTATACATTAACTGAGAAATGATTGGCAAACGGTGTTACATACGCTCAAAATGATTGGTCATGGTAGGGATAATTTGTAAATTTGAGGTTTTTCATGTTTGTTTTAAAAAAAATACTGGTCGTGCACAACATGTCATAGTAATTGGGAAGCAAATATAAGTGCCCTTGCTCCTAGAAGTTGTTTATTTATTTATTTTTTTCTCTACGAGATTTACTCAACATGTACTTTGGCCAAAACAAATAAGCCAAATATATGTTTGTCATCACTGAGAATAGGTTTCTTCATTCAATGATTAAAGATGTTAAAGAACTGGCGATGCAAAAGATATTCTGACTCGAAATATAACTATAAAAGTATATTTAAGTCCTGGCATAATTAAGGAGGTAAATGAGGCGAAAATTTCGTGGAAAATATCGTTTTCATTTCGTTAAGAGCTCGTCTCGTTTTCTTTCATTACTAAATGAAATGATAATGAAATAAAATATGTATTTCATTTAGTAAACGAAATGATAATGATCGTAGCCTTGTTCGTTTTGTGAAATTTTGTTTCCGTCTAATATATATATATATATATATATATATATATATTTGTGTGTGTGTGTAAATTTATACATGATATATGTGTGTTTGTAGCAATAAATGTATAGTAAAATATACTTTATTAGTAATATGAATCTAAAATCCATTATATAAAAATATATAATGTGAGGTGTAAATATAATTACGTGTAAGTTGTAACATATTGTTCACGTCTAGTTTCGCTCGTTTTCGTTTCGTTTAGCTTCATTAGCGGCCCTCTAGGTCACATAATGACCCTTAATTTATACTGTACAACTTGTCTTTAAAATAATGTAGAATATGAATTGGAGATTAACAAGTTACATAAAATTAATAATTTCAAACTCTTACGTCAACTGTGAAGGTGATTGTATAGTCTATCTGTCTATACATATGTTTTGTTCATTTGATATGCAAATTTGGTATTGTTTATATGATAATATTGTGTGTGTTTTTCCTGTTATAGATGTACCAGACAGTGCCTTAATACTGAGGAAACACAGTTTGGAGAGCAATTTGTTCTCATGCCTAATGTTCAATGAATTAGAAGGATTTAATCCCAGAGACCAGCTAGCATTTGCATTTGTTAGAGACAAAATGAGACCTAAATTGAAGATCAACATGTTTGATGTTGAGGTTTTTGAGCAAGTTGCTATTGAGTATAGACATAATATCAAGTCACATGGCATACTAAGTGACTCAAACGAGGAGTTGAAAACCAAGAGGGCTAGTTTTGATTTATTTGAAAATGAAAACAATAAAAGCAATAGTAGTTGTGAGGGTTACCTATTGAAGATGTGGGGTGAATCCCATGATTGATTTTGTCACTTTTTGTAACGTAATGATTTTTTTTATTCATTGTTTAATATATAGTATGTAGAAGAATAAATAAAAAGCATTTTTTGGCAATTGCCAACTACTTATAAGCATGCTAAAAAGCAGACAGATAATGAGCATGATGGCGTTGAATGTAGAATAGTAGTTAGTTTACGATTATGATTTATGAATGTACATTTAATTTAATAAAAAATTGCGACACACTTCTTTTGGGCGATATTCATTTTATGCCCTTTAATTTGTTAGAGATACTGGAATAGCGATGAGATGAACATTTACTTCAAAAATTTCATTAGAGGAATTTGTATCTTATAACATAAAAATACATATAAAAAAGATGATGCGTGTAGCTAAATTTTAACGATTTTTAAATATATGACTTCACATTTTAAATAATTAAAAAAGTTGTATAAAATGGGTGTAGCGATGAGTGCCTGCTACAATTGCGTAAAGCATTGACTATTCACATTTGACATCATCTTACTTAATGTATTCTAATCAAAATAAAATAAAATAAAATTGAATTTTACTTTATTCTCATGTCAACTCTACTGAACGAGAGATGACATATCAGGGAATCTCATGAACATTTTAAATACAACATTACAAGTTGACATTCAAAAGAAGTGATCTATGTTCATATTTTAGCTTGATTGTATTGGTATAATCCTTGATTATATGTAGTAAAACATGCATCGAGATTGTTCAGATTGTTAAGTATTTCATTCGTCTCGATTATATGCGTGATATAACAAACTATCCGATTTTAACGATTTTGGTATCCATATTTCAGTTTTTTTAATTTGGGTACCAAACTATAATAACTTTTCAATTTAAGTAGCACCGTCTAAATTAATCACGGAATCATGTCACGTGACATTTGACAAACGTTAATTTGAGAGGCTAATTTTGTCATTTTACACCAAAATATATCATCCTAGAAAAACGTTTTCACTAATTTCACACATAACAAAAATTAGCACAATCCAAATTTGAAGAAACATTGTTCTATGATGATATATTTTGGTGTGTAATGACAAAATTACTCTCTCATATTCAAGTTATCAAACACGCGCTGTCATGTGACATGATTCTATTATTAATTTAGACAGTGGTATTTAAATTGGACAGTTTTTTATAGTGTTTTATCCAAATTGAAAAAATTAAAAGATAGGTATCCAAATCCAAATCGTTAACAGCAAAATAGTTTAGTGTAGTAAATATCTTTTTTTTTTCCCCTTTAATTACTATATATCTATATTTGAGACGAATGAAGTAATACTTAAGTATTTAAATCCAAATATTTGAAGCATTGAAAATGTAAGCTGTTAAAGTTTGTCTGAAGCGGGAAACGTAAAACATGGAAAGTTCTGAGTATTACAGTATAAAAATGAAAAACCGGAAACATAGTTTTTGAAAGGACGAGCGAGCAAGTTCTCTAGTAACTGTGATTTAGAGGAAAATACAGATATGAGATAACACATTTACACCTTATTCTCCCAGATTAGTCGGGAGTAAGAAACGAAAGACTCCATAATCTCCTATTAATAGTGGGAGAGAAGAGTGATGCAGTTAATAGGTGAAATGAGTCGGACTATAACAAGTGCATCATGAGTTGATAGGTGATGAGTCACGACTCACGGGTCAACCCCGGTTCCTTTTCGGTAATCTAGATGCCCTACCCCCAAAATGCTACTAATATACTAGGCCCGATCCCGGGCTGAGGGACTTGGATGGACTTCTGGTCAACACATTAGATTAGTTTAACATGTCGAAGTTACCGAGCAGACTAAACTCAATGGGTAAAGCAACTCGATAAAACTAGCCAACCTTACTATAAAACTAAACAATATCAGCTTAATCCATCACTCTGAAAATTGAGATATACTTTGTAGGTAGGTTGGTTTGGCAAGTTTAAACAAGTGTTCTTCATCCAGCTTATAGCTTTTTGTTTTTTCATCAAGAAGTTGGCCAACAAATGCACAATTTGTTATCAAAACAACGAATAAGCTGAGCTAAAGAAAAGAAGCCAAGAGTAGGAAGTCGTTTCCTTAACATTATCTGAATTGAAAGACGGTCATATTTGACTTAAATTACATACTACTTACAAAATAATTATACAAGCACAACATGCTACAGTTATATTGTTAGTAATCAGCCTCCAATTTCATCAACAATGTAGTCTAGTTCTGCCACTAATCAACAAGGTACTTCTGACTTCCGAGTACCTGGAATTAAGAAAGTCGTGGGTTTTACGTTGGGTACCTGCCAACTTTAAGTACAATGAACCCAACCTTTTTCAGGAAGTCATAATCCAGCTTATTTACTTAAAAAAAAGCACAGAAAAAAGTCTTTATTTGTTGCTTCATTCAAACTAAAACCTTGCCTATCGAGTCTGCGAACACTTCATTATTCATTTTGTTTAACATTTTTACTCCATGACAGCAAGTTAATGTAAGATGCATTAAAACAAGCCCTAATTTCATGCTTGAAAGCTGTAGTAAGAGCGAGAAATTAGATTTCCAATTAGTACATTTTGTACCTTTAGTCTCATTTTGGTCCCAAGATTCTGAATTGTTGTAATCAAACCGTAAGCTGTTTCATTTGTTCAGAAATATGTCCTTTCATCAACATCCTAAAGGAAAAAATCCACATTTTATTTTCCGGAATTAGGATGCATATTATTTAACTATTGGAAGAGCAAACTGAAAATAGGGTTTGACTGTTACAATCAGAAGATTGAAAGTTGAAACTAATTGAAATCTGATATAAAAAGGGATGAAAAATCTGCATGTTTGGTCATATATTCAAAATTTTCCTGTGAAACTTCTTTAAGAAAATAAAACAGTGCAAGCACGAAAACACTTAATCTCGTGTTTACCTGGACTTAATTGTTTGAAGGTTGTCCGAAACTTTGTTTCTGGACCCATTCGCCAAAAAACTGTTTCATGTAGCGTTTTCTGTTTATAAAACCGCAACCAATAGCAACCGTTGGTACCATACTTTATGAATTGTTTCTTCACACAGTGGTAGAGAAGGTATTAAATTGTTGGGCAACATGCACAAATGCAGAAACTAGCACCAATGCATAGAGTATGCAACAAAGAAATGCTAAAAATGCTCACATAAAAAATTCAGTAACAAATTCAAGGGGAAACGAGGTGATCAACACACTAGAAGCATACCTCTATATTAAGCCCAGCACACAAAAAGTAAAGACGATTCAGACGAACATCTTCACTTGGAAATTGACTACATAAAAAGACAGGAACTAAAAATGGCAGCCATGACAGAACTGTTAAGAAAACAATAAATGTAATACTGAGGTTTACCATAAAAAAGCCATCTGTAAAGAGAGATCAAAGAATTGATGGTAGAATTCTCTCTCCCGGAAAAGCGTAATGCCGCTGGACAGAATAGAGAAGATGGGTCCATGAGATTCTTATCTATACAAAACAAGAAGAAAAAGAAACATAAATGCATACGGATAGGCCAAAACTGTCATTTACGACATGTATATAACAGCTTTTGTAGAGCTACTTGGAAGATAATAAAACCAAAAAGGTGAGGTACTTACTAGTTACTTCTACCATAATGTTCAACGAAGAACAATGACGAGTAAATTAAAACTAAAAAGCGTCTTCTACAATGTTGCATAAATAATTTCCGTTCAACTATTATGTAATGAGTGGATTGATTTCCCATATCACTTAGATCCGTTTGGAATTTTTCATTCTATTTTACTCATTTGGTTCTTCAAGGCCTTTTTCTTCATGTAGTAACCAGACTTAACCTGATTCGTGTAGCATCAGAACTCATATTAAGCTGCTAGGAATAAAGGTAACTAAGTAATCTAAAAGTAGTGTAGGGAGTATTTACTTGTATAATGCTAACTCGGATATCTTATGTCTCTGTAGATAAGTTCCTAATTGACTTCAGGATCAGACATTTTTTTGTTTTTCTTTTACTTCTTTAAAGCATCTTTTCCTTCTCTGGCTTCTGGGAATTTATTTGGCAAGAAACAGAAAGTTGCCTATAGTCCCAATCCAGGATCCCCTTGAAAACTTTTTTCACCTTTTTATGCGGACATTTCTAGGCAGGTCTGAAATCTTCTGAAAAACATGAATATCTGAGCAGTTAGTTATATAATTAAAGCTGCGGTTATAACAAGCCATCATACAACAAGCCCAGTGTGCTTTAAACAGAACTGTCAACTAATAATAACATGTAATAAACATCATAAGGAAAAAAAAACAATAAATTAGTTAACATAAGCATACAACTGTCAACCTGCGAATTGAAAAGGGAATAAAATAACTTCAGTATGAAATTCTACTTCTGTTTTGAAGTTGTAAACATAAAAGCATGTTCATCATGCATTAACTCAAACTATTCTTACATTTTTATCCCATTATGATTTAAGTGATGGTAGAATTCTCTATCATGGAAAGGCCGAAAGCCGCTGATTAAGTGGAGGAGGTGGGTTGTAACCGTTCTGGGTTAAGAACAAAAAGAAAAGGTAACATAAGTACAAGCGGATTGGTAAAAACAGTTGATACGATTTGTAAACAACTTTTGTAGAGTTATATTGGATGATGAGAAACTGAAAGGTGTAAATGGAAAAAAGTGAGTGCTTTTACCACACTGTTCAATGAAGAAGAATGATGACAAAATTGAAGTTAAAAGTGTTCTCTACTACGGTGTCTGAGACTTTTAACTTTTAAGTAATAATCTTTACCTACTATGCAAGAAAGTCCTTTCATTTTACAATGTCACTTGGAGAAGACTGTTTAGACCTCTTCAATACCAATGTTTCTTTAGGTTGTAAAAAGTACTTAACTTAGTTCTTGTAGCATCAGAATTCACCATCTGAAATACAGATTTACAAAAAATAGGGGGAACTTGAGAATTTAAAAGTAGGGTTGGGAGTCTTTATTAGATAATGCTACTCCAGATAACCTTACATCTCTGGAAATAAATTCCTTTAGTGGCTCCAGGCTCAGGATTTTATTTTCTTCTTCTTTTACTTCTTTACGTAAATCATCCTTGTTTCAATTCTGGGTTGTTACTTAGCAACAAAAGTAATAGAATGCTATTCATGGTCCTACATCCAGGATGCCTTCGGAACAAAGCATCGTATTTCAACTTCTACATAATCTCGAACATTACTAGGCAAGCAGGCAGTTTCAAATTCTCATTATGAAGTGAACTGAGCTGTTAGATCTTTTAAAACCAGACAGTATGACGTCAAATAACAAGTCAGGTGTCGTTTTTATGAAGTGTCAATTGATAAAAATATGGAATCATGCTTATCAAAAAAAAACATAGATCACTAAAGATTTGCGTACCGATACAGCATACATCGAACTAGTTTTTGTTTATTTCTGGGATAATGATAACACATACATTTCATACAACATTAAAATTGATCTCAAAAATCCCAAGTTTTCAAGTTTGTTATTTAGAAATTCTGGCTTATAGCAACAAAATCATCATATCGTATTTAATCAAACATATTCAGTAAGCAAGCCTTCTCTTTAAGTCACTCAAACAACCACTAAGGATCTAAATCATATCTGAAAAAAATATAGTATCAGCGATGTGAGAAAACTCTTACCAGAGATGACAATGCATAAAGTTCATTTAAAGAGTAAACTCTTTGAAAACATAGTTGATAATTGGGTTGCAACTACTTCTCAAAAACGGGAATATAAACTCCGTACCCCAAGGGTCTTGCAACACCACAAAATGTCGGTTAATACCTCTTGAGGGACACCCAACCCCTCGTTTTTAATTATTTTGTTTAATTCACAGAAGTTTCTAGGGTCCTGTAACCTGAGATACTCAAGTAAAACCCTCTCATGGTTTGGTACCCAATTCCTAGGAAAAGGAGTATAATCACAAGAGGGTATCATTGACATTTGAGAAAACCTAACACCTTCGATAGCCTCAACCAAACCCATCCTTAGAAGATCCGAGTGCTCAGAAACACCCATATTGCCACTCCTCCTCAATGGACGGCTCAGATCTCGTCTAGCTACCCTATACACCTTCGCACGCGAATTTAATCTATATCTAGCAGCATATAGCTTAGCTACAGAACTACGTATGACATAAGCAAAGAAAGCCATAACTTTTTTCCGATTATCTGCATATCTATACCAATCTGCCATGGTCTCAAGAAACTTATTCATTTGAACATTAGTATGTGCTTGACCCGAATATATCATAGGGCTACAGGGCATAGGTTCGGGATCTTTATCTCCCTTTAAAAGTTCGATTTTCCTCAATTTACGAATAATTTGTTCTAAACTAGCTGTGACTGAAAGCAAAGTCCCTACACCTTTTTTACTCGTAATTTCACCGCCACTTCCCGTGTAACGAAGAGTTGGATGTATCACCCTTAAACTAATCTTATGGTCTAAAAACAAAACCCCTCTACTAATATGTTCTATCTCTAATTTCGAATTATCCAACTTTATCCCATATTTTATCTCACAGAACTCTACTATTTCTTGCCTAATCCTCACAGCTTCTTCTCTAGGCCCTCTAATCCCAATCAGAATATGACCCCCGTAACGAATATAATCCATTTTCCTTGTCCTTTCCTTCCCACTCGAAGGTACAAACTCAGGCCAAGAAGGGTTATGACTACCATCATCAATTGAACTTCTCCAAATTGAATCCAACTTATCCGGCTTAAAAAACTCGACAATTTTCTGTTCCATCATATAATCCAACTCACTAAGGTATACATTAGCTAATAGAGGACTAACAATACCACAACACCCGTAACTCGGTACCTTCAAAGCCTCATCGGGAGCAAAGCTATAAAAGATCCTCAACCAATATGGATCCGGTTTAGGCTCATTTTCATTTAAAATTGTTTTCTTTTTCTTCTTCTTCTTTTTCTTCCCGAACCCCTCTTTACCCTTGTCCTTCTCATCCTCCAACCTTGTTATAACCGCCGTTCGAATCAAGTTCAAAACTTTCGTATCTTTCACACCTTTCCGAACACAACCCATCAAAAACCCCGTATCAATATTCTCAAAAACATCCGTCAAATCTCCTTTCAAAAACCATAAATACCCCGCGAAATTACTCCGTATCGTACGTATAGCGGTATGCGGGTTCCTCCCAGGCCTAAACCCATGTGATTTCCTAGAAAACCTGGGCTCGAAAACAGGTTCCAAAACCATCAACATCACCTCCTGAACAACCCGATCCTGAAATACCTCTTCGTTCGAGCTTTTCGGATTAGGGTTCGGGAGATAAGTTTTTGTTATGATTTGATAATCCTACAAATAATCACAATAAGATCAGAGATAAAGCAACTAATAATCAACAATAATGACTTAGGCTTACAAAAGAGCTGCTTATAAAAAGCAATGACAAAACAAACGTACTTCAAATAAGCCGCAACGTAGTTTTTTCGAAACGACTTATAACTTATTTTGATTGATAAGTCGGTTTTAACTCATGTTAAATTATAAGTTTGTAAATATACAAATAAATTTTTTAAGTTTAAAAAGCTAAAAAGGTACCAAATCCCAAGCTTATCTGCTTTTGAGCCTTTTTAGTTTTTTGACCCAAAAACTAGCTTTTAAAACTTAAAAACCAAACACCCATAGCATTAATCAGAAAAAAAAACTCAGTGAAAAAGCAGTTGCCAAACAGTCCCTAAGATAACACTAAAGTATACAAAAAATAATATACGGTAACATTATTTACCAATCTGGGACAACCACTGAAAACAAAGCTGGACGAGACACGACGTCTTAGACATTTAGTAGAGGGTGGATGAGGAGAGATAAGGGGAATAATCAAACAATTAAATTAGAAAGTACCTATTTGTAGTCATTTTTTCAGCGAAAAAGTTATTAAAAAACAACAAATCCTCATCTTCTCTACTTTAAAAGTTAAAAGAGCTGAAAAAACAGTTGTCAAACGGGCCAGAAGATAAAACTAAAGTCTACACAACATAATATATGCTAACATTATATACCAATTTGGAGCAAACATTAATAATGAATTTGGACGAAAAAACGACGTCAGGAAGGAATAAAATAAACTATTCTCTACTAAATATCTTGCTATATAAAAGCTAAAAATACTAAGGAAAAAAAGCAAAAGCCAAACAGGCCCTAAAACAACACCAAAGTATTATATACCGATTTGTAGCAACAAGTGAAACCAAATTTGGACGAAACAACAGCGTCACGGAGCGCGACGAGCGAGGCGAGGGTGGAGGAGGAGAAAGAGTGAGCAGCAGGGCGCAGAAGCGCGCTGGTAAGCGAGGGTCCATAGCGAAAGGTTGGATAAGAATCCGGTGAGGTTGGCGAACGGGGGCCTGAAGGGAGGGAGGAGGGAGAAGGACTGTGTCTATAGCTCTGATAGGACCTTGATCGGGTCTTGCGGCCGGAGGCGGTTTGGGGAGGGAGGAGGAGGAGAGAGAACAGGTGCAGGGGAGGTGTTTGATTAAATGCTTTATTAGTGACATTTGAAGTTTTTGAGGTTTTTGGTTTAACAGTTGTTGGGTATATTGGCGGGGATATATTTGGTAGATTTATTTATTTCGAATAGTCTGGTAGTTTAACAAATATTCTCTTATACGCCATGCCATTGCAAATTGTTACAATTTGTGTGTGTGTTTTTTTTTTCTATTTAACGGTTTTTAAGAAATTACGTGTTCTTTGGAAACTACGACTTCGCGTACGGATAAAATAAGCTATTCCCTACTTTTTAGCTTTTTTATCAAAAAGCTTGCTATTTCAAAGCTAAATTTACTAGGGAAAAAAAAACAGTTGCCAAACGGGCCTTAAGATAACACTAAAGTATACAAAACTTAATCTGAACGTTATAAAGGAGACTATTATCTACTTTTTAGCTTCTTCTTTTTTTAATCAAAAAGCTTGCTAAAAGATAACGAAAAAACAATTGCCAAACGGGCCCTAGGTTAACATTAAAGTCTACACAACATAATATATAGCTTTTCTAAAAATGAATTTGGACGAAACTACGACGATAAACTATTCTCTACCAGAAAGCTTGCTACTTAAAAGTTAAAAGCTAACAAAAAACCAAGAAAAAATAGCAACAGCCAAACAGGCCCTAAGACAACAGTAAAGTATAATTTACCAATTCGTTAACGCAAACTTGGACGAAACAACAGCGCCACGGAGCGATACGAGGGACGAGAGGGTGGAGGAGGAGAGAGAGTGGGCAGCAGGGAACGCACCGGTAAAATGCGCAGAACCGCGCTGGTAAGCTAAAGTCCACAGCGAGAGGTTGGATAAGAATCCGGTGAGGTTGGCGAACGGGGGCCTAGAGGGAGGAAGGAGGGAGAAGGACCGTGTACATACGTAAGATAGGACCTTGACCGGCTCTTGCGGCGGAGAAGGGATAAAAGAGACTATTCTCTACTTTTTAGCTTTTTTTTATCCAAAAACTTATTTAAAAGCTAAAAACCTAAGAAGGGAAAAATACTGCCAAACAGGCCCTAAGATAACACTAAAGCATATTATAATAATAAAACTTGCTATTTAAAAGCTAAAAGAACTAAGAAAAAGTAAAACAGTAGCCAAACGGGCCCTAAGATAACACTAAATTATACTTTTATTATAAAAAAAGCTTGCTATTTAAAAAATAACTAGCAAAAAAACAGTTGCCAAACGGGCCCTAAGTTAACACTAGAGTATACAAACCATAATTATATACGCTAAAAATATATACCGATTTGGTCTAACCACTGAAAGCGAATTCCGACGAAACGAGACTATTCTCTACTTTTTAGCTTTTTTTTTATCAAAAACCTTGCTATTTAAAAGCTAAAATAACTAAAAGGGGAAAAAAAACAAGCATAAAAAACATAATATAATAAGCTAACATTACATACTGATTTGTCGCAACCAGTGAACGCAAATTTGGACGAAACAATAACGCCACGGAGCGATACAAGAGATGAGAGGGTGGAGGAGGAGAGGGAGTGGGCAGCAGGGAACGCACCGGTAAAATGCGCAGAAGCGCGCTGGTAAGCTAAAGTCCACATCGAGAGGTTGGATAAGAATCCAGTGAGGTTGGCGAACGGGGGCCTAGAGGGAGGAAGGAGGGAGAAGGACCGTGTACATACGTAAGATAGGACCTTGATCGGCTCTTGCGGCGGAGAAGGGATAAAAGAGACTATTCTCTACTTTTTAGCTTTTTTTATCCAAAAACTTATTTAAAAGCTAAAAACCTAAGAAGGATACTGCCAAACAGGCCCTAAGATAACACTAAAGTATATTATAATAATAAAACTTGCTATTTAAAAGCTAAAAGAACTAAGAAAAAGTAAAACAGCAGCCAAACGGGCCCTAAGATAACACTAAATTATATTTTTATTATATAAAAAGCTTGCTATTTAAAAAATAACTAACAAAAAAACAGTTGCCAAACGGGCCCTAAGTTAACACTAGAGTAGACAAACCATAATTATATACGCTAAAAATATATACCGATTTGGTCTAACCACTGAAAGCGAATTCGGACGAAACGAGACTATTCTCTACCTTTTAGCTTTTTTTATTAAAAGCCTAGCTATTTAAAACCTAAAAGAACCAAGGGAAAAAAAAACAAGCATAAAAAACATAATATAATAAGCTAACATTGCATTACATACCGATTTGTCGCAACCAGTGAATGCAAATTTGGACGAAACAACAGCGTCGCGGAGCGATACGAGCGACGAGAGGGTGGAGGATGAGAGAGAGTGAGAAGCAGGGAACGAACCCGTGAAATGTGCCGATGCGCGCTGGTAAGCTAAGGTCCACAGCGAGAGGTTGGATAAGAAACCGGTGAGGTTGGCGAACGGGGGTCTAGAGGGAGGGAGGAGGGAGAAGGACCGTGACCATAGGTCAGATAGAACCTTGATCGGGTCTTGCGGCGGAGAATGCGGCGGAGAAGGCGGAGGCGGTTTGAGGAGGGAGGAGGAGGAGAGAGAGCGGGTGTAGGGAAGGTGTTTGATTAAATGTTTTAGTGACATTTTTGGGGTTTTGGGTTTTAACATTTTAAAGTAGTAGTTGTTGAGGATTTATATATTGGCGGGTTTTTAATTAGTTCTCTTTTTTTTATTTATTTCGGATAGTCTGGTAGTTTAAAATATGTTACCTTATGCGCCATGCAATTGCGAATTGTTACCAATTTGTAGTTTATTTTTATCCTGTTTTACTAATAGTCCCCTTTTTTTTTCTTTCCGGATAGTCTGTTAGTTGAACAATGTTAAATTCTACGGAAAATGACAATATTTATAAGAAATACAGTTGTTTTGAATTTGATGATTTTTTTACAAAAAATACATATTTTGTGAACTTATTTACAAATAGGTACATATGTCGTTAAAAAAATCAAAAATAATATTTAAAAATTTAAAACCACAATTTTAAAAAAATACATTTTTATACAAAAAATATATCTAATCCTGTATAGTTTTGTTCAATCATGTATGTCTAATCCTTTTTTATCATGTCTAATCTTATTTAATCATGTCCAATCTTGTATGTCTAATCCTGTTTAATCATATCTAATCATGTCTAATACTATGTACAAATTTTTGATTTTTTTTCAATTTTTTTGAATTTTTTTATTTTTTTTGTATATTTTTTTATTTTTTATGACATATGTATCTAATTATAAATAATTATATATAACTAATTATAAAGAATTACACATATGTGAATTTTTTGTAATTAAATTGATTGATATGTATTTATTTGTAAGTCTCCTAAAATTCATGCCATGCAATTGCAAATTTTACCAAATTGTATTTTATTTTTCCTATATTACGTTTTATTTTTATTTGTACTGGTAGTCTTTTATTTATTTATTTAGGATAGATAGTTTAACAATGTTATCATTTAAGTTCTAAGTAATGTCGTGGCAAATTGTTACGAGTTTGTGTTTATTTTATTTTCTATTTTACGTTTTTTAATTAATTTTGTACTTTGATAAGGTAAATAGATCTCATCTATATTCGGTCCGTCTTTATATTATGTTTCAACACAAATTTTTGATACATTATGATTGGAAATATATTTCTGTTGTTTTTCTTTTGTTTTTATGTGTGAATATTGTTATTTTATTTTCGGATAAAAGTAAATATGTGTCGAATCTTTTTTGAAATAAGATATAAAATTATTAGGGTCGGCTCTGGTTCTACGACATTGCGAATTGTTAAAATTTTGTATAAATATTATGAATTTTTATAATTTATTTTTGACGGATTTTATAATTTGCGGACGATATGATCAATGTTAAATTTTAAGACCTAATGTTAACTTTATATTTTTAAAGTTTACTCTAAATTAAAAATATAAATAAGGGGGAATATATGGACATCAACTTATACATCAATTTGGACCATTTTTTTTACAAAAACGCTCCAAATCAATATTTGATTAGTGTAAATCTCCACGGTTTCACGACGGTAACACAAATATGCGTCGTGTTTTTTTTCGAGAGGTATAATGATATGTTTTGGAAATTACTTTCCTCTCTTTTGGCTTATTTATTAAGACTAAACATTTTAGTATATCAAGGTAAAAGATTGTCTTTTGAAATTCGAATATAAATGGAAATGAACCAAGCAACTAGCATGGCAATGTTCGATTAGTTTTTGTTCGAAAGCGAAACAGACTGAAATGATCATTTGGCGAATCGAACAATAGTTTATAAAGGGGAAAGACATACAGACTCGTTAATTAAGAAGCAATTGAATTTTTTTACCAACTATTATAGCTAAAAGTCGCTCATTAGGGCGTGTTATAGCCCTCGTATAATAACATAAAAATATCTTCATGAACTTCGATCTTTGTCATCTGTGGATTTTTGTTCTGTTTATGATTAATTGCGAATCTAATGACAAAGACTTTTAATGAGTTACTTACCTACAAAAATAGACTTTTTAACGAGTCAAATGAGCTCTTAACATCCTTTCACTGACTAAATAATATCTATATTGTTGTCATGTTTTAAACGAAATGTACCGAATACTTAAATAATCGAATACAAGAATCAAGAATCAAGATAATGTTATTCACTTCTCTTGCAATTTCGTCAAGCAAAGTTTTATTTTCGAACACATACACAACCACATCAGACGTCGTCTGGATAGGAAATATCAATCACCAGAATCACTCTGAAGAAAAGAAAAAACGAGACATAGGAAGAACGTAATATCAACTTTTGGAGCGTCTCTTTGGAACAGTCAACTTATCTGACTGTTTATGTTACAGTCAACTTTTACAATCCTACTTGCACTATACTTATAGTCACCCTTAATCGAAAAATAAATTTATATTATATTTAATTATCGTTTTTACAACAACAAAAAATGAATCAAAACAATAAATGTATGTCCTCAATTAATGTAATCTATCATTGTCCATATTGTACCATTATTTAATTTTTATTGAACCCCCCTTTATCAAAATTGTAGTATTGAAGATTATGTGCATGATGCATTTCTACTGAAAAATCTTATATCAACTAGAAACAAAATGCTCAAACAATAGTAGTTTAATGAGTTAAAATATTGGCTTGACATTGATATAATCTAGATCCGTGCTTACTTTCAGATACTCTTATTAAGAAAATCACTCTTATTGCAGTACACGACTTAATTATTTCACATTTTATTTAATCAACTTAACTAGTATACAGAAGTGTCAAAAAGAAAATTTGAAAGTATAGCGAAACTAGCGCTTCATCATGAAATATGAGGTATTGAGTATATTGATTATCAAGACTGTTTTGTAATAAATAGATAATGTGTGTTTATATCTGTAAAGTTTCATATTCACTGGACCAGATAGAAACTTGAACTGTTTGGACTATTGCTGTTATGTTTGTAATTAGCAGGACTAAATAGAATTTTATGTAAACATATATATACATGTTTCTACAGAGAAATTAATAAGATTTTTCATTCTTTTATATCTCTCTCTCTCTCTCTACATATATGTATATATATATCGTATAATACAGATATATATTTGATCTATATAAACCCACCAAAACGTGGTTTTTACAGTTTCACATGGTATCAGAGCGTTAATAGGCTCTTCCGCTGCTTTCTATTCAGAAATTTGGGGTTTTATATTGCTGGAGTTTTTTTTAGGGTTCTTGATCGACATATTTTGGGGGTTTTGTTTGATTGACTATTTTTCCTTCAATTCGATCATTGCTACGCTTGGTATTCACTATATCTTTCGTGTTTTCTCTTATATCTCTTAGGTCTGTTAAAAACTTATTATCAGATCTCTGAATATTGAAATTAGGGTTTTATTTTTTCTCTCAGTTCTTTTAAGAATATCTGGTTGATAGTTGAGAATCTTGTTTTCAAGATTATGTCAGGATCAGAAGAAAATCATCAAATAGGGGAAAATCCTAGGGTTAATAATCATTTGCCTGTTACTACTATGAGTCCCTATTTTATTGGTTCTAATGAGAATACTAGTACCAGCCTAGTCAATCCTGTTTTGAATGGTCTTAATTTTCATTCTTGGAGGAGAGCAATGGAAATCTCAGTAGGTGCTAAATCCAAATTAGGTTTTATTACTGGTTCTTTACCTTGTCCACCTGAAAGTGATCCCATGAATGGGGCTTGGTTGCAGTGTAACCTGATTGTTATGTCTTGGATCATTAATTCTGTTAATAATGATATAGGACAGTCTATTTTGTATGTTGATAGTGCTTTCAAGATGTGGAAAGAATTGACAGAAAGGTTTTCTCAGGGTAGTGAGGCTAGGATTTATGAGCTTCATCATGATATTCATACAATGGTTCAGGATAACCTTACTGTATCCTCTTATTTTACTAAGCTAGAAACCTTATGGAATCAGCTAAGTGTTTTAAGCCCTATACCTAGGTGTACTTGTGGTACTATTGGTAGTTGTGGTTGTAATTTCATGGCTGCTATAATAGCAAGGGAGCATAGGGTTTTTAAAATGATCTTTTTAATGGGGTTAAATGAAAAGTTTGCTCATGTGAGGAGTCAGATTTTGTTAATGAAACCACTTCCTAGTGTGAATGAAATGTATCAGTTAATGGGACAAGAAGAGAAACAACAGAATCTAGGTGTTCATACAGTTGCTAATCAGCAAAATATGGTTCTTGCTTCTCAATATAATCAGGGTAATTATGTTAGGGGTTCTACAAATCAAGGTTTTAGGCCACCTGTAGCTGCTGCTAATAGTTTTAGACCTTTTAGGCCTAATATAGGGAGGGGTAATCCTATGAAGTGTTCACACTGTGGTTCTAATAGGCATACCAAAGATAGGTGCTACAGGCTTCATGGTTATCCACCAGGTTGGACACCAAGGCCAAGAGGGTTTAGTCAGAATTTTTCTGGTGGTAATATGGCACACCAGGTTTCTTATCAGGATGATGGAATGACATCTATGTTCAATCCTACACCCATACACATTCAAGGGTCTGTTGATAAAGAAAAGAATCAAGAAGATGAACAACAACAAGCTGTAGATACTTCTAATGCAGTTTCTAATATGGTGTATACTGGCATGACAGGTATGTCTATAACCTGTTCTACTTTGTTTTTAGATAAAAAGAAACATGCTTATGATTACAATTTATGGATTATTGACAGTGGTGCAAATGAACACATGGTTGCTTCATTAGGTCATCTTAGTCATTATAAGTTAGTTGATTCTCATGTTAATTTACCCAATGGACAAGTTGCTGCAGTAACTCATATAGGAAATGTGGTTTTTAAAAATGGAATAGTGTTAAAGAGTGTCCTCTGTGTTCCTTCTTTTGGTTACAATCTTGTTTCTGTAAATAAGTTAGCTAGGGATTCTCATTATTCTTTGTTTTTTGATTCAAATGCTTGTTATATTCAGGACCAGGTGTCCTTGAGGATGATTGGTAGGGCAGAAGCACAAAATGGTTTATATGTTTTCATTAGAAAGGGTGATCATAGTTCTTCTCATATTAGCTGTAATAGTTTTTCCTTGCACAATAAGCCACATATTTGGCATTCCAGACTAGGACATCCTTCTATATCTGTTTTAAATTTGATTTCAGAAGCTGTAAAAGTGAAATTTACTGTTCAAAATTGTACTCCTTGTGATGTTTGTCATTTTGCCAAGCATCAAAGATTAAGTTTTCCATCTAGTAATACACATGTTGATAGTGCTTTTGATCTTATACATTGTGATATTTGGGGTAATTATTCTGTTCCTACTTATGATGGTTTTGTATATTTTTTGACTATAGTAGATGATTATACTAGGTGCACTTGGGTGTTTTTGTTAAAACAGAAGTCTGAAACTTCAACAATTTTACCTATGTTTTGTAAAATGGTGGAAACTCAGTTTAATAGTAAAATAAAGATATTAAGAAGTGATAATGGGACAGAGTTTAATTTAATGGATTTTTATTCTAAAAATGGGATTATTCATCAAACCAGTTGTGTGGAAACACCACAACAAAATGGTATAGTAGAAAGAAAACATCAACATTTGTTGAACATTGGTAGAGCTTTAAGATTCCAGTCCTCTTTACCCATGAAATTCTGGGGAGAATGTGTATTAACTGCAGCTTATCTTATAAATAGAACACCTACTCCTTTGTTAAATAATAAAAGTCCATATGAGATTCTTTATGGTTATAAACCTACTTATAATCATTTAAAAGTGTTTGGCTGTTTGTGTTATGCTAGTACCTTAAAAAGAAATAGGTCTAAGTTTGATGCTAGAGGTAGAAAATGTGTTTTTTTGGGATATGGAACAAGTACAAAAGGTTATAAATTGATAGATTTACATACTAATGAATTTTTCTTTACTAGGGATGTTGTTTTTTATGAAGAAGTTTTTCCTTTTCAAAACCAAACACAAGACTGTTTACTTAATAGCAATGTTGTTAATAATGATAGTGTTTCTAATGTTGAGGAAGTTTATAATGCAGTCAATGATACTGTTATTATACCTATTAAGAGGACAAAAAGAAGTGGTAAAGCTCCTGCTTATTTACAAGATTATCATTGTGCAATAAGTAGTGTTAATAGTTCTTTACCTACATCAAATCCTGTTCATGCTTTAAATTCTTGCATTACATATGATAAAATTTCACATGATTATAAATCTTTTTGTTTATCAGTTTCTTCTGCTGTGGAACCTAAAACTTTTAAACAGGCTAGCTCTAATCCATTATGGATTAAAGCAATGGAAGATGAGATTATGGCTTTAGAAGTCAATAAAACTTGGGTATTAACTGAATTACCTAGTAATAAGCAACCAATTGGTTGTAAATGGGTTTTTAAAATTAAACATAAAGCAGATGGGTCAATAGAAAGATATAAGGCCAGATTAGTTGCTAAAGGTTATACACAGCTTGAAGGAATAGATTATGAAGCAACTTTTTCACCTGTTGCTAAAATGACTACAGTAAGATGTTTTTTAGCTGTTTCAGCTTCTCAAAACTGGTTTTTGGCACAAATTGATGTGAATAATGCTTTCTTACATGGTGAGTTAGAAGAAGAGGTTTATATGTTGCCACCACCAGGTTTTTTACAAGACAATAAGAAATTAGTTTGTAAATTACAAAAATCTTTATATGGATTAAAACAGGCCTCTAGACAGTGGTTTTCCAAATTAAGTAGTGCACTTTTGTCTTTTGGATTTCACCAGTCAATTGCAGATTACTCTATGTTTACTATTTCTAAAAATAGTAGTTTTTTAGTTTTACTAGTATATGTAGATGACATTATTTTAGGAAGTGCATCTCAAGAGTTAATAACAGAGGTTAAGGTTTTCTTGAATAATAAATTCAAACTGAAAGATTTAGGCCATTTAAGGTATTTTCTGGGACTTGAGGTAGCAAGAAAATCAACAGGTATTCATATTTGTCAAAGGAAATATGCCCTAGAGGTTTTAGCAGATACAGGCTTGTTAGCTTCTAAACCAACTTCTTTTCCAATGGATACTAAACATAAATTCACAAGCACTGATGATAATGCTTTTGAGGATATTACTTTATATAGAAGACTGGTTGGAAAATTACTATATCTGACCATTACTAGGCCAGACATATCTTATTCAGTTCATGTGTTAAGTCAGTTTTTAGCAGCACCTAGTCAATCACACTATGCAGCTGCAATAAGGGTTCTCAGGTACATCAAAAAAGACCCAGCTCAAGGTATATTTTTCTCTTCTAAATCTCCTTTACATTTACAAGCTTTTAGTGATTCTGACTGGGCTGCATGTATAGATACTAGGAGATCAGTTACAGGCTTTAGTATTTTCTTAGGTACATCCCTTATATCATGGAAAAGTAAAAAGCAAAAGGTAGTTTCAAGAAGTAGTGCTGAGGCAGAATATAGGGCTTTGGCAGTTACTAGTTGTGAGGTTGTATGGTTGCTTAGTTTGTTAAAAGACTTAGGGATTAAAACAGAAAAACCAGTTAGTTTGTTTACAGACAGTAAGTCAGCTCTTGCATTAGCATATAACCCAGTAAATCATGAAAGAACCAAACATGTTGAAGTTGACTGTCATTTTATTAGAAATTTAATAGTTACAAAGGTTATTCATCCTCTTCATGTTAGTACTACTAACAATATTGCAGACATTTTTACTAAAGCTCTTGGAGCAGTTCCTTTTCAGCACTTATTGTTCAAGATGGGTGTATTGTCTCTCCACAATCCATCTTGAGGGGGGCATATTGAGTATATTGATTATCAAGACTGTTTTGTAATAAATAGATAATGTGTGTTTATATCTGTAAAGTTTCATATTCACTGGACCAGATAGAAACTTGAACTGTTTGGACTATTGCTGTTATGTTTGTAATTAGCAGGACTAAATAGAATTTTATGTAAACATATATATACATGTTTCTACAGAGAAATTAATAAGATTTTTCATTCTTTTATATCTCTCTCTCTCTCTCTACATATATGTATATATATATCGTATAATACAGATATATATTTGATCTATATAAACCCACCAAAACGTGGTTTTTACAGTTTCACATGAGGCTTTTTACTTCCCTAAAAAACCATTAAAAACTCTTCTATGGTTTTCTAGAAATCGAAAAATCACAATAGTAGTCGATCTTTTGGTTATGGCAAGAGGATGATCCCGAAGGGGGAACTAAATTACCCTTTGGTAGCATGGCGGAGAAAGCCTTTCCATCAAATCTTTTCGCTTTGCCTCTCTTCATTTTGCGTCTCTTCGGTTTCTTCATTTTCTCAATCTTCTTATCATGTTCTTCCAATTTGCTCAAAAAAACATTTGAGTCTCCTTTGTTATGCTTTACCGGTGCATTGGTGTGGACTTGATCCCTAAATGATGAAGAGAAGGCTATGGAGGTCGAAATTAGGAGTAAGATGGTAAAGGAAATTATGGCACGATGAAATTCGATAGTGTTTAATTTCAATCCCATGGAACTTGAGTGTCTAAGCTATAGTTGTATTTTATTTGTGTGTAAATTGATACATTTATACTTGCAAGTTTATATGAAAGAGAGATGCGGTGAAAGGAAAAATGTGTAAAAAAATAACAATAAATTTACATGCATAAATAAACTATATATACACAGTATCTAAAATAATGTGAACAATATTTGTTTATTGGTGTTGTTGACGAGGACATACGTGAAACTTCGTGTTATAGGGCTGGCGAAAAACCGGAAAAATCGAACCGGAACGATAACCGAACCGAAAAAGACCGACACCAACAAAATTTCGGGTCGGTTTCGGTTTTCAATAAAACCGAACCGAAAAAACCCAAAAAAACCCAAAAAAACCCAAAAAATAACCGAAAAACCCAAAAAAATCAAAACTGAACCGAAAAAACCCGGTTCGGTTCGGTTCAAAAAATAAAAAGACCGAAACCGAAAAAAACGAACCGAAAAATATGCTCGATTTCGGTTTTGGTTTTACTAAAAACCGAACCGAACTGAACTCAGCCCTACTTCGTAATATGAATCATTTAAATAAGATGTTGTTGAGACAATATTATTGTTTAATCTTTTGCACAATTTTTGTGTAACATGGTACATTATTTTTTTATTTTTTGGCCCTTGTGAGAATGTCAACATTCTGCGGAAAGCATAGCAAGATCCGGATGGTAAGAATTTGACAAACCCAATGCTTTGTGAAATTCTGCGACTTATTTCATGTGGTTGACTACAAAAACAACGTTATTCTACATTTGTACTGTAGTGTAAATTAAGTAAGTAAGTAATAATATTCATGAATTTATAACGCGTTTATTTATGTGGATATATAGCTGATCAGGGCGGAACCAGGATCAAATGTGTGATATTGTCAAAATTAATAAAAACGTATAATATTTTTCAAAGTATAAACACGGAAAATTCGGATTTTTTTACATTTTTTATTCATATTTTCTTCATTTTTTTACCTTGGTTTCTTGATTAAAATGTATTTGATTTCTATTTTTTTCCTTTTCGTTCAATTTCGACTTTCTTTTCAAACTCCAAAAAAATACACAACAGTAATATCACGTGCAGCTATGTGTCGAAAATTTTAACGTTTCAAAATTGACTAAAAAAATAAATAAAATAGAAACCAAAAAGATACAGAAGTTAAATTTAAGAAATCAAGAAATAACAAGTAAAAAAATATATAAAAAAAACCTGAAAAAACTAAACGTATATTAAATAATAGATATATACGAACAATTAAATATCTATTACACAATTTCAGTATACCCACTTCAATTAAAATACAAGCCACTAAAAATTCTTTTATAAATTTTGTTTGTACTTACCACTACTCCAATTATTATTTTTGTTTAATTTTTTTTAATATGTATGTTACGTGTCAACATGATAATTTTGTATAAAATTTCTTTTATAATTACTTGCATATGTTGATTTTTTAAGTACTACTTATATATTATCAGCACATACAAAATTATGATATTGATAGGACATAAAAATTGGACCCGAATATTCTATTCGGGTAATAACCAATCCACTTTATAAATGGGTATCCAACGCTTAAATGGGTCATCACATGCCTTTTCATCATAGAATAAGATTGTGATTATCAAAAGCCCAAGCCCACTTAACTAGGGACCCATACCTGAAAAACCCCCTGAGATGAAGACATTTGTCAACATCCTAGAAGGCTTAGTTGCCTATAAATAGCCAACTACCCCTCCTAGAAAACCCCCGAAAAAATCTATTCAAAAATATAGAGAGAAGTTGAGAAAAGAGAAAAACTAGTCAAAGCTTATCCAGTTAAGAAACAAACCGAACAGAGAAAGAGCCGAGCATCGAAGAAGAAGGAGAACGACCAAGATAAGAGTTTAAATAGTTAAATCGAGCGCAATTGTAGTAAGTTAATAATAATCCGAGCAAGTGTAACAATCCGAACAAGTGTAATGACCTGATCAATAATAAAAACCAAGAAGTGTTCATTACTTACAACTAATTTATCATTATTTTATTGTTGAAAAGTCTAACGCGACCGACCAAAGTTATGGCTTTATCAGATATGTTATTGCATTAACAATATATAATTTTGAAAGTAGTTGCAAAAAAAAATATTTAAGAGCTTGGCACAATACCGTATATATAAATTATTATGAAAAACATTAATAAAATAAAATTGTGGAGTTACCATGCAACCCCTGGTCACATAGGTGTGTCGCCCCTGCAGTTGATGATTATAAGAAAGGGTACTAATTAGAGAGAGAAAAGAACGAGTTGCAAAGCCGATGAATGGTCATGATTTTGTTTAGCGTCGGCAACTATCATGATTTTGGCTGAGTCTTAACATAGTTGTGACGACGAACATAAGCGACAATCGAAACGGATAACATGAAATGTGGAAAAAAACAAAAAACAAAATTTACACCTAAAATAATAGAAGGAGGAAACAATAACCGGTAAACTAGAAATGGAAAACGCAAATTTTTAAAATGAAAACGAGTTTTCCGGTAACACTAGAAATGTTAAATATGATTCCGAGTCCCCCAAAATTGAAAAAAATCAAGAAAAAATTAATTTTGTTTGACCATTATCCGCATTAATGTCATGTTTTTCATAAGAAACTGCAATATGTAAAAAAATGAGGACCCAATTTTCCGTCCCGAAGACTCGAACACTTTGTATAGTATAAGATACATTTTTTCTTATTTCCCACACTCTCAAAGTGAAAGAGATGATGTTATGGATTGTCAATCTTATATTTCAAAACTTTATAGATAAACGTAATATATAAAATTTAGCAACTCTTTTGTTCAATATATACTCGATGCAAATTTACCAGACTTTGTTGATTTGTTGTTTCAATGCCATTGTATTCCACCAATCATTTACGAAAATGGACTTATCAGCAAAAATAAGTTACAAGTCCCTCATAAATAAATAAATACTAACGGTAGTGTCAAACACAACAATAGCTTCTCATAATCCAATTTTTTACTCTTTTTAAAATAAATAAAAAACCTTTTAATAAAAAAAAACAATGCCAAAGTCACCGTTAAGTCTAATTAAAAAAATTGATCTTAATTTGATAAAAAACAATATGATCCACTCAGACCCACTCGCACTCCTAAATACGTGTCAGCGTTTTCGGTGTAAATCGAGTTACAAATTTATACCTCAGGACTTTATTGAAATTATCTAAAAACTTTGTACGCGAATTCATTACTGATACTTTTTTCGTTCTCGTGTTTTATGAAATTACATGAAATTACGTACAATTTTAATCGGCTTATAATATAACATATTTTGAAATTATCTAAATAAAAATTTTCAAATATAAATATGTCATTAAGTTGTCAAAATTTTCATTAGCAATACAATTTATTGTCACGGTCGCATACTCCACATTTGCGTTTAATCTAATTAAAAACATAACTTATAAAAATAAGTTCCAATTTCATTCAGAGCTAATTTCACTTTCTCTCTCTAAATAGTTAAAACCATGATACGATCATGCTTCAAGGTAATTCGATTTTCCTATTAAATTTCTTTTTGCTATTTTATTATTATTGTTGTTGTTGCTTTCTAGCTGTTTTAATTGAGTTTTCTGAATTTTGAGTAAATAGATTTAATTAGTGGAATTTATTCCCTATTTATCATAATGATTAAAGCTACAACTATGTGAAATAAGCTTTTGTGATTGAAGGTTAATTTTTTATTTTTATTAAAATTGGTTGTTTATAATTGTGCTCATGTTTTACAAGTAGGAGATAAGTAAATAAAATGGTCTAAAATCTCTCTTGACTCGTATGATCACGAAAAAAATATTACTACTATAATTAATTTTTAAAATATCACGATTTTTTTTTAAAGTAATATCATTCTATTATAATAAGCCAACCCAAGATAGATGAGGCTGCTCAATTTTGCCCAATTTTTCCAAAAATACCCTCACTATGTTTTAATAATTACCAATATAGCTAATCTAATTAATTAACAAATTGTCCTCACTATATTTTCCTAATTACGGATGTAGTCTAAATTAATTAACAATTCGTTTTAACCTGCATAACTACAATAAATGATACCAAATATGAATATTATGTTCAAAATAAAATATATTACGAGATTTATGCCACTACGCATCCCACACGCAGCGCGTGGGTAATTTTTACTAGTATATATATATATATATATAGATAATAATTAATATAAGATACATACGTTTGGACGAGCTTTTCGGTATGCGCAAGTAAAAGGATGCGGTAACAAGCCGAAAAGTTGAGTTATTGTCGTGAACAATCTTAGATAAATATTTCACAGACCTGTGTTTTTGTAATATAATGCCATCTACTACTATAATTGATAAATTTCTTAAGACGGGGGTCTGAAAAAAATATAGAATATGACAAAGTGGAATTTTTTTCTTATTTATTTATGACTGGCTCAAGTCGGAATAGAGTTTGTTCATATATATAGAATATGCTTAGTTTGGATGTTTAGGAGCTACTAGCAAGACAAATTATGCGAGGTGATTAAAAATTTAAAATTGCAAGTCCGTATGGTTTGAGTTTAGTGATCCGGTCAATGTTCTTATCCTAGTTACACGAAGCAGTTAAAAACCCTTTTTTTCAAATCGATTGAAGTCTACAGTTTTGAGTTGTATATAATGAAATTATAGTTTTGATAACCCCTGATGAAATAGTTGTGGAAAATGATTATATTAGTGAAGAGGTACGTAGCTAAATGCTGCATCAGATAGAACTCAGAAAAACAAAAACTTTTCTCGATGCTTTGCACCGATAAACAGATAAGCTAACAAATCCTTTTTTGTTTGTTATGATATCTCACTACTCAATTTTATTATTCCCAAAATTGTACGCTCTTCTACATTTTCAACCTTTAGCTCTTCAAGGCGTAATGACAAGTTCCGGCGCAGAAACTTTTCATGTTATTTTGGCAGCAGAAACAGATGATCCCCGTCTCTAATCACATTTATGTCATCTATTTCTGCATCATCTTCATTTAGGACTTTGGTAAAACTGCACCCTCCAAATTTTGTACCTGCACTTCCACAACAGGCAATATCACTAACAAGTAAAACAATATTATAAGTAAGACATTTTTAAAGTTGGTGTTTTCTATTTCTTCATAATGCTACTCACATTATAGATGAATTGACTAGTAACTGGTTGATTATAGTTGCAGGTTTATTTAAAGGATACTTACCAGCAATACTCAGCAGCTCTTCTAAAGAATCTGGTAATATTACTAATTTTCTGAGGTTCTTTTCTGAAGTGTTATGCTCGTGCTTCATATGAATGGTTACCCTCTTAGCCAAACTGCTAGAATGACCTGTGCTGAAGTTTTTTGATGCTTTATGATTGGGTCCTCTTGTAGGCTTGGTTTTATCATGTCTGAAAATATCAATTTTGTGTTCATCTAATCCAAAATTATTTCGGTAGCTTTCTAAGAGATCATCTATGTAACCTTTTTCGTGATTCGGTTTCCACCCACTGTCATTTGGGCTGTTAACATCTGCTCTTTGTCCTAGATTAACCGTTTCATCGTAACTTTTATGCCCTTCTCTACCAGTCTTTTGCAAATTTTTAGCCCCTGTATTTTGCGACAGTGAGTCCTCATTGAAGTGCTCTTCAGTTTCTTTGTAGGGATGGATTTCTCTCTCCGGTATTCCTTCACGCCACCCACTGTTGTTCAAACATGCTTCTCTCTCTTGATCTTCAAAGCCGCCATTTTCTACACCTTTTATTTTCTGTATAGCAAAAGATGGAATTATATTACTCGTTATATTTCTTGGATCTCTGGTAGAATATGTTACTATCTTTCAGCTGTATAGACTATTTTTATCCTCCAATTCTTATTTTTAGTGGCAGTTTTCCACTTCCATATGTTCCATATATGTTTTTATCTCATCCTTAAAGGTTATCATCCATTTCATTCAATATTGTCACATTGGAGTACCAAAATGAAGGTTGATGTGTGACAGTGTGAAGTTGAAAGAAAATGGAAGTTATTGGTTTTAACAGAAACATTGAAGTATTAGAAGTCTTAACCCTTAAACGTTGTGCTTTTTTTTTCTGAAATTAGACTACATTTGAGATTCGGCGAAGGAATAGTGGGTTTAGATGCACAACCAAAACGAAAGTTTATCATTTTGTTAAAATGGTGATATGCTGATTTTTGTGTGTACCTTGAATAAGTTGTTCATAATATTATGACTGTCTTCGGCATTTGCTTGCATAGCGTTCATCAGTGCATGCCTGCTCATTTTTAGTATCTGAGAAATCTCTGTTGTTCGAACAGTGAATGGTTGTGGTTTGAGACATAAAATTCCTATTTCTCCAAACAAGTCCCCTGAAATGGCCTTTCCAATCACCTATCAAATGCATGAAAGAAAGTGAAAATTGGTCTTTGTCACTTATAAAATATGTTGGTTTCTTTTTATCTTAAAACTATGTACCTGTTCAGACCCTTCAATTTCTGCTATAAGTTCCTGCCGTCAAATGTCATTCCCAATTGAGATAGATTAGAGGTAAGTGCAATGAATTTGTGGACAAAACGTACATTGTTGTGTATAATACGTGTGTATACATGTGTATACCTGTACATATGTCATATATAGAAAGAGGTCACTCACCACTGCTCCTGTGACTAGTATATATAGATCCGTTGGAGACTCATTCTGTAAGACGATGTCTTCCTTGGGAGGAAAATACTCTGCTTCCATCTCAGAAACCTTTCAAAGAAACCATTTTTATCGATGTCATGTAAGATTTATGTAAAAATGTAACGTAAAAGAATTTAGTCTAACAATGATGTTCTCTTCCTTTAGTTTCTAGAATTCTCTGTGCTCCCACAATAGTCTTAAATTTTGTAGAAAGGTATCAAATAGGAATCAAAATCATTAAATTTGAAAATGAATACCAGTTGGAAAAGGGAGTCGTCAGAAACGCCACGGAAAAGATAGGCATTTTTTAGAATGGGGTAAAATAGGAAGCGGGAGATACTTAAGCGGATAGCTTTTGGCAGACCGTTTAAGGTATCTTGCTGTTTTAGTCCTTCGGTTTTGAATTTGAGACAAATGTGAGACAAAATCTGATCCTGCAAGTGTTGAGGCACTTGGTTTCGTCTTGCAAATTCTGAAGCAGATCTTACTGAATCCCTCTACAGCATCATAAAAAGTCTGTCAGGCGATAAGTCAGAATTGTGAGGGAAGATCGCGTAAAGTTTAAAGGGCTTTTTTCAGACTAAGGTTTTAAATTAATAGTTTCAATAGTTAATCACCTACGATGATGTCATATGTTGTTTGGTTTATCAGTACAATATAGAGGATCCATTTAGGACCTGCTAATAAAAGTGTATGTGCATCGTTCATGACGTATAGGAAGGGTATGTTACCTAACATGTTTGTTTCCTCTTATCTGTTGGGGAATTTAAATTTTTGTAAATCTAAGGGCTGTTTGGTTGCATTTTTTCAGACTTGCACATTATTTTTTCATGTAAATTCACTGGTTTCTGTTTGCAAGAGTGAAAATGTTGGATATCACTGTCAATGTTTTTCTCATTTCTGCATCGGAAATAAATTTTCAAACCAACTGAAATAACTTTCCTTTTTAAAATATAAATCGTTCTTGGTTGGATTTATATATTTCTTCTTTGTTTCAGGTCTAATTAGAGAGATGATAACTTACAAAGTTTCTGGTCCGGCTTGTCCAGTGAACTACAAGGTTTGTCATGTTCCCAATGAGGTAAGATGTCAATCCCAAGTTAAATAGCATACAGAATATGATAAATACCATCTCTCTCGTATTTTGTGCATGTAAATCTCCATAACCAGTAGTTGTAAGCGTTGTTATAGACCAATAAATTGCAGTAACATATCTGTTCAAAAGTGTGTCTTCTTTGAAATTGGGGTTCACTGCACCTATCCATGTCTTAGTTGGATCTGGGTATCTCTCAGCTATCAAGTAGTTGAAGCACCCGGCACAGTGTACTGCAAAAACCGTAACCTAAAGAAGAAAGAATAAATAAGAATCATGTGTTTCTCGATAAATAACTTTTGGTGCTAAGGTCATTGGATTTTAATTGAATGTTGCCTTACAGAAATGAGCTTTGTGCACCGAATCCAGAAATAATCAAAGCGGATATCTTTCTCTAGTCTGAAGAAGAAGAAGAAAAAAGGATTTGCACAAAGTAATCTGTTTGTTTCAATAAGAAATTAAAATTGAAATACTTAAATCTTACCTTGCGAACAAGGAGCTGACTCGTCTGAGGCGCCACAATCTGAGCATATTGAGTAATTTAAATCCAATTCCATTGCTATTAGATTGGAACAAGAGGCTCAGAGGTTGAAATGGCGCTGTTGAAGAAATATCAAAGATGAACCAGGTCGATATGTATCTGCACGATGAAAAGAACCAAATACAGGTAAAGCCCAAACAAGATAATCCTTTTTTTATTTAATTATAACTTTCAGACACAACAGATTTTCATATTCTTCTGCACCCAATTTTTCTTTCCACAGTTTCTAGTTCCATATTAGAGTGGGGGTATTGCTTATGAACCTCATTGCAATTTTCTTGGGTTCGTCAATGAGGAGATAGGATTGACTGTCTAGATATGCCACGAAAAAAGTTAGAAAAATATCGATTGCGAAGAAGAAATTGACAATATTGTCGATAACAAAGATTGTGTCATGATTGTCTCTCAAAAAAGCAAATTCTAAAGGAGAAATCCATGCCGAGTAAATGACAAGAACGACCAAGAACATCTCCCAAACCCTGAAATGAAACGAACAGAAGATGATAATATTCTTCATAATGAGTAGTCATCTTTGCTATAAGAGTAAACATGAGATTTATTTACCGATAATGTGGGTTAAAAGGTGATACTATGAACCTCCGAAGTTTGGTTGCTTGGTTAATTCTTGCTCCTAGAGATGGAAGGAGGAGATCATTATAGGAGAAGCCACTGGACCCATTATTTTCCCTGTGCAATTCATCGACACAAAAGCGTTTAAAAAATCCTTTCGCATATGAAAATGCCATTTTGCAAGAGTCTAATAGAGATCCCTCAAAAGGCTACTATGAAGTGTTAGCTTTCTTGGAAGGAACTGGTATGGGAGAGCTTATATATAACCCTGATGTTAACTGGTAACACAGGTACCCCGCTTGCTTTTTTAACTTGAAACGCTTTTAAAATATGCTTCTTTATTGACCTATCAATAAAAAATTGAAAAAATATGCCTCTTTATCATGCGTTGAACGTGTTGTGTAGGATTAGGCAATTGGTGCATCACTGAAAATGGGAAAGTGATGGAAATGGGAAAAGGTGTAAAGGGTATTTTTGGTTCTATATGACTTAGAAGGTTATGACCATAGGAATCGGATAGGTTAAATATGGAACAAAACATAGGATGCCGACACGGAATTAAAACAAACTTTGAGATAATTTGTCGTGCTGATAAATGTGGAGGCTTAATCATCACCAGGTTAGATAGTGGCTTATATGTCAGATGTGCGTTTTTTATGGACAAGATTTGAGTGAAAGTACACATTGGTGTCATTTCATTTCAAACACTGGGCTTGCGGCAGAAACCAGAAGTAAGAGTACATGTAATGGACAGTAGTTGTGACATATAGTGTTACTGCTATGTTATTTTAGTCGAAGATATAATCATATCGTGGTTTCACCACTGATTGTGGTCTGCTTATACTTAATAGTACTAGTTGTAAGTTGGCTTACCTATACGTTTCTTGAAATGCGCATTTCACATTCATCGTTTTGGGGGGGACTATGGTATCCCCCTATTTTGCAGAAAGATTCCTCATCCTCTCTGTTTCTCAGAGATATATTATGTTTTTTGAATTTGAAATTCATGTATGACAGTTGTATTCATGTACTTGTGAAATTTGAGGTGGTATAGCAGGTTGGAAGTAAGGAGGGTGGAAATGCATCAAGGTCACATTTGGGGTATAGATTTAAGATGGGGAAAGAGAAAGGTGGGTCAATTGTAGGGGTCCTTAAAGATTTATTTGCCTGGAATGTCCTAGATTAACAAGACTATGGTACTCAACACATGATGTACTCAAATTACAAATGCATTTTTACTGTGTATTTAATATTTAAATATACACACATAAGTGGCTATATTCATTAATACCACCATCACGGAGTGTACCTTAGTTCAAGAGTAATCATCTCATCTTCCTAACATCATTGGAAATTTTGTCCCCAAAAGAAATGATTATCGAAAGGTTCCATACAGAAGCTGCAAAATGGAATATGCATGCTCAGTGGTTCATCTACATCTGGAACTAATGTTTAATAGATGTAATCGTGCTTAAGACTTCGGAAATTTTGATTTTTTCTTCGTAGTGTGAATTGTTGGTTTTGGTATTGTTTAAGTTCAAAATCAAATCTTTTGTCTACACCTTCCTCGTACGACATCTGTGATTAGGTATTAAATGGAAATTAAGAGCAACAAGGCATCTGCAAAATTAGGGGACTAAATTTTAGAAGGGATAGTTTGTGGAACCCCAAGTGTTAAAGTTGTGGACATGGGTTTAGTATCAATTCATTATTTTCAAAAAAAAGATATCACATGTGATATAGCTAATTTTGTTGGGGTGATGTTTCTTTTACTTTAATTTTGTGTTTATGGTGCAGGTAGCCTATTTTTCTGGGGGGCTCAGCTTTGTTTATGGCGAAATATTATCCGTGCTCAGATATATCATCTCTCCATCGGTTGAGCCGTTAAACTTGAGCTTGGGCTTCGCTAATTATATTTCCTTTAGTGTTTTTAATCATATATTAAGAAAGCGAATTTGTTTATTTAACAGGTGATTATAAGCATAGGTAGATTTCATTCAGTACTAAGCAGATGTATACATATCCATTTTCAGTAAATTTAAGAATCTGGTGTTTGCGTCGACCCTTACATGTTTTCTGTGGATGGAAAAGCTAGAGAATCAAAAGCAATTTCGAAAAGAAACAATATTTGCTTATAATTTTATTCTTAATGCAACTCACAAGTGATGACAAAGTTTGTTACACACCTATAAGTGATTACGATCTTGATTAATTCCCACTTGCAAATGGTATGCGTATTAACTTATACTTTTAGCAAGAGGAGCACAACATTTTTGTGACAATTAAAGCAACCTCAATGCTTGCCCTGGATTGATGATAATTTCGCTCTAAAAAAGGGCTAAAATCTTGCCACAAACCATTAGTCCCCACTTGCAAATAAGGATAATATGTAGAAGAAGAAGAAAAACAAAAAATTGAAAACCCTGTGGTCCTTGATGCTTTGCTTTAAGTTTTTACATGAACCAGATGTTGGTTTTTGTAACTTTATTAGAATTAGTCTCTCTCTTTTTCGCAACCGAATATTAATCATAACTAAATTTAGGTCTCTTTGAGTTCCATTTAGTTAGGGATCGAATCCATATTTCATAGTGGAAGATGGAAAAAACTTTAACCTCTCGGGTCATTTCCTACAAACTGTAGTAGATTTTGGTAAATGTTTGATCAGTAAATGATCTTGGCAATATTGAATTTATTGCTTTTACAATTGTGGTACTCCGTAAATATTTAGCATTTGGTCCCATGCATGTCCAGCTCTAAAATCTGGTCATTACTCAGACATAGCATTTTAGGCAGATGCAACTTGAGAATACCTGGCTAAAATTATCACCTTTAATAGTGTTAATTTGTTGGCGAGCTTCGGCCCAAGATAAATTTGTTACCGTGTGATCTGGAGGTCACCAATTCGAGATATGGATGTAGTATCTTACATAAATATAAAGGAAGACTTACTACATTATGCCCAAATTAGTGGTCCGACCCCTCTCTTAACCCCGCACATAAAAGCATTTTAGCACCGGGTTTGCTCTTTAATAGTGTTAATTTGTAAATATTGTAAATATTGCGTGGGGTGTGTGGATATAGATGATGTGACATGGTTGAGTTTAAACATGTGCAAAACACCTGTATCTAGCGAAAAAAATACTGTTTACTCTTTACATTTATTGTTTTAATAATTGAATATAAATTATTGCCTTTCAGAAATAAACTACTGTCATTATATTTATATTTATATGAACTCAATGAGGAGAGGATCCTTTTGTATAATATCTGATCAGTTTGCAAAGAGTTAAAAGTACGTATTTGATGATGGTATATACAACTTTACTACTGCCTATTGATTTTCAACTTATCACCCCATAAATGATTATCAACTCTAATTATCAGATATTATGCACTGTGTATCTATTCCTCAATCTTATAATTTCAATAGCACTATTTGTGAATGTAATATGTTGATCCAGATAAGACCAGTCATGCTTTAAACTGAATTTACCAATTGCTTTTAAAAACATGCCTTCAAAAAGCTAAACTCCTTGCAAAGGAAGAAAAACATAACTGAGTAATATCACAAGTATCAAATCCAAAAGTTACCATTTGAGAGAAAAGAGATCAAAGAAAAAAAATCTAGTAATAGTAGACTTATTTCTTGACATGGTATAGAACTAGTGTGTGTTAAAACTATGGTTTAGTTCACTTTTTCCCTCATAAGAAAAATTTACTGATCATTACTAATGGTAGGGTAATAGGTTCTACAATGGTGGGGATGAAACTGATTAATTGTCAGACACCACCATAAAATGGTAGTATCAAATCAATAAAAACGTTTCAGTATATAATTATTGGGTTGTACGAGGATGGCTATGTCGCACTTGCACATGTTTGCGGGGCATAGCGGTTTCTATATTTGAATTTGAACTGCAGACTAGCTATGATGTTATCGATTTTGGCTAACTGAGAACCCGAGATGACTTTCGAGAAATATATTTTTATGATTTCAATACTCAATTCCAACCCGAAAAGGAACTGATCAACACCAATTCAGACCATTTTTTTGCGGTCTGGCTAAGAACGGAGTATTATTTTTAGACTTTTCTAGTCTAACGGAATATAACAACTTTTTCGTTTATTCTTCCATTTTCAAATTTGACTTCCTCTTTTAAATTTTTGATGTAAAAGGCGTGGTGTTGTGTTAAGATTCTTGAATGAGACAAAACTTCAAGTTAGTGTACAATTAAAACAACGTTTAATCCATAATATTCTTCTTTGATTGTAGACTCTCATATCTAATTTCTTGCTTTATCTGGTGTTGATTGTTTAGGATCACTTTGTTTTACACCCACATAAATCATAAAAAAGGCAAACGTAAGCTTGTTCTTATTATTCCTTATCATTTTCCAACTTTTACAAATATACTCATTTGTGAATCTTTTATATGCTAGCAAACTTAACAAGGACTGCAATTCGCGAGCATCACAGATAAGTATTTTTGATTATTGCAAATTCCTATTAAGGCTTCTCTTTTACTCTATGTTATATTATATATGTCTACTTGTTTTGCGTTTCACAATTTTAGAACCCGTTTTCCGCCACATTTATATTTTCATTTCTAACTTATAAACAAAGTTGGGTTGTTACCTCCACCAATCGGGAAAACCATATTTTTAATGAGTTTGAAAATTGACATTTTGAGTAAACCTATTAGAAGCAAATAATCTAGAAACATTTAGTTCTTTAAAAAAAAAACTATATTCAGCAGAGACCACGACTTTTTCGGTCCGTTTCGCATCAACTTTTTCGGTCAAAAAGTTGTTTTCAAAAAATTATAGGAAAAAAACTTGCTTTCAAAAATATGTAATAATTGTTTGACAAAAAATTAAAAAAAGCTAACTTTCAACATAATGATTTTTGACATTTTTTTTGATAAATTTCACAATATCTTATCGAAAAATGAAAAAGTAACACGTCAAACATAAAAATAAAATTTTAGTTGATATACGATCAATATTCATTTAAATTCTGAAAATTATGACGAAAAATCTACCAAAATCTTCAAAATGTGTGTATTTTTTACTTTTAGTTTTTCTAGTTATATTACTTTAAAATCTAAATTTTTAAAAACTAAAAAAAACAATATTATCAAATGTAAATGACTTTTTAAAAGTAAAAAAGATAACAATAAAAGTTGATGGCAAACATGCTGCCATGGGAGTGACATGGAAAGCTGTATTTTCATGTGTTTTGTTTTTCCAGCTTGAATAGATTTATAATTCTTTGTTGCATACATCTCATGGAAAATAGGGAAGGAAAACTTTTATTTCTTGAAAGTCTCTTATAAATAACAACCTAAATCAAAAGTAAGCATGGTATTACATGCTACAAAATAATGTTTGATTTATTGAGAGTTAAAAATTGTCACAAGTCTGTCGCTAATTTAAAAAGTTGTTACAAATATGTCGTAAATTGACTAAACTGTCACAAAGTCGTCATAAAAACCGTCGCTAATAAGCTCGTAACAAAAAATACCATCACTAATCCCGTCGCTATTTGGATATTTTTTTATAGTGACAGTTCAATCGAATTATGTTTATCTTGCGTTTACTTCCATCTTTTCTTGCTTATATGAAAACATCCTAAGCTTCAACTTCCTAAAATGTTACTAATCATATCATACTATTGAATATTGATATAAGAAAACTCAACAAAAGTTGAGTCGGTCAAATTTAATCGTTTTTTTTTTTTAAATACTGCTACACTTTTTTCTTAATTACCATATTACTACTTTCATAAAAACATAAAAAATTGAAAAATAAAAACTAATTACGCTATTTCTCACTCTTTAACCATACACAATTTCTTATATTCTATATTTGTTTTTCTCTAAATATTTGTATCATCATCACAATTTATATAATATTTTTTTCTTATATCCTATGTTTTTTTTTCCTCTAAATATTTATATTATCATCATAATTTATATAATCTCACGTACAACATTAGGATATCGTTTAATTAGTATAGAAGTACTTCCTTCCGAGCTTCAAATTTCTAACGTGTTTTTTCTTTTTTTTTCCTTTAAGTAAACTACAAATTATCTCACATCTGAACAAACCCAAATAACATACATGTATCCTTAAAGAAACACCTTCATTTAAAAGCTATTCAGAATCAATTAAATGCCACTTCAGATCCAAAAGGCCATAACATTTTTCTCATTTGCGATTACTTTATTCCTTCATTAACTACAAATATGATCAGATTCAAGCTTAGTCTTAATGTAATCAGCTCCAATCTTTTCAAATTCTCAGAGTCTTTCATAAGAACCCATAAATCCTAATTCCAAATCATTATAATTATTTAACTGAAATAACATATATCCTGCTTTTGAATGTGATTCCACTAGATATTTCTTCTCAATAAGACAATAACTGCATAGTCTACATGCTCCATATCTTTTGATTAATGTAAAATTACTCTTGGCATAAAGTTGGTAATAACCCAAACGGAAGATTATCAAACATGCGCGTTTTAATTAAATAATGTTCCACTTTAACGTTTCCAATTAACCTAAACTTACGGACGAGTTTGCTTCCACCAAGCTAGAACCTAGAGTCTAGAGATACGAGTTATGATCTAGTCATGTTTCGGATTTTTTTACTCAAACGGATCTTATACTTTCAATTTTATCTTCATTTTGTCTCTAGGATTCACTTCGGATACTATTGATCCCACCTTCTAAATGAGCCAGACAAGTTGCCTAATTTATCAATAACGTAGGGTTGATTGGTACTAAACTTTTTCATTAATTTTTTGGAATATCGACCTAACAAAATTTTTGATTGGTACAACCTAATATCATTTTTTTCCAATTTGTGGCCTACATAGAAAAACAAATGGTAGGATGTGGACCAAAATAGAAACTTGTGCGACAACGTAGGTGCAGAAAGCCGAAAAATACGATAAGATGGTGTACAAATAGGTCTTTTTCTTAGCAAGTGAGTGTCCCAAACTAATTATATATTTAACCGATCGAGTGCATTAATATATATATATATAGGGGACAATACAAACTTAGAGCATGACTAACGGAGGCAAAGGGAACAACTTTTAATTAAGTCTCTTATAAGTTTATCCAGGTCCCTCTGCACCTTCAGGTGGACTTTATTCGAAAACGATGATCAAGATGAAAATGCTCACATGATACAGGAAGAGCAAGATCGAATGTGTGTTAGAATTATAACAGTCTTGTGAATGTGGGTGATAGGGGTGTTTTTGCGGTTTTATTTGGAAATTTCATGCTAGAGTAGTGTTTTTTTGGAGACAGCTTGTTGCCCGCTTGGTCTATTGAGTATATTAAACTGTTTTGTAATTAATGGAAGATGTATGTTTGTTTCTGTTATATTTCATATTCACTGGACCAAATAGAAATATTCAGTGTAGTACTATTACTGTCAAGTTTGTAATTGACAGGACCAGATAGAAACTTGTGTATATATATATATTGTAATCTCACAGAATAATAAAATAAGAAAATCATTTTTATCTCTCTCTCTCTATATATATATACACGTATATATATACAGCTTAAAAGCTGCTTATATTGATCCGTATAAATTCCACCAAAACGTGGAAAATACGTTTCTACATGGTATCAGAGCGTTGATTAGCTATTCCGCTGCTTTTCTTTTCAGTCTGGGGTTTCTTTGGTTGATTGGAGTTTCTAGGGTTCTTGTTCAACATATTTGGGGTTTTTGGTTGGTTGATTGATCTATCTTCAATTCAATCATTATTACGCTCGGTATTCACTGGATCTCTTTTTTTTTCTATTAGAATCTGTTAATATTCTTATTAGCAGATTTTCTGAATATTGGAATTAGGGTTTTGTTCTGCTTTATCAATTCTTTAAGGTTTCTGGTTAATATTTGGGAATCTTGTATTCAAGATTATGTCAGGATCAGAGGAAAATCAAATAGGGGCTAATTCTAGGGTTCTGCCTATTACTACTATGAGTCCTTACTTTATTGGTTCTAATGAGAATACTAATACTAGTTTAGTTAATCCTGTCTTGAATGGTCTTAATTTCCATTCTTGGAGGAGAGCAATGGAAATTTCAGTAGGTGCTAAATCTAAGTTAGGTTTTATTACTGGTTCTTTGGCTTGTCCACCTGAAGGTGATCCCATGAATGGGGCTTGGTTGCAGTGTAATCTGATTGTTATGTCCTGGATCATTAATTCTGTTAATAATGATATAGGACAGTCTATCTTGTATGTTGATAGTGCTTCTAAGATGTGGAAAGAATTGACAGAAAGATTTTCTCAAGGTAGTGAGGCTAGAATTTATGAGCTTCATCATGACATTCATACAATGGTTCAGAATAATTTGTCTGTTTCTTCTTATTTTACCAAATTAGAAACCTTATGGAACCAGCTAAGTGTTTTAAGCCCTATACCTAGGTGTACTTGTGGTACTATTGGTAGTTGTGGTTGTAATTTCATGGCTGCTATAATAGCAAGAGAGCATAGGGTTTTTAAAATGATCTTTTTAATGGGTTTAAATGAGAAGTTTGCTCATGTGAGAAGTCAGATTTTGTTAATGAAACCTCTTCCTAGTGTGAATGATATGTATCAGTTAATGGGACAAGAAGAGAAACAACAGAATCTAGGTGTTCATACGATTGTTAATCAACAGAATATGGTTCTTGCCTCTCAATATACTCAGGGTAATTATGTTAGGGGTCCCATTAATCAAGGTTTTAGGCCACCTGTATCTACTGCTAATAGTTTTAGACCTTTTAGGCCTAATATGGGGAGGGGTAATCCTATGAAATGTTCACACTGTGGGTCTAATAGGCATACCAAAGATAGGTGCTATAGGCTACATGGTTATCCACCAGGTTGGACACCTAGGCCTAGAGGGTTTGGTCAGAATTTTTCTGGGGGTAATATGGCACACCAAGTTTCATATCAGGATGATGGGATGTTCAATCCTACTCCTGTTCACATTCAAGGGTCTGATGATCAAAGGAGAAACCAGGAAGATGAACAACAACAAGCTGCAGATACTTCTAATGCAATATCAAATATGGTGCATACTGGCATGACAGGTATTCCTATAACCTGTTCTACTTTATTTTTAGATAAAAAGAAACATGCTTATGATTACAATTTATGGATTATTGACAGTGGTGCAAATGAACACATGGTTGCTTCATTAGGACATCTTAGTCATTTTAAATTAGTTGATTCTCATGTTAATTTACCAAATGGACAAGTTGCTGCAGTAACTCATGTAGGAAATGTGGTTTTTAAAAATGGAATAGTATTAAAAAATGTTCTTTGTGTTCCTTCCTTTGGTTACAATCTTGTTTCTGTAAATAAGTTAGCTAGGGATTCTCATTATTCTTTGTTATTTGATTCAAATGCCTGCTATATTCAGGACCAGGTATCCTTGAGGATGATTGGTAGGGCAGAAGCAGAAAATGGTTTATATATTTTCATTAGAAAGGGTGTTCATAGTTCTTCTCATATTAGCTGTAATAGTTTTTCTTTGCACAATAAGCCCCATATTTGGCATTCCAGACTAGGACATCCTTCTATATCTGTTTTGAATTTGATTTCAGAAGATGTAAAAGCAAAATTTACTGTTCAGAATTGTACTCCTTGTGATGTTTGTCATCTTGCTAAGCATCAAAGATTACGTTTTCCATTAAGCAGTACTCATGTTAAAAATGCTTTTGATCTTATACATTGTGATGTTTGGGGTAATTATTCTGTTCCTACCTATGATGGTTTTGTTTATTTTTTAACTATAGTAGATGACTATACTAGGTGTACTTGGGTGTTTTTATTGAAACATAAGTCTGAAACATCTGTTATATTACCTATTTTTTACAAGATGGTGGAAACCCAGTTTAATAGCAAAATAAAAATATTAAGAAGTGATAATAGAACTGAGTTTAATTTAGTGGATTTTTATTCTAAAAATGGGATTATTCATCAAACTAGTTGTGTAGAAACACCACAACAAAATGGAATAGTAGAAAGAAAACATCAACATCTGTTAAATATTGGTAGAGCTTTAAGATTTCAGTCCTCTTTACCTATGAAATTTTGGGGAGAATGTGTATTAACTGCAGCTTATCTTATTAATAGAACACCTACACCTGTGTTAAATAATAAAAGTCCATATGAGGTTCTTTATGGTTATAAACCTACTTATAATCATCTAAAAGTTTTTGGATGTTTGTGTTATGCTAGCACTTTAAAAAGGGATAGGTCTAAGTTTGATGCTAGAGGAAGGAAAAGTGTTTTCCTAGGATATGGTACTAGTACAAAAGGTTACAAATTATTAGATTTAAATACTAATGTTTTTTTCTATACCAGGGATGTTATTTTTTATGAGGAAGTTTTTCCTTTTCAAAACCAAATTCAAGACTATTCACCTGGTCACAATGTTGTTAATGATAATAATGATAGTGTTTCTAATACTGAGGGAGTTGGTAATTCAGAAGATGATTCTGTAATTATACCTATTAAGAGGACAAAAAGAACTGGTAAAGCTCCTGCTTATTTACAGGATTACCATTGTGCAATAAGCAGTGTTAATAGTTCTTTACCTACATTAAATCCTATTCATGCTTTAAGTTCATGTGTTACATATGATAAAATTTCTCATATTTATAAGTCTTTTTGTTTATCAGTTTCTTCTGCTGTGGAACCCAAAACTTATAAGCAGGCTAGTACTAATCCACTATGGATTAAAGCAATGAAAGATGAGATTACAGCTTTAGAGGTTAATAAAACTTGGTTATTAACTGAATTACCTAATGATAAACAACCTATTGGTTGTAAATGGGTTTTTAAAATAAAACATAAAGCAGATGGGTCAATAGAAAGATATAAGGCCAGGCTAGTTGCTAAGGGTTATACACAACTTGAAGGAATAGATTATGAGGCTACTTTTTCACCTGTTGCTAAAATGACTACAGTAAGATGTTTTTTAGCTGTTTCAGCTTCTCAAAATTGGTTTCTAGCTCAAATTGATGTTAACAATGCTTTTTTACATGGTGAACTAGAAGAAGATGTTTATATGGTGCCACCACCAGGTTTTTTCCAAAACAATAATAAATTAGTTTGTAAGCTTCAAAAATCTTTATATGGATTAAAACAAGCCTCTAGGCAGTGGTTTTCTAAGTTAAGTAGTGCACTTTTGGTTTATGGTTTTAAGCAATCTATTGCAGACTATTCTTTGTTTACTATTTTCAAAAATGGTAGTTTTTTGGTCTTATTAGTGTATGTGGATGACATTATTTTAGGAAGTGCATCCCAAGAGTTAATAACAGAGATTAAGTTTTTTTTGGATAATAAGTTCAAATTGAAAGATTTAGGCAGTTTAAGGTATTTCTTAGGACTTGAAATAGCAAGAAACTCAACAGGTATTCATGTTTGTCAAAGGAAATATGCACTAGAAATTTTGGCAGATACAGGTTTATTAGCCTACAAACCTACTTCTTTTCCAATGGATACAAAGCAAAAACTCACAAACAGTGATGATAATCCTTTTGAGGATATTACTTTATATAGAAGAATGGTTGGAAAGTTATTATATTTGACCATTACCAGGCCAGACATTTCTTTTTCTGTTCATGTGTTGAGTCAGTTTTTAGCAGCACCAAGTCAGTCTCATTATGCAGCTGCTGTAAGGGTTCTCAGGTACATCAAACAAGACCCAGCTCAAGGTATCTTCTTCTCTTCTAAGTCTTCTTTAAGTTTACAAGATTTTAGTGACTCTGATTGGGCTGCATGTGTAGATACTAGGAGGTCAGTTACAGGGTTCAGCATTTTCTTAGGAACATCTCTTATATCATGGAAAAGTAAGAAGCAAAAGGTTGTTTCAAGAAGTGGTGCTGAGGCAGAATATAGGGCTTTAGCTATTACAAGCTGTGAGATAATATGGTTGCTTAGTTTGTTAAAAGATCTAGGAATTACAGCAGAACAACCAGTTTCTTTGTATACAGATAGTAAGTCAGCACTTGCTTTAGCTTATAACCCAGTGAATCATGAAAGAACCAAACATGTTGAAATTGATTGTCATTTTATTAGAGATTTAATTGTTAGGAAGATTATCCATCCTCTTCATGTCAATACTGCTAACAATATTGCACATATTTTCACTAAAGCTCTTGGAGCAGCTCCTTTTCAGCACTTATTATTCAAGATGGGTGTGTTATCTCTTCACAATCCATCTTGAGGGGGGCATATTGAGTATATTAAACTGTTTTGTAATTAATGGAAGATGTATGTTTGTTTCTGTTATATTTCATATTCACTGGACCAAATAGAAATATTCAGTGTAGTACTATTACTGTCAAGTTTGTAATTGACAAGACCAGATAGAAACTTGTGTATATATATATATTGTAATCTCACAGAATAATAAAATAAGAAAATCATTTTTATCTCTCTCTCTCTATATAATATACACGTATATATATACAGCTTAAAAGCTGCTTATATTGATCCGTATAAATTCCACCAAAACGTGGAAAATACGTTTCTACATGGTCATTTCATTGTACTCCGTCCGTCCCAAATTGTTGGGACTATACGAATCTACGTTCAATTTTGACCGACAAATAACTCATATCTAACTTGTCGTAATCGAATTTTTCAAAAGTTGATCACATAATTCAAATGTTAAACCATTTGAACAAATTTTAAAAATTTAGATTTCAACAATTTAAACATGAGATATTTGTCGGTCAAAGTTACACGTATATACATCATGCCACGGATAGAGTAATTATGAAGATTTATCCTTCAACATTTCATCTATAGATATATACTATGCTTATTTATTTACCCAAAAAAGAATGTATCCAAGTCCCAATTCTCATTTCCATTGTGGGGAAAAAGAAAACAGATTTATCCAACAAATATGATACTTCACTAGTTTTAAATCTTATTACTGCATGGTACTTTTTGTTTGTTTAGCTTAAGCGCATGCTACACTCTGGACGTTATTAGCTGGGTTTTCTATGTTATCCTTTTTATAAATTTTAATTTCTTAGAGGGTAACAAAAAGAAATTAATTATAACTTAGAAGGTAACCTATGTTTTTTTACCCTCTAAATTGATATAACTTCACGGGTAAAATATAGTTATAATAATTTCTTTTTGTTACCCTCTAAGTTCATATAACTTCACGGTTTTAGGTTTTAAAGTCTACCGCTGTAGATTAATTATAGGATAAAATGATGATGTGTCGATGACGCCATTATCGCAACATAACCCATTTCCATATAGCAAGGACGACCCTAGGGTTATTAGCAATGGCGAATCTATATAGAGTGCCCACCCTTCGTTCGGGAGATAAAAACTATTATTTTAAACATTTATTTGTAAAAACAATTAGTCAATAAATAAAACTAATTGCAAATTATAACATATTTACTTTCCCTGGTGTAGGGAAAAAAGTACCATTTTACTTACCAAGAGGTCTCAATTCAATTCTTCTGCAACACTTGATTATTTTATTATTATGAGTTTCTTTTCAATGTTATTATTTATACATTTTTCTAATTAAAAATTAAAAATTACTCATTACTTTTTAATTGCTAGACTTCCATTTCAACATTTTTAAAATTTTGTTTTGACTTTAGTTTTTTTCATCTTAAAAAAGTTCAAACATAATGTTTTTTTAATATAAAATATAAATCATTGATTATTTTATTTTAAAAAGTAAAAGTTGCTCGGATAAAATATAAAGCATTGATTATTTTGTTTTAAAAAGTAAAAGTTGCTCGGTCTAATATATCTAGTTGTTTAATGAGTTTTCTCAAATTTAAGTAATTTACTTTGTTTGAAAAATTGAGGCACAAGTATATTTACATTCTTTTGAACTCGTATATTTTTATTGGTGTTTGGTGGTTTTACTCTTGAGTCTTGATATAAAATTTAAAAAATAATACATCACGTATTTATATACATTGTATTTTGATAAAAAGTTTACATATGACTTGCCCCCTGTCCCCTACTCAAATTCCTGGATTCGCCACTGGTTATTAGCACCTCATGTGTGAATTTTTTTTTGCGCCTTAATTTTTTTTCCAACATATATCAACAAAAATCACACGGAGAAAATAAACATCAAATAACAAAATCAACTCGATAACAGATTTAAAATAGCATATACCCAATAACCTAGAAAGAGGTGGCTGAACGAGGTTGTTGTGTTAATTGAAGATTTATTTATTTGTTTTTGTATTTTTCAAACTGAAACAACGTATTTTTCAAAAAAAAAATTTCGTCTCGATTGGATTACGTCTTAGAGTAATGTCTTATTTAACTCTCCACTCAACCGCCCCAGATAGAAGGGTATATTAGTATTTTTGTCATGCCAAAACATCATTTCATCCAATATTATTTAACGTTAACTCTGATATTATTCAAGTACAAGATATTAATTAACAATATTTCTCTACTAGGAAACGCTAAATCGAAATAGAATATAAATAGAGGGTACAATATCATAAAAATTATAGAAAGAGTTTGACTAAGTTTTCTTTAGCTAGAGCAATAGTTTTTAGTTATGAAATTATGATATAGCTTTACCCTTATAATTCTAAGATAACTGACACGCATTATTCTTTTATTGAACATATTTTATAATGACTGATTTTGGTTGCTCAATAAAATAAGTTCTTAAAATAAGTTCCCATGCATGGCTTAAAAAATGTTGGTTGCTCATAATATAATAAAATTGTAATTCTTGAGTAATGAACTCGTGACCAATAAGAATAAACTTTATATAATAATATAAAATTATCGGTCCCAACTCGGTTTCAGTTATAAATAGGAATAACCTGCACATTTTAATATTTCATAAATTTTTAAGTTTCCGTCTTAAGAAAATGTACCTCTATATAGCGATAAATAACATAAATTTGTAAAATTATATATCTGTAATTTTTTAATACGATTTATATGCTACATTATACATAGTGTTTATACATGTAAAGAAAGCATTAAATAAAATTTAGACGAATTCCACTTTTTTAGATACATATACTCGATTTTCTAAATAATTATATACTTAATTAATTTTTTTACAAATTTATGAGTTTATTATTTTTTGAATTTTCACCTCATTGAATTTATGTCATCCTGTGTTTATCTAGTTAAAGTAAAAATATTTACTTGCTCTTAAATATTTGTGTTAATTGGTGAAACAATGTATAAATGTATTTTGTATTATACAAAATATATATTTAAAAATACATGTATACATTGTTTTTGACTATAGTTTTTATACTGTAATCATAAATACACAACCATTACGCGAGTATAACACAAAGGAAAATAGAAAGAGAAACATACAATGTAGTAAAAAACATAGATATGGTCTTAACTATAGTTATAACACAATGCTAATATTATGTCTTAACTATATATATGGTCAAAAGCATCCAAGAAAGTTTAATAGGAGTAGAATAGAAAGAGAAACAAACAATGTGAACTCAACTTAGACCCGGATTTGCTGAAAGTACGAGCTATCGGGTATGGTTCGAGATTAGGGTCGGGACTTATAAAAGTCAAATCAGTCAATCCGCTTAGGCGCCGAATCAATATAAACATTTTAGTGTATAACGAGCGCCACTACTGTAGTGGTTATTGCACTACCATCCAAGAAAGGAGGACATGGTTTTGAACTTTTCTTAGCAGCGATTTATATGTTCTAGACTCTAGGACAGCCCTGTTCGATACACTTAGAAAAATGGTCCAATGCTTGCACATAAACCTCTAGTTGATCTTCACTTTCATACTCATACTATTGGTCTCACAAGAACGGATGTAATAGTTAGTGTCTTCCTATAATATTCTAAAAGGTCATATGCGTTTTCTAAGCGGAAGACCACGCCTAACACCGAATCTCGCTTAATTCTCGCTAATCACTTAATCTCGCCTAATCTATTAGACATCTAGGCTCTATCTAATTTCTACGGATATTATTTACTATGTTTGTTACATTTGTGTACTTATAAAGTAAATATAGGATTGGAAACTACTTTTTATTAGGAAGGTACTTGGAATGGAAACTATAATATTACTTGTGTATCAAGTTCTGTACAATTTAAAGGTATAATAAGTCATATTAAAAAACAACAGCTAGCCAGTTCTTTCTTTCTTTTAATCTCCATTTAAAACCTAGGTAGCTTTTCAATTAAATTGAGCGTGGATTAACCTCAGTTTTTAATTAATTTCTTCAAACTTTTACGGTTGTACCTAATGTGCCAGCTTATTTTGCGTTTGTGAAATACTATACGACAGCTAGCTTTTCTTATTAGCTTAAAGAACTTGTAGCTTTTAGCTAAAAAGTTACAACCAAACAAACATTGAGCTGGTGGTTCACTCCACTTCACGGATAGTTTATCGGGTTACTAGACTAATGGTTGTTTAAGTTGTTAGCTAAAATTTTATTGTTGAAGTTACTTTTGCTGTTTTTCATTGTGGGTTATGTTAATAAAAGAAAAATCCTTGTTGGTTTTGTAAGCCTTTAATTTTGAAGCAACTTTTCATTGTTGGTTTTCCAATCAACTTTTTTTGACATTCCTCTTATTTATAATCATAACTCATAAGTCATACTTCGAATGATGTCCATTTCAAATGTATAATATTTAAGCTCTACCTTTTAATCTGATGACAAAATATTCCAATTGAGCATATGTTTAAGGTTGCTACAATTTGCAGGCAAAAAATAATATGTTGGGCAAGAGGAAAAGGGTGCCAAAAATATCAGGTATAAGGAAAAAGTGGAATCACAAGCAACAATTCGAAGAAAAAGAAAAAACAGCTTTTATTCGAGATTGGGCCGTTGGACTGCCCGATCATCTCATTGAGTTGGTTATAGAAAAGTTGTCAGTTTTCGATTGCTTATCTTTTGGTAGTGTTTGCAAGTCTTGGAGTAATATTACCATTAAACTTTTTGACGGATCTTCACGCGGGATTCCATTACTTGTCAAGTATGGTCCTAATGAGAATACGACAAGGACATGCCTTAACGTTCCAGACAAGAAAAACAAAATATTTCCGAGTTTCAAATTACAACTGCCAGAAGATTGTCGTGGTAGTCATATTTGGGGATCTTTTCAGGATTGGTTGTTTTTAGGGATAGTCGATGGTTTGATTTTTCATATCTCTTTGCTGTTACCCTTCTCTGGAGTTACTATCGCGTTGCCTGATGTTTATGAAGGTGCTCCGACTATGATCATGTCCACAATTCCAACTGACCCAAAGTGCATTTGTATGATACTATCTTCTTTCGAAGTTTCTGTTTGTACTCCAGGGGCTAAAAAATGGCTTCAGATTACCTCAATTAGCGGTGATAGTGCTTTTTACCTTGAAGGTCATTTCTACCTTCCGATAAGCGCTTTCAAACTGGCTATTGTAAGTGAAAAAAACATACTGAAAGCTTTTGATGATGGTACCTGTGAAACTATCCCTCGCAACGAGATTCAATTTAGACCAACAAGTGAGCCACGTCCAGCTATGCGCACACATAGGGTATATAAAGTTGGGTCTTGCAGGGACATGTTACTTGTGAGGAGTTTTCTGTATATGGATGGTCCACGTAGAAATCAAACAAGTCATTACGAGATTTACAAGCTAGACTTTATCAAAATGGATTGGGTAAAATTTGAAAGTTTGAGGGATCAGATTTTATTCTTGTCAAATTGCACTTTTCAATCCTTTAGTGCAAATGAACTGAGAGATTGTGCACTTTTTTATAAATGAGGTTAAATGGGATCGCTTAAGTCATGGTGATCACTGGATTACTGCACCGTTAAGCTGGTGTTTGAAAGAGAAGTTTGGTGTTGAGCACGGAAGAGCACGAAGTGGGAGGTGGCGAGCCTGATTTTCTTCCCAATCTCGGCTTATATATTAAGCGCGTCGGCTCCGATCTTCCAAGGTCGCTGACGTAGGTGGTATCTGCTTCGTCGTCGAGGCGCTCTCTAAGCCTGCACAAGAAACGAACAGGGGTCCGGGGTTGGTACCAGGTTTTCCCTCTCCGACGATCAAGTCAGTGTCGGTATAGATCGAATGTAAGAATGTATTTAAGGGTGAGGGATTGGTCCAGTTACGAGTTGTGGCGTCAGATGTCACGGTTGATATTCTGGTGGTTCGGGTTGTTTTAGCTTTATCTCTCCTCTCTGTATTTTGTGTCCCCCTCTAATTGGTATTAGTGGGGGTATTTATAGTCTGATCAGAGGTGTTCTTAGCCCTTGGATCACTGCACTGTCTGATAAAGATCCAACGGCTCCAGGTCATTTATGACTCTGACAATGGCACTGTTCATCATCCGGGGCCCACAGGGCTGGCCTGTGATTGGGCCACGTCGATGAAACACCTAAAGGGTCCCCCAAGGGAGCAGCAGCATTAATTGGGGAAGAGTGCTCAGCAAGTTTCTCTAGGCCGGCCTAGGCATGGTCCGGCTCCCCAAGATCCGGGGTGGTGCGTCACCCATGCTTGACAGGCCCGGATCGCCCGCTGGGGAGTTGATAACGGTCCGGACGAGGGGGTTGCCGACATCCCCTCGCCAACAGCTCCCTGTCCGGAGTCGTCGTTAAGGACGAGGTCTTCAGGGACCTATAGTCGTTACGGGGGCTCCGGTCATAGCGTTCTTGTGCTTGACGGTGTGGAGACGCCTCGGAGTAGCCCGGCACGTGTAGAGAAACTTGTAAAATGTAAATGGACTGAAACATTTCAAGTAAATATGAACCGGGGTGCCGTATAGGCTCGTGTTCTGAAACACGTAGAGAAAATTTAAATGAACTGAAAAATTCAAGTAAATACGAACCGGGGTGCCGTATAGGCTCGTGTTCTGAAACACTTGGAGAAAATTTAAATGAACTGAAAAATTCAAGTAAATATGAACCGGGGTGCCGTATAGGCTCGTGTTCTGAAACACGTAGAGAAAATTTAAATGAACTGAAAAATTCAAGTAAATATGAACCGGGGTGCCGTATAGGCTCGTGTTCTGAAACACTTAGAAAAATTTAAATGAACTGAAAAATTCAAGTAAGTATGAACCGGGGTGCCGTATAGGCTCGTGTTCTGAAACACTTAGAAAATTTATAACAACAGTTTTCATTTATAAAGCCCACAGGCAGAAATTTACATCATATTATTATTTACATCAAAACGCAAAAGTCGAGCCCTATTGATAGTACTTCCTTAGGTTATTGACGTTCCAAGGTCGATCTATCGGGACGTCGTTGGGGAGGCGACCCAACAGGTAGGCCCCGTTGCCTGCTGCACCGAGGATTCGATAGGGGCCTTCCCAGTTGGGGCCTAGCTTTCCGTCGGACTGTACCCTAGTGTTGTTGTTCACTTTCCGCAGCACTAGGTCTTCGTCTTGGAAACGTCTGGCGTTCACTCTTTTGTTATAGGAACGTCCCAGCTCGTTCTTGTATTCGGCGTTACGGATGGCCGCCACTTCCCTTCGTTCTTCAGCATATTCGAGTTCGAGGCCCATCATTTTTTCGTTCAGGCCGTTCTCCACCATGTCGGTTCTGAGCGAGGGGAGCCCGATTTCTAACGGGATGACAGCTTCCATCCCGTACGTTAGGCTATAGGGCGTTTGTTGGGTGCCCCGTCTCATTGTCGTGCGGTAGGCCCAAAGAACGTGTTGCAGTTCGTCGGCCCATCGTCCTTTGGATTCGTCTAACCTCTTTTTGATTCCGTCGAGAACGGTCTTATTCGACACTTCAGCCTGGCCGTTGCTTTGGGGGTACGAAGGGGTGGAGTAATAGCTTCGAATGTGGTATTTCGCATACATCGCTTTTAACTTGGCTCCGGTGAACTGGCCCCCATTGTCTGCCACTATCGAGTAAGGGATTCCAAATCTCGTGATTACATCCCTCCAGAGGAACCTGATCACCTCGGCCTCCGTTATCTTTGCTAATGCCACAGCTTCGACCCACTTTGAGAAGTAGTCGGTGACCATGAGGAGGAACTTTTTGCCTCCCGGGGCCCGAGGGAATGGTCCGACGATGTCCATGCCCCATTGGGCAAAGGGCCAAGGTGAAGTCACGCTGCTCATCTTTTGGGCCGGGGCTCTAGGTATGGGGGCGTATCTCTGGCACTTCTCACATTTGAGCACGAAAGTTTTAGAATCTTTTTGCATGAGGGGCCACCAATATCCGTGAGTCAAGGCACGGTTGGCAAGCGACCTGCCCCCGGTGTGGCTCCCACACGTGCCTTCGTGTATCTCCTCCATGACTTTTACCATCATATCAGGGTGGATACAGAGGAGATAGGGCCCGGAGAACGATCTCTTGTAAAGTTTATCGTTGGGGGCTAGCCAGAACCCTAAGGCCTTTCTTTTTATTTTTTCAGCCTCCTTCTTATCGTCAGGAAGGTCGCCGGAGCGATGGTATTCGATTATGGGGTCCATCCAGCATAGCTCCGGCGGAAGGTCGGTCACCATGTTAACTCTTGCCCTAGCGTCGATGCTAGGAGAAGGGACGTACTCTATGGTGATGACTCGCTCCTTTTTATCACTCATAGCCGAGGCCAAGGTCGCTAGGGCATCGGCGTGGGTGTTCTCGTTTCTGTTGATGTTGACGATCTCCCGATACTCGAAGCTCCGGAGTATTTCGGAGGCGATGGCCACGTACTTTGCCATCCTTTCGTCCTTTGTTTGGAATTCACCACTGATCTGGCCACTGACTAATTGGGAATCAGTGTGCACCAGTATCTTCTGGATGCCGAGGCTTCGGGCCATTTTCAGGCCAGCTATCACGGCTTCGTACTCCGCCTCGTTATTGGTGGCTCGGAAGCCAAGCTGGATTGACTTCTCGATTACATCACCCTGTGGGGATTGGAGAACCACCCCGAGGCCAGATCCCTTTTTATTGGCAGCTCCGTCGGCGTGCAAGGTCCATGTTCCTTGGGCTCGTTCCTCGATGCCGGGGGACGTCGTCGTTCCGGTGAATTCTGCCACAAAGTCGGCCAGGGCCTGCCCCTTGACAGAGGTTCGCGGCTCGTACCGGATGTCGTACGCGTTCAGGTGGCAAGCCCACTTCGTCATACGTCGAGACAGGTCTCCCTTCTGGAGTATTTCCCGAACGGGCTGATCTGTATACACCACGATACTGTGTGCCGAGAAGTAATGGGCCAGTTTTCGCGATGCCATGACGAGTGCCAGGACAAGCTTTTCTAGAGGCATATACCTAGCCTCGGCGTCGAGGAGGGTTTTGCTCACGTAATAGATTGGCCTTTGCTCCCTGCCGACTTCTTTGATGAGAACGGCGCTAACTGCTATCTCAGACACGGCCAGGTATAGGGCGAGGACGTCGCCAGTGTCCGGCTTGGCCAGAAGGGGTGCGCTTCCGAGGTAGTTCGCCAGCTCCTCGAACGCGTTTCGGCATTCGTCGTTCCACTCGAACTTCTTCTGAGCCTTCAGAGCCGTAAAGAATGGCTTGCATCGATCTCCGAACCGGGCAATAAACCGGTTGAGGGCAGCGGCCATTCCGGCTAGCTTTTGCACATCCTTCCTCTTTTCAGGGGTCCTCAAGTTCTTCAAGGCAGAGATTTGGGCCGGGTTCGCCTCTATACCGCGATGGGTCACCATGAACCCTAGGAACTTTCCGGCACCAACTCCGAAGGCGCACTTAGAGGCGTTCAGCTTCAGATCATGCCTTCGTATCGTTTCGAACACCTCTCTCAGGTCGGACAGGTGGTCGTCCTCCTGGGCGCTTTTTACTACCATATCGTCGATATAGACCTCCATGCTCCGGCCTATGCTCTTAGCGAATATCTTGGTGACCATTCTCTGATATGTCGCCCCGGCGTTCTTAAGCCCAAACGGCATCACCTTGTAGCAGTAATTCCCCCTTGGGGTTATAAAGGCGGTTTTTTCTTGGTCAGCCTCCGACATGGGTATTTGGTGATAGCCGGAGCAGGCGTCTAGGAAGCTCATTCTGGCGGCTCCGGCGGTGGAGTCCACTATCTGATCGATTTTAGGCAGAGGGAAGGGATCCTTAGGACAGGCCCGGTTAAGGCTTGTGTAATCGATGCAGACACGCAGCTTGCCGTTCTTCTTAGGGACCACCACAGGGTTAGCGAGCCATCTAGGATAAAAGATTTCCCTAATGGCTCCAGCTAGCAGAAGCTTTTGCACTTCCTCGTTTATGGCATCGGCATGCTCCGGACTGACGCGGCGTCCCTTCTGCATCACAGGCTTCGCATCCGGGTTGACGTTTAACTTATGGCAGGCGAGGTCGGGATTGATACCCGGCATTTCGCATGGGGACCATGCGAAGTTATCGAGGTATTCGAGCAGCAGCTTAACGAGGCCTGATATCTCGGGCTCGCTCAGCCCCGCGCCCACCATAAAAAAGTGGTCTTCATCGTACCCCGGGATCTGGACCTTCAGCAGATCTCCTTCTACCTTTTCTTCGGCTTCCGGACCCATCTTCTTGTTCAGTTCCCGCAGCAGCTTAGGATCCTCAGCTTCTATGTTCATAGCGCTTTGGGCCGGAACCGGTTTATTGCCGGAGTATACGGCCATGGCACAGCTTCGTGAAACCTTCTGGTTTCCCGATATGGTCTCGACTCCATTCGCAGTGGGGTACTTAACCTTTTGATGTAGAGTGGAGGAGACGCCTTCTATCTCATGAAGCCACGCGCGACCCAGAATGATGTTGTAAACGGAGGGGACGTCCACCACCGTGAACTCCACGCTCATAACCTTGGTTCCTGTCTTAACAGGCAAGGTTATGTTCCCTCTGGGCTGTACAGCCTCAGAGTTGAATCCGTACAGAGGGGGGGCGTTGGTATCTAGCTGCCCCTCCGTCAGCCCCATCTTTTCGAAGAGGTCTCCAAAGAGGATGTTCACCGACGCCCCCTGATCGACGAGGATGCGTCCTACTGAACAATGGCCCACTTGGGCCGTGATGACAAGGGCGTCGTAGTGGGGCATGTCTACCCCCACTAGGTCGAAGTCGGTGAAGCTTAGATCCGGCTTGGTACCTTGTTTGCACCTCTTTCGGGGTTTCGAACTTTCGGCGAGGCAGACGTGCTTTTTCATCGTGGCCTCACGGGCCTCGGTTCTCTCCGCCCCATTTGGCTTCGGCTTCTTTGGTCCAGAATGGATAACCTGGCAGGTCATCACCGGTGGGGGGAGGTCTGGTTGCCTTTCGTCGTCCCCTTCTCGGTCTCGATCAGGGTCCCTTCGCGTCTTGACATATTTCGCCATCAAGCCGTCCCGGACCCATCCTTCCAGCCTTGCCTTTAGACCATGACACTCATTGGTATAGTGGCCGCGGCCTCTGTGATAGTCACAAAATTTATCATTAGGCCCCCGGGCCGGTTCATTCCTGAGCGGGGGAGGCCAGGAAAAGAATGGCTCGTTCTCGATCTCAAAGAGCAGGTCGGTCAGTGGTAGGCGGAATGTGGTGGAGTAGGCATTCCCTGGGTTCGAGGGACCAGCCCGGCGGGTATCCTCCCTTCTACGCTTAGGGGCCGGTTGCTGGCTCTCAACTGTTCGAGGTCTCCCCAACCTTTCTGCTATGGGGCGATCTCGCCGGATGCCCCTTGAAGCGGCTCCTCCCCGAGGCTGCTCGATGCTGGCGACCGAACGCGTCGCTCCAGCAGATCTCATGTCTTTCTCGATATCGACATGCTGTTTGATTAGTGACCGGAGCTGGGAAACTGAGCCAGGAGGGGTTGCTATCATTTCGTTACGGATCCTGCTTCCCACGATCATGTTCTGCCTGAAAGCAGCTATAGCTGTAGAATCGGGGCAGTCGGCACATTCAGCGTGCTTCTGCCAGAACCGATTATCGTAACTCTCGAGGGTCTCTTTGGGTTGGGCCTTCACTTGGTACAGCTGCTCCGGTTGGGCATCCCTTTCCTTCAAGTTGATGAAGCGGTGTGCAAAATCATAGGCCAGATCATCCCAACAGTGGATGGAGTTGGCAGGCAGAGACTGGAACCATTTACTTGCGAGCCTCCCCAGGCTGGCGGGAAAGCATTTGCACATAAGACGATCGAGGTGGGACCAGTGGTTCATCTGGTATCGATAGTGCCGGAGGTGGGCTTCCGGGTCAGAATCCGCGTTGAACACTTGAAGAACGGGGGCAGTGAAATTTCCGGGGGGCGCACTGTACTCTATCTCATCTGAGAACGGGGTACTGCGGGTGGAGGCAACGATTTTTAGCGCTGCCTCGTCCGCGACTTCATGTCGGCCAGCGCGACGACCCCGCCTCCTTCTCCGGGGAGGCCTTTCAGTCCGAGCATGACTCGAAGCGGGCCGCGAATCGTGACTATCACCGGGTCGACTGATTCGCGAATGTACGCTTCGGTCGTTTATACGGTGCGAACTCCCCTCATGGGACCGCCTCGACTCCTCTCCCCTAGCCGGCTCCGCCGGAACCTCTAGGGGGGGTCATCTTGAGGGTCCCAGCCGCGACATCACGCTCTTGGTGGGGATGCGAACGGGCTCTGGCTGCTCTACGCCACGAGAGACGGGTCCGGGCTCGGATGCCATCATAGAGGCTATCAACGCCTTTTGAGCCGCCAAGGCAACGAGCTCCTTCTCATGGATCTCTAGCATCATGCGAGTCAGCTCGTCGCGCGACCGGGGAGTCCCCTGGACCGCATTGAGTGGAGTAGGCTGCCCCTCAGGCGCAGTTCCCGGCGTGCCAAAAGAGAGGGTCCTCGGCATTCCAAATACTGGGGCATGCCGTGGAGGAGGGCTCTCGTACTGTTCATTATCCGTCATCGTTCCTTGGAAACGGATTGTCGGAGCTAGCGCTTTGAAAAATTCCCACAGACGGCGCCAATTGGCGAGCCTGATTTTCTTCCCAAGCTCGGCTTATATATTAAGCGCGTCGGCTCCGATCTTTCAAGGTCGCTGACGTAGGTGGTATCTGCTTCGTCGTCGAGGCGCTCTCTAAGCCTGCACAAGAAACGAACAGGGGCCCGGGGTTGGTACCAGGTTTTCCCTCTCCGACGATCAAGTCAGTGTCGGTATAGATCGAATGTAAGAATGTATTTAAGGGTGAGGGATTGGTCCAGTTACGAGTTGTGGCGTCAGATGTCACGGTTGATATTCTGGTGGTTCGGGTTGTTTTAGCTTTATCTCTCCTCTCTGTATTTTGTGTCCCCCTCTAATTGGTATTAGTGGGGGTATTTATAGTCTGATCAGAGGTGTTCTTAGCCCTTGGATCACTGCACTGTCTGATAAAGATCCAACGGCTCCAGGTCATTTATGACTCTGACAATGGCACTGTTCATCATCCGGGGCCCACAGGGCTGGCCTGTGATTGGGCCACGTCGATGAAACACCTAAAGGGTCCCCCAAGGGAGCAGCAGCATTAATTGGGGAAGAGTGCTCAGCAAGTTTCTCTAGGCCGGCCTAGGCATGGTCCGGCTCCCCAAGATCCGGGGTGGTGCGTCACCCATGCTTGACAGGCCCGGATCGCCCGCTGGGGAGTTGATAACGGTCCGGACGAGGGGGTTGCCGACATCCCCTCGCCAGGAGGACCACGAGGGTACCATCACACCTCGCTAATTACATAATGTGACAATGGTTTCTTTTTAATCTTATTAGTTACTCTTTCATCGTTTGAGTCTCGGTAACATTAACAGTGGCAGTGTGGGACCCACATGCATTTTCTATTCACTCGATTCTTTTAGTTTTCTTTCTTTGAAGTTGAGCATTTCAGAGTGTTGGATGTTATGATTTTATGTTTTTCTGGTGTGGATACATTTCTATTTTTTGCGAGTGACTGGTTCTCGATTTTCCAGGTTTCAATTATTGTAGGTAGATACCGTAGATTGAATAAGTTACATAAATGGCCAATTTACCAGTATTTGGTGTAATTGCAGATTTGCAGGTATGGCCGAAAACATCCAGGAAAGTTTACGAGAATACAAAGATAAATAGACGATGTAGGGCCAACTTACACCAAATTAGCTGAAAGTAGGAGTGCAAAAATATTAACAAGAGAAACGAGGAGAAAAAGTACTTTTTTCATCAATTTTTACGATATCCTATCGACTCCAACTAGTTTTTCCGATGGTAGGTACCATTTACCAGATACTCATTCGTTACGAATCATAAGTCCGCTATAAGTAACTGTTTTTATTAAGAAGACACAATCATGACATTTTATCAATAATCAACAAAAGATGGTCTTTTTTGTATTGTTACAAAAGATTACTTTCTGTTTTGATAAAGTGCACAAACAAGAGACATACCAAATCGGAACATGGACCTATAAATTAGAACGGATGTAATAGTAACTATCTTCCGATAATGTCCTAGAAGTCGCAATGCGGTTTCTATGTGGAATACCTTGCCTATCGCCGAATCCGGCTTAATTTTCGTCTAATCGCCTAATCCCGTCTAATCTACTAGTCGTCTATACTCAGGGCCGGTTTGGGAATAAGGCAAGTAAGTCTATTAACGCAGGCGTCGGTCCCTGAATAGGCGCAATTTCTTTTTTAAAAAAAGGTTTAATTTTCCAGAAAGATGTCGTTTTTGCTCCGTGATACAATATACTAAGAACCTATATTATTTTATGGTCTATTTTGCGTAATGTAAAAGACAATACTTTGTTTTTACATTAAAATAGTTCTGATTTTGTAATTTTTCTGAGTTTTTTTTAATATCACGATATAAATAAAAAAATTCAGACAAAGTTAAAAGAAGCGCCTAAAAATTCCTACGTGTTAAGAGGTAAAAAGTCGTCGGACCGGACCGGTCTATACTCCATTGTTTCGACTAAATTATGAAGTGGTAGTGACCTTAAAATAAGGTTGTATTAAAGAAGACTTGATCAATCACATTTATTTATACCTAATTTTATAGGAGTACAATACTTAATGATAAAGTTATATTTAGTCCCATAAATTACAAAAGTTACACAAACGGTCCAGTTTTCCAAAACAGCTATAAATACAAACCCAAAACACAAAAAGAGTTGTAGGAGAAGAGAAAGAGAAAGAGAAAGAAAAAAGCAGAGTCTCTCTCTCTCCTCAGTCAACACATGGAACCCACCACCACCACCTCCGTCGATGACGTGTCATCATCTCCACCGTACGATCATATAGAAGGAGAAGAAGAAGTTGATGTTCAGCCGTTGGATCAAAACAAGAATAATACTCTCAGTGATGATCTGTGTCGTAAGATCATCAAGCAGGTATTACTCTCTCTCTATATCTCTATATCTATATCTCTATCTATATTTGTAGTGTTTGATATCACTTCAGCTTTTTACTTATAAGTGACTTATATTCATGACTCTCTCTCTCTCTCTATATATATATATATATGTATATATATGTGTGTGTGTGTGTATAGATTTATAAAAAGCTGCTTAAAAAACAATTAAAAATAGGATGTGTAGTGTTTGGTACCGTTTCAGCTTTTTTACTTCTAAGTGACTTATATTTATCACTATGGGTGTGTTTGGTATCAGATTTTTTGGGGTGATTTTTGGATTTTGAAAATCCAGATTTTTTAATAGGTGTTTGGTTACTAGGATTTTTTTGATTCTTAAAATCCAGATTTTTAGTTAAAATAATCCAAAAATCCAGAATCCATCTTTTTGCTGGATTTTTTTTATTTTTGGATATTAAAAACCAGATTTTTTGTCAAAAAATCTGATACCACGGACCCTATATGTGTGTTTGTGTGTGTGTGTCTATAAGAAGCTGCTTAAAAAACAATTAAAAATAGGATGTGTAGTATTTGGCACCAACTCAGCGTTTTTACTTATAAGTGACTTATAATGTTTTGTTAATTGATAAGTCATTTTTTGACTTATTTTAGCTTATAAGTGGCTTTTAAATAAACAAAGAAATATTTGTATTAGAATTATTCTATTTTTGTATAACTTGTGCGAAAAGGCTAAAAACAACCTCAAATTGTAGCTTCTATGCTTTTTGCCTTTTTTGGCTTCTCTGCAAAAGCTGGCTTTTTAAAAGCTAAAAACGGTTACAAACCAAACATCTACAACTTGTAGGTACCAAACAGACACATTATGGGCTTATAGGTGTGTATATCACTTATATTAGCTTATAAGTGACTTTTAAACAAAGAACCAAATTTTATTTGACATTTTCTAGTTTTGGTAATTTTTATGTGAAAAAGATAAAAAGATCCGTCAATTTGTAACTTCTCTGCTTTTGAGCTTCCTTGACCCAAAAGCTAGTTTTCTAAAGCTAAAATGCTGTCACACCAAACACCCATGGCTTTTTAAAAAGCAGGTGCCAAATTGGCACATTACGTCCTTCACATTATCGCCTTTTATAGGTGTGCTAAAAGACTTAATTTATCTTCTTTTTTGTTGTTAAAAGACATGGTAAAAATCAGTTTTTTCTCAGCTTGTATATATGAAGTATTGTGTCTGTGTGTGTCGACTGTACTTGGGAACAGCTTTTATGTACCGTATCTATCCTTGAAAATAGCGCGCCAACCAATAGAATATTTCTACATTAAGTTTATTTAATTCTAGGGTGGCTGCCACAAAGATTTGATGAATGGGTTTTTATTGGATTGTTACACCATTTTTAGTGCACCGGGTTTACTCAATAAATTCTCAGTTGCGAGTTGATGAATATGACCAAGGTTTGAATGGGGTGAATTATTTATGATAAATTTATAGTAACTGATAGCTTTTGCAGGAACACGTTTTTATAAATTGTGAATTGATAGAAGTGTGATTGGTTCAATATAGTAATTGTATTGAAGGTTTATACATCGCCATTCACCAGTTATATGTTGGGTCTACCCAAATAATCACTCTGTAATTGATAGTTCCTTATGATCTTATTGGATTTAGCAGCTTTCTTAGAGGTGTAGAAAAAATAGAAAAGCTAGATTCTTTCGGCTTAAAAATTCTAGCTTTTTCATGCTAGAAAATTTATACAGGGGTAAAGCTTTTGGACAGGCCAGCCAAATACTGTAATGATAATTCGGAAAAAAAGATTGAGCTTAAAATATTCAACCATACAACCGCCAAGTGTTTGAGATAAATATAACTGATGCTACTGAGGTATTGTGTCAATCTTTGTATTTTGTGGGTGTATTTCTGTATTAAATTGTCTTATCTTTCAGTTTTTAGATATGTTAAGTTGCTTGTTGATATATGATCTGATGCTGCTGTAGGTGGAGTATTACTTCAGTGCTGAAAATCTTCCCACGGACAAGTTTATGATGAAACATGTCTCGAAGAATGCGGACGGTTTTGGTAAGTTTTCACTTACTGATGGTTTGGTTGCAGCCAATAAGAAATTGATGATAGAACAGCTAGGTTAGTTTAGTCTGAAATCTAGCCTTTTCCATTGACAGCTTAAAGCCATTTTACTTGAGCTAGAAAACTAATTGTTGTACTGCTTATGAACAAAATAAAAAGTCTATTTCACTGCAAGCAAACACGTCCAGAAGCTGCTTTTTCGTTTCTTTTTTTGTTGTAACTGGGTAAAGACTAATTAATTTTACCGTATGGACAATTATATTTGTCATTGCGTGCCTTTACCTCAAATATTTAGTATCTTCTGAGTCCCAAAGTCAAAGTTCCAATTTTTGTAAATCTAAGAACTTCTATTATGACTATAATGGCACGCAATGACATTTAGAAGCAAGTCAAAGGCTCTAAGAAGCTGGAGAGAGATGTGAGTCCATTTAGAAGCAAATAGACGAGTTATGATTGTTGTGCTATCTTCCAATGGTAAACATGAGAGTTCGTTTTCTAGTAGTCAATATCATATCAAATGGATGTCTGTATTACAAATTTACAAATCAATGCAACTACGAATCATGTGAAACCTGTTATTTCCAAGCATCATGTAGCATGTTGTTTTGATGTGTGTTTTATCAGCTTAAGAGGTTTAGAACAATTCCTTTTAATGCTTATACGTTGTCGGTTTTCTGTTTCCAGAGAGAGTGCATTACCTGTTAAACCACCTATTAATTTATACTTAGAAACTCTGGAAGACGCTAGTTTTTGTTTTGTTCCAAGAATGTCCATATAAAACTATGAAATACCATCTAATATGTTTGTAAATTACTGTAAGTAATAGTATCAAATTCATTGTTAGTTGTTGATCATAGTCATTCCAACTTATAAAATTATACAGTTTCTCATTTACTTTAGTGTGGTCATATTCTCATTTTCTTTAGTATGGTCATTCTCATTTTCTTTAGTGTGGTCTCCTAAATTTTATTTGTTGTCAAAAAGAAATAGCGTCTATGCTATATCTTTCTTCCCTCTTGCGAAGGATATACACGTGTTTGATGATGACTGTTGTTTGACCTAATCCAAAACAGGGTTTTGTATATTTTGCTAATACGGCAGGCAAATTGATAAACTGATACTTATTCAAGTTAATGTTAATTGAATGTCTTCTTGATGTTTGCAGTTCCGGTTTGTGTTATCGCTTCTTTCAGAAAAATGAAAAGGCTTACTCAAGAAAAGTCATTTATAGTGGAAGCACTAAAACAATCTTCTTTTCTTGTAAGTTTTACTTTTTTGACCTTGTTTCTTTCATTTGTGATCTACGTCCATTGTGTTGTGGGCGTGTTTTTCCCTCTTTTACTTTAGGTTATATTCATTTTTCTTGAAGTAGCCTTCATTAGTAATTTTATTTTACAGGCATCAGTTTTGTCCAATTTTCTTCCTCCTCCTTCATCCAGCATGTTCATAATGTTTAGACTTTAGATACTCAAAACTTAAAATCATTCTTTTTGGTAATGCAGGTTCTCAGTCCTAATGGCAAGAAGGTTAGGCGGCTCCATCCGATGTCATCTGAGGTCAAGGATCCGATGGTATTACTCTGTACTTCAATTTTTCCCTTGATTTTTTTTTTATATATTGGAATCTAATTTATGGAAAATAGTTGCGTACAGTTTTGGTAGAAAATTTACCAGAGGATCATTCACCTGAAAATGTAGGAAGAATCTTCGGTGCAGCTGGAAAGTATGTTGTTCTACCTTTTCTCTTTACACGTGGTCTCCTTTCGCTTATTCTTTTATATAAACTGTGTTTTACTATATTTATATACTGACCGCAGTACGAAAAGTATTTGTATCCGTGATCCACAAGCTGGAACAGAGCCAACGAAACGCACTATTGCTGAAAAGATGCTCAGTGGGAAGGTAAAAAATCGCAATATAAACTAATTTGTATGATTGTATCTAAAGTTACTATCTTCTGTTAATTTAAGTTTCAAGTTGCATCAGATGTGTAATGTTTTTTTTTCCTATGACACTGGCTTTGTAGTTACATGCTCTTGTTGAGTACGAGACCGTGGAGGCTGCTGAGAAAGCTGTGAGTTTCAAGTTCTTAAACATCTCGTCCATTCATTTATAAGTTATGAAAAGAAGTGCAAGTAAATTAACTGAATGATTTTGGATGGATCAGGTGGCTTTATTGAATAACCAACAAGATTGGAGATTTGGTATGCGAGTCAAGCTTCTGAAGCAGGCGGTAATTGTTTATTATCATTATTCTAATTGTTGGTAACTTGTACCGTAAGCAGAACAATTGATTTAGCAAGATTTTCCGATACAGGAGAAGAATGGAGGAAAAAATAAAGCATGGAGGGATACGGATTCGCAAAAGAACCATAATGCTGAAGTATCTAATGAGGGAAACCATTCTTTGAATGAACACCAAAATGATACACATGATGAAGAGGTTAGTTCCATAAACCGCTGATGTGTTATTATCAAATTTGGAAAGCCTTTAAAAGCATCTATACTATGAGAAATCAAATGAAATTTGCAGCTTCGGAAAAGCTTTTGTTATCAAGTTAATAACCTTATTCAGTTTTGAGTAAGGATGAAACAGAATCTATCCTTACAAGTTGAATTAGAGTTGTAGTTTCTGATATTCCGTGCTTGACTAATTTTCTAATTAATTTTATAACCAAAAGCATGATGGAGACCAAAAGCTTCAGAATCGAAGGCGTGGAAATGGAAAAGGACAAAAGTATCATAAAGCGAATGTACATGGTGCGAATTATACATATAGCAACTGTTTTCTCTTTGCTTCTAATTATTTTGAGCTGTTGATCTAAACTATTATTGTCCCTTTTTTGTATTGGATTTAATTTTAGGCCATGGAACACTTTCTAGCAGTTATGGTCATGAACCCATGAAACCACCTCCAGGCCCTAAAATGCCAGATGGAACAAAAGGTTTCGTTATGGGACGTGGTCGGCCTTTGGCTTCGTCTCCTAGTTGATTCGTTGGATTCCACTTATCGGGGATATTGAACGAAATGTTATATTACCTTGTCTCCTAGATGTTGAATTGCCGATAAAACTGCCTTTGTTTTATATTGCTCCTCTCACCTTTTTGTTTAGTTATTGCGAAATTTGTGTGTGGGTTGTAAAAATTGTTCAAGATTTGGATTTTGCATGTGGATGTTTATGGAGTGTTGGACATGCATGTTTGATGACATATCCTTTTTAATTTTGGCTTGCTTTCTCTTTGATTATTTCCTCTCTTTTTTTCCTTCCTCTCTTTTTTTCCTTTTCTTCTGTAGTCCAATTTGTTAGTATGGCGAATACAGTTAAACTACATAAGCTGTTAACTAATTTAATTTATTCTATATTGGTGTAGACACAAAAAAAAAATTAAAAAAAATACATTAGGTTCACCTCCCAGGGGATCCTTATATGAATTTTATTCATCATAAATCAAATTACTTCCTCTCAATAAAGTTATATTGATTCTGTGGAAACGGAACAATGTGGACGTTACCATGTTTCTGTCGATCTTTCAAATCGATTACTCGGTAAGTGAGAAAATGTGGTAGTTAATGCGATGAATATAAATATTGAGTTTACTCAAGTCTTCTACCATTTTAGGTTGGCTTTTTAGTTATTACTCCTTCCTCCGTTTTAAAATTTTGAGACTCTATGTATATACGTGCAATTTTGACCGATAAATAACTCATATCTAAGTTGTCCAAATCGAATTTTTCAAAAGTTAATCGCATAGTTCAATTGTTAAACTATATGAACAAATTTTAAAAATTTATATTTCAATAATTTAAACACGAGATATGTGTTGGTCAAATTTGTACGTAAATATATAGAAGCCTAATATTTAGGACGGAAGGACTATTAATGAAGCTTGGTAATGAACCTCGACCCATTTTTCTCAATGGCAACAAAGTTCATTAAGCAGTTGGGAGACTGTTTACGTTTATATTGAAAATTTTAAAATTAGCGAGCTAGGTTTATATTGAAAATTTTAAAATTGGGGCTCGTTTTGTAATGTGCACAAAGTTTTGTCATAAACCAGAAGGTTTCAACTTTCAAAAGAAAAGAGAGATGATTCGATTTAAATTTCTTCATAGGAGTATATTTTTTTCTTATTTTTCAGGTTATGATTTTATAATAGACCGACTTGCAGTCTTGTACAAGTGAAAACAAGGGCCAGACTACTTTTAGTGTTTTGAGTTTTACCTCGGATTTATTTTACTGTTCCGAGTTTTAAAAATGTTGATTTAGTGTCTCAAGTTTCACACATACTTTGTTTTGGTGATCTACTCACTTTCACAAGTTTTAAACAATTACAATTCGGTTTACTTAGTTTAGAAATTAATAAACTAGACACACCGATTTTACGATTTTTGTAAAATACATGTTTTCCAATAAGCAAACTTTTTTTTAAAATAAATACAATTTTAAACATACTTTTTGAAATTGTTTACTTATGAGAAATTTTAATATACAAGAATGACTTTGAAGACAATTTTTCCTGGAGAAAGCAAGTTTCTTTCGGAATTAAAAATATTTTCGAAAGAAATTCTATATTAAACAAAAATTTAAAAAGAAAAAAATTACATGCAGGGTTTATAAAAACTAGTAGTTATTTGAGAAAGTTAATCATTATACTTTTTCGCATCTTATTTAAAAATATTAAATAAACGGCTTATAAGCTTTTGAATCACTTGGACAATTTTCAATGTTTATTATGCTAAAATATTTAAGTTGGAAGTATTATAAATTTATTGTTTTGCAATTTAAATATGCATCTTTACAATTTTGAACTCTTCGGACTAGATTAAATTGTAAAAGATGCATATTTAAATCAGGAAAAAAAAAGGAAGGAGGGAAAAATTAGTATTCTTTTTTTTTAATCTGAAAAATAACTCTTGTTTTGTAAAGATACATATGAAAGGTAAGTGGACTACCTAACTCAAGATCATAATGACTCAAACTCTTTATATATATTTATTCAAAATAATCCAATCGTTCATTTAAAACTCAATTAAATAACAACATAAAGTAGAAAAAAAACTATACAAGATTATTATACATATATATACATCTTTATATCCATAATTTTCAAAAAAATCTCTATATACATCAATATACTTCATCTACCGCAACTTATATTGAAAAAGCAAAAAAGTTAAGCTTAAAGGTACAAGAAAAAGGCAGATTATCGTTTGCATGTTAACTCTTAAAGGAACATGACAGTATGACACTTAAGGCCTCGTTTGGCTGTAGTCTATAAAGTTATAAGCAAGTAAGATGGCTTATTTGAGGCGATGTTTTGAGTTAGGATCAATAGAATGTTATTGGAAAGGTGGTGGGGTTGTTTGTAATTAGCAATAACCAGGGTGTGTTTAGCAAGTAATAAAACAGGCTAGTAAATGTAAATGTAAATGTAAATGTAAATGAGTTACGTTTGGAATTAAAGAGTCAAAGAATAGCCAGAGGCATATTTAAGTAAGGCTTATTGGAATAATAATGAGTTGATGCCGTTTATCTCTGTGTATCAAGTGGATCAGTAAAAAAAAAAAACAGGGGTACACACATACCATAATCTATATATTCATACATACATATAAGCATATAAAGATAGCAGTATATAGATACATAAGCATATAAAGATAGCAGTAAATAGATACAGAGAGAGAGAGAAGGCTTAGGGTGAAAAGAAATATTGAGGCGGGCGAAAGACAACCTTAAGGCTGAAGTTTTAAGCTTCTAATAAGGGTTGATATTGCGTAGGTATCTCAGTTCTAGTAGAAACAAGTCTAATTGGTTACATGGCGGATCAGGTGAGTGGGTTTTGTCTTTCTATTACAAAGTATCCCATTGCATTTTTACGATAAAGTATTTACGGATTTCTAATGATTATTCACAAACAGTATTATTATATAAGTATATTTATATTAAATGTTGAAAGAAATAAAGAAAGGAAGAAAGAAATGCAATCTTATGAAGTGACTATAATTTTTATGAAGTGGAATTTTATATTAAAGACAGTTCTATGTTATGGTGCGCTTATGATTTGTATTGGAGATTTCTCCAACCCCATCAGTGGGGTGACGTTGGCAACTAAACAAATGAGTTTAGTTATCAACGGTTGACTTAGCGATTGTACATAGCTTCGTCAACCGGAACGTTTTAAGGAATAGACTCAGCCGTCATGCTGTGGTGACCTTAATTACGTAGTGCACGTATGGTTTATACACCTGAGAAAAAGATCAACGATAAAGAGATTGAGTAAGTCAATCGAGCTTGTTACCGTAACATAATACTTTCGTATTTGCGAACACCAAAATAAGAAAGAAGAAAGAGATTATTTATATTTCATTCAATTTGTTCACGTGATTTCTAAAGAATTGCATTGGGAATTTTACTTAGAATAAAGCTTTTAATTTGAAAGAAAAGATAAGCAAAAATCTTATTTACGTCCCTTATATTATATTGTAAGACATTTTCTCTCATTGAGCTCGTTTAGCTCACCCCTCCTTTTTAAAATATTTTTCAGGTAAGCGATCGGCTATTTAGATTTGAAGTCGATTAGTTGGGACCAGACAGACCTTATAGAAGTTTAAGTTAGATTTTCCGCTGCGATGTGATTTTTCTTTAGCTTATATGATGTTTAATTACTTGGTAAGGACCGTACTTAAAATTGTTATTAATGAAGGTACAAAATTTTGGGTATATTTTATTATTCTACTATTTCTGAATGTTTGTAAATTAGGCTTTGTCTAGCACGTGTCGCCACACGTGTTATTCGGCCGTGTGACTCCCAAATTAGGTCGGGGATGTTACAATTTTGCTCTCAGATAACCAAAAGAGATCCATTTTTTATTTGGTTTAGCAGTGAAATTTTATGAATAGTTAGCATGAAGTATGTAAGAGGAGTAAACTCTTCAGAAAAAGTATAGATCAAGAATACCTACTAGGCTTAACTTTAAGCCTTGGTAACAAAAAGAGTAACTAATTTAATATTTCTTGCTTTCTCAGATAACCAAAAGACCAGCTTTTAACTTAGCCAATTAGTACCTCGGATTTTGAAAAGACTGTTTCTCCACCCTTCGTAACGTTAGATAGAGTCATAAGCACAGTGGCTGTACACTGACGTGTCGAGAAAATAGTCGCGATGAGGTGCATACTTTTTGGCCATGCTCGTAATGCAGAATTTGAATGGACTCTCTATTTTCTGAAGGTTATAAAGCTCGTTACACATACAAGATTGAAATATGATCTCCATCTGGTTGTGTTTTCTCGAAGAATTTACGAATTTATTTCAACAGAAGAATTTGAAAATTAAAGAAAATGGGTAAAGACATGGGTATGAATTGTAATATGCTGTTACGCTAAAATAAGCTATGATTATGAGTACAATCATTCGGGGTCGAAAGAAAAGTAAAGGAACCCAAAGCTCACAAAGAGGATAAAAAGATTAATGCACTCTGAATGATCTTAGAAATGGAAAACAGCAAGTACTTATACTACAGTATTTGCTAGCTAATTTTAAGTTCTAACTGATCTATTAACAGATATGTAACCAAATAACGGACAAATAACTGGTTTTGTGATTGTTAGAATAGCATTTTGAGAACAAAACCAAATAGGTTACAACTTACAGGCCTATAGTCCAATCTACGAAGCAAAGAATAGTTTTAAAAAACGGAACTACCTGCGGGCAAAAATGTCCAAGCAGCAACCTTAGACTCGATATGACAAACCACTTCATCCTATCAATCAATATTTAGCACAAAACAGAAAGGAAACTTTTGAGTTCCACACTAGAGGCTAATATTCGAAATTTTGATAAGAAGTGCAAACAGGATCAGCATCAGTAAAAAGAATGTCCAGAATATCCAACTTTTAAGGCAACTACGAGAAAATTCAAAACAAAACTCAATCAAAAATTACTGTTTCACAAAGAAAAAAACAAAAAACAAATGAAGAATGAGAAAGAGAGAGTAGATTACAACTACTCCATATAGCTGATATGCCAAGGTATTTGATTTTACGAATTTTACAGATTACATGACTTACTGCTAAAGTTACCAACAACGTCGTCTTGGACTAGTTTAAGACCTAAAATCTTTATGTACTATGGTGGATTCTAACGACAAAATATCAGCATGTAATTAAAAGAGCAATCACAAACAAAAAGTAGCCGATCTTTTGCCTAGTCAACCAAACCAATTTATACCAATCACAATTTGAGAAACAGCATAACAAAATTTTGCAATTAGTAAAAAAAAATGAAATGTAAATTTTATCACTTTGTAAGGTCTGATCAACTAGCTGTACTCCTGGAAGCTATAAGACCTTCTGCAACATATCAGTAAGGTTTTCACTGGATTCCCAGTTCTCAAGTGTCCAGCTTCCTTCCGCGTTTAGCGATTGGTTTCATTCCAGCCATCTTATTGACATACTTTACCCCAAGAGAATCGTTGTACGTCCACCTATAGAACAACAAAGAGTATAAACAGTAAGGACAACAGAAATTACACAATTTTGGACAGAAGTAGGGGAACAAAGGGTGCTTAAAGACTTAAACTACAAGGCAACATGTAAAGCAAATGAGAATCCCATATAGCCGACTTATGTTGAAGATCACGAAACTCAAAACAAGTCTTCCGGCAACTACAAGAAGAACCAGTTTTTGAACAAAAGTTGTGTTTTTAAAATTAGTTTTATAAATTTAACTTTCTTTCACGTTCTTGTCTGTAAAACTCTCTCTCTTTACTCCAGAGATGAAAAAAATGATTTTACTGAGCAAAAATAACCCCCTGTGGATAAGTGAGGGCGCAAAAACAGCATACCAAATTTTACTCAATTTGTAAGCTCTACATACTTTTAACAGAAGCATATCTGAATATAAGTGAAACAGTACGCGACTGATACCAAAAGTAGATCAAGGATAAAAAAGAAACAAGAAACTTTCGATTACAGAAAACAGAATACTTATGGGCTGCTCCAATCTGTAGTGTCCTCATTGACAAGATGGGTCCATTTTGTTCTTCCACTGCGACCAAAGCGCTTAACCTGCATAACTGTAGGCAATATCGTCTTGTTCATCTTATCCTCTCCGGTGGGCTCAGAGAAATCGCGTCGATAGATATAGTCAGCTCCGACAGTCCCAGTTGGATCATCAGCATCAGATTGGAAAAAAACACCTTTGTGGTAGTATACCTGTTTGAGTCTCAATTTTCGTTTGACTGGTCTCGGGTGTTCCCTCTCCCACTCCAATATCTTCTCCTCAGACCCGCTCTTCACCTCTCTAATCTCTCGACTGTCCCTTCGAATCCTAGAAACCTCTCTTTTCACCCAAGCTTTATACTTGTCAGCAGCATCCACTTCATCGTCTGTGTCAACATCAGCAATATTATCACCTCCAAGGTCAAGACTCTTCTGAATGTTTTCACCCTTCTTAATCTCTTCGACAACTATCTTCTTCGTTTCCGCCTTCATCTCGTCCCTTCTCTTCTCTTCGGTCCCCGTAAGAGACAGCTTCATTGCGTCTTGGCTCTCCTTCATGGATGTGGTAAGCCTCTCTTCCTTGGCCACAAACACGAGACGCTCCATCAAAGAGTCTCCAGGCTCATCTTCCGGATCTTCCTCATATTCGGACTCCTCATCTTCCTCTCCTTCAGAAACGAACGACAAATCTTCTTGTTGCATACGGGACAACTTCTTCCTAGTCCTAATTCTGTTCATCTCCATGTCATAATCATTCTCTTCCTCAAGATCCAACTCTTTTATGTTCTCCTCCTCTTTAACACCCTCAGCTTGCCTAAAAAGAATATGGTCAGCTATAACCTTCTCATGGTTATCGGTTCTACACTCTTTCAAACGACATAACCTGTGGTCCTCACACATATTGACCATGTCCAAATCAGCTTCATGAGTAGGGTTACGGGTTCTCTTTCGAAGAGCATCATCAACAGAGTCTTCTCCAACATTGTCAGCCCACTCGGGGGCTCTCCCTCGTCTGTACCTCACGATCTTCGTCTTGCCAAGTTTTCCCCTGAGCATATCTCTAACAGAGATGCCCACATCAAAATCAAAAACACTATATAATTAAAAAGCACCCAAATTAAGTACTGAAGAGGCTGTCTGTTTTTGTTCCAAACACTGCAACAAATAGAGAAAAAAAACACACACACAAATATATGTATATATATCTATAACAGCAGTAATATATATATATATATATAGAGAGAGAGAGAGAGAAGATGTTAATCGATATATATAGTTAATTGTTATATACTGCATGTATATATATATAGGAAGATATATGCATGCAACCTGCTAATTTCCAATTTAAGTTTGACTCTTGAGCCCCAAGTTATAATTAAGTCCTTCTATTACTTAAAAACTTAATTAAAATACGTTTATTAATTAACAAAAACTTATGTTTCTCAAAACTATGTTTACGTTAACGATTTTAATCTTTCAACTTTCCTAATTTGCTTATAACACTCTAATAAATTATCCAATTTAGATACGACTATATTAATTCAATTAAAAAAAACATATCATATCACTATTATATTAACAAAAACATATCTTAATAATTTAAATTATCAAAAAAATACATATATATACTTATTATTTCTCTAATTCTAATCAAATCATAATCTAATCTCTCTTTAACCTAACATAAATCTCTCTAATCTAACATCTCTTTTTAAGCTAACATATCTCTCTAATCACACATATTTCTAACACGTGCTAATCACTCATCTCGCTCTAAAAATGATTAAAAACTCACAACATATTCATATGCTAATTATAAAACGTTATACCCTAATTTCAAAATTTCATACACTAATTTCAAAACTTCATACTCTAATTTTAAAACTTCATATCCTAATTTCAAAACTTTATACCCTAATTTTAAAATTTCATACCCTAATTTCAAAACTTCATACCCTAATTTTAAAACTTCATACCCTACACATGAATTTCTCTCAATATTATACATATGGATTCTTCTCTTTCAACTTGAAACCCACAATGTTTACAATAGTCTCAAAACTCAATAAATAGAAAATAATCTCAACAATTACATATATTTTTCATATATTACGGGGTATCAACTAGTATAATATTTGTGTATTACATATGTATATATAATGTAGATGATGTTCGGTAGTTAGTGGCGAGTTTTCGTGGTGGAGGAAGGGAGAGAGATAGAGTAGTATATTAAAAAAATATAAATAGAAGAATGGAGGAGAGAGAGAGTAAGATCAGAGAGAGATAAAGAGAAAATTTGGTGAGAGAGAAAATGAAGAGATACATAGAAGAATTGGTGATAAAAAAGAATGGAAGAGAGAGATTAAGAAAAGAATAAACAGTATTAAATTTAAATTTGTTTGGTATGTTTTTGATAATAAAAAGTTTTTTGATATGTTTTTGTTAATTTAGTTTAAAAAGTGGTATATTTTGTTAATTTATTCATAAATTAATAACAGCACGTACTTGATAAACTTGAACGTGAAATGACAATTTTATCATTATGTATCAAAATATATCATTTTAAAATAACGTTTTCCTCGAATTTTGGATTATGTGCTTATTTTTGTTATACAGGGGTGGGCACGGGACGGATTGAATTCAATCATAACTCAACCCGTAAAATAAATATCGGAACGAGTTAATAAAATTTAAATGTCAACTCAACCCGTTACTATTAAAACCACAAACCAACCCAACCCAACCCATAAAATAAATTACTGGTTGTGTTGTGATTGATTCTTAAATTTTCATTTTGTTTCTTTATTTTTCATAGTTTGCATAATTAATCTAAAATTTAAAATAAATTTAATTTTTCAAAGAGAAATATAAATTAAAATCAATCACGATACGTTTAGAAACATTAACGAATAAGTAACAAAACTAAAAATAACAATAATAGAATACTGGTATCTTGAAATACACACAATGTATATATATATATATATATATATATATATATATATTATAATTATATATATATTACGAGTTGAAACGCCTTGATACGGATTAAGCCGCGGTTTTAAAACGTCACAGCTAACCTAACCCGCAAAATATATAACGGATTGGAACGGTACGGATTGATTTTTTTTTAGCATTCAACTCTCTCCCAATCCGTGTGGGTTCACGTAATTATCATATATGTAAAATCGTTGACTCAACCCTCCTAAAAGCGTCGACTTAAATTATCTTATATAGTAAAGTAACTTTAATAAAATAAAACGTGAACAAATTGGTAAACATGAACTAACGAGAGACATAGATGAAATATTTGAATAAAACATAATTTTGTAATCATTCTATTATATTATAATAAGTTAAAACAATTTAAATAAGTCTGTCCAATTTAAACATTTTTTTTAAAAAAATACCATTATAGTTTTTTATTAATTACCGTATTAACTAATTTCATAAAAAATAAAAACTAATTACACTCTTTCTCTCTATTTAACCACACAAATTTTTTTATATCCTATATTTTTTTCTCTAAATATTTGTATCATTATCATAATTTATATCATTTTTTTTTACTCTGTATTTGTATCATTATTATAATTTATAATGTTTTATCATTATTATAATTTATAATGTTTTACACGCAAGATGCTTATTTCTTCAAAATTGAGTGTATGTAAAAGAAAAGGGTTCCTCTTTGTATACATTTCACTACTTAATAAAAAATTTGTATGTGACTTGGAAAAGATTACAAAATTTACTAATGCGTCCTAGAAGACTCCTTAAAAGTGTTTCTTATCACCCTACACGGAAAAGATCACAAAATAAACTACTGAATTAACAGAAAACCCACCTTTTAAATGTTTATTTATTTTGTGGTTCCTGTATACATGACTAGTACAAAATTGAAGGATTTTGTTCCTTTACATATAAATACTTAAAATCACTCGGATCAGTTTTTTTATATGACTTATTTATCTTAAATATGAGGAGATTGTTCTAAAATTGTATACGCATCAGTTTCCTTATTTATTAATTTAAATTTAAATAAACTCAAATATCACTCAAATATAATGGATCAGGACGTTACCTTATAATTAAAATAATAATTTTTCTATCTTATTTTTCTCTTATTCTCTCTCCTTTATTTGTACTTTTCTCATATAAATTAATAAAATAACAAAAAGATGAGTTGTATGGTTTTGATAGAGAAATTGATAAAAAATGTGATAATTTGTATAAACCAAAACGTTACTTATAAGTTGTAAAAGTGTATTTTTTACTTTAAATACGATAAAACTTATAAGTTATATAATGTGGTTGCTCTAGTAAATTAATTTGGGTTGAAAAAATTGATAGAACTATATTAAAATATAATAATATTTAGTTATGATAATAAATTTGATAGGAAAGCTGAAAAATGTATAAAGTTAAACTGTTATCCTAAAAATATAAAAGTGATTGTAATTAACTTAAATATGGAAAAAAAAAATTGTAAGAAAACTGATGCGCATGCTATTAATAGCACGGGGACCTGTTTTATGAACTTTTGATAAAATTATGTATTTACACGCTAAGTCCATCTACTCCAATAACAAATTAAATGGTCAAGTAGTATCTGTTAATTATAAAATGAGTCCCTCAGTTATGTTTAGTGGCCTGATTTAGTTTCACATCCTTATTGTAAGGTCACGGTGTTTTAACAAGTTAACAATTCAGTCCTTATTTTGAGAACACTAAGTATTATAGTTTCTGAAATCTAATGTTTTGACCTTCCATTTTCAGAATGTTACACTATGACCCATGTTTATATGTTAAACACAATTGACTCATTTTATGATTAAAAAGTTAGTTAAATTATTTTTTAGTACAACTAATTTAGTTAAAATATATTTTTAACTTGATGAATCAATTCTATTTCTTAGAACTAATTATACTGTTTGTTATATTTTGTATATATCATGCAAACTTTATACGAATTTTTTATTTATGTGTTGAATCAATATGTCCAATTTTTTTGGTAGAGGAATTAGTTTCTTCATTTTATTTTAAAATTTAATTAGATACTTTCACTTTAACTCACATACTGGGAGATAATTACTAGTCGTAAAACGCAAATTTTTCAATCTTGTAATGTGAGAAAAAGTTTTAGTAGTCTAATATAATTTAAAATAAAAATGTAAGTAACTAATTAAAACTTTATTTTTGCGCAAATGAATGTAGTGAAATGACCTCTAAAAATGTTATCGTTGATCTTTGTAGTGAATTGGCCTATAAAAATGTTATCGCTGATCTTAACACCGAAAATAAGAAACTTGATGGAAACAACTATGATATGTGGCAAAGAAAGGTTCGATTCCATTTGGACAAGCAACAGTTGCTTGACCATTTGACCAATGTTATGGTTCGTCCTGAGAAAGGCAATACGACCCAACACCGTCGTGACCTGGTGGTATACGAGGCTTGATTCAAGAAGGATCGTACTATACGATTTACTTTGTTGAGCAGCATGCACGATGATCTCATTGGGGAGTTTGAGATCTACCTAACTGCCAAAGAAATATAGGACCAACTAAAGTTTAAGTATGGTGGCACAAGTGCCACAAGACTTCGTGTCTAAACTCTGAAACATATATATATATATATATATATATATATATATATATATATATATATATATATATATACATCTCCACTGGCGGAGCGGGGAACGGAGGGGAGAAGAGCGGCGGAGCGGTGGAGATGACTCAACCCTCTTTCTCTAACTTTTTATATCTGTGAGGGTGAATAAGACGAGAACAGTTTGTAATTTCCAACAGTTAATTTGAGAAAGTTAATCATTATACTTTTTCACATCTTATTAAAAACTATTAAATAAAAATAAACGTTTTACAAGCTTTTGAATCACTTGGACAACTTTCAATGTTTATTATACTAAAATATTTAAGTTAGAAGTATTATAACTTTAATGTTTTGCAATTTAAATATTCATCTTTACAATTTTGAACTCTTCGGACTAGATTAAATTATAAAAGATGCGTATTTAAATCAGAAAAAAAAAAGAGGGAAAAATTAGTATTCTTTTTTTTTAATCTGAAAAATAACTCTTGTTTGTAAAGATGCATCTGAAAATGTGGGCTTTTAAAAAATTTGAAGAGTTAATTTAAATCAAAAAAAAATGTAGACTATCTGAAAACGTGTCTTTTAAAAAAATGTAAATTAGTTAATTTTGTCACTTTTTTTAATTTAAATTAACTCTTCGAACTCTTTTTTTTAAATCAGACTAGATTTTTTTTAAAGAAAAGTTGCTTATCTGAAAACGTGTCTTGTAAAAAAAATGTAAATTAGTTAATTTTGTCACTTTAAACAACTCTTTGAAAAATCATTATTCTTTTTTCGATTTAAATTAACTCTTCGAACTTTTTTTTTTAAATCGGGCTAGATTTTTTTTGGAAGAAAAGTTGTTTATCTGAAAACGTGTCTTTAAAAAAAATAAAAACTGGTTAATTTTGTCACGTTCAATAAATCGGTGTCTAATTTATTAATTTCTTAAATAAGTTGGCCGGATTGCAATTGTTTAAAACTTGTGAAGTTGACGAAGGTTACCATAATCCGATGCAAAACTCATGACACTAAAATAAATTTAAGTGGTGCAAAAATTTGCTAAGTACAAGTACAACTACAAGGTAGGGCTGGGCGAAAAACCGAACCGAACCGATAACCGAACCGAAAAAAACTGAAATCGAAAAACAGAAAAAAATTCGGGTCAGTTTCGGTTTTCAGTAAAACCGAACCGAAAAAGACCGAAACCGAAAAAACCCGAAAAAAACAGAAAAAGACCGAAAAATAAAAAATAATACCGAAAAATAACCGAAACTGGACCGAAAAAACCGGTCCGGTTCGGTCCAAAAAATAAACAAACCGAAACCGAAAAAAATCGAACCGAAAAATATGCTCGGTTTCGGTTTTACCAAAAAACGAACCGGACCAGACCCGGCCCTACTACAAGGTAAGTGGGCTAGCTAACTTAGAGTTATAATGAATCTAACTTTTTATAGACATTTATTCAAAATAATTCAATCGTTCATTTAAAACTCAAATGAATAAAAACATAAAGGGGAAAAAAACTATACATGATTATTATGCATATATATACATCTTTATATACATAATTTTCAAAAAAATCTTTATATACATCATTTTCAAAAAAAATCTCTATATACATCAATATATTTCATCTATCGCTTAATTAATTTATTTATTTTGAAAATTCTATATGTTTATTTTTTATTAGTTGAGTTTTAAATGAACGATTGAATTATTTTGAATCGATATAATGTATATAAATAGCTCGAGTCATGGTTATTCTGATTTAGATACCCTACTCCCAACTACGAGATAATAAGGTACTATTTATATGGATATAATCTTCATTCTCGTCATAATCATGATCAGTAAAATATGTACTATAACTTTTATATTGGAGGTCAATGGTACACGATCATTTAACATTTCTCATCAATCTTTTTAATGTAAACTTTGCTTTCGTTTGCACTTTTAATTATTCATGGAGGGTGAAATATGACATTATAACCCATGAAAAGGACTTGATGTGAGAAATTAATATTTATAGTAAAAAAAAGTACTAGCTGATCCGAATCTGATTGGACAAGTTTCATTTTCTATGGGCTCACTAGCCCGATAAATACAGGGTGTTATGGACCCTGGTTTATAAATTATTAATTCCATTATTTTGGTTTGATATCGTCGTATGATTAGCAGGGACAGACCCATGATCATTTTTTAGTACATGTAAAAAAATATATCGAATATAAAATAAAATAAATAAGGTTTAATATAAAAATAAAGATTTTTTTCTATTTTTAACATAGCATAAAATAAATATGAAGTTAAGGCAAAGGTTATTGAGCAACAAAATAATTTTTTTAGTAATTTTGTTTGGAAAAATACAATGGTTATTTACGAAATTTGGTAATTTCAAAGTAAAAAACATAAAATTTTAAAAAAAAACAATTAATATGATTTGAACTCCTAAAATTTCACTATTTTAAAGTCAATTTTACCATTATAACAACAACTATTTTAGTTACTTATACGAAATCATCAATGTATATCTTAAAAAAAAATTAAATTATACATATAAAACAAATTGAAAAAAATTGAAAAAATCACCCCACCCCTTGGGTCCGCACTTGATTAGAGAAATCACATTAAACTGTATCACATGAAAATGAGTAATTCAAAAAGTCTTAAGGCACATACTTATTGCATTTTGTTATTTCATTTGTGATCGTTTATGAGACACGCGATAAAATAACATACAAAAAATAAAAAGAAGTTTAACCGACGAGTCTTCGAATTTCGATACTTTTATTATACGATTTGATTTATCGGAAACAACAAAATGAAACAAACAATTCATTGTCGGATTTTGTGTTTGACAAACACAAATTTTGTTTAAATTTATGGTTATAACTCAAATGACAAGTCTCCATGTCCAGCCCACCAGAGTTGAACTCAATTATAAACCATGACTTAAGTAAAATATTCTCTCTTTTTTACGTGTAAAGTGTAAACTAAGTATAAATTTATTAATATCAACATTTTTTTTAATAATACAGTATTTCTTTCAAAAAGGCTTGAAAGGCTGTTGTTTGAATCTTTGCAAAATATGATTATTTAGTCAGAAAGAACTGATCGGTTATCCTTTCACTTTCTGGACCACGCATGAAAACTAATTTCCAATAAAAACAATAATTTAGTCAGATGAATATTAAGTTTTTTTTTGGAAATGTACTAATACGAACTTAATATAAGTTATTGTGTGAAGTGTGAACAATTGTACTTTGTCATCATACTCTTTATTAAAATTTTTAGAACGTCTAAATTAATTTATCATTAATGCGTTATCTTAGCATGATTGTAGTATTGCTTTTGATGTGATAATGATTGTTCATAAAAAAATAAAAAAATCGAATTATTAACCAATACAGACTTTATCATAATATCTCCAATATCAAAGAGATGTTGATTTTTTAACCGATCAATTTTTAAAGTTTTATTCACAACAATTAGTGGTATACTCTTATTTTGGTGATTAAATAAAAACATATACGTTTAAAACATTAATTAAATATGCTTTGACATTTTTTGCTGTCAGGGCAAGCTCTGTGTATCATTTTTTTTCTGCAATAAAATACAGCACCCCACATGAGCTGGTTAGTGGGCATTATTTATGCTTGTGGTTGATAATGCTCTAATTAGCTAGGTAAGCATAAGTAAATTTGATTAAACCACTGGCTTATATAAAAAAATGATTAAACTACTTAGATATTGGATATACTAAGCACGTAAATCGTAATACTTCCTCCGTCCCAAAATATTGGAACCATATGTATGTACGTGTAATTTTGACCGACAGATATTTTGTACTTAAATTGTTGAAATATAATTTTTTTAAATTTTGTTCATATGGTTTAACATTTGAACTATGTGATTAATTTTTGAAAAAATCGATTTTGATAACTTAGATATGAGTTATTTATCGGTCAAAATTGCACGTAGATAAATAGAGTATCGATATTTTGGGACCGAAATAGCAGTGTCTTAGCTAGAACTGTAATTATATTAAGCACGTTTTGTGGTTTAGCTTAATAATTAGCTCAGTTTGTCCTGTTTTCGATATTACTTTTAATAGATATCTGAATTGGCAATCTGAACTTTCTTCAAGGAAAGTACATGTGGTTTTTGGAATTTCGTATGATTTTATAAGTGAAATAAATGAAATTTATCTTATGTCTTTATTTTCATTTTATTATTAATACTACACAAACCACAATGATCAAGTATTTGGAGAGAAGTTGGTACCAATTTTCTTGGTCCACCGCGTATTTGTAATGATTCGGCCTCACGGACCGAACTGTCATGTTCGTATCAACAATATTGTCCGTTTTGGCACAACTTTTCAGGGGGTCACCCATACTGATACTACTCCAAGGTAAGCACGCTGAACTATGGAGTTACGTCCTCGCTATTGTGCCGCACGGCTTTAAAAGGCCTTGTTGATAGGAAATGTATCTTTAAACTCATATACCGCACGAGTACTCTCATATCTTGCCGATGTGGGACTGACGCACAACACCACACTACATAAATTACTTCTTGAAAATCTGGATCGTCACAATATTTGCTTCTTTTGATTTCGTGATTAAAAAATCATTAACAGAGGGAGACTAAAAAAAGGAGAAAGTGGTTGGTGTAAATCCGGAAGATTTTATTCTGCTTAATTAAGGCATAAATGAAAATCTGCCTTTTGACTAATCTTGATGAATTAAGTCCCTATCAGTAGGGATGGAAAAAAAATCCGCAAATCCAACCCGTAATTCAGTGCGTGCGGATTGGGGCGGATTGGGTGTCCAAAAAAAGTTAATCCGTCACAAATTGCAGGTTAATCCGTCACAACCCGTAATATATATAAAAATATAAATATATTTATTTATTTATATATATATTGTGTGTATTTAAAGATGACAATCTCCCGGTTTTATTATATCCTCGTGAATGTTATAAACGTATTATGATTAATTTTAATTTTTATTTCTGTTTAAAACATACAGTTTATTTTAAATTTTAGGTTGATTGGATAAACTATGAAAATTAAGGGAGCAAAATGAAAATTTAATAATCAATACATCCCAACCCACCGTTCAAATCCGTCCCGCGATTTATTTTACAGGTTAGGTTAGATTGAGATAAATACGCACCGATACATGCCGTGCACATACCTAATTATCAGATATAGAAATTAGAAAATCTGCATGTTAGAATTGTTAACAAATCTAAAACTTCCAATTTTAGTAGAAATACTCATGAGTCATGCCTCATCCATTATTAGTATATATTTTAACTCTAGGATCCACAAATATTGTTTAAATGTCTTGAAAAAGTACTACTTATAAACTCTAAAAACCTAGAAAAATAGCCACATACTTTTATTACTGATACGACAGGGAATTATACACTGTACAGTGTTTTTTTTGTACTATATATATAAGTATATATACATTTTGTATTATTATTAATTTGGGATTTCCGAGTGTATGCTCTTGATCTTATTTAATTTGTTGTAGTTACATAATTACATATCTTCCCGGCTTATCACTTTAATTACCAGTAATTATAGCAAAATTATATTTTTCATTTTAATCCATATTTGATAAAGCAATAACTTTGATCGAGTGTATCATTTTCAACGATAATATAATAAGTAAAAGATAATAAGTATTGGATACTTCGTTGTTCTTTATTATTGTTCGGTGTTTATTGTTGCTCGGATTACAATTTCCTATTACACTTGTGCTGGGTTTAACAATTTAATCTTAATATGTGTCTTTATCTTTATCTTCGGTGCTCGGTCTTCAGTTGATCTCGGTTTGCTTTATAGTGAGATAAGCTCTGACAAGTATTTTTCTTTTATCTTCCTCTCTCTTATTTTTTAGATCCCCTTTTCAGTGTAGATACTCGACTATTTATATGCATTTATAGATCATAGGATGTTGACAAGTGTCTCTATCTCGTCTGTCTTTCTATGGGTTTTTCCGTTTGTGGGGCCGTGCTCAAGTGGGCTTGGACATTCAAAGTATAATAGTCTTCATCCTTTAATATGGAAGGCCTGTTATACTTCATTTACTACTATTCAATCATTGGATAGCCATTAATAATATTTGAGTTGATTTATATCCGAATAGATAGACTCGGGTCTTATTTTTGTGTTTTATCGATATTTTTTTTAAGAATCAATGTGAACTCAATCTCATGACAAAAAAGTACTACGTGGAAAGTGTTTTTCTGTTACAAAAAGAAAGTACAAGTTGAGTTACACGGATACGTATCAACCGTTTTACGTCATGCATTACAAATCTACAATCATTTTAAATTAATATTGTAGTATTCATTTGTCATTATGGATTTACTTATTATTTCTTTCTTCTTTTGCAAATTAGTTCTGAGTACGGTTAAACCTCGATAAATGAATGTCCGATAAACGAATAACCTCGTCAAATGAATAATTTTCTCGGGTCCTGACTTGGGCAAATGGGCTAAATGAATAACCTCGCTAAATGTATTAACGAATAATTTTTTTTGAATCCTTAAAGACCCCATGTAAATATAAATGAATAATCATTAAAATTCATAAGATATATATATATATATATATATATATATATATATACATATATATATATTTATCCTAAAAACAAAAATATTTCTTCAAATCGACAATGTTCATACAAGAAGTCATTTCTTCACAAAAAAAACGTCTAAAGTTGTTTGTTTTTTCCTTCCACCAAAATGCATCACATCTGCGACTTTTTCTAGTGCAAACACAACTTCTGGAATATTCTGCTCATGGTGTAGCAAATAGTTTCGTTGGGTGATTACTCCTTGAAAGTCTTCTTTTGATGACACATTTGGCGTCACATTTGGTGTGACGCCACCAAAAATGTAAAAATACTATCTAAATGAATAAAAATTCATTTATCGATAAATGAATAATATATTCATTTATCGATAAGTAAATAAACTCACTAAACGAATATTTTTTGCTGGTCCCAAGAGCATTCATTTATCGAGGTTTAACTTATTAGTAATCTAAATAATTAAGTGCAGTATATATGGACATCAAATTATATATTAATTTAAACATTTTTTTACAAAAACGTTTCAAATTAAGATTTGATTAATGCAAATCTCCACGGTTTGATGATGGAAACACTAATATGCATCTTGTTTTTTTTTTTCGAGATGTATAATTGCATATTTTGAATTTTTAAATTTTACCGTAATTTTCAAATTAAACATGTATCTAGCACAAAAAAAACGTATATTTGTGTTCTCGTATCATGAAAAGATGAAGATAAGATTGATTTTAAATATTTTTATAAAAAAATTATTCTATTTGATATTCATATAATATCCATTTTAATTATTTATACAATAGCCAAAAAAGTAAACCACTTTCCTAATCTAGAAGAGACGTACATTACATCTTCACAGAAATTTCTTGACACGACAGTGACAGTAATATTAAATGTGTCATTGACCCAAAACAAATAATCGGTCAAAATAATATTTAATTATACATTATTAAATTACGTGTGATTTTGATATTTAAAACTTGATCATATAGTTCAAATGATAAATTTTATGATTAGATTTAAAAAAAAATTATTTGGATAATTTTAATACAATTTATAAATCGATCAAAATTACATGTAGTTTCGTAATGAATAATTAAACGGAATAATTAATACAATAAAATAACAAAAGATTAACTATATAATATTAATAAATACTGTATAATAGACAGCCAATAAAACACCACTAAATAGGTGGCACTCAATACTCTTATTTGTTCTTCTCTTACATATACATACTCACCTATACATACACATATACACACATATATATATACATATATATATATATATATATATAGAGAGAGAGAGAGAATAATCTCGTTGAATCCGCCATTAATCTCTCACACCCAGATCTCATTTTCCCTTGCATTTAGCTATATTTATATATATTTTTTTATTTATTGCTAAAACTTGTGTAAACACACAAAAAAACAAACTAAAAAGATGGGATTTTTTGGGTACTTAATACCATACCTTATTTCACTAGCTATTTTTCTAGTGTTACTAGAACAAATACTTTATTTAAAGAAAAAGGGTCGGGCACCTGGCCCGACCCTTATTATTCCCTTTCTAGGAAACGCGGTTTCCCTAGTAACTAAACCTACTAAGTTTTGGGAAGTCCAGGCGGAATTGGCCAGGACATCCCCATTAGGCATTTCCGCAAACTATTTAATTGGAAAATTCATTATTTTCATTCGTGACACGGATTTGTCACACCGAGTGTTTGCTAATGTGAGGCCGGACGCGTTTCATTTAGTCGGGCATCCTTTTGGAAAAAAGCTTTTTGGTGAACATAACTTGATTTACATGTTTGGGCAAGAGCATAAGGATTTGAGGAGAAGGTTAGCGCCTAATTTCACGCCTAAGGCGTTATCGACGTATACTTGTATACAACAAGGGATTATTTTGAGTCATTTGAAGGAATGGGTTAGGTTATCGGGTGAGGCGGGAGGTGATCCGATCAGTCTTCGGTTGCTTTGTAGAGAAATGAACCTCGAGACTTCGCAGACGGTGTTTGTTGGCCCGTATCTAAGTGAGCAGTCGAAGGAGAGCTTTAGGTAATGAGATTATTTGTTGCAATTCTGAGGAATGTTTAGTTGCTTTTTTTAAGCTCAGCTTTTTTTGCTCAGAAGTGAGTGCTTTTTGTTCCAGCTAAAAACCCGAGCTTTTAACTTTTTATGGAGTTTGGTTATAGATAAAGGGATTATTTGTTGCAAGTATTAGAATTGTTTGGCTGTTTTTTTTAAGCTCTGTTTTTTTTTTGCTCAGAAGTGAATGCTTTTACTTACCAGTGAAAAACCTGAGATTTAACTTTTTATGAATTATTTGTTGCAATTCTTAGGAATGTTTGGTTACTTTCTTTTTTGCTCAAAAGTGAATGCTTTTAGTTACCAGATAAAAACTGAGCTTTTAATTTTTCATGGAGTTTTGGCTTGAGAAAGCCAGAAGCTTTGATTTAACCTACTTCTATTATATTTTTCAAATTGAAATAGGCTCTAGGCAAACAAGCCCTTAATATCAGCTTATTTGACTAAAGCCCTTAACCAAACAAGCTTCCAAGTGGCAGTGCATGCAATTTCCTAATCTTGGAAATGACTTTTTTTTTGGTTGCCGGAAAAAAAGCTAAATCTTGTAAGCTAGAAAAACCAGCTATTTTAACAAACACACTATTTATAGTTCTGAAACTGAAATAGGCTACAAGCCCTTAATATCAGCTTATTTGACTAATATTGGAAATGACTTATATTTGTTGTTACCTGAAAAAAGTAGAATCTTTTAAGCTCGAAAAACCAGCTACTTTAACAAACACTAGTAGATGAGCTTACTTGTTTAATGCTGCAACCAAACAAATTTTGTCAAGTGCAGTGCAAGCCCAAATATAGTTTAAAATTGGTCTATTCATTTAGTAATTGTAATTTTACATCATGTTTAAGGTTTGTTGAATGCACAATGGCGTTAGTGCCGAAACTGCAGGCATGATTACAGTTAAGACTTAAGAGAGTCGATATTTTTCACGCTTGTGTAATTGCTTTTACGTTAGTGACAAAGTGACCATTGAGCTGTATTATGATATAACTGAATTTCATATTGTTAACTACGATACTGCTTCTCTTGTCTATGCTGTAATGTACAAGCTGGTACCTAAAGAGTGACAAAACTAATATATCTATCGTTAACTAAGCCGTTTTTGTTGTTGTCTTTACTGAAAGTTTAAACCCAACTACAGTACAATACCACTAAGATATTGTATTTGTTGTCTTTCCCTTTGTTAAGCAGTGACAAAAGTGATTATATTATAGCTAACTAAGCCATTTTAGTTGTTGTCTTTGTTGAAAGTTTATGCCCATTACAGTAAAATAGTAAATACTTTCTTTTGGCTTGATGTTTATTTTTAGTACATTTAAAAAGTTCTCAAGAGTAAATTACATTGGATATGTATGTTGTAAGTAAGCCATTTTTTTCATTTTCATGGTGCAGGCATGATTACAACCTGTTCAACGTTGGTGTAATGAGCCTCCCAATCGACCTCCCAGGGTGTGCCTTCCGAGAAGCAAGGCTCGGCGTGCAAAGACTAGTAGAAACCCTAGCGGCATGTGCCGAAGAAAGCATGGAAAGAATGAGATCTGGCGTTGAACCAACCTGTTTAATGGACTTCTACACCCAAGAAGTCGTCCGCGAGCTCGACTCAGCAGCACAGGCCGATGGCCCACCTCCAGCCAACATCAGCACCGCCGCTATTGGTGGTCACCTCTTTGACTTCCTTTTTGCTGCCCAAGACGCATCAACTTCGTCGCTCCTCTGGGCGGTGACGCTCCTTGACTCCCATCCGGAGGTACTGGCAAAGGTCCGCGCAGAAGTTGCTCGGATCTGGTCACCAGACTCTGGTCTGCCTATAACAGCAGACCAGCTCAAGGAAATGAAATATACAGAAGCCGTAGCTAGAGAAGTGGTCAGGATCAAGGCTCCCGCCACCCTGGTTCCTCACATTGCAGGCGAGGATTTTCAGTTAACGGAAAACTACAAAATCCCAAAGGGCACGATAGTTTTCCCTTCGGTATACGAGTCTTCATTCCAGGGATATCCAGAACCATTCAAGTTTGACCCGGACCGGTTCATGGAGGAGAGGCAAGAGGACAGGATTTACAAAAAGAATTTTCTGGTTTTCGGTGCAGGGGCACACCAGTGTGTTGGTCAACGATACGCTATTAGTCATTTGGTCTTGTTCATTGCAATGTTCTCTTCGTTGATCGATTTCAAGCGCCACCTAACGGATGGTTGTGATGAGATTGTGTATGTTCCTACCATTTGCCCCAAGGATGATTGCAAAGTTTTCCTATACCAAAGGAGCACTCAACATCCCCAATTGTCCTGACTAGAAAACCATCTCTTTTTTCTGAAATTGTTGTAATTTGATGTCTGAGGGTGTTACTGTCAGTCCATAGCTCATTGTAACTCTATACTTATTTGTATTGTTTTTTCAAGTTTTTTTTTTTTTTAAATTTCTATTGGCTTTAAAAGATTTCTCATTCAAATTGTTACTGGAATTCTTCACAGGAGGATAAAGAAATTCTTTTGGTTGGCATAATAATAAGTGAGGTTACTGATCTTACTTGTCCATGTGCTGTACTTTTAGTCTGTGGATAATTAGTCAATGATGAATAAATAAGTTTTCAAAACTAAGTTTCCACCTTCAAAGCAAGATCAATCAATAATTCAATACTATGTTTATAGAAATTCTCTGCAATAATATTTACTAGATCCCACTGAAAGGGTTCACAAGATGCTTCAGCCTTTGACACCTCATTTTGAGGATCACTAGGCTATTTTCAAGGGGACAACACGTGTTTAGACCTAAATAACTGGATCTTTTGTGGTTTATTTGGTTTAAAATTTGAGAGAATCATCCATTAATACAAAATCATACTTAATTCTATGATGTTATTTAAGATTTGATACATGTAAGGTGACATTATTTAGCATCAAAATTAAAAACAAACAGTAAAGTAAAATCATGTAGTATATGTATTAATTTTAAAAATAATTTTAGGATTCAATTTTTTTTTATAATCTAAGTACATATCACTCTTATATGTAGCTTTAGGGCTGAGTTCGGTTTTTAGCAAAACCGAAACCGAAACCGAACATACTATTTTCGATTCGTTTTTTTTCGGTTAAGGTCTTTTTATTTTTTAACCGAACCGGACCGGTTTTTTCGGTCCAGTTTCGGTTATTTTTTGGTTTTTCGGTTCGGTTTTATTGAAAATCAAAACCGATCCGAAATTTTTCCGATTTTTCGGTTTCGATCTTTTTCGATTCGGTTATCGGTCTGGTTCGGTTTTTACGGTTTTTCGGCCGGGCGGTAATTAGCTTTTCATATTTTATCTTAAAAATTCAAATTCATGCTCTTTTATTTATTAGCAAAGTCACGTGAACATAATACTGTGTGGCCTATTTTCTGCTTCTCTGGACGTACGCTGGCAATGTACTGTCTTATTTTGTTTGTAACGTTTTCAACTTTTATGTATGTTTTTTCTTGGTTTTTGACTTAATCTCCTCATTTAGGTCCTAAACAAGTTTAGTATCATTACAAGAGCAACCGCAATGTTAACCATTTTATTAAAACCAATATATTTTATATAAAATATTTTAAGAAACCGTTTACATTTATATAAAAATTCAGTTTTCTTATTAATTTATTTATAATAACCCTGCATATTATTTCTTTTTATTTGTTTATTATCATTTAATAATCATAACAATTTTTCAACCACAAAAATATTGACCCCATGATAGTTTATTACTATTATATTCATCAAGTGAATCATATACATTTCTTATATATAAGATGAATTTTGTGTTCATTGAAATTTAGGGAATTTATAGAGCTTCTGATGCATGTCACTTTTTATATCATAATCATTAAATTTTAAAAAAACCTATGTTTTGAGGTAGGAGATGCAGATGCTCTAAACGTTTTTAATTTGTTTGTTTTTCATCTCCATATGCTATACGAGGCTAGTTTGGTTTGTTGTAGTAAACACATAAGTTATCTTTTCATGTTTCTTTAGACTTTGACTTAATCTCCTCATTTGAGTTGTAACTTGTAAACAACTTTTGGATGTTCGTTAAGCATTTTTGAATTATCTGTTTCTCATCACCACATGTTACACGAGGCTAGTTTTATTGTTTAGGATCCAAATGAGATGAACTGTTCGTGTTCGTCTCAGTTAATGTTCAGTTCATATTCGTTCATTTATAAATGAATACGATAATGAACAAGAATATAGTGTTCGTCTATTAAATGAACTGAATACGTACATGTCTCTGTTCGGTTCGTCTAATCTTGTGTTCGTGTAACTATATATAAAGTTTGATAAAATAAAAAACTAAATCTATTAATGATGTAACAAAAACTAATATCACTACACAATTAATAAATTTATTTATGCTATAATAATATAAATGATATGTTTGTATTATTTCGAACTTATTATGCTAAAAAAAATTCAATTATTGAATGTTTTGAAAGAAATTAGATGTTCACGAACAACTCGTGTTCGGCTCGTCAAATGTTCAGTTCATGTTCATCAAATGTTCGATTCATGTTCGTCAAATGTTCGTTCGTATTTAAATGAGCATCAACAAGAGTTTTAGTTGATTAATTGAACATGAACATAGCGTTGTTTGGTTCGGTTCGGTTCGCTTATTTTTATTTATATCCCCATGAGCTAAGTTGTCATGTCAATTTATTAGCAGTACAAAGATATTCGAATATGGAGCAAGTTGATTTGCTGTTTTTCATTGTTCCAATAAAATAGCTTATGAAAATGGGGAGTGCATGTGCTTTCCCTTTCAAATGAGGACTAATCTTAAATATTGGGAAAAAGCCAAAAACACAAAAACCATAACATTTGGTGTACCCTGACTTTTCCGGTATACATGTTTAAGTCTGGTATTTGAAATGGAGATCAAAATAATTTGAGCGTTACTAAAGTATGTTTTTGTCATTCATTAAATAAATGGTACGTATGTCTTTTTTAATAATTGAATGCATCAAGCGGGTTTGAAAATCCCTAGCTACTAATGGAAAATTTCATTAAGTTGTTCCTAACAAGTGTTTTAAAAATCAAGTCAAAGACGAAAATTAGGCAGCAAAGCGTAAGAACTAAAATGAATATACGGAATTGGACAGATTAGACGGTTATTAAGCAGAATTAAAATGGATTAAGCGTTAAACAAGTCACATTGTAATTGTAAGGAAACTTAGGAAATCAATACATAGCATGCATACCTAGATACCCCCACAACATTTTTATTGATGACTAAGAAAAAGCAAAAACTGGAAAGGCAATTTTAACCTAAAAGATGACCTCACTACATAGTACAATTTTGTTCCATAAAATTCAACAACCGATGATGTCTTCTCATAGTACCAGCGTCATATAAATGGACAAATAAGTGTATTGTTTCCAAAATTGTCTTATTTAAATATTTGAACTAATTTTACTTAAAATTATATAAAAAAATATAAAAAAATCAAAATTTTAAGCAAAACTATTTTTTAGTTATAATATGAGATTATAGTTGTAAACTTAATATGATTTAACTACAAAAATAGATATTTCAAAGAAAGAAGAAGAGAAAATTTACTAAAAAAATGAAAGTGTACACTTATTTTGGGACGTATCAACATAGAATACATGACACTTATTTCGGTATGCAATCAATATAAAACATCCTTAGTCAAGAGAAGTTTGAAATTTTGGTAAATAGTACTCATACCCATTCTAACAAAGGGTTGTGTTTATTTTGGTAAATTTTGGTAATGGACAGTTATACTACTAGTAATCGTTACCTATGCGTTGCGTGTACGACGCGTGATATATATATGATCCGAGTAAATAAATTTTAAAAAAGAATACTGATTGAATGAATATATTAAATTAGAAATCATGAGTAATATAATGTTACTGTTATACAAAATACACGTAAAACGATTTTGTTTGGTATATGATTATAATTGTTTTGAAAATATAATGATTTTTCTGTGTTTTTTATATTTTGAATTTAATAAATGTAAATGAGTAATTAGTAAAAAAAAGTGTGGGTATTTCCGAAAAAAATGATCAAAATTTGGCAGTCTCATTTATCTTGTTTTGACTTGTTATAACAGAATGATGTACAGATTTTGAACCTAAAACAAACACAATCGATGTAGTTTTCGAATCCACATAGCGAATTCGGCGATTTAGATGGAATGAGCAACCCCCATTAGAATCAAGTACCAAAAGACTTCAAAAAAATAACGTCAGCTTTCAAGTGATTGCCAGAAATCATTTAAAATTATCTACCAAAAGACTTCGAAAATTAGTGTTAATTGATTGAACCATAAACAAACACACTCAATGTAGTATTTGAATCCGCATAGCGGCTTAGGCGATTTAGATGGAAATGGGCAACAACCCTTCGTCAGAATCAAGTGCGAAAAGGCTTAAAAAAAAATTAGTGCTAACTTTCAAGTGATTTCCATAAATTATTTAAAATTGTTTGTCAAAAGACTTCAAAAATTAGTGTTAATTTTCGGTGACAGTCAAAAATCAATAAAAAAATAATATTTTTTTAAAAAATGAAATCGACTCCGCTGGGGATCGAACCCAGAATCTCTGGTTTCGTAGACCAGCGCCTTATCCATTGGGCCACGGAGTCTCAGTTGAACTGTAAGGTGAAGTTTACCTTATTTATACAATAATACTAGTACCGTATTTTACCATTTTACTGAGTAGGTTAATAGTAGATTTTATGGGAGTTGATCCAAGTTATAATAGGAATTTTTTTGGCCAACTTAAATAATGCAATGGTCTGTTCAGTTAACTGTCAACAGTCGAGACGATACTTGAAGTGAGGGTTCTCGATCTTTTTTGTCACTCATCGTATACACCATGATCTTTACATAACTAATTTAATCCCTGAACGTATAAAATGTAGCAATTACAGAACAGAATTTACTTCATTCATTAAACTGAAGGCTTATAATCCTGAACTTATTACCCAAAACCTTAAATCTTAATTTGAAAATTAGCAGTTACTTCACAAAATGGATTTACATCAAACTGGGTATGTTTCTTGTCAGGAAATGTTGTGTTAATAAAGAAAACAATCGGCATTTCAAAGAAGTCGTCAAGTCTAAATGTAGAGTTGCTTGTGCGGGGATTAATGATCCGAGGGTGGCAATTTTTCATAAATTGTCTACGTCATTAAATAAATTAGAGCATGTTTATGGCTTGTTGTTTGCTGAGGGAGGAGCCGTAAAAATATTACAGTTCACTTTATCATACGGAGATCTGTGTGTTGGTTGCTCTCTCCTGTCCCTTCCCTTTTTCTCTCTGTCTGTTCCCTTCTTCAAATTCTGGATATTGGTTCCGTGTTGATAATTGCAGGGACTGATCCATATATTATTTACAAACCAGTCCTTCTAGTTTCAAATATAAAAAAAATATAAAATATGACCGTTAATAATTACAAACATGGTGTTGTAGTTTTAATTTAACTACGAAAAAGTTCCTATAACGGTAATAAACGGTCAGTCTAATTTATTTGATAGACTTATGGAAGCCGATGCCCCACCTTGTAGCTATAAGATAAATGGAACCCAATACAAAATAGGATGCTATCTTGCTGATCGTATTTATCCTCCATGGGCTTGTTTCGTGAAAATCGTTCCGTCTGCTTTGTCACAAAAATATTGATTTAGTTTGATGTAATTTTATTTTTTATTTGATGTAATTTTTATTTTCAATTGATTTAATTTTTATTTTTACTTGATGTAATTTTTATTTTTAATTTATCTTTTTTTTTATTAATTAATGAAATGAATGTTTAATTTTATTTATTTAAATTTATAGTTTTTAGTTGTCAATTATTTAGTTTTTATTATAATTATAACTGTTACGACCTATTTACAATTACATTCAAAACTGTTAAAAGCTCTTTAGTATTTTCAATAACATTCAAAAGTTAAACCAACACATTAAACCAACACACCAATAAACTTGACCCGTCGCTCCACACAAACCAACATCCAAAATTTAAGTTAAATCAACGTCATGAACCAACACATCTTTAAATATGCTCTTACATACCATTAGTTTGAAGCTCCAAAGACAACTTCTTTTACATTAGACAAGATGGCATTCCTCTAGTATCTCAGTATGGTACGATAAAACTAGCTTTATCCTTTTCAGATTCAACATGCAATCTCTCTGGAAAGTTAAAAGGCAACAGATGGAGTGTAGTATCTCATTCAAGTCAGCTAGTATGTGTTTTTCGGCAAATGAAATAACATTTTTTTTGGACATTTGCTTATAAGAGTTTGGAATAAGAGAACTTTGTAAAATGATGTTATATTCAGGTCCCAAATTCTATCTAATGTTTAAATGGAAACAATCAAACAAATAATAAAAGCTTCTACAGTTTTACTGTTCTTATACTTCAAAGTTCAAAAGACAATTGCTGATTAAAATTACCTCAGCCAGAGTCAAATATATCAAGTAGCATCGAGTTAGAAGTACAAGAATACAAGGTCAAGGACAATACAGAAACTCTTTCAATTTGTTTACAAACTACCTCAGAAATTAAAATTCAGCAGTCTAATAACCACGACATCGTAAGAAATACCGAGACCAGTGTTTACAAACTACTCTTTATGGAAGAATCCAATTAGGGCTACGAAATTTCCAAACCATAACAATAAACTGATAAACCTGAATAGATAACCTTCTTGAGATTTAACCTTGAAGCTTTTACAGTCCAAATACATATTTCCAAGAATGAGCAAATGAAATAATCTCCAATAATCTGCTGAGATAAGCATCAGGAACCTGTGGTATTTCGATGAACAGTGAGAGAATTGTCTTAGCGCAAAGCTTAAATCAAATTAGTGATGATCATTGTGTAAAAACGCACAGTTGGACACTACCGAACATACCGCGTATTCTTCAATTTATATGCACGGTACCCTCAAATAACATTATCTTATTTTGAACCTCCAGTTTCTGCACACAGTAAAAACAAAATTATGAACAACTCCAAAGAAGTATAACAAACCCAAACAATAGGACGTATCAATTGCTAAAGCTTATATAGCTATATAGATGGGTTAGCATAATAAATCAATTTTTAGTCCTTAGGAATAAGAGGTTACCAGTAAAAGGGACATTATCTCTGCTCTCGTGTAATGCACAGGTGCCTTGCTGTTGACTGCAGCTTCCACATCATCAACTGAGATGCGATCTAAATGGTTTATACGCGCATGCTGTCCTAATAACGTATTAAATGCTTCTTCTCTGCAATGATAGCATTCAAATTATTGTGAGCAAAACCATCAACCGTTAACCAATTTATGTTGTTATTAAACACAAATAGTGCAATGACACAAACCTTTCAGTCGATATTTCCGAGCTGGCTTCAGGTGGTGGAGGTTCATCAACATCCATGGTTTCAGTCCTGCATAATAGCAGAAAAGGAGCAAATATATCAAATAGATATCAAAAAATACTAAATTACCAAACAAATTAAGTACTAAGACCTAATGTTCTATACATATTGCTTTACAAGTTTACTTTAGACAATCTTGTTACTTGAAACCTTCAGGCTTTGACAAACAGCTAAGGTTATTTTCCTGAACTCAATGTTCATCTCGGGTTATTAGTCATGTTAAAAGTGAAATAAACATAAATTTTAATTCAACATACTCTTCCATAGCAGGAGCACTAGAGCGGTTCCTTTTTGAAGGACCAGAGGGGTTAGAAGGAGGGCTAGGGGGATTTCCTCTACCAGCACCTCCAGCATCGTTGTCAGCTTTGCGCTTTCTCTCAAACTCCTTCTCCCTTGCTTGCTCGCGCTCATCCATTTCATTTAATTCTTGGTGATATATTGCAAAATTCAAGACTTTGAGTGCTGCGTCAACGTCAGACGAGAGAACCTGACAAGACAAATTAACCATCTTATTTTCAGTGTTAACCAACATACAAAATCTTAAGACCATCAGAATTTACTAAAGCAGTAGAAATTATATACAAGATTACTTTGTAAATGCAAAGTCCCAAGTCCCATAACAGCACAGAGGATTAAAATGTAATCCGCAATAAAATATAAGACCACCAGAAATGTGCTTTATGTGACGGCCTGACGGGTAATATTCAAAGAGCAAAAAGTTAACCTGTCTGCTAAGCTTCAGTTTGGCATGAGCAGTTGACAAACGTATTATGGTTTCTAATGTTCTGGCAGTTATTGGAAGTGTTCCTCCACCAGTCTAGAAAAAAGGATGGATCTTAGTAAATATTAACACCATGGCAATTCATTATCAGGCTTAACAGACTTCTTTTAAACCACTAACCTTTGCATTTGAACTTGCATTTCTGAGCTCGGCATAAGCAGTTGCGATTTGTTCAGATGCCTGTAGATTAACATAATTAGAAGAGATAAAAGGTGAAATTCACACAATAGTAGGATAGTATATGAAATAATTGACTTCACCTCATCTGTCAATTCAGGCTGAATTCTATGTTTGGCGTAATGAATATACTTCTTTAAAAACTTAATAGTGAGGGTATCAGATTTTTTGTCCCTGTTTGCTCTCTTCCCATGAAGGGTCCTATCATACTTTACATAAACAGTTGTCACCATATCAGCCTCGTCTTCTTTGCCACGTCGTGAATTAGCATCTAGAATGTCCACACATGAAAAAGGAAGTTGTTTAGGTTCAATAGTTTTCAGATGTGTTAGATAAAAAGAGGAATTTCAAGAGTTATATCTCAGCTCACTGACCACCATCTCCAGCAGAACGGTATCGATGCATACGCAATACATGTTCTGAAATTTTACGGTCAATATCTGGATCCATTTGGTCGAGTACAATGAATAGTAAATCAAAACGAGAGAGCAGTGAGTCTGGCAGTCCAATATTTTTTGTTGGAGTTAACGACCGGTCATACTGTGCATCAATCCCCAAGGAAAGTAAAAAAAGTTAGGTCTGAAATATATTTTTTGTACAAAGAGTTAACATCAAGTGTATAAAAAATAATCCGTGTTCTCTGGGTACCTCCATGTACTACGAACTTACACTTACCCAACCAACCCTACCCCAATACAATATAAGTTTTGTAAACCACCCTAAGTACCGACTTAAAGGTCATGCATTTGGCTCAACAGTTTCTTTTGGATAATTTCTATTCCATGTATTTTTTTAGATTAAAATGCACCTCAAGGAGTTGAATACAATTTGACACCAAATGCTTATAAAAATACAGATTTCAAGTCAACACAGAAAAAATTATTTGGCGCAAACTGCTCCAGTGCTCTGGAAAACATGTTTTTGGTGCTACCTATGTGTGCAAAAATTGATGAGATACATGTACCAAAAGCACAATTATATAATATGAACATACAAGTGACAACCAAAATGTTATGTCATTTTCTTATAATTAGGCATGGGCTTGCTAGAAAAACTTAGATACTATATGGAGGTCCCTTGCAAGTAATGGAAGCGAATAGGATTATTTCAATATTCCGTAACAGTAATTCAGTAGCTGATACAACTTACAGTTCCATATATAGGATTTGCAGCTGCTACCACACTACAGCGAGCATTTAACGAAGCATGTATACCAGCTTTGGCAATCGTCACAGTTTGCTGTTCCATCACTTCATGGATCGCAACACGATCTTGATCGTTCATTTTGTCAAATTCATCAATACAAACAACACCTCGATCTGCAAGAACCATTGCGCCAGCTTCTAGCCTCCTTTCTCCTAATTGTCCAAACTAAATTGTGAATCCAAAATAATATATGTATACATGCTAATAAGAGGCTTGTAGACAGAAATACCTGTCTCTTGGTCACTAGTAACTGCAGCAGTTAAACCAACACCAGAAGATCCTCTTCCAGTTGTAGATATGGCTAAAGGAGCAATGTTCATAATTGCTCGTAATAGTTGAGATTTTGCAACAGAAGGATCACCAACCATCATCATATTTATGTCTCTGAATATTTAACAATCATTAGTCAAGACAAGTAAAAAATAATCATCTATTAAACATATAGAGTGAAATAAATGCACTCACCCTCTCAAGTGTGTCCCATTTTTTAGATTCTTCTCTGCTCCACCAAGCATCAATAAAATGACTGCTTTCTTTATCCAAAGGTGACCATGTATGGATGGCGCCAGTGAATTAGCAAGTAGCTCGAAAGAATCATCTCTTTCAGATACCTTTTTTATGTTCTTGATATCTTCAGGTGCATAAATTGGTGCATTTGCCTCTTTGTTGAGCAGTGAGACGGTGTTAGCTATTAGCACAGTCCTAAAATAGAGATACAAAAGTTTTAGCTTTCAAATGCCTACCTGTAAGGACACTCAGACAGTAGATAGTTCTGGGGTTTATTTCAATTATAGACCTTAAACCTTTGTCTTTGTCAAACTTTTGTCTCTAAACTTTTGTATTTAGTCTTACAAATTGTGCGTTTTCCTCCCTAAATCTGGCGTGGAGAGTCACCATTTAATTAAAAGAGTTGTATACTTCTACAACAATATAACTTCTATGTACTTCTTAAGATAATTAGACATGAACTTTGGGGAAGAAATGTAATGAAATAAATACAAAAAATTTAAGTATACTACATATCGTTATATTTAACAGAAAGACTAGCCGTGTTAGGGTTTAAGAAAGAAAAATGAACAATTTGTAAAGTTCAGGAACTAAAAGTGTCTAATACAAAAGTATCAGGACAAAATTCAGGGATAAAAAATAAACCTAAACCAAAATGTCAGAGAAATGTGATTAAACAAACCTGAACACTCCATTGACACCGCCCTTGCTTTTGCCAGGAAGGGCTTTGTATATCCCTACTATAGCAACACGATCACCAGGCTTGCACGAATCCACCAGATCATCCTCAACAATAACATCTACGGTACGTGGAATCTGACCTGGTGCTGAATTTTCGGGCATTTCTTGCATAGATATCATCTGATGGTCTTTGTATTTGCACAGCCCAAATTCAGTAACCAGTAAATTGCCACTATCATCCTGAAAGAACACCGAGAGGGTGATTAAAACTGTTTTAATAGCTTTTGAAAATAAGATGTCCAGCTAAAAGGATGCCAACTTTACCCGGGTTGGATAGACAGAGCCAGTGGGGAGACCCATATTGGATGTTATATCTCTATATTCACGAGTAGTGAACTTCTCTGTTTTAGGGCAGAAGTGGACGCTCTTGACAACCTTTGGCCTTACAAGAGAACCTATGGATCAAAGACAAGTAACTAATTACATCTGATGCATCCGTAAGGTATATCGGTATAAGCAACTACTTTAAAAGCGACTGTATATAATCATCTCACCAATGAAGGCCAATTAGTGGATTATAAAGTCAGTTTAGTCAACAAATATGTAACTTAATTGGATAAGAGGTTATTATGTGTTAGCACCATATTTCTGGCCTATTAACTCTTGTTGTCAATTGGTTTGAACAAAATAACTCAAGTTGGTTTTTTATGAATTAAAACAGTTTAATGTTTACAACCTCAGTTGCAACTACAGTTCCAACCTGCCAATAAGCAGGATTCTGTTTTATTCTGTCTAACTGCATTACTTAATCTTTAAAGTCTTTTATGTAAATAAAAGTATGCAGGATATATTCTCATTTGTTTAACAAGATTCAGTTTGCTCTTATTGAGAATATTTAAGTGATAAAGAATGGAAAAAGTTTAAATGGAATATGGAGATTAGTTTGAAAAGATAATGTTCCTTTAATTGTGGAAACTAGATCTCTTTTATTATATAATGTCTTTATCTCTTCATTCAATCTATTCTAATTAGATTGAATATACGGAGTTATGGTTTCACGTTTTACTAAGATTGTATCTCTAAAAAGATATTGTTTTATATGTTCCTTGTTTAATGAACATATAAAACAGGTATTAATAGTCTATTAACAGGTATTATTAACAAGTATTAACATGAAGATTGAGGTCAATCAATTGCAGCATAATCTCGTGCAAATATGAGAAGATTGAGATCAATTAGAAGAGTTCAAATCAATCAACAAGTTCTTGAAGAAAGAAGATTGTTTTTACTCTTTAAATAGTTAATAGCCTTGCTTGTAAAAAGTGTGTCCTAAATTATAAAGAACTCAACTTTGAGAGAATACACAACAAGCTTTAAAAACGAAAACAATAGTGGGATGTCGAGTGATAGTTATAAGGGAGGAGCAATATAGAGATAGACAGAAAAACCTAGAGGGAGTCTGAGAGTTTTTCATTAAGATTTGAATCCTATATTGTAAGCCATTATAATATTATCAATCTGGGTAAGTGCCCCGGAGACGTAACCTAGTTGGGTGAACTCCGTTGTTAAATGTGCATGTGATTTAATTCAAGTACATTTAATCATTACAGTTCTGTCCATCATTATACTTAGGTTCCAATCTCAGTTGCAACTGTACGTGGAACCTAACTGCATAACTGCAACTAGAACAGCGGATAGGAATTTCATCGTGTCATAAAAAAAACATTACTTAGCCTTATGCTGCCTTTGAGTTCAACAGCAACAATAGAGTTGGTAAAAAAAGAGTCTATAATCGTGTATAAATATAATTCGCTACTCTTAAATGCATAGTTGCATACACATTTCTGCGATCAGCAAACCAAAATCACACTTCCTACCAATCTTACAAATCTCACAGATATGACAACAACGCTTGAATTGTAAATGCATCTAATCACCGGTGATTCCTTGCAAAGTTCTTTCTTATACTAAAAATCACTTTCAGTGAACCCCTAATCAACTCTAAAACTCTTATTTGTGGAATCTTTCCCCAACATTAGTAAATTTACTTCCTAAAATAAGACAAACACCTTTAAGAACCTAACACACAGCAGAATAAACAGCAGTTTCAGACAAATAGAAGCAAAGTTGGTACATTTTGTGATGATTCCCTCGACCGATACCATAGAGCCAATGAAGCTGGAGAGAAGCTCCCGTGGTGTGACACATCGAGACACATAAGCTCCCATTTCAAAACCAACAAGCACATGCTCTCCCTCTTTCAAGTACTTGGGGTCAACACTTCTTCCAAACTCGGTCACTGCGTCACTTAACGCTTGCATATACTCCCCTGGAGTTTGGAGCAACCTAATTTAATAAATAAAAAGCGAATTAAGATCGGATAGCATAGGACAGGGAAGCAAAGATTGTAAATAAAATCTAACAGCCAAGTTGAACCAACTACGAAACTATTACATTGCAGCTTGTAAACAAGTAAAGCAGTACTCCCTCCATTCATATTTAATTGTCCATTACGAAACTACGTGAAATTTTGACCGGCCAAGAACTTGTATCAAAATTGTCGGAATGAAAATTTTCAAAAATTGATCATATAGTTCAAATGTTAAATTTTATGATTAGATTTAAAAAAAAAATCATTTTGACAATTTTGATACAAGTTATAAGCCGGTCAAAATTGCACGTAGTTTCGTAGTGGACAATTAAATGGGAACGGATAGAGTATTTTTTAGCACCGGAAAAAGTTTTTAGCTTAAGCTGACCAAGATTTCTTAAAAAGCTCAGCATATAAGCTGGCTTACCAAACCCAATCCAGCTTTTAAGCGTAAAAGGAAAGAATCCCGAGATTAAAACCTGCAACCAAACAAGGCCTTAATGTTGATTATTTCACATTTTTTTTAAAAACTCGGGTAGGAATTGAATATTGTTATTGCATTTCAAGTTTCATATTCTCAAGATTATGTAATTTAGCTTCAAGAAATTGAAAAAATAAAAATTCAAAGAACTTACCCCGATTTTGCTTCAAACAATAACAACAACAACAACAACAACAACAATAATAATAATAACAAAACTAAATAAGATGGACCCGTTTGCATCCTAAACTAACCCTAATTTTGAGAAATGTAAATTGGGCAATTAAAACACATACAAACAGCTAGCATAGTAATAATAGTAAATCTAATAATAATAAAGAGTGGAGATCCAGTACCTGGTAGCTAAGTGACCTAGGTCTCGAAGATTGATTACGAGTCGATTACGTTTATGATGCATCATGTTCTTAATCGCGTCCCTATACACGTCCTTAAAATCCTGCTCACATACAAAAAAACACAATTATTAAACATTATTATAAATACATAATCAATAGATTTATAATCAATATATATATATATATATATAGAAATGCGTACGTCTTGATCGAAGAATTTACGGAAGGTCTGTGTGTGGGTTGCTCTGAGCTCCTCGCTGATATCCATTGTATATATATATATAGAGAGAGAGAGAGATTTAGAGAGATTTAGAGAGATTGTGTAAATAGTTTGGGGCTTTTTTTTTGCTATACTGTGGGGTTTTGGCGGGAAAATTGGGATGAGGGTGTGATATTTTCGCGGGAAAATTGAGACAGTGTGCATGACCTAATTTTTTTAATTTTTTTTTATGTTTTTTATTTTAAAAAAATACATCGTTTGATATTATTGTTATTTTATATTTTAAAAATCTATATTTTGAAGGAATATATAACTATAAAATCTAAAATCGAAAAAGTCATACATTTTAGAGATTTTGATAGCTTTCTTGCTAAGAAGAGATAATTAATGTTAAGTGTATTCAACTTTCAACTCATTTCGATTTACTATACTGAACTTTCAACTTTTTGATTTAGTATACTGGACTAAATAAATTATTTTGATTTAGTATAAATCTGTTAAATTTAACCAGAGAAACCTTGTAAAATGTGGAAATGACCAATATACCCAAAAAATTCCCTCCAAAAATGACAAAAATATTTCCCTCCAAAATTGACAAAGAAATTTCCCCCCAAAAGTGACCAAAATTTTCACTGTAGTCTGGACTGCCTACTTATATCTATTTCCATATCTATCTCTCTCTCACATCAACAAAAACACACACAAACAGACACACACACACACACACAGCATGCTCTGTTTATGCAAAGAACCAGCTCTTTTAACAACATCTTGGACGGATATTAATCCAGGAAGAAGGTACTATACTTGCAGAATCAAAAGCTGCAATTTTTTTCATTGGTATGACCCACCAATGTGTACTCGAGCAGTTAACATAATTCCTGGTTTACTGAAATCAAAAAATACACTGAAGGAGAAAATTTTGGTCTTGGCTAATGAGAAAAACACATTGGAGGAGGAAATTTTGGTATTCGCTAATGAGAAAAACATAATGAATGAGAAAATGGCAGTCTTGGCTACTGAAAAAAACACAGTGGAGAAAAAAAATGCAGTTCTGTCTAATGAGAAAAACACATTGGAGGAAAAAAATGCAGTTCTGTCTAATGAGAAAAACAGATTGGAGGAAAAAAATGCAGTTTTGGCTAATGAGAAAAAGCAGCTTGAAAAAATGATGATTGAGGCATTGAAGTTGAAGAAAATAGGACTGAAAGAAAATAATGGGGTTTGTAAGAATTTTTTTTGGGTGTTTTTGGCTATTTTAGCTTTATTTCTAGTGATGATGGTGCTCTGTTTGGATGATGAAAAAGAAAAAAAGCAGTTGTATTAGAGCTTATGTAATGTATTGGTGTGTGAGAAATGTAATGAATGATGTAATGTGGAATGAAATGAAATGTGTTTTTTCATGTGTTTGTACTGTAATGTCATAGCAAATAATTCTGATAAAAGTAAACAAATTCTTATTACATTTACTTACCTGCCATTCCGAGATCTTTTCTTACTGAAATTTGACAATTCTGATCACACCTAATAGGACCAGCTCATTGTTTAGTACCCAATAGGAACTACAAATTGATCACAAATCTGATCATAAAATGAAATTTAGCACCTGCAAATTGTTTAGCACCCATTAGAACCTGCAAATTGATCACAAATTTGATCACTTACCTGAAATTTAGCACCTGCTTTTGACCTGCAAATTGATCACAATTGTGACCTGTTTTTTCTAACAAACTAGCCATAAACTGACATCAAAGTGACATGAAATTTAATAAACACTTAAATTAACAAGAAATTCCATAATAGCAAAATGATAACAAGTTCAAAATACCAAAATTACACATAAACTTCCACATCATCATAAACTTCCACATAAACCAACATCTTGTCCAAAACATCAAACATTTAAATCAACATCTACTTGAAGAGCTCATACATGCTCACAAAATAAAAAAGACAGGATACACATGCTCACACATGTCCAAAATACCAAACATTTTACCTAAAACCTAAATTTGAAAAGATACCCTTACAAAATGAAAAGTTGATACTCATTTGGACCCACTCTTTTGCCTTGCAATTCTTTCATGTTCAAGTGCCACTTTGAAGGCTGCTGGTGAAGCATAGCGCTTTCCATTTTTGTAGATTTGGCCTTTAAGCAAATCTTTGGGCCTTTTTTCTGGTTTATTCATTATACCAGCATGTATGGTGCCATCGTTTTGTCCTTCATCTGATAAATCTAGAAAACTCACCTCATTTGACTGTTTGTTTGGTGAGAACATGATTCTTGTGCTCCTCCTGACCTGTACATATTAAAACATGATAGTTAAACAAATATTATCAAAAGTAGTGCACTAAAAAACTAAGTTAAATAAGAGCATGTTCATTAAAATACTATACTTACAGGGAGTTTTTTCTTAATTTGTGGATCTGGTTGGACTCTTTCTGGTGTAGTTTGAAGTTGCTCATTTACCAAAACATTTCCACTAGCTTGTGTAACACCACTTGCTTGTGTGCTAAAACCATTATCATCCTCATCATTTTGACTATTCTGATCCTCACCCCACAACCTCTCCCTCTCTTCTCTCTCACACATCATCTCAAAAATATCAAACTCTTCTAGTTGTTCTCTAGCATCAACTCCACTCACATTAGCCTCCACAAAATTTTCTAAACCATCAATAACTCCTTTTAAACCCTCACTAGCTCCATCCACTTGAACAGAATCCACCCCATCATTAGCTTCATTTGCAGAATCACTATCATCACTTTCATCAACAAGTTGATGTGGGGATACAACATTTTTTTTAGCTTTCTTTTTTGGCCTTTTGTTAGCTTTTTCAGGTCTGCCACATGTTTTTTTGTTGTGTCCTTCTTTTTTGCATATGCTACACTTGATAATTGTGCCCACTCTTGATATTTTTGTTGGATTTTTTGGTTCCCCAGGCCCCTTTCTCCTAGCTTTCTTAGGCCTACCAGCCATTACAGCAACATCTGGTGGTAATAACTTAGGTTTCCCACTTTTACTCCACATATCCTTGCCATTAATTGACACTAACATGTTAGAATAAGTCTTTTTGTACACCTCCTTACTATAACACAAGTGCACATAATTTTCTAAGTTGTAGCCCATATAATTTATACATGCAATTGCATGTGAGCAGGGGATACCACTTAATTGCCAACTCCTACAACCACACCATCTATGATGGAGATCTAAGGCATATGTTCTAAAAGTACCAGCCACCTCAAATCCAGAGTTACCATTAAATGAAATAATATACTCATGTGATATTTTTCCCCTTTTCTCAAGTTTTTCAGCTATTATTGGGCACAATGTTGACATGGTTTGGAGTCTTTCTATGGCTATTTTTCTTTTCATTACAAATTCCATCAAGTATAACCTAAGATCCTCAAGCATTTCTAAAATAGGTTTACACCTTGCTTCTTTTATAGCACCATTAAAACTTTCACATAAATTATTTAATAGCAAGTCACACTTAGAATGAGTGGAGAAGTGTGATTTGCTCCATTGTTCACCTGGTTTGGAGGCTAACCATTCATAAGCAGTTGGATCAAGTGCCTTAATCTCCTCAATAGCAGCATTAAAGTGTGGTTTTGTTGTGGCACCAGCTGCCTTCCAAACTCCATTCTTCAAAGCAACACCTTTGTGCAATAATTTAAAATTATTGTAGAGATGCCAGACACAGAATCTGTGTTCACCACCAGGTAGGAGTTTGTCCATTGCTTTGATTAAACCCTAACATTATTACATGAAAAATACATTATAACATGTAATCAGGTAGATAAATAGTGCAAATAAAAAAATATATAACATGAAAAACATTACCTTCTGCTTGTCAGAAATAAATGTGTAATCCTCAGCCCTTTCTATGTTTAAATCCTTCACCAACAGCTTGATGAACCATTTCCAGGTTTTGTAATTCTCATTACCAACAATTGCATATGCAAAGGGATAAATGCAGTTGTTGGCATCAATAGCCACTGCTGTGAGCAAAACCCCTCTGTGAGGACCACTCAAATGAGTGCCATCTATACCAATAAAAGGCCTACAACCCTCTACAAACCCTCTTTTAAGAGCACCACAGCAAATATAAATACTCCTAAACACATCTTCACCATTTTCCCCAGCCCCCTTTTTCACTTTCATCTGAATTGTTGACCCAACATTGGTTCTTCTTAACTCAGTACAGTAGTCCCAAAGTAGGTCATATTGTTCCCCTGTTGTACCTTGAATTGTGGTTTTGGCAATTTTAAAGGAACTATAAGCTTTTGACAATGAAACATGAGCCTCAAGTGCCTTTGCTACATGTATCCTAAAGTTTTTTACTGACCACTTAGGGTTGATTCTTATCATTTCTAAGAACTTTTTAGCAATGTATCTAGGCTTAACACTAGCAATTTTATAGGCTCTGGTACATGTGTGGTTATCAACATATGTTTTGATTTGTACAGTCAATTCATTTGGCAATTTACCACAATACATTGACCATTGACACACAACCCCTTGCTCATTAGAGTTTGAACAATATAAATACATTTTTTTCTTAGCTTGTACTTTGTATTTAATGCTCTTACCTTGCTGAACAGAATACTCTCTAATAACATCTTTAAATTCATCTGCAGTAGCAAACTTCATACCTAATTTTAGTTGTACATTGTCTAAGTCAGATCTTGCAAACACAGGGAACTTCACTTGATAATTTTCTTCATCTGTATCTCAACCAACATGCTCAGGAAACTTCTCATCAGAATCAATTATACCTTCCTTAAGAACACCACTTTCACCAATATTCTGAACAAAATCCTCATAACTTGGCATTGAGGCACATCTAGGTTCTCTCAGATCATATTTCTCCCCTACATCAACTATAACATCACCTATTTTTCCCATTTCTTCCCCATCACTATCAACATAATCAGAAAACTCCTCACTTTCACCCATGTCAACCTCTTCTTCACCGGACCAAGACTCATCATCAGAACTACTACTTTCTCCATTATCATTCTCATCATCATAATAACCCTCACAATATATTTGAACAACTCTATTACCATCTATAAATTGTTTTATTGCTTTGGCATCATTATCGTACTGAATTTTAGTAATATCAGTGTCAAATTTTGCACCTACCCTTTTAAAGTACAAATACCTGACATCCATCCAACCAAAATTAGCTGTCATTCCTACTATAGAGAGGTAATTAAGTTCATCAACTTCACAATTATCAACATAACCTATCAACCCATCACCATAACCTACAGGATTTCCTCGCTTTTTTCCCCATTCAAAAAAAACCCCATGATGATATTCAATAGAAAACTGAGAACTGTTCATGTCTGCAATAAAAATATTACAGATTTTTAAGTGCATGTTTTTAATTTGAAGTACACATTTTTAAATTCAAACTTAAATTAAAAATCATTAATTGAAAATTCTAACATAAACCCTAATCTAACATAAACCCTAACATGTAAATTTATAATTTAGATAAGAAGAAAAAACGACTTACCATAAGTTGGAGCGCTTTCATTGTCACCCCTAACTCTCCATTTAGGTATGGCATTACGCGCCATTGGAACCCTAATTTAGATGTGATTGCACTCAATAAAACTGTGATTGGAACCGTAATTAATTGTGTTTTAATTTGGGATTAATTTGGGAATTATAAACCCTATATATTTATGTATGTATTTATGTATGTATATATGTATGTAATAATATGTGCTGTAATGGAGAGAAATGCTTATATTTCGTTAAGTTTGTGAAAAGACAATTTTACCCTTCACACCGTCAATTAACAGGCACGTGAGGTCACGTGCAGAGCTTCTTTCCGTTAAAACAGACGGAATAACACTAAATCAAAATAATTTATTTAGTCCAGTATACTAAATCAAAAAGTTGAAAGTTCAGTATAGTAAATCGAAATGAGCTGAAAGTTGAATACACTTAACATTAATTATCTCATTTAAGAATTTAAATAAATATTTATCTTATTTCAACTAAAATTTTATTCATATACTTCACGTGTTACTTGCTTGTTTAAATATGATATTATGAAAATTTATCAAAAAAATGTTTTAAAAGGTTATTTTGATTGAAAAATCAAAAAATTATTAGCTAATGCCAAAAATCAATATGTTGAAAGTTATTTTTTTTTAAGTTTTTGTCAAACACTCATGTATATTTTGGAAATCATGTTTTTTTTCTATCGTTTTATGAAAGTACTTTTTTGACTGGAAAAGTTGATAGCAAAATGACCAAGTATATATATATATATATATATATATATATATATATATTTATATATACTACTATTAGTTTGTGTGAATACAGATAAAAAATATCGTACACCCGGTACACTATAATTTAGGGTGCGTCATCCATTAAAAACCCAACACATATTAACCTAAAAATAAATAAACTAAAATTAATTCAAAATTAAAACTAAAAAATTATATTGGTTGACAAACCATAAATTATAATACACCGATTTTACGACAATGTTAATCACTAAATTATAGTATACCGGATGTACCGTACGGTTACTCGTGTGAATACCCGGACCTGTTATACTTTTTATAAAAAAAACAAAAGGCTAAAGATGGTGAAATTACAAAACAAAAAAAGTAATATACCGGTGAAATAAAAAAAACTGCTACATTTTAAAAGAGGAAAAAACTACTACACTTTTAAAAAGAAAAAAATTATTGCCTATAATATTACCTCTGCCTCTCTCTCTATTATGGGTTGGGTTGTAATGATTTATGAGACTTATTTTGATGTTATTTACTTGTATATGCCTTTAAGGTTTTAAATTAGTTTTACATTTAATTTCTTCTTTTAAATTTTAATTTCTTTATAATAAGGTTGATAAATACAAATTCTAACACATCAAACCAAATACAAATTCAACATATCAAAACGAGCACGTGTTACATCAGGTATCGTGTGGGCGAGGTACGATGGTGTTTATATATATATATACACGCGTCCGTATATAGAATTACTAGGTGTGACTTGTGAATCGTGGCCTGAATTAATATTAATACTAGCTTTTTTTTTAATTTTATTATTTTGAAAATTTGGAGTTTTGTCAAAAACGGAAAGGGTACTTAAAAGTTTTGCACACTCTAATAGTCGAGTTTAACTTTCCAAAACTTATTATGATTCTACTCTAGTTAAAGTACCCTTTTTTATTGGAAGTTATTATAGATTGTTTGTATTCAATGTTCTGTAGGAGGTAGAGAATGACGTAAAAGTCACGACTAAACGCGATATAGGAGCTGCAAATACCTTATATGTTGATATCGTCCTTGCGCAGTCACTCAAATCTTAATACAGTGTGAGATTCGTAATTTCAAAAACAAACTCGTAATTCTGAAATCATACTCGTACTTGAGAGTCTTGACTTTTTTCATTTTGTAATATTTATGTTCCTTTGTGAATATAATTAAAATACAAATATAATGAATTATTTAATTGTATCTGGTTAAGGTTAATCTCATATTAGTTACACAAGACAATAACCAACTAATTAGAATTATAATAAAAAAAAAACTTTTAACCAATAAAATAAAACAATGAGTAACTATGTGGCCTCCTGCTTATACTTTACTTCGAACCTATAATTCTAATTACTTGGGGGCATTTGTGTTACATTTAATTCAACACAGAAGCTCGTTGTAGAGTAACGTTTAACTAGATACAATTCAATAATTCATTATATTTGTATTTTAATTCATAAAGAAACATAAAAAATTGAGAAAAAGTTAACAAAATAAAAAAAGTCAAGGCTCGAACTTGGGAAATACGAGTTTGATTTCAAAATTACGATTTTATTTTTAAAATTATGAATCTCAAACTGCATTAAGATTTGAGCGACTGTATAAAAACGCTAGCTTATATGTTCGCCTCTCAAACAGCCTGAACTAACTGAAGGTATGTATCACCTATGTCTCAATTTTCGATTCGTTAGCAACCACATAAGCATCGTTTTTAGATGACAAAAGCAACCGTGAGCTGTTCTCGTATCTTTCTCAAAGTAATCGCCTGTGAAAAGGGGCAGTGGTGCTGTGGAGAAAAACTCTGTAAAAGGAAAAGTATCCTTAACAATAAAAGACGTTTTTTCTTTGTTTTCTGCACAAGCCGCTAAAAACTGTTCCCAACGTGAATATACGTGAAGTAAACGAAAATATCCGACGGTTTCACTAAGAAGTTCTAGCCGACGAACAAGCATTGCATTAACACGGACTTGTCGACAGTTCTTGCTCACCTTGACCAAGTCGATGAAGATACCGAGCAGGAATATCCCTCTGCCGAATTCAATAATGCAAAAATCAGACTTAAATATAATGTGTATATTCACTAAAATATCACTACTGTTCAATTTTTACACCAACCTATAAAATTTCAAAAGCAGTACGTAGTAAACATCTATTTTTTATTCTGTACACTGAATAAAAAAGAAGCCATAATATTTTCTTTGAGGGGAGAGGGATTTGATAAAACGGTATACACAAGCAGAAAAAGTGATATAATTGTGTACAAAATAAAAAATTTCTTCCATAATTACGACCCCAGCTTCTGAATTAAGATTCTTCGAAATTTTGATGCGGAATGGTGGTGTTGGCTGCAAATTTTCTGTTCCATCGGAGTTACAAACCTGAAAATAAAATAAAAAATAAAAACTTTAATCAATGATGACAGCAACAGACAATATACAGCTACAGATCAAGTGTAAATGCAAATGGCAACCACGTCGGCATGTCCTATGACCAATATTCTAAAAGACGCAAGACGGAATTTAGGCGAAATTGGCCGCTTTGCGCCTAATTACCACCGAGGTGCCGCCTAACCTCTTAGGCTTCTAGGCTCTGTCTATCGCCTAGACGCCGCCTAATTTGCACGCCTTTTAAAACACTGCCTATGACGAATTCAAAACTACCTCCGCACACTTCAGATTTTTGCAACTAAAACACCCATGTACTATCAATGTTTTGAAATCATCCCCTGGTTTCTATTATGAAAATGGCATAAGCTTGTGTTAGAAGGTCTGTTTGGGCTCATTCTTTTATCCTTCTCTTTGTTAGTCCGTTAGATGATCTGTTTCGGATGATTCTATATTTCGTTATGTGTTTTACAAATATCTATGCACCACAGGAAATTAAATACAGTGTCAAACACCGATTCTTTGTGTAAATGCAGTTTCTTGTTTCAGTTAAGACTTTTATTGTCGTAAACTGCTTTAACTAATGATTTTTTTTGTTGACCCCTATTTTATATCATAGATATTGACAAAACTGTGTATCAAACGACGAATCGTCCAACACCAATTTAATGAACATACTCGTATTCAGGAAAACTCCCTCTAACATGATCAGCGTCAAGGAATGCGTTTTTAAAACCAACAAAGATAGAAGATAGATGAGATTTGAGTTAGAGAAGGGGTTTGGCGAAAAGGGTCACTTTCTTGTAACTGATCATCACTTAACAAATTATTTTTCAAGGCAGGCACATAAAACACATTCGAAGACGTTTCTACAAACTCATTTTTAGATCTTATAGAAATATCATATTTTCCCATAACATTTACCGACGAACTATCACCAAAACGAACAGTAGAACGAAAATCACCATTTAAAAATGAAAAAGATGACTTACTTCCACACATATGATATTGCTACAACCGGTGTCGACATGCCACACATCAGATTTAGTTTCCTCTGAAAATTCAGCAGCTATTAAAAGAGTTTCTTCTTCTTTCTTTTCCATAAAGTTAGATCTTTCACCCTTTTCCTTGTTGGAAAGCAGTTTAGTATAATACTCGGAGCGATAATGACTGAACTTATGGCATCTGTAGCACTCTACCCTTGATTTATCATGTCGTTGATCTTGTTTTCTGCCTTGAACTTGGAATTGATCACGATCATTTTTCGTATACCGGTTGCTCCCATCTATATTGCCTCAACCTCCCCTGTAACCCCTTACTCTAAAGTTTGAGGAAGAAGCAAAGGTAGACGCCTTCAAAACTTGTTCTTTATAAACTGAATTTCAGTGCATTTCTTGTTCATGTACCAGTAGAGAGCTTTGAAGTTCATCAGATTCTTCAACTGAGCAAACGATATAGTTAAACTTTGGTGCCAATGAAAATAGTATCTTCTCGACAATGGCAACATCTTCCATCTTTTCACCTTGAAATCGCATTTTGGTAACTACTGTCATGGTCCGTGAAAAATGCGCCGTTAACATATTCACCGTCTTTTATTTGTAAAATCTCAAAATCCCCCCTCAAGACTTGAAGTTGTGCATGCTTCACTCTTACCAAATCTTGATATTTTTTCTCCATAGAATCCCAAATACCCTTGGGGAGTTTCTTTGCTAAGAATCGTTTCAAGTATAAAGCGATCAATGGCTTGGAATAAGTAATTTTTTGTTTTGTGCCTTCAAATCTTTCAATTTCACTGCCTCTAATTTTGTAGTTTGTCGCCAGTGAGTGTTACTCCAGCCATCCGTGTTGCTACACCAGATTCAATCACATGTCAATACTCCTTTGATCTTAAGAAGTTCTCAATTAGCATGCTTCAATGGTCGTAGTGACCATCAAATTGCGGAATCACAGCTTGCAAAAAGTTTTCAGAAGACATTTTGCACTCTCTTTGTTCACTCTCTCCCTCGTGTTTTAACCTTACTCTGGTACCACTGTTAGCTTAAATCAAAGGTGTATTGCAGGGTAAATAAGCAAAGAAGGAAAGCAGGAATTACTAAAACACACTGATATCTTTATTCATGAAATAAGTAGTCTTTATATAGGCTCAAAAGCACTAACGGGTGAAACTGAAAAGTAGGAATAAACAGCTAAAAATTAGGCACTATCCAACGTGTATAAACAAACTCAAATGAATTCTAAATAAACCCGTAAACATAAACTGAACAAGATAAACAACAAATAATAAATTTTATTCAACACTTAAGTTGTTCGGTTATTTGTAGTAGTTTCAATCGCAAGATCTTACCAAGCTATTGATCCTTCTTGACTGATTATCCAAATACACGATAGTATATAACATACATTTATGGGTCGGTTCATCGTGATACATTCGTTGCATCTACCAAGTTACATTATTATTACAAAAAAAAGTTACATTATTATACAATTCAATCTCCATATAAAGGGTAACAATCATATTGTCTACCCACAGCATTAGCTAGGCACACGGAAACGGTGATCAATTATGGCCTGAATTCAGAAAAGACCACCACAGAATTATGTCCACCGAACCCAAATGAATTTGAAATCGCTGCATATACATGAGGAAATAACATATTAACTACATCAATAAAATAAATATCAAATGTCTTTTCATAATTTTCATTTTATTAATTTGGAGAGAGATTTCGGAGTAATTTAACACGTTAAATTTCTACTTACCGACATTGACTTCGTACTGTTTCTTTAGATTTGGAACTGTATCGATTTCTAACCCAGGCTCCAAATTCTGCATTGATAAGAGTAGACAGCGTTTGTGTTAACAATTCGATCAAGAAATCAGATTTCTATCAAATTTAAGATTAACTGGTTTAAAACCGTACACATGCTATATTTTTCTAGGGAGGTTTTTCTTTCTTTTAATCCAGGGAGTTAGTATACAAGTTATTTTATAAGAAAAAGGCTCAAAACCTTGATGTTTTAATTCTGTTTGATATAATCAGTAAGGTTTGATAAGTTGTTCCTCTTTCTCAAAGTATTATATATAAGTTAGTTTATGCATGTTTGGTTGAAAGTTGAAACTAATAAAATGCCTGAATTGAAGACTACTAACTAAGGAATACTAGCAAGTCAATAATAAAAAGGTAGCGTCTTTATACAGTCAGCATAATCTGAATACAGTCTGAGACTCGTAGTTCTGAAATACGAGTCGTAGTTCTGAAGTACGAGACATGACTTTTTTTTAAAACGGTTGACTTTTCTAAATCAATCTCGTACTTGAGAAGTACGAGCTGTAGTTCTGAAATCAAACTCGTACTTCAGAACTACGATTCGTACTTCAGAAGTACGAGTATCAGACTGGATTCAGATTATCATGATTGTATAAAGACACTACCTAATAAAAGATGCATGCAATATTTTTGTAGTTTTTTGATGCATGCAATACTTACAAATTGGTTGATTGTAGGGTGCAACCACCCAGTTGTTATGGCTTTAATTGTAGCAATTGCTTCTAAACTCCCAGCAGCACCAAGGGAATGACCTATCATAGACTGGTTCATATGTTCCAAATTATAAAGTTAGACAACATTTAAATTACTGCAATACAAAAAAACCTCAGTAAAGAAATCATGAGCGGCAAGAAAAATAACAAATACTATCATATAAAATGTTTAAGAAGTACACATGTTCTTTGCAACATTGCATTGGTTAATAGGGAAGCAACGGGCTAACCACATACTTGCAGAACTACAAGAAAATGTGTGAACATTGACTTGACACTATGTTGATATTTTTACGCTATAATGGTTGTGACTAAATTCGTAACTGAATAACAATAGTTTGCGTTGCTGTTTCAGTTATTAATATAGTGACTATAGTCACAATCTCTTTACATTAGAATAACAACAATGTGTATGTCAGTGTTCATACATTTTTTTGTAGCATTATATACATACCCTCATTAGATGTTGTCATCTCAAATAAGGAATATATTTTTGGAATTTATATATATTACTCTTTAGAATATATAAGGAATACATTATCAAACAAACCTTAGTTGAATTCATTTTAATTTGAGAACTGTTATTGAATACGCTTTTTATTGCAGCTACTTCGAGCATGTCACCAACTGGAGTAGAAGTTGCATGTGCATTTATATAATTAACCTGCAAAAAACAATACCACATTATAATTTTTACTAGTTTTACCTCTTTTTTATTTCCATCAACCGAAATGTCCACCCTTGGTTTAGACGATCTCGAGTTACTGTATTATATATATAACTAATTATGAATTAATTATAAAAATAACCTCCTCTGGTGAGACTCCAGCATTGTTTAGACCTTGCTTTATGCACAAAGTGACTCCGAACCCGTCAGCTCTAGGAGCGCTTATATGATAAGCGTCGTAGCTCATTGCACCTCCTAAGTATTCTGATATTATCGGTGCATCCCTTTTGATCGCATGTTCTAAGCTTTCCATCACCTGTACAACAAATAATATATGTTATTTATTCGAATGGTTTGTAGATTTATACAGAACAATACAAAAACTAGACTTAAACGAGGATATGAACAATAAATAATGTATGCCATTTGAATGGTTTATAACTTTATATAGAACATACAAAACCTGTACTTAAACGAGGATATATATGAACAAGATGATTTTAATTCAGTGCATATATCTAATTTTTTCGATGTATCGGAATGTTGCATGACGATAATTCTGTTATATCTGACTGACTTCCATTTACCAAATATTCACTAACATTAAGACTTATTATTAGCTCCTCTGGTTTGCATCTTATTAGAGTACTTATATATATAGAATCGATTATGTTCGTTTTTTTAATCATTTTATGTTTGCTATTTATGGTTTCTAAGTAAATCTCTGATACGCTTTCTGTTAGTCACGTTTAGGTTTACGTTCGTTCACCTATCTTGAACAAATTAATAGCTAAAATCCAGTTTGTTGGCTTATGCAAAAGAAGTTTCAAAAATCTACTTCACAAAAATTACTTCTTTTTTAGCAAGTAGAAATTTAGTTTCTCATGATGCATATAGTAAGTTATATTTGTTACATACACAAAATTAAATACTTACCAAAACACCCGCACCCTCACCTATAACAAACCCATCGCGGTACACATCCCACGGCCTAGAAGCCGTTTTAGGGTCACCATTTCTTTGCGACAAAGCCCTACACGCGATTAATCCACCCAATCCAACAGGTAGTATCGGAGCCTCTGTCCCACCAGCTATCATGATATCCGCTTCACCGTCACGTATATGGTTAGCTGCAACTTGAAAACAATAATTTGAAGTGGAGCACATGGTGGATATTGAATACGTGGGTCCCATAAAACCCGTATATGTCGCGAGCATGGATGAGGCCATGTTTGTCATATTGTATGGGATGAAAAATGGGGGCGTTGCATTGTTATCGATCCCTTTATCGTTAAGAGAGTTGACATTGTCTGAGAACGTCTTGATAGCGCCCATTCCTGTTCCGACGAGTACACCGGCTCGCTCCTTATTAATCTAGGGTTGGTGAAAGACAAATTTGATGAAGTTTTTCAAGCATAAATAATAGAGGTTCTAAAATAGGGTACTAAACCATATGAAGCTAACTAGCAGGTCCCAAGAACGAGATTTGGGAAGAAGAAATTCTTAATTTGCATTATATATTTGTGTCGAAAATTTAAAAAAATTTTCTCGAAATGAAGCTGCTTTCAAAGAAACTACTATTTTGAACACACGACACTTTCTGTTATTAGAGAAAATAAATTGTCCTTCAATATTAGATGTGATATCTTTTGCATGCATGTTAAAAGAAAAAAAGAAGAAAAAAAAAAGTACTAGTATTTCATCATTCCTAAAATAATCCTAACATTATTTAGCATTTTTAGATTAGCTAGCTAATCATCCGTTTATTGAGTTCAAATCTTCTACCCCCTTCCGTGTCTCCTACTGTACAATTACTATAATACATGTATCAATACATTTCAATAATTATTTTAAAAAAAAAATCCACACAAAATTTATTTTGGAATAAATGTATAAATTAGTGTAAATTAAACATTGAATATTAAAAAAATTGTCTAAAACAATATTATGTTCAAATGTTTTAAAATTTGAATACAATATAATATAAAAGTTTATAAATTTACGGTATAAGTTATGAAAATTTAAAATTTGAGTCAAAATAAGCAAGAGGTTACGGAATGAGATAGAAAATAGGGTTAAAAAATTTCGACTCCCTACTTGATAACTTATAGTTATCAATTATAAGAAAATTTTTGTCTGTTCGTTTGCGTGTTGTATCATCTTATATTTGGTTCTTTACCATACCACACCTGCATATAATAAATCATAAAATTACTTGTATATATAGTTGTGTTACATTAATCATATTTGTTAATACTAATCTATTTTTTTTTCCCATTTCACTTGGTTCGTCTGGAGAATAAGTCAATAAGCCAAATTACAATACGATTTAATAAATAGGTTGACAAATTAAATAAATATGACGTCTCACCCAATTTAGCATTTATCAACTTGGCTTCGATCATCTCTTTATTCTCACCCTGTTGGGAATAATATTATCACCAATGGTTATAATACCATAATTCTTTTTGAACACATTTTTGCTTTGGTAATTAACGTACACATATATATGTAGTCAATGTAATTTATTTTTTTAAGTTGAAGAGTTATATGTTTTTATGCACTAATCAATGATTCACCCATTATTTATTTCCTCTTATGAAAATAATTAACTTTTCACTTGTGGGGTTTTTTCATCCACATTTTTATTCTTTACATTAATAAAATAAAAATATGGGATTTCCCCACCATTTATATATATAAAAAAAAGGTGAAAGAATCTATAAAGATTGCATAAAAATAAAAAATCTACTACAAAAATAAAAACTTGTATACAACTCAACATATCCTTTATAAATCATGAAAAATAATTGTTATACATCTTAAAATGTAGAGAGTACGTTGACGTTTATAAAATAATATAAATATGTTTTCATGACTCTTTCATTTGTTTTCTTTTGATTAAATTCTCCTTGGCTTTTTCTTGTAAAGTCAACAATATCCCAACTCCAACCTAAAATCTACTCCTACCAGACAACACATATGCTTAGATAATAACATTGTAATTATTTTACATGTATATCTTATAGATAACATTTGTAAGATTTTACATGATTAGATATTTAGATTGCTACAAATTAAACATACTCAAAACCTTACCCAGATACCGTTCACTACAAAATAATGTTTGATTTAGTCAGAATAAAAAACTGTCATTAATTTAAAAAACTGTCACAAATTGACTAAACTGTCACAAAACCGTCATAAAAACCGTCGCTAATAAGCTCGTAACAAAAAATACCGTCATTAATCCCGTCGCTTTTTGGATATTTTTTTTATAGTGATTGTAAGTGAATCAATCGTATATACATTAATTGGACATTGGATTTTCGCGAACTTACAATAAATGACTAGTACTACTGTATTGCTACAAAAGGTGGATAAAACATTTACGTGAAAAATTTGATGATACATAGAAAGCATTTCTATTTTTACAAGTACTACTATATTGTAAGGTTAACCATAATATATATAATGTGGTGTGGTTGAGATTGAGACTCATGAGAATGAGAATGTCAACTATACTATCGCCGAATAAGGTATATTTATCTTAAATTTATTTTGTCCTTAATATTAGGGGGATTATGTCATAACAAGCAACTTAGTTAAACTCGGGGACGAACCAGTATGGTTTTTTTTAAGAGGGTCGTGATGTAAAAAATATATCGAATAAATAATAAAATAAATATGAAGTTAAAACAAATGATATTAGACAATAAAATATTTTTTTTAGTAATCTTATTTGAGAAAATACTATGGTCATTTACGAAATTTGGTAATTTCTAGATAAAAAAAAGAAATTTTTAGAAAAAAACAGATAACATGATTTGAACTTCTGACCTTCCACTATTTTAAAGACAATTTTACTACTACACCAACAACTATTTTGTTTAATTAGGGGGATCATCAATATATATATCTTAGAAAATTTTAAATTACACATATAAAAATAAAAAATAAAAATCGCCGCCCTATATATATATAGTTTAATTTTTTTAACTCTAAATTATAGACTTATTAGGTTTCAACTTATTAAACCTGTCTAATATTTTTTTGTTAATTATTAAGACTCATTGCATTGCTTGGTTACTTGAAAAATTAACATTTGAATTAATTAAATTGAAAGGACGGAAAATTTAATTTGAGTTAGCATATTGTTGTTTTTCTTTTGGTCTCAACTTTTCTATTAACCAAATTCAATTAATCCTCTATATGACTATGATTAGGAATGTTATTTTTAAAGCTGATCAACATCGTTCATTCCCGAAACATCAAATTATACAATGAAAAGGTTAATTTAATGACAAACGTAGTATACATATGATATAGATTTTATTTTTAAAACAGGAAAATGTTTATAGAAAAAGAAAAAGATAGACAAACCTTTCGGAGACTATCCCCAGTAAGATTAGCATTTTTCATGGCCTTCTTACCAGCAACCATACTGTATCGAATATAATCATCGAGCAACCTATCCATTTCTTCATCTATATACCCTTCCGAGTTAAAACCATGGATTTGGGCCGCAAACCTGGTCGAAAATGGGGCCGGATCAAACCGGTCAATGGTACCAACACCACTTTCACCCGCCAAAAGCCTATTATAGTATGTATCGACATCGTTTCCAAAAACCGAGACAAGCCCCATTCCTGTAATCACAATCCTTTTTTTCGGGTCCTTTTCACGCTTGGCTGAAGCTGAGATGAGAGAGACATTTTTGAGCGAGGATGGTTTAATGGCGGAGCATGGGGGTGGTTGGAGGATAAATGACGATTTTAGGGCTTCCATATAGGGAGAGACTTTCAAGTTGTGGCTTAAACTTTATGTTATAGTACTAGGGGAATTCTTTATGGCATAAGCATACATATACATCTATATATATAACACTTTTGTAGATTTAAATGAAGACATTTAAATAAATGAAGTTATAGACATTCATGCATGTTTCTTCACTTGAGGGAATAATATGTTGCCTTGTCAGAGTGTGGAAATATAAACAATTGCATTGTTAGAGTACTCTTGATATATGAGAATGGAAAATGGAATAAGATAACTCTGGTAACGATCGATAGGTCTTAATTGGACTTTTTATATCTTCCGAGTGTTGGTAATATTTATACAAATTAAAGTTATGCATACATTTTCCTATTATCTTATACCTAATTTTGCTGATGATGAGGACCTTATTATACTCGATAAAAGTATCAAACATCAACCTTCATACATAATCTGATAATTCCAATTTCTAATTAAGATAGAAATCATACAAAAGATGCCCACTTATTAAGCCATCTAATCGCTTAAAACACGGAAAAATATTTCCGTGGACATTTCGACATAATAGTTGGTTCTTTTTTCTTTTTCTGGGAAAGTGCGAAATAAAAACCCGTTAATTAGTAATTAGAGTGGATGAATGTCGTGAAAGTACCAATTATTATAAGTATAACCACTTAAATTGTTTCAACTAACTATTCTGAATTGAAAATGTTATTAGGTGTAGAGATTCTTGAACGAGTGTTATGTTTCAACTTTCAAGTAATTATATATTATGATTTAAGAAAGATACAAATTGTTCGAGCCTAAGAATTAATTGTTCCGGTTTTCTACTCTTAAGTTATACTGCAATGAATTAAAGAATATCATAGAACAAGGATACAGAGTAAAATTTCCTTTAAACTTGAAACTATTCACGAAGTAAAAGTAAGATCCTAGTAATGATTATTCGGATTTAATTTCCGCAATGAATCAGGTCCTCGAATCGATAGGCAGAATTAGTATACATACTGAACATTATTTGCCTCCGTATATCATTTTATCGTCTAGTCTTTTCTTGATTTTGCGAAAGTATTGTTTTCAGCCTTGTATAGTCCTATCGTATTCTGAACTGTATTCAATTTAACACATTTTATCTGTTAAGTAAAAGAAACTTTTAACTGAATACAATTAAAATGTAACACATTTGATAACGGTAAGATGATGTTGCATCTAAAATTATTGGAGAGGCCCATAGGCACGGTAAAATAACAAAAAAATTAGCACACGGTTCATGAACAAATTGTGGTACAAATTCCCCTTAGTTTACAAATTACAACATAAACTAAAAAGCAAAGTTTCTCTTGTATCATCTCCTTTCTCTTCGAGTCTCTCTCTTAGCTTATTTCCTCAACCATCGCCAATAATCTCATCTACTAAATTAAAATTTTCTGATACACATCAAACTAAAGAAACCAATTCGGAACTTAAAAATCTTACCCAAAAAGAGGGACTAAAATGCTCATATTGCTTATGAAAAATCTTGTAACCGCAATCAATGGAATTAGCATCTATAGTAAAGCAATAATTTTTTTCAAATAGATTTGTAGAAGTACAACAACATAGGCAGGGGTTTGATCAGGGCTTGAAGCCAGAGAACACGATGACCGAATTGTGCCCACCAAAGCCGAAAGAATTTGAAATGGCTGCAAGAAAATAAACAAGATCATATAATCAAAGGCAACATAATTCAGAGCAAATTAATGCAAGGTGTACTGAAGGGGACAAGTGAGTTCTGTTTAATGAGACAGATCTTCTGTGCTAACTTTAAAATAGCCATCTGACAAAAAATTCAGCGAACACAATCTTCATGTAGAGTTCTTATAATAAAAGAGTCCACTTCAATGCTTTAGCATGAATGGTGTAAAATTCGTGGGTTCACCAAACATGACGAGATCGTTGTCAAGACTAAAGAAAATTAAAAAAATGTTTTCATAACAAACTTTGAGCCGCAAAGCACTTTTTTGGTGCAAATTTGCTCAAATGTCGTATGCATGTGGCTTACGAAACCTGAGTGTATCCAAAAAAATTCTCCTATTATGACATTATAGATAACAATGTAATCTCACTACCAGCAGCAAGTGAATGCCACACAAATAGCTGTAACATACCCTTTCTTTATAATTTTCATGTTTTCCTTTTAAATTTAAAGAAGAAAAACAAAGGAACAGATCAAATCAAAGAATCTTACCAACATTGACTTCATGTTGTTTCTTTTCATTTGCAACAGTGTCAAATTCGACACTAGGCTCTAAGTTCTGCAATCAAAACAACGAAAACATATATCACTAGCTGTAATGGGCCAAAAATTAGCTAGACAAACATTCAAATCTAATCATAAGCAATGAGAAGGGATTCAAAACATTATGTAATATGAGTACATGACCCTCCCTTTTTTCTTTGGAAAATTTCGGTAAAAATAAGTTCTTAAAAGTTGAGTTCGATAGACCAGGCGTGAATAGAACATATAGCACTTAATGAGACAAATTAATGTGTAAAGTAGAAGATACGTACGAATTGATTAATGGTAGGGTGAAGCCATCCAGTATTGATGGCTTTAATTACAGCAATAGCTTCTAGACCCCCAGCAGCACCAAGGCAATGACCGATCATAGACTGAAAACCGAAAAAACAAAAGGGATAAGAACCTACAACAACATACAACTGAGTAAATATCAAACAGAAATGAAAGAGATATTTACCTTAGTGGAATTGATTTTGATCTCGGAAGTGTCGTTAAAAACAGACCTCATGGCTCTTACTTCGGCCACGTCCCCAACGGGAGTGGAAGTTGCATGAGCATTAATGTAGTTAACCTGTAAATAAGATAAATTTTATTTTTAAAATTGAGCAAGTGAGGTTATATGTTTGTCAATTAACTATATATACAAAGCTTGCCAATCACTCTTAACAGCTAAAGCCAAACTAGATGGTGTTTACAACAACTCCAGTTCACATTATCACAGGTTTGACAAACAACGGCCAAGTAATTAGAGGCAATTGTTAAAATTATGTTCAATTCGCAATTTGTAAATCACATATTAATGCAATGTTTCCTGGTATGAAGACTAAAACCAACTTCATGAACTAGAAATAATAAAAAAATACCTCTTCTTGTGAGACCCCGGCATTTTTAAGGCTGTCCTTGATGCATGTAGAAACTCCAAGCCCATCAGCTCTTGGGTCAGTCATGTGATAAGCATCGCAATTTATAGCACCTCCCAAGTATTCTGCAATAATTGGGGCACCCCGTTTCATCGCGTGCTCTAAGCTCTCCATCACCTGTCAATAATTTAGCATTATGTGTTACCAGATTTTCTTGTCTTAATTACAGTAAAAATGATGATTATAGAACTGAGCCTTTATCCTACCCCCATGGGGTCTGAACTAGCAAAAAGGTAACAATAATGGAAAAACAAAGTTAACCATATAGAGGACATGACTATTAGCAAAAAAAAAAAAATTGACTGAAATTAACGCTGTGCACATAAGAGCATGAGGGTATGCAATGCCCCAGTGGTCAGTCTTAAAGTTCGTGGGCATAAGGGTATGCATGCAATGCACAATATGGCCACTCTTAAAGTTCGTCAAGCATTTTCTTTCTATGGCAGTTCGGCGTAAGGGAATGCAATGCCCTCGTGGCTTTGTTTAAGAAATAGTATTTTAAGTTTCAGGATTTCATTATCTTTCTTATACAACTACATATACAGGTTTTCAGGAAGCAATATGCTGATATTCATGAGTGTAATTTTCACTATTGGCAAATCCTAGTGTAATGACTAGTTTGGTAAAATATTGTGAATCATAGAAACTTAACCATTGATAAGGTACTTCTTTAAACCCTGACTTCGTCACAAATCTATACAAGTTTCTGAAATCTACTCCTGATTTATTGATACTAGATGAAAGTAACCGTAGAGGGTATCTTTAAAGACCAAACTCCCTCGATTTTTTATTATAGTTTAAATCTGCTTTTCAACTATACGAAAATTTATGATTGTTATAATCTAAAGAGAAAAGTTTTGGATCCTTAAAAAACCAAATTATGAAAAACAAAAATAATGAAAAGAGACGTTAGATCTTATCATAAAAGAAAAGATTTTTTTTTTAAACAATCTGTATCAGGAACCTACCAAAACACCAGCACCTTCACCCATAACAAATCCATCACGGTCCACATCCCAAGGCCTACAAGCGGTTTTAGGATCATCGTTTCTCTGAGACAAAGCCCTACATGCCACAAATCCCCCCAACCCTATCGGAACAATCGCCGCCTCAGTGCCACCAGCAAGCATTATATCGGCTTCACCTTGGCGGATATGATTGGCGGCAGAATAGAAACAGTAATTTGCCGTGGCACAAGCAGTAGATATCGAATAACTGGGACCCATAAACCCGATATCGATCGCCAGCAAGGCGGCACCCATGTTTGTTATAGAGTATGGGATGAAAAATGGGGATACCTTTTTGGAACCTTTTTCGATGAGATTTTGCACACTGTCTGAGAATATGTTGAGGCCACCCATACCGGTACCAACCAATACGCCAGCTCGGGATTTATCTATCTGTTGATAAAAGAAACAATTTAAAAGGGAATGACTACAATGACAATGCAGCTTCTTACTTCGGTCCAATGGAGAGATGCCTAAACATCCGTAGATATGTTACCATACTATGTCTTGTATCTAATTTTATTTGCAAAAGAGATGAAATCAAAAATCTCACCGACTCCCAAGACTTTGGATCTTTCAAAAAAGGAAAAGATTATCGATAAGTGGAATTCAAATATAATCCTAAGATGTAAGCTCGTACCCTAGAGTATTTAGAAACCTCTTCAACAGCATAAAGAGAAAATGAGTTATTAAACAGAGAATAAGAGAAAGATCCATAAATAATAATAAAAGATAAGTGAGTAGCAAATTGCACTTATTGTTCAGGACAATAATTGCAACATGGTTAATGGTCAAGTACTGACAATGACAGAAACAAAGAGAGAGAAATGAAAAAGTGGATCAACCATGTTTTGGATAAAAAAGAATAAACGGAAAAGTAATCAAAAGGGCCCACTTGAAAAGGAAAATCCATGCACGTTAGTTTCTAATTCACATGAGTTAAGAACAAATCTGCCCAAATATGTACAAGTCAATAATAAACCCATCTACTCTATGACAACCCACAAGCTAACCCTGAAGAAAAAAAAGCACTTGAATAAGATTTGAGAAACAATTACTACTTGACAATTTTGTTTCTTACGCAAAGCAAAATAAAAACCTTAGTTAGCAAATTGTAACTATAAATATCAAGTTCAGCTATAAACACGTCAAATCTGCAAAGCTAACAGCTAAATATCCTTTTACCCTTTAATCAAAATTTAAGCAAAATATTAACTTTAGGTGCAAGCTGACTCGAATAGTTAATTCATACTTATACACTACGATTCAGTGGGAGTAAAAAAAAACCTAAATTGTTTAGTGAACAGATCATGAAAGTGTAATCATCCAGTTTAATTACAAACCTATTGAATCCACAAATCTATCAAGCTAAAACCCATGAACCAAGTAAAAATATTGATGGAGAAAATATCAAGCCAGTCTACCTACGAGAATAAAGAGCAGAGGATCACTACATCAAATCTACGATCCTGCAAAAGACTAAATCCCGACAAAAAAGTCTTACTTCCAAACCAATCCTACTTCAAGCGATTAAAAAGGGGGGAAACAAATCCGAAACTTGCACTAACTAACTACTCGAAAAATAAGAAATAGATCTAGGACTTTCTTGGTTGCATCTTCCAAGCTTACATTGCTTCACTTTTGCTTATAAGCTGCGCTGCAGTGTATTCATTTAGTTGGCCAGTTTAGAAGCTTAAATTTTTCTTCTCTGTCAAGAAAAACAAAACCTACCAGGTTGTAACTTATTTGAATCTAAACTGTACATCACAAGCATCTATAGACTATAAGTAAGACTGAGCTTAATAATAAAAGTGGATTTCTTAAACGTTTTCTAATTTTATCCGTATCAAATGAATCAACTTATAAATAAACTTGTATGCTTAAAAGCTGCAAACACGCAATCTTACAAGTAAGAATGAGCCTAATTTCTAGAAAATTGGTCCTGTTTTAAACTAGTAACGATATCCAATAACAGTAATTTATATAATTCAAGACCTAATCAACTATATAAACTTAAAAGCTGCAACCACAGAATCCTTACAAGTAAGATTGAGCCTAATTTTTAAAACTGGTCTAATAATCTTATGCATCACTTTTAAGCAATATCAACAGTACTAGTTATCTTATGATTCTTATCAATCCAATCATTAACTAATAACAATGAATAATAAAATTAGAGACCCGGTCAACTTCTAAATAAGCTTGTATGCTTAAAAGCTGCAACCACAAAATCCATATAAGTAAGATCGAGCCTATTTTCCTGCAATCGATCCAAGTTTTTACAATTGAGCCTTATTGATCCAATAATTAACTAATAACATTAAATAAAAATAATATAATCCAAGACCTGATCAAGCTTAAGACCAGCAAGATGAGCATCTACACTAGCTTTATTCCCAACCTCAATACAAATACAAGTAAGAACATCTACAATAGTCATATTAACTCAATTGTTACATAAATTTTTTAGTTAACAACCATTTTTTCCTACACATTAGTTATGTTAAAGTATCCATTAACTTTAACATTGTTAAAAAGGTTGTTAAGTTAACAAGAGTTTTAATTGATGATGTGGAAAAATACCCAACTCAATACTAAAACCAGCCGTTAATTCCACAAATACAGCCATCCCTTTTTCTTTCATCTTCCTGCATATGCCTTTTTATTGCATCCTTTCCTTTATCTTTTTCTTCGATAGCATAATTTTTTATTTTATTTTTAATTCTTCCCCATTAAAATTTTAGTCCTTTCCTGAATCCTAATCTTCAGTATTTTCTATGATTTCGCCGTTTTTTTCCTAGTAAGAACGTGTAGGCAGAAAGTGCTGACAATGGAACATTTGGTGCAATTTTATTTCGTTTATGTTATATTGTTGATGATTCAATTGTCATGGATTTGTTAGTTTTCAAAACTAATTGCAAAATTATAATTCTTTGCATTGTTGTCACTTTTGTTTTGTTTTGTTGTGTGTCACTTTCTTGGTTCTGTAGTGTAGTTTTTAAGCATTGCTTTGCTTTTTTTTTTTAACATAATTTGTTTTTGTAAGTATTAAAAAAACGAACAATTTTAGTGTTTTTTTTTTCCTGATAATGATGGAACATCAGTGAAGTATGTTTTGAAATTTACAAGTTAATTTTCTTTAAAACTAATTGCTAGTTTTTAATGTAAATTAGATAACTTTGTTAAAGTTAACACTAATGTGGGTGTTAAAGTTAACAAGTACATGTGTCACTTAAAAAAAACTTAATTGATGATGTGTCAACATTTAACAAGAAATATTTAACAAAACTATTGTAGATGCTCTAAGATTAAGCTTATCTTTTCTTTAAAAAATTATGACAATATACTGTCCAAATAAAATTACTATGTTTAATCAAATAGTAACTACAGTAGCAGTTATTCTTACTAATCCAATTATTAACTGATAACATCAATCAATAACAACAACTAATAACAGCAGCTAATAAAATTCGAGACTTGATCAACTTAATAAAATAAGCATATATGATTAAAATTTGCATTACTGCTAAAATCAAGCCTAACTTTAAAAATGAGCCTCATTTTAGTATATAATGAGCCTTATAATACCTACCAAACAGTTATTCTTATTGATCCAATAGTTAACTACTAACAATAAAAATACTAATGAAATGTGAGACCTGATCGAGGTCAGCACCACCGAGATTTGCATCTTTAAGAGCCTTTTTACCAGCAACAAGAGCATATCTAAGATAATCATCTAGCCTCCGATCATTCTTCCCATCTATATACCCTTCCGAATCAAATCCATTGATCTGTCCAGCGAACCGTACCGGAAACTTACTCGCGTCGAAGCGGTTGATCGGTCCAATCCCACACTCACCTGACAAAAGCCATTCATAATACGTAAGATTTATATGCTTATATGAAAAAGCTGATACCATAAATAAGAGTGCGCCTAATTTCTAAAATTTGGTCCAACAAAATTACTATTGCTAACTAATAACAAATTAAATAATAACAGTAGTTGATAAAATAAGAGACCTGATCGAGTTTATAAATAAGCTTAATGTTGCAACAGCACAACTTTTACAAGTCAGATTGAGCCTAATTTTTATAATTGGTCAAATAAACTTACGAATTAATATCAAATGAAACATACAGAAGCAATTATTCTTATTGATCCAATTATTAATTAATAACAACAGTAATTGATCAAATTAAGAAACCTGATCAAGTTAATAAACACAAAGGTTTATATGCTTAAAAGCTGCAACCACACAATCCTTATAAAAAACATCGAGCCTAATATTTAAGAAAATAGATCCTCATAATAAATATCTACATTACAGTAGTTATTCCTATTGATCCATTAAGCGACTAATAAAATTAAACAACGATAATTAATAATAAAAATGCGAGACCCAGTCAAGCTTATAAATAAGCTGTATATGCTTAAAAGCTGCAACCACACACTCTTTACAAGTACGATCGAGCCTAATTTCTTACAATTGAGTCTACTTTTTAAATATTGAGCCTATTATCAAATAGTAATACCTATCCTGGTAGTTATTCATACTGATCCTGTAGAAGCCCGTCCATTCCCTTCTAAAAGGCCTTTTTGATAGGAAATGGATCTTTAAGCTCATACACGAGTACTCTCATATCTGGGCGATGTGGGACTGACGCACAACACCGCACCACATAAATTCCTTCCTGAAAATCTGGGTCGTCACAATCACCCCATTTAGGTACGACGTCCTTGCCGGGCACGTTGTCCTTCAGGGGCCCACACACACGTGCTAGTCCCCACATTTCCGGCCAGATAGAGGCTCTGATACTATGTTAAACCTCATATACCTCCATTAAAAGGCCTCTTAGTAGGGAAGGAGAGTAGCTTATATTAATGCTTGGCTTTAACAATAATTAACTAATTACAAAATATAATAGCATAGCAATAAACAATAAACAATAAACCTATAAATAACTAAATAACTAAATAAACTAATGTTCCAATTATTAACTAATAGCAATAGATTATAACAGTAATTAATAAAATAAAAAATCTGATCAGGCTTATAAATAGGCTTTATATGCTTAAAAGCTGTAACCAAACAATCCTTACAAGATTGAGCCTACAGAAATAGCTCTTCTTATTGATCCATTTATTAACTAACAACTATTAGTACGATCAAGCTTATAAATAAGCTTATATGCCTAAAAAGTTGCAACAACACAACATCTTTTAGTAAGATCGAGCCCATTTTTTTATTATATATTTGAGCCTAATTTATAACTAATAAAATAAACAATAAACTTATAAATAAGCGTACATGCCTAAAATCTGCAACAACGCAACCCTTACTAGTAAGATCGAGCCTATTATTTTACATATATTATTAGCCAAATTTATAACTAATAAAAATAAACTTATAAAAAGCGGTGGATCGGATCGGGTCAAATACTCATCCGATAAAAGCAGATCGTGATACAAATCCGGTTCGTTGTCAAACAATAACTAATAAACTTATACTATTACTTATTAACAATTAACATGAACTAATACTAACAAGCAATAACAACAAATATTAATTTAAATAAGAGACCAATTATTATGTATAAGTATTAAATAAAACACATATAGCTATTCTTATTGATCCAATAACTAATAATACTAGTAACAGTTAATAACAACAAATATTAATAAAATAAGAAACCACATCAACCTAATCATTACTAACTAGTATAATAACGATAACAAATAATAATTATTAAAAAAAACAAAAACAATAAACTTATAATAAGAGATGGATCGGGTCAAGTACTCACCCGATAAAAGCCGATCGTAATACAAATCCGGTTCGTTACCGAACACCGATACGAGGCCCATACCCGTTATCACGATCCGTTTCTTCGGATCTGTTTCTCGCCTCGGTGCTGACGTGGCGGAAGCTGACGTGGCGGAGATCCGAAAAGGGCGGAGACGGGTAGGTTTCGAAACGGTGACGTGGCGGCGGAGAGGGAGGGTCGGGGAAGGTTTTAGCGTCGTCGTCATGGTGACGTGGCGGTGTGATGACGTGGAGGAGAGAGAGAGTGGGCGGAGAGATTTATGAAAGGTGAAAGAGAGAGTGAGGGAGATTTGAGAGGGTGTTTGTTTAAATGTGACTTTTATATTTGACTTGGAATCTATTTCTTTCTATGTGCATCTTTTTTACTAAAAAAAAATGATGTTATTTCTTCTTTGGAACTACCTTTGATTTGGAGTCACCATATATACCCTGGACTTTAGTGTTTAGTGGTAACTAATTGATGTTAGGTTATACATTATCCGGGCTATTTTTTATCAATTTATATATATATATAGGAGGATATATAGACATTAACTTGCATATTTTTTTTTGTAAAAACGCTCCAAATCAAAATTTGACTAATGCAAATATTCACGATTTCACGACGGCTATACAAATATGCGTATTGTTTTTTTACGGAGACGTATAATTACATGTTTTGCAAATTATGGTAAAATTTAAAAATTCAAAACATGTCATTATACATCTCCAACAAAAAAATACGCATATTTGTGTTCCCTTTGTGAAACCGTGGAGATTTACATTAGCCAAATCTTGATTTGGAGCGTTTTTGTAAAAAAAAATGTCCAAGTTGATGTTCATATGACTTCTCCCATATTTATATTTATATATATTTATTAGGACTCGTTACACACGCGTTGCGTGTGTGACGTGTAATATATATATATGGTCCGGATAAATAAATTTTTAAAAAAGTATATTGATTGAATGAATATATTAAATTATAAATTATGAGTAATATAATGTTTTTGTTATACAAAATACACGTAAAACAATTTTGTTTGGTATAAGATTATAATTGTTTTGAAAATATCATGATTTTTGTGTGTTTTTTATATTTTGAATTGAATAAATGTAAATAAGCAATTAGTAAAAAAAAAGTTGGGATATTTTAAAAAAAAAATTACCAAAATTTGAGAGACTCATTTTTTCTTGAGTTGGTTATATATATACAGTATATGATATATTGTATGAATTGTTTTCTTAAATTAGTAATACTTTCTATTCTAAGTTGCCAAATAAATATGCACATTAATTAGTAAAATAAGCTTATTAAATGCATATTCTTATAAATAATAATTTAGGCTACTTTTAGAAAATTTAAAGTTGTCAATCTCACTATGGATCAGTGAGACAGTCATTAATTAACCATTACGCAGGAATCATATTAATGCATGTTTGTACCTTGTATTATTATGCCAAATCAATATACTCTATTCGTAAGATAGATTAAAACTAAATTAATTTTCCAAAAGGTCAAATTTCTTCCAATTTTACTTGATTGAGCCGTATATATACATGAGCTAGAATTTAGAGATTTAAACTAATCCAATGAACACTTCTCTTAGCCAAACTAGAGAAGACCTAAAATGTGGAGTATTTTTTAAAGTTTAACAGCTAAAAAGAGTAGGATTCATTTTAATCACAGCTAATAACAGATCCATTGTATGTCTTTGTTTTTGTTTTTAATGCTTTGGAAGAAACACCGAACCACTAATACTACCGTGAATCCATTTCTGTATTTTTTAGGATGCGTCATATACTAAAAACATAACATATATTAATGAACCCAAAAATAGATATCATAAAATTAATTCAAAATTAAAACTAAAAAATGCTAAAAAACTAACACATGTTAATGAACCTAAAAATATTTACACTAAAATTAATTCAAAATTAAAACTAAAAAAATAATATTGGTTGACACACCCTAAATAACAGTGCATCAGATTCATATAATTGTTTTTCCATATGATATTGAAATTTTTTCAAATTTTTTGTTGACTCTCGGATGAAATTGCATTTTATTTAATAGTTAAAAAAAATAGACAGGCGGTCCTAAAAAAAAAATAAGGCAGTCAAAACCATTCCGAAATAGTGGGGTGGGTTTTTTTTTTTTTGAAAGAGAAATAGTAGGTTCGGTATTAAAATAATTTCATTTCTATTAAACCATAAAAGAGGTGTTATTATTTGTCAAGTAGGTAAGCTTTGTCACGCCTTTATTTCATGAAAATTTAAACAAGTGTAATTCTAATTACATGTGCAAAACACATATAATTCTAAAAAATGTTAGTACTAAAATTAATCCACACGAGAGGCAGTATTACATGAAGTTGAATTGTTTTTATATATATATATATAACTTGGCCAACTTAGATTTTATAATTTGGACTTGTTAATTCAGTTGTTGGTATAGCCTCGAATTTTGACTCAATGAACGTGAACCCATGTTTATATAGCTAGTCTTTAATTAACCAGCCTTGTTTTTATCGACGTTTAAATGGTTTCATGACTTTAAATATTAGCATCATTTTCACGTGGGTCGGTGGGTGGCTAAAAATTAACAGAGAAATGGAAACTTAAAATTTAAGAATAATGCACCTGATTTTAGCAATCAGTGAAAATAATTTTTATTTTACAACTGTTCATTTATTTTACAAGAATGTCGTACACATTTGGAAGAAAAACACGATAAAGGTTTTCAAGATTGAAAATGTAACGATCGAAAACAATCACATTTATCGAAAATTTTGTGGACAAGAACAATGTGGTAAATGCAAAATCAACCACAACTCATAGGAAAACCTAATTACAAAAATCTAACAAAGACTAATTAAATCTAGAAAATATTTAAATTTCACCAATTTTAACTATCAACTATACTAAATGAAAAACAGTTAATATATAAAGCATGCAAGCCATTTTAAGACTAGCACAGCTGCGTTGTCCTATACCAGAAAAATGTGATGCTTTTGACCGAAGGTGACTTATTTACGTAGTCGTATTGCCCTCAGCTAAATCCACTGATATCGTTAAGTCGTTTATTAGATTTCAATTCAATTGCACCCGAAAGCTTGCCAAAGGGATATTAGTAAATAAAGATATAAGAGCGGTTGTCGCCTTTTCGATCAAGCTCCTTAGCTTTCACCCCCGGCCGAAAGTTGATTAAACACACAATCCAACAAATTACGAACCTGCTTGATTTTAAATCATTTACCATTTTTTTTTAAAGCAGAAGCAATGTAATATGAAAACAACTTGCTAGATTGAGCCGTTTAGGGAATTAAGATAGTTTTTTATTATGTGATAGTAAAGAAAACATTGTAAATTCTATATTTTTCGCTGAAACCGAGTAACACGTGAGTATACACTACAAAATAATATTTAATTTAATGAGAATCAAAAGCTGTTACAACTCTTTCACTAATTTAAAAAGCTGTCACAAATCTGTCGCAAATTGACTAAACTCACAAATCATAAAAACCGTCGCTAATAAGCTCGTAACACTACAAAAAAATACTCAAATAGCGACGGGATTAGTGACGCTATTTTTTGCTACGAGCTTATTAGCGACGGTTTTTGTGACGGTTTTGTGACAGTTTAGTCAATTTACGACAGACTTGTGACAACTTTTGACTCTCATTAAATCAAACATTATTTTATAGTGTAACAAAAAATATCGTCACTAATCCCGTCGCTATTTGAGTATTTTTTTTATAGTGATATATATATATATATATATATATATATATATATATATATATCACTTTCTAAGCTATATAAGAAAATCATTGGGAAAATGAAAATTTAATACATATTTATAAACTTATTTATAAAAAATCCGATTGTTTTGAACTTGATAACTCTTTTACAAAAAAATACATATTTTATGAACTTATTTACAAATATGTACATATGTCATTAAAAAATCCAAAAATATATATAAAAATTTTAAAAATACATTTTTTTTATAAAAAAATATGTGTGTTTTTGTCTGATCTTGTCTAATCCTATTCAATCATGTATATCTAATCCTTTTTCATACTATGTACAATTTTTTTGATTTTGTAATTTTTTTCAATTTTTTCAATTTTTTTTGTTATTTTTATTACATATGTACCGACATATGAAAGAGTGTAAAATCCCGTATTTTTATTTATTATTTAAATTCTTGTTTAGTCCCTTATGGTTTAGGAAGATTATTTTGGTCTATTAGCAAATGGTGATTTGTTTAAAAATTGGATACAAATATTGTTACTACATGTAGATTTAGTAATGAATTTAATTACCATTGGAATTAGTAAGTTAAATCTATTTCCATTACAAGAAAAAGTTATAACAACGGTTTAATTTTTGAAAACTGGTAGTAAAATGAGTGTCGCTAAATTTAGCAAAAAAACTATTGCTAAATTTAGATACACTCACTTTACCATCAGTTTAGCAACAGACGATCTGATAGTAAGCTGATATTTTTTTGTAATATTCTGAGCGTGTCGAGAGTATTTATTAGTTATAAGTTTCATATATATATATATATATATATATATGGGGAGGATATATGGACACCGTGAAAAACACCTAAATGGACATTTTTTCGTAAAAACGCTCCAAATCAAGATTTGGTTAATGCAAATCTCCACGGTTTCACGACGGGAACACAAATATGCGGGTTTTTTTTTCCGAGATATATAATGACATGTTTTCGAAATTATGGTAAAATTTAAAAATTCAAAACATGTCATTATACATCTCAGGAAAAAAAAACGCATATTTGTGTTCCCGTCGTGAAACCGTGGAGATTTGCATTAATCAAATCTTGATTTGGAGCGTTTTTGAAAAAAAATGTCCATTTGGGGTTTTTCATGATGTTCGTATAACATTTCCATATGGGGAAGGATCCATACACATATAAAAAAACACATCAATCACAACCCTCCATTTACTTATTTTTAATGGTCAAGATTAGTTCATTTAATAACAAGAATAAACATATAATCTTGACCATTAAAAATAAGTAAATGGAGGGTTGTGATTGATGTGTAAATATAATGTGTTTTTTTATGTGTGTATAGATCCTCCCCATATATATATATATATATATTACCAAATATATTAATGGTCTATACTACTCAGTGTTTTATGATCCATCTAGATTAATTGTATAGGACGGTTTCACATCTTTCAAAAGGCTACAAGCCATGTACATTAATAGAATGAGAAGTGAAAAGGAATATTATGTTATTGCTCTTGGTCTTTCAGTATACATCTCTTGGTGTTATATAACCATTTTACAAAATAGGATAAGGACTTAAAGTTATAAAATAAGATAAACACTTATCATAACAAACTGATAAATATTCTTTTAACTATCCACAAGACTTGGTATAAGTCTGTTATCATTAGAAGCTTCCAAGTCGGTAGCTTGCTGAATGTTTGTTTCACTTACACGCCCCCTCAAGCGCAAAGGTAGTAAGCGGACTTTAAGCTTGTCTCGGAAGAATTCAAAACGACTACTTGTCAATGGTTTTGTAAATACGTCAGCAATTTGATCACGTGTGGAAATGAAAGAAACTTTGATAGCTTTGGAGGAGACCTTTTCTCGAACAAAGTGAAAATCAATTTCCACATGTTTCGTGCGAGCATGAAAAACTGGATTAGCGGCCATATATGTAGCACCAATATTGTCACACCAAATGGTGGGTGAGGCGGGCAATAAGATGCCAAGTTCACGTAGGAGAAAGGTGAGCCAAGTAACCTCAGAGGTCGTATTAGCTAGTGCACGATACTCGGCTTCAGTACTTGAACGAGAAACAGTGGATTGCTTGCGGGATCCCCAAGAAATAAGATTACCACCGAAAAAGATACAGTAGCCCATAGTTGATCGTCGATTTTCTGGGTCTCCTGCCCAATCAGCATCTCCGAATGCATGAAGACTGGTTGATCCCATACGATGAAACACAATACCCATATGAATGGTGTGCTTGAGATAGCGTAAAACCCTTTTTACAGCTGTCCAATGTGGTACAAGAGGTCGGTTCATTAGAAGCTTCCAAGTCGGTAGCTTGCTGAATGTTTGTTTCACTTACATACATGAATGAGTTATTATAAAGAGTTAAATATAGAAAATAAATTAAGTTCAGTGAGTAAAACCTTATTTTGGCCGTTTACCTTTCCCCTCATGTAACATATTCTTAATTAAGTATTTAGTACCCCATAATATTCATTCGTTTATATAAATACACTTATACACATTGACAGAGGAAGCTAGCTTGAAATGTTGTCTTTTATGGGGTATATATTACTAGTAGATTAAATAGATATATGTATGTATATAACTATACTAGTTGGTGCAAAGAACAAAATAGTCATGAGATGTTGGGTAAGGAAGAAAAGCTTTTAATGGGGAAGTCTAGTCGGCTCTCCTAGAAATATTTTGGTTCTTCCGATCCGTAATAAGGTGAGTAGGTTTTGTCATCATATTACAAAAGTATCTCGTTGCATATTTTTTTACAAGTATTACATGCTCGGTTTAACTATTTTCAAAGGTATTATATGTTTATATGTTATTGATTTTATATATTACAAGAAAGAGAGAGAAAGATTGAAAGATCCAAAAAAAGAAAGAAAGGAGGAAAAATAAAAGGGAAAGAGAATTTTTAATTGGCCTGTAAATTTTTTGTAAAGTTTTAAAGCTTGTTTTATGGTATGTTTCGCTTATGATTTTGTATTGGTATCATGAGGGAGAAGTTCAACTCAGATTCCTCCAAGCCCATCAGTGGGGTGAGGTTAACAACTAAACAAATAAGTTTACTTCTCAACGGTTGACTTAGCGATTGTACATAGATTCATCAACCGGAATGTTTTAAGAAAAATTAAGACTCAGTCGTCATGTTGTGATAACCTTAATTATGTAGTGCACGTATGATTTATACAACTGAAAAAAAATCGACGATAAAGAGATTGAGTAAGTAAATCCAACTTGATACCGTAATATAATATTTTCATACTTGCCAACACCATGATAAGAAAGAAAGAGAATATTCATTATTATTGCAGCTATTGAAGTGATTTTAAATTCTTTTTCACTGATATTATTTATTAAAGGCAATCATTGTTTTGAAAGAAAAGATAAAAGTAAAATCTTATTTTTGTCCCTTATATATATTGTAATATATTCACTCTCATTGATCCCGTTTAGTTGATCCCGTGCTTTTAAAATATTTTCAGATATCAAAAGTCTAGATTCAAAGTCGAGTAGTTGGGACCAGACATATATCTCATAAAAGTTTAAGTTAGTTTTTCCGTTGCGATTAAATTTTGTTAATTTATATGATGTAAAATTACTTGGTAAAAACCGTAGTTTAATGTAAAATTATTTGGTAAAGACCGTAGTTTAAAATTATTATTAATATAGATATATATTTTGAGTATATTTCATTATTCTTCTATCGAATGTTTTTTAAGTCAGTTTTTACATGGTAAATGTCGTCACAGAGAGAGTATGTGGTGTATAAACCCAAATAGGTAACTGAGATCCTTTAATCATACACATGCATGGATCTTTTTTCAGCATTAAAACCATTTACATTACATTGTTCCCCAAAATTTAGAGTGATTCCAGACCATAGTAAAAGAACAATATAGGAATTCGGAAGTTTCAGCTTATATCAAGTGATTTAGATTCACAAACAAACATGGTCATTAGCTGGAAAAATAACCAAGCAAACGCATATCTAATGCCATTATTAAGTATAACACGAAGCAAACTTAAGACGTGACAAAAAAATGACCCGACATTTTGGGTCAGCAATATTAATCTCGCATATATATAACCCCATGCACGTAACATAGAACTTCGCTGCGAGCATATTAATCTACAAATATTTGCATAAATCCGAAAAAACGGATCCTTTATGAAACAAAAAAAAAGACCCAAATAAGATTGTTTACCATGTTCCAACTCAACCTATTATTTTGAGAAATGCCAATATATATAGGTCGTAATACTAAATCAGGGTTCAAACCAAGTCATGTCCCCAATAAGTTGGTGTATATTTTCACATGATTATAATTTATATCCAACATGCTCAGTTAAATTACCAATAAAGCCAATACTAGCATGTTTGAAAGTCAATGCTATTTTCTGGGTAAATCAACAATATTATTCTGTTCATAAATTGTAAAAATTGAGCCTTTTTAACCAAAATGACATTGGTTAATTTGGAAAAACAAAGTTCATGATTTCTCTTCTTTTTTAGGGTAAGTAGATGATTTCTCTTTGCAGCAGGGATAAATAACTATCAAATACACCCCTCCGAAGATCAGGTCGATAGTAAAAAACGCGTCACCTTTCACATTCAACTGCGGCAACTATGAGGGGTACTGCCAATATGTAATTTCAAACCCATAACGGAATTTGAGACCTCTCGGGTACATAATATTTTTTACTACAACCGTAAGGGAGGTGTTTTTGATGATTAGTCATAGAAATACATTTTTACTGACCTAGGAACACGGTGCAAGACACAGGCTTTTGAGATTTTTGTTCAACGATTTTTATTGGTTCATCGGAATGAACATATATAGGGCTTACAGTCGATATAATTACATGGGCGCCTCTTAATGGTTAATGCACCGGCAACTTACACAAAAAAGATGAGGCTCCCATTTTTTGATAAAATTAAAAATGGTTAATGCACCGGCAACTTACACAAAAATATACCCCATACTGACTTGGATGATGCTTAATGCATGGATGAAAGTAGGGCGGGCTTCGATCCGGTTCGGTTTTTAGCAAAATCGAAATTGAAACCGAGCATATTTTTCGGTTTCGGTCTTTTTATTTTTTGGACCGAACCGGACCGGGTTTTTTCGGTCCAGTTTCGGTTATTTTTCAGTCTTTTTCGGTTCGGTTTTATTGAAAACCGAAACCGGCCCGAATTTTTTTTGGTTTTTCGGTTTCGATTTTTTTCGGTCCGATTCGGTTTTTCCGGTTTTTTATCCGGCCCCCGGCCCCCAGATGAAAAGAGTGATTTTTTTATTAAGTTAAAAATTAAAATGTCTTGGGAAAAAGGCATAACTAGTTTGATGATGATGACGATGATTGAAGATTAAATATACGTGTTGTATAAAATTTGAAAGACTTTATAGGATAAGGGGTGTCAGACTATACAGTGGGTATAGTTTGAAAAACTATTCCTGTATCACCATTGGATCCTTACAGTCTGTGGACCCCTCTGTTGATCCAATAGTGACATAGATGAGAGTTTTCCACCTTACACCCACTATATAGTCTGGCTCCCCCTCTGTGACTTTATAACACTATTCGATGCAAGTACTGGGATATGAATTCAATGTAAATATCACTGCTATTATAAATATCAGTAGGGATTTGTGAACTAATAAAAGGTGATTTTGAAAACTAAAACAGTAAATCCTCTCTTAGAACTATTCTTTTAGAAAAGCCATATTTTTTTACCCCTAACACTGAAGAAAATACTTTTAATTTTCCGCACTTTGGCCCAACACAGCCGGTGAATAAAATTGAAATATATTATCATCCTCTGTTAAACGATTATTTCCAATATTCTCAATGAAATAGAATAACGATCACACACAATTCTGGGTATTTGATTGATAATAAAAATGTCTCAATTCAATTCAACCGCAACCGACTAACGGGGTACCAAAGATGAAATTTCAAACTAGGATTGAATTTGAGACTTAAGGGATGATATATAAATTTTACTAAAACCTACGGGGAGGCGTTTTTGATGATTAGTTACAAGAATGCATTCAACCCTAACCAGAAGTTTCCGTATCAAAGAGCGATCTAAAGGGTTGACATCACGGGTTCACTTACGAGAAGGCATCGAATCCGGCTCTTCCAAATAATTGGTGTGTCGCCCTTCACCGCTCGAATGCATCAGAACAGTTTGACTGTTTTCACGTCAAAATCGTAATTTTTTTTTACGAACCGTAAGTCCACTTTACGGTTCGACTTACGGTTCATAAAAAAAAAAATTAGGACTTTGACTGTAAAATTACCAAATTGCACATGTGTTGAAAATCTAAAAAAATTTCAGAGGGCTTGACCGATCGATCGGAGTTGACAGCCGATCGATCGGCCAAGTTTTCTGGAAAAAAATTCAGAGGCTTGAGTACTGTAAATTTGCTTATTTAACTCAAAAAAACATTTACGGACCATAATCGTGACTTACGGTTTGACTTATTCATATATTTTTTTCGATATCGTATATTGTGGAACTATAACTTATTCGTTCGGACTCACTCCAAATTTAGTTCCGTTTTAACCGTTATGTTCGCTATTGAATCGTGTATCATTTTAAATAAATTAACCATTTTTTTTAAATGATTAGTACTCGAAACGATATTTTATCATGTTCCTCGAAACAAATTAATTTATTGACATTTTATCAAACCGTAAGTCACGATTACGGTCCGTAAATATTTTTTTGAGTTACGTAATCAAGTTTACGGTAGTCAGGCCTCTGAAATTTTTTCCATATGACTTGACCAATCGATCGGCTGTCAACTCCGATCGATCGGTCAACCTCTCGAAAAAGAATTTCAAATTTTGAACAATTGATAATTTGATAATTTTACGGTGACTTAATGTTCTAAAAAAAAATTACATGATAAATTGAATTATAAAAAATAGTAGAAAAATGTAGCGGAGTGATTTAGAAAAAATAAAAAATAATTACGAATGTAAGCTTTCTCTCTCCTCTTTCTCTCTCTCTAAAAAACCCAGGTGGGTTTTCTAGTACGATGTCAATTTATGTATTATATTTGGGTTTTAATTTTTTATATGCTCTATTTACAGTGAGTTTCTGTTACTACTGTGCTATTTTCTCAGTTGGGTTTTGGGAATAAATTTTTATTTGAATTATTGCATTATAAACTTTGTAATTGGGGTTCTGTTTTTGTTTTATTTACATTAAGTTTGTGGATTTTGTTTGGGATTTAAAGTCATAAGCTTGGCATGTAACTTAATTTTTCTTGTTTTTGTTTTTGTCAATTTTCATTTTTATGTGTTTGATGGAAATGATATTAGGAGTTTAATTATTTAGTTAGGTCTTTTTTTATTATAAATGTTTGGTCATGTCGACATTTTGTTGCCAATTCTGCAAGCTCTCTGAATATGTGAAATTATGTAGTCGATTAAATTTAATGAATTATTGCATTATCGACTTTTTAATTGAGGTTCTGTTTATATTTAATTTACATTAAGTTTGTGGATTTATTACTCGGCGAGATGTTTGGTTATTGCTTCAATTTGCCAATTTTCATTATTATGTGTTTGTTGGAAATGGAATTATGAATTAAAAATTATTTAGCGAGGTCTTCGTTTTTTTTTTAAATGTTTGGTCATGTCTACATTTTGTTTGCCAATTCTGCATATGGGAAATTATGTAGTGGATTAACTGAACTGTTTTGGGCTATGAATTTAATAAATTTGGTAATTGGTACATTGATACATTGTGAACTTGTTATCTAGGGTTATGTTTCGTATTTTTAATTTGTTGACCATTTTGTATGCTCTCACTGTATATGAAAATACACCACTTCTTTAAAATGAACGCTTACGTTGAACGTTCAATGAGGTACACACAACAATGTAGCCCTTTCGTTTATATTTGGAATTTGAGATTTGTAGCTTTTCCTGACATATTTTTTATTTAAATTAGAATGGCATACCATTCTGGCCTTTGAAGACGAATTAAAATTGTGAAGGCTACAAATTTCTTTATCTCAGACTAGTAAGTTGATTTTTAAGTGATACTGCAGTTCATGATGGGCATTTATAAACTTATACTTACCTACATGTACGCATATTGAAGAGCTAATTTCGGGGTTGTTACTTACAAGTTACAACCCCTCGAAAGGAAATAGATAGTTGAGAAACATAACTTTTTGTTCCAAAGATTTTCTCCCTGTAACGAGTCGGGTAACTGAAGACTAAATTATTGCTCAGTTTCTGGAGTAACAGCTCCCTACTCAACTTTACGTTCTTATCCTTCTCTATTTCAGACAGATACTTTCATTGTTCTGCTTGGCAATTCAGCTAAAAGGACAACTTACGAGAAGAAAGAGTAACTGTAATGATTTTTTAGTTATTTATATTAGATTTAGCTTTGTTTATTTAGCACCTTTTATGAATTGTCATAGACAATATTCTGTTTTTTTTATTAAATCCCATGCCTGATCACATACTTTACTTATGAATCCAAATGCAGATCTGACGTCAAGTATGCGATTCCACTGGAAGATGCGAAATGATGAGAAAGTAATCTGCATCACTTCTGCCGGGCTATGAGAGAGAACCATTTAGGTACTCTATTTTTAAGCATTATCAGACTGTTCATACATTTGATCGGAGAGTACTAATTAAAATAAATTACAAGAGGGCCTAAAAGACAAAGAATTCATTGTCACCAGCCGGACAACATCAACTCAACAGTATATAATTCTACATAATGTTGTTCTGCTTCGTGTCACCTTATAAGTTGTCTTACTTATATTGTGAAATACAGGTGTAAATGGCAACTTCGTAGTAAAATTGACTGATCATGTTGGTTTTTTTTTAAAATTTTTGGATTATTGGCAGCAAGAAAAGGTGAAGTGGATGTTACTTTGTGGCAGATACCAACCCTAGGCATATCATTGTAGAAAATTATTACAGTAAACATGTAGCTGACGAGTGATTGGCACACCTATCTTCATACTTTTATCACTTTACCATTTTTGGGTCTTGAAGTCTTTGTATTATGATTTACCAGGCATGACGTTTACTAAGCTACACAAATATTTTGTGGTCATCGGAAAATTTTCAAGCAAGCTCTTCACTTCTCTCTATTGACTCTACGAGAACTGAATTAGATAGCCCATTGTACTGGCAAGAGTTCTGCCAAATCGACCCCGCGCAAGTATTCCCAAAGACTTGACTTTTAGCTTTTCTGTTCGAGACTAGTAGATAGATACAGAATGTGGAGAGCAAGAAATGTTATGAATATAGTTAGGCATTATAAAGAGCATCAGCGTCGTTTAATTTGTTCAGAAGAAGCTGGTAACCCACCATCATCTCTCTACTCTTTCCTCCAACCCTCAATCTTCTCCCTCCCCCAATCTTCACTTTCCTCCAATCCTCCAACACCTCAACCCCATCTTCAAACTCAAGACCGCCAAACCTCTCTTCAAACCACTCTCGAAAACTCCCTCTCCTCCCTCAACACCGACACTGCTTGGAAAACCTTCATAACCCTCACCAACAACTCCTCTTTTCTCCCTTCCAAACCCTTAACCAACTCTCTTATCACCCATTTATCTCATACCCTTCACCTCAAAAGGGCTTTCGCCGTCTGCATTTTCTTCTTGGAGAGAAACCCTAATTTGTTAGAATTCGATACGGTGAAAACCCTCTTGGAATCCATGAGAGATGCCAACACACCTGCACCTGCTTTTGCTCTGGTTAAATGCATGTTCAGGAACCGCTTTTTCACCCCCTTTACCGTCTGGGGGGACGCTCTTGTTGATCTAACTAGGAAAAACCCTGGGTTTTCTGAGGGTTTTTTACGGGTTTTTAACGACAACTGTAGGGTTCTTTTAGATGAGGAGATTGAGTATATGAGGCCTGGTTTAGCGGCTTGTAACGCCGCCCTTGAGGGGTGTTGTCGCGATTTGGAGAGTGTTGTCGACGCTGAGAGTGTCCTTGAGAAGATGGCTGTTTTGGGTGTTAGGCCAGACGAATCGAGTTTTGGGTTTCTTGCGTATTTGTATGCTTTCAAGGGGTTTAAAGACAAGGTAGTCGAATTAGAGGGACTGATGAGAAAACTTGGTTTTGTCAATCGGGGTGTGTTTCTTAGGAACTTGGTTAGTGGTTATGTGAAATCAGGTGATCTGGAGTCTGTTTCGAGTACCATCTTAGTTGGTTTGCGAGACGGATCAAGTTTTAGTGAAGAGACTTTTTGTGAAATAGTGAAGGGATTTACTCAAAATGGGACTATAAAGGATTTAGCAAATTTAATAAGCGAAGCTCAGAAACTAGAGACGATTCAATCGGTGATGGTAGTAGAAAAATCGGTAGGGTACGGAGTTATAAATGCTTGTATAGGTCTTGGGTTTCTAGATAAGGCTCATAACGTCCTTGATGAAATGAACACAAAAGGATGTTCTATAGGGCTCGGTGTTTATATCCCGATACTGAAAGCTTATTGCAAAGAGCAAAGGACTACCGAGGCAACTCAGTTGGTTATGGAGATCAGCAACTCGGGTCTGGAACTAGATGTGTATACGTACGATGCCCTTATAGAAGCTGCGATGTCAAGCCAAGATTTCCAGTCGGCGTTTTCTCTTTTTCGTGACATGAGAGAAGCAAGAGTCACTCATTTGGAGGGTAGTTACTTGACTATAATGACGGGTTTGATGGAAAATCATAGGCCTGAGTTAATGGCAGCTTTTCTAGACGAAGTAGTTGATGACCCTCGGGTAGAGATTGGGACCCACGATTGGAACTCGATATTGCACGCATTTTGTAAAGCTGGAAGGTTGGAAGACGCAAGGAGGACATATAGAAGGATGTTGTTTCTTCAGTTTGAGCCAAACGGGCAAACTTATCTGTCTCTGATTAACGGGTATGCGAATACGGAGAAGTATTTTAGTGTTTTGATGTTATGGAACGAGGTTAAGAAGAGGGCTTCGATTGATGGGGATAAGAGGTTCAAGTTGGATAATAACCTGGTTGATGCTTTTCTTTATGCGTTGGTTAAAGGGGGTTATTTCGATGCCGTTATGCAAGTTGTTGAGAAATCTCAGGAGATGAAGATCTTCGTTGATAAATGGCGATATAAGCAAGCGTTTATGGAGAAACATAAGAAGCTTAAAGTGCCGAAATTAAGGAGGAGGAACTTTAAGAAAATGGAAGCGCTTGTCGCTTTTAAGAACTGGGCTGGCTTGAGTACGTGAATCGGTGATTGGTCGTTTAAGTACTGGGCTCTCCCTCTCCCCATCCCCTCTCTTTGGACGGGTATCATGACCACATCCTCCTTCTAGTGGGAATGCCGAGCACCACAGGTATATTTTTGTCACAGCTTTCTCAATTAAGTTTCTAGTCTATGATATAATGACTAATCAAACCTATATTGCTATTTTTCTGTCTGTATATGTAGATGTATTACATTTATAACCCGAAATTGGGTTTTCTACAGTGTATATTTACATATCTGTAGATATGTATTATCAGTCAAAAATAAAATATAAAAAATAAAAACTGAGACTTTTGATCCTTGTTTTTTTTTATTATTATGTATCTGAGATTGGCTCAGCATCTAAAAAGTTTAGATCTGTTTTATTGATATATACACGGATCCATATATTTATAGGCGCGTGCATACCACATGTATTCGGTCCATTATTGGGTTCTTGTCGATGTTGGGAAAGTTACCATAAATTTGAGCTTTTAGTATAGATTTAAAATCTGCTGCTTCTCCATTGTGAATGTCAATTGTACCCGTGTTTTTCCCCCTCAAGAAACAGTGCTTAGTAGTTTCAAATACTTTGTATGGTTTCTGATTTTAAGATCTGAGGTCTTTTAAGTTACCGATTATGTTAAAGTGGGTTTGGAGCGGCTTGTTTGGATGAAACTTTTGGTATAATAAGGGGCTTGTATGTGGTTGAAAAATTAAACTGCTTTGAAAACTACTATTGAGAACTCTATATATGTTTGCATTTTAGTTTATGGTTTATGCTTCTTACTGATGCATAGGGCTTGGATTTTGTGGTTATTAACTTATTGAATGGACTGTGTTTTTGGACTAAGAAAGCTATGAGTGTACTTAATTTTTGGCAAATTGATCTCAGCATAAGTTTATCCAGAACAGCTTGCGAGTGAACTACACCTGTTGCCACCCGTATATAGTATAATATTAATCATGGCTGGAATTATAATGTGAACTTTTATGGCTTTGTGGATGACTTTAATTTGAGGATGTACTGTCAACTTACTAGGTACTATAAGTAGTTTTAATTGTTTAGTTTATGTGGAGACGAGACATATACATCTTGCTACAAACGATAATTGCGGTTTTTTTTATGACAGATGAAGCCCGATACATTACAACTTGTTGAAATTGGGCAAAGATGGCACTTCAAATTGTCATTGGGGACAATACCGTTTACGATCTCCAATAATCTATCCATGTAAGTCGAAGTAGTTGTTATTCTTGATACTGTTTTCATTTTCCAGTAAGCATTAGTTTACTTTCTGTAACTGAATATCGTTAGGTTCCTGAGCTTGGGTGAATTATATTGTTTCTCAGGTTGTTTTAACTTAGCTCAACCAAAACGAATTTATTAGATATTTCTTGCAATCACAGATATTATACATTCCGAAAAACAGATATATACCGGTTAAAATTGTTTGAAATGTTTTAAACAGATCAATACCCTGTCAAAATCTACTTGTACTACATTCTAGATTCGGAGCTACCAGATTATTTTACATATGACTTAATCGTTAACTATAGCGATGTTTGTATTACATGTGTTTGAGTTAGGGTAAGTATGTACGTAATAGCCTTGTAAAATTTCGTGTATATCTTTTTGTAAAAATGACCTTTAAGCAGTATGGAATGGAATGATTTTGACAAAGTCAACTCTTCATGTTCATATGTTTTTCTTTCCTACGTGCAGAACTGTCTATATCTTGGTAATACAAGAATGAAAATGCCGCACTATTGGGATTAGATCTAGGTGAATATAGGGTCTGCAGTAGAATGTTTGAGGGCAATAGCCGCGTGTCTAGATTGTAAGAGCGTCAGATTACTTATTTGTTAGAGTCTTTAGAAGCTCATCTCATATCGGACATCGACAAAGACTACGTTGACTGAAGCCCACTTGATAGACAGATTATGGTGACATTTTTGTGCAGTAAAGCGACCTTCTATGTAATCATCTACTGCATTTGGAAATCAAGAAACTTGGACTATAAAACAAGTAGGCTTTGTAAGATGGTTTTCAGGATGGAGAGAGTTGTCGTTAATAGCAAATCTCAACTTGGACAACTTGGAATTTGCCGACGGCAAGAGTTCCAAAAATTTGTAATACAGACTACCATTCCAAAATCTGACTAAAAAAGTCGTGTAGAACAGTATCTGGATTTTCTATAGAAAAAGTCAAAATAATTTATTTGGAAGTAAACCCATAGCATTGTCGCTTTTCTTTTTGATGAGCCTCTATTAACATTTAGCTCCAGATACTAAAGAAAATTAGCAATACACATGAATATTACACCAGTTTGTTGGCACCAGAGGAAAGAGAAGATTCAACATCACCACCTATTAAAAGAGTTAGCCATTGCAGTTTGAAAACACGCATAAATCATAATCGCATTAAATTCTACTGTAATACACGAATGGAGAAAACATGTATAAGCACTTACGCCTATAATGCGTTGTTTCCTCAAGAAGAACAAAGAAATATGTAATTTGTAAGTTAACGCTTCTAAAAAGATTAACATGACACTGACACATTTTTCGGGTTTGCAAATCCTTTATCACAATCCAGTTCAAGTTCTACTATGGCAACAATAAGTTAACACTGTCCTACTGATGTTATGATGCTTCGAAATGTCTAATGAGCCCGGTGCTTATCTGAACTATTGAAGAGGAGCTAGCTTCTGTTGTTATTGAACTTTTCTATACAATAAGCTAATTTCTAAAAATATCTAGCTCAACAACGTTCACTGAATCCAATTATCATAACATTACTAATATATTCCAGCTCATTTAGTAACATATACAAACATCATCCTGGAAACACAAAACTCTCGTCTAATAAACTCGAGTATTTGGTAGTTTCTATGATTTCTTGTTTCGCTACCAAACCATTGTGGTTCCAAGTAGAAGAGTAACTTTGGGTTTACTTGAAATCTGCAATGAGCCTTGAAAATTTTCCAATTTAACATATTTAAAATAATTTGGTACATCAACTATCAAATCAGCTCTTGACCAAAAAAAAAACAATCATTTCAGATTGGTACACAAAGATACATACATATTCGCAAATTGAGAGCTCCAATGTACACATTTCCTATATCCCTGAAAATCTAATGCAACCGTTTTTACAACCAACAAGTAGCAGTGTTCACTCCTCAAACTCGGAATCCTCACTTTCCTGGTCTTCACCGCTTTCCTACAAGGACGAAAAATATGGATGAAGTAGAAAAATCAGTGGAACGCTCAAAACGCAAAAACAGAATAAAATACGCTACCACAAATGAAGTGGCAGGTGTTTAAATATTCAGATGTGTAGTCTAGGTTAATAACGTGCTTCGGCCATTCTTATCTTAAAAAATCAAAACCCCCTTAGAGATAAAAATGATTCAAAATCACTGAAGCCAAGGAAAAAAGGGGGAAATTAAAGAAATTTACCTTCTTTTTATTGTAAGCTGCTATGGCTTTATCGAACTCAGCTCGTTTCTCTGTGGCAATGTCATAGTACTTAACTTTTTCCTATAACAAGATAATCATCGATTACAAAACTTTTTGGAGACGTTAATGTGTAAACAAGCCACTGAAAAAAGCAAACAGAAAAACGACAAAGTACAAATAATCGAACTGTCACTAAGGTCGGGTTTACCATCTCTATTCCAACCCCGACAACTGTTTCCTCATCAGTTTCAAAATATTTTATTTCACCTCGTTAAATTTAGTATCGCTGGTTTTCACACCCTTTAGGTTCTTAACATTCTTAATAGCAAAATGATGATTACTACACAAGTACATAGTCTCAGGCCATAAAAGAATACACACTTGGATTAAGAGCACAAACCTCGTAGATCATTGCCCTCCATTTCTCTCCACAAGCTTTACTTACCTGAAGCAAAAGTATAAAATGAAAATAAATAAACATATAATATTACAAAAAGAGCACGTCATAGAGATATGGAGAATGCTATCATTCTCATAAATATATTTAACTGAAAGTCATTTTCTCAGGCATCCCCACTGTTTGTAATTCCTAATGCACCATTTTTGGTGTGATAAAATCATAAAGCACCTGAGATAAAAATGTTTTACTCGGACTAAACCGAGCCTAAAAATTGAAAAAACAAACACTCAGGTTTTTGTGTACATACTTTCGCCGACCCGATCTTTGGGTTTTGCTCTTGGAATCCCTTACGAAAATCATCCCTTCAAGAATAAAGTAACAAATCAGTCAAAATGAATAACTCATAAAGATCCTTAACATCATTAGGGATTTTTAAGAGTGTTTTACAGAAGTTTTTGCTAAATACACAGTCACACACACACAGACATACATAGACTAGCAAAAACCGAAGCGATAAGAACCAGGTTTAGTTTAGCGAAGTTAATTTAACCTAGTTACAATTTTAAACCTTGAATGTACCTTGCAGCTTAGTCATCGAGTCAAAATCAATCAGTACAGGGAAACCAATAAAAAGAAAGATAAATAACACCATAAAGGCCACCGAAAGTTTAATTTTGACACTACATAACAGGGTTTCGGAGATTTTTTCACACTCAATAATACACTTACAAATTTTTAATTTTATTTTGTTCAACGGATGGGTAGTGGGTTCTGTTCAAAAGCTAATAAAAACGACAAGATAGGCTACTTATTCGATGTCCAGAACCAAGCAAGCCCTACATCATAGGTGCTTGTTCCTTAAACAACAACAATCTTGTGAGTATATACTTAATTTACCGAAAAAGAAGCCGTTTCGATATTAAACGACCAGAATAGAGATCAAAGAAAGTGATTAGTCTGCCTTGGATGCGAAAATCAATAAATCTAGAGAAGCCGTTTACAAAAATTCACTCAAATGTTTAAAATGAATGATTTCAATATGACCTCAATGCCCCACTTCAGAGCTAAGCCTTACCGCTTATAAGGTTTAAAAGGAGAAGAAGAAAATTCAAATACTTTACGAGCTAATGTCGCTGCACAACAGTTGAAATATCATTCACTAGGTTGAAGCATTTAGCACAATTTAGAGTAATTTTCTTGAAAGCGGCAACAAATCTTATATATCAAAATCACTAATAGCTCACAAGGACTCCAAAATTGTGAACCTATACTTAATATAAACAATAGCAATTGAATTGAATTGAATTTGTGAGCAAGATACCAGAGAAGAAGGAGGAGTAAAAGATACTGTATAGACAGATAGAAATGCTACCCTTTAATAAGACTGGGTATGTCACTTGGATTATTGTCCTGGACCGGGTTCCTAAAATAAATGCTACAGAACTAAAAAATACATTATGCATATCCTCCCTCAAAGACACTAGTTACTTAGCTTAATATACATTCCATTAAAAAAATACAAATTTTCCACTACGATTACGATTAAAAAACAAATATTTCAATAATGATGTTGTTTGTCACATACCCCATACGTAGGCTTAGGCTGAATCTGTTTTGTTGAAGATCCGATTATGGTTTAGTTATGGAGCTCTTTTGGCACCCAAAAAAAGCCCGTTTTGTACCGCCATTCATGCAACCATGGTTCATTTAAATCTCGTAGTTAATTTTGTTGGAATGGTGTAAACTGTGTACCAGCTGAAAGACGCTGAAATTTAAAAATTCTCTTCAACCCTCTTGCTTTCTACCCCTGATAGTCCACTACTTATTGACCCTCTTATTAGGGTGTTTGAAGTTTGGACATGCCAAATGATTCTTAAAAGTGTTATGTTTTTTTTGGTCTACAACAATTATTCTACTCCAAGACAAATAATTCTCACACTATGTTGTGAGACAGGCTGTGGCGGAACCAGGATCCGCGTATGGGAGGGACGGAATTTCTGTGGAATCTATAAAATCGGCATTACTTCGTTACAATACTTGGTAAAAAACAATTTTTCACCCACACTACATAAATCACTGTGTTATCCACTACATCGCTAGACGGGGTCATAGCTTTTTTTTAACAGGTGCAGAAAATCCCCTTTGCTTAAACCCTAGAATATTTAACCTCAAACACACCACCAACTCTAAAAGGTAGTTAAATCCCTTAAATATTCATTCTTTTTTTCCATCAAATGCACAAACCAAACAACTAATATGAGTACCCAAACCAATTGCCCAATGATTTTCATCTTTTAACAAAACATCAATAGCAAAAATGGAAAAAACCAACAACTCTAAAACCCCTTAAAAGATTCCTTCTTTTTCCATCAAATACACAAACTAAACAACTAAAATGAGTAAACCAAACAGATTTCCCAACGATTTTCATCTTTCAACAGAAACATCAATAGCAAAAATGGAAAAAAGCAATAAAAATAATAATCTTTGCCAAAAAAAAAAAACAATCTCTACATTGCGAGAGCAGCAAGATGGGTATATAAAAGCCTAATCCAATAAATCCCCTTTGCTTAAAGCCCATAGTATTTAACCCCAAATACACCAACAACTCTAAAACCCCTACAAGATTCATTCTTTTTCCATCAAATACACAAACTAAACAACTAACATGAGTAAACCAAACAGATTGCCAGACGATTTTCATGAATGTTCCGTCTTTCAATTTTTTTCTCTCTGGAATAATTACTCTGTTCCAATACAAATAATACTCATACTATCTTGTGAGAGAGGCTGTACTGGAACCACGATTTGCATATCGAAGGGGCATAATTTCATGTGGAATTTATAAAAATCGGCATAATTTCATTACAATACTTGGTAAAAAACGATTGTTCACCCGCACTACAAAAATCACTGTGTTATCCACTTCATCGCGAGACGGGGTCATAAAAGCCTTTTTTTACCACGTGCAGCAAATCCCCATTGCTTAAACCCTAGAACACTTAACCCCAAATAAACCAACTACTCCAAAAAGTACAGTATTTAACCCTAAATCCCTTAAAGGCGTTATTTTTCCATCAAATACACAAACCAAACAACTAAAATGAGTAAACCAAACAATCAAATAGATTGCCCAGTAATTTTTAGCTTTCAACAGAAACATCAATAGCAAAAATGGTAAAAGGCAATAAAATTAATAACGTTGCCAAAAACAAACTCTAATATAAACTTGGTGAAGAAAACGATTTTTCACCTGCACAACAAAAATCACCGTGTTATCCACTACATACGGGTCATAAAAGCCTTTTTTACCACGCGCAACAGATCCCTTTCGCTTAAACCCTATAATATATAACCCCAAATACACCAACAAGTCAACAACTCTAAAAAGTAGTAAAATCCCTTAAAAAAATCATTCTTTTTCCATCAAATACACCAACCAACCAGACTTCCCAATGATTTTCATCTTTCAACAGAAACATCAATAGCAAAAATGGAAAAAAAGCAATAAAAAAAAAATATAAACTCTAATAAAAAAAAAAAGGAGAGATACATACAAGAAGTAGAAAAAGGCAGTGGGAGGTTTCTTTGGCATCTTTGGGTCCACTTTTTTTTTATTTGATTTTGCCTTCAATCTCTTTTTCCTATTTTTAATAAGAAAAAAACAATTAAACCCACAAAAAAAAATAGAGATAGTAAAAAAAGAGTGATAAAACATTAAAAAAAAAAAAGGGAACATATTACATACACATTAGTAAGGTTTGTAGCAGGAGAAGAACCTTTTTTCGCCATGGTGAAAGAACTCTGAATATTATTAGTGTTTAATAATATTACTATATTAATTACATCCGTACTAAAATAAAATAATTGCATACGTGCAAAGTTTAAATTGTTATTTTTGTCCTATCAACATTTCACAAAATGGAAAATTAAAAGGATGGCAATATATACACCAGTAACCATATGAATTATGTGATATAAAAATTATCGGAATCTAGATACGAAAATATTAGAGCTTAAATTTACACGTATATTTAGTATAATTTTTTACTCAAGGACATACAGATTATATAGAATTTCATTACAAAATAATATTGATTTTGTTAGAGTCAAAATATATTACAAAGCTGTCACAAATTGAATATACTGTCACAAAACTGTCACAAACTCGTAGGTAACAGACTCGTAACAAAAAAATACTGTCATAATTCTCGTAGTTATTTGTAAAAATATTTATAGTGTTTGTTTAGAAATGTTACAGTGTAGTTATAAATTTATAATGTTGACATCAATCAATAATGTATGGAAGATATACTATGTTTTAAGTTGTTTCTTTTAATGAAATACGATATAATCCTGCCTTGATTTTTTTTTTAAATAATTGGGGACTGGCGTTATAATGATCAAGTTGGTAGTTGAGAGTTTATTTTATGTATTTCGAAAATACTATAATGATTTTGTAATTATTTAAATAACGAGATGGGAGTAGGTACTATACAAAAAAATATAAAATATAATGCTACAACTTTGAAGATCGCGTAAGGTAATTAATTTACTAATTTTCCTTCTTTTTGTACCAATTTATCATTTTTGGCGTGACTTAGTGTACTTTTATCAGGCAACCCTTTGTAAATGTTACTCTCATTCTCATGGTTTTTTTATTAAGAAAATCTAAAATGTAGCATCGATGACGTTTTGAGTTTTGAGTTATCTTAATATTCATATATAGTCACATTTTTTTTAAGTTAGGGTTAAGTTTTTTATTAACTCTTAAAGTACAAAAAAGAAAGGCAATGTCAAATCATTATGTAAATAATACAGAATGTTAGATGTAAATCAATCTTTTTTTTTAAAAACTCATTACTCGACCTTTCTTCGTTAACAAATACTTTATCCGTTTTTATTTAATTGTCCATTACGAAATTACGTGCATTTTTGACCGGCTTGTAACTTGTATCAAAATTGTCGAAATAAATTTTTTTAAACTCTAATCGTAAAATTTAACATTTGAATTATATGATTAACTTTTAAAAATTTCCACTATGACAATTTTACATTACTTAGTGGACCCGTCAATTTTTTTTGAGAATATTGAAAATTTTACATTACTTTTGAAAAAAAATTTAAACTCTAATCATACACGCTTTTGACCCGTTAAAATTACACGTAATTTCGTAATGAATAATTAAATAGGAAGTGAGAGAGCGCGTGGTGATTCAAGAATCACGGAAATTCTACATTACTTGTCGAACGTTGTAAAGTAGTACACTTTTACTTGTCTACAATTGTGATCTTGTTAGCATCAGGTAAGAAAAACAAAAGTTCGGCTGAAGGTTCCATTTCTTACTTTTAACAAAAAATAAATGCTAGTCCGTTTCTAAAAGAAAAAAAATGGTCTTGATGTCCACTCGAGTCTAGGGTTGGGTTCGGTCCGATTCGATTCGATTTTTAATAAAATCGAAACCAAAACCGATCATATTTTTCGGTTCGATTTTTTTCGGTTTCGCTCTTTTTATTTTTTAGTCCGAACCGGATCGATTTTTCTCGGTTCGGTTATTGGTTTTTTCGATTCCCCGCTTACTTGAGTCTACGTTGTGCAGTGGTATTTATATTAATATCAAAAGTGTTAGTGTCATGTCAATATATAAGTACGCAGGAACCTCAAATCCCCATATTCCTTGTATTTTGGTGTTTTGTCACTAAAAAAACTTATTAAATCAGGTACCTTCCTTATATTTTATATTTCAAGGCATTAAAAATTCACCCTGTATTTGGTAAGTATATTTCATTCCCTTACGTGTCACGGGCTACGGATACGATTCTCGTATCGGTACGATACGGATTTGATAATACGATCAAAGTTAAATTTTACGGGTACGATACGTGAAGGATACTGTAGTAAAAAAGTATATTCATTTATATATATATATATATGTATATATCAAGTTACGGATTACAATATTTCAATAATAGAATTTAGGCTTAAGTACGATCGTTTTCGCTAAATGTTTATATAATTATTATAACTAGCATGTAAAATAATTTTAATTAAATTCATTATAATTGTAGGTTCTAAAATTAAATTTTCCAGTCGTACCAGAAAATTACCGGAGACGTATCCTTTGAGTAGGCGGGCGATACCCGATACGTACTTATGAGGTCAAAGACGTAAAAAGTCGACGGTACTTGAAAAATATAAGTCGCGTACCATACTTATTCTCATACCAGATACTCGAGTTTTTTTGTTTTTTTTTTGACATACCCGTCTTGCATAGCTTTGTATGCATTTATCTTTTTTGATTTAAATTACTTTTATGTCAAAATGCAAACAAACCCAGCTCTGACATGTATTTACTAATGCACCATTCTAATTACCATATATTTTCCCCTCTTTAGAAAAAAAGAATAAACCACATTAGTTTGAGATGTGAAAAATGTGAACATTATTAAAAAATTGTTACATTTTAATATGGATAATGCTAATAAGACCATACTAACAAATAATGTTCCAATACTCAAGTCTACGAAGTGTATGTGAGAAGTATTTATTATAAATATAAAAAATAAATATATAAGTTAATACTAATAGATTAATAATATATTGTTATGATATGGAAATTAGTAGGCAAACTGACAAATTATGTAAAGTTAAATAGTTTTTCAAAAGCGATAAAAATGTAATTTTCAATTTAAATTTAGAATTTTTTTTAAAGCTCCTCATACGGTTGCCATAAACTTCTTATTCAAATTTTCATCACTATCCGTTAGTAGTGATCCAATACTTGGTACATGAAAATTCCACATTGCTTGTCTAACGGTTAAAAGAAATTGCAAATTTTTAATACTCCTTATTAGGTAAGAAAGTACTGCTATCGGTGTAATAAAAAGTTCATTTACCATCGGTTTACTTTTTGAAAACTGTAACTGAGTGTTGCTAAACTGTTGTTAAAATTTAACGACACTCATTTTACCAATAGTTTTTAAAAAGTAAACGGTTCGTAAATCAAATTTTTAATATTAGACAATTAGTAACAAAAAGTTGTTGATGTCCATATCTTAAGAAACATCGCTGTAGTTGAGCTGTCCTATTTTATACGAATCCACGCCATCATTTTCAAGATTTTCCATTTAAAAATTATGACAAACATTATTGACTAAAACCCCAAAAATACTATTTATTTCTAACATAAATTAGTAAAACATATTATTTTTTAAATTAAAATAACAAAAATCTACTCAAAAACCTTTCATTATAAAAAACATACCAAATAAATTTAATGTTGTTTATTTTATTTCTCCGCATGCTTTCTCTCTCTCACCAATTCTTCTCTATATATCTCTCTGATCTTACTATCTCTCTCTCCTCAATTATTCTCTGTATGTTTATTTCATATCTCACTCTATTTCCATCCACTCATCATTTAGATTATATAGACATACACATACATATAAATACAGATATATACATACGTAATACATAAATATTACACTGGTTGATATCCCGTAATATACGAAAAATATATGCAATTGGTGATATTGTTTTCTATTTATTGAGTTTTGAGATTATTGTAAATCTTGTGAATTTCAAATTGAAAGAGGGGAATCCATATATACAGTATTGAGAGAAATCAAAAATGAATCAATATGTAAAGTATGAAGTTTTAAAATTAGTGTATCAATTTTTGAAATTAGGATATGAACTTTTAAAATTAGGTTGAAATTAGATTATGAAGTTTTGAAATTATGGTATGAAGTTTTAAAATTAGGGTATGAAATTTTATAATTAAGATATGAACTCTTTTTTAGATATTTGATTGTGATACAGAATATTTAGGGTATTAACTTTTAAAATTAGGTTATGACATTTTATAATTAACATATGAACATTTTGTGAGTTTTTAGTCATTTTGAGACAGAGAGATGTGATTAGCACGTGTTAAAAAGATGTACGATTATCGTGTGTTAGAGAGAGATGCGATTAGAGAGAGAGTTGCGATTAGAGATAAATGTTAGATTAGAGAAAGAGGTTAGATTATGATCTGATTAGAATTAGAGAAATAATAAGTATATATAGGTATGTTTTTGATAATTTAAATTATTATTGTATGTTTTTGTTAATATAATAGGTGTATAATATGTTTATGTTAATTGCCCATGTTTTTCTATTAAAATTTCATAAGGCAGATAATGATACATTTATACGGTACTTATTTTGATATATAGAACTCGGCTTATATTAGCTAGTTTCAGTTTTCCGCTATGGAATACAACCACCGTGTTGCGGGTAACACAAGGATGAAAAATAAAGCCCGATGATGTATCTCGACAGTTGGTTTTTATCGAATGGTCTAGATAGCAGTTGTTTGTTTATATACAACTGAACATCAATTAACCTAATCATGATATACTCCTTCTGCATATAGTTGTACAACATTTATTTAGATATTGCATAAAGTATTTGAGTATTACTATCAATAGTTTAACTCCAAGTTACAGTGATTTTTATTGTTTACTCAAAATAGGATAGATTATAAAGTCTATATAAGTCACCTCGATAGGAAGACATCCTGTAATAAATACATAATTATCATCAACGAATATTGCAGTCCTTATAAAATGTAACAACAAATTTAAATGCTTAACTGTAAACTAATTTATGCATAATTGTGCTTAATGACTTGATCATTAGGCATTACACTGACAAATGACAACTGCATATTCAGATACCATCTAGAAAAACAAAAAAATTCAACTTCTGCATTAGACATTGCCGTCTAAACTATTCATTGAACAAGTTCATAATGAAATAAAGTGAAACACACCAAGAAAAACCGAATATTTCAAGATATATCACGTTAAATTGATATACATACAATGATACAAATTAGATGATGACAACAAGGTACAAATTTAGTCACAAATAATGAAAAGAACAAACATGATTTCGAAAAATCAAAATTAAATTAACTTCCTCTAGAAACAACAAGAAGAAAAAAAACCGAAATACCGGAAATCATTAACGGGACGATGTTTTTCTATTTCCCATTTTCCTACAAAATTAAAATAACATCTTCTCTACATTGTTTTTTTCTTGAGAATAATTTTCTCTAGAATTGGCATCCACAACATAGATAGAAGAAACAAAGAGTACCCAAAAGAAAAACCGCTTCGAAAACGGAAACAATCTTGAAAAGGAACCCGTCGACAAACCAAAGGCGAAAAAAGTTCATTTTTTTCCATCGAAAACCGAAGCTTTTAGACTTCAATTTACGGATAGAAGAATAACCCTTTTTCCTTAGCCTCCTAAAGAAGAATTCCCCTTCCTCCTTTTTTTCCATGAAGCCCTCTCTCTCTATTTTTTCTCTCTCTAAATTGTTGTAGAGAGGTGGTTTGGGGGGAACCTTCTTTGGTTTGGTTGGTTAGTTACACAATTCTTCTGTTTTATAATACAGAGGAGGGTGAACATGTCATTATTTGAAATTAGAGGGCTATTTTGGGAGTTATTTTTGTGGGGTAGTAACTGTTCCGCGTTTTCGTTAGTGGGGTGCCTGATAAAGTTTTTTTAATTATTCTTTTTTTACACTTTTTATTATTATTATTCTTAAAAGTCGTGTTTTTGGTCACTGTTTATTTCCCGTTACTAAGTGGGCCTGTTGGGAGGAAATAAAAGTATATAATTTGAGATACAATTAATTTTATTTTTTTGGCAAAATAAATAAAATTAAAGGTTTATTTGTGATCATTATTTGGTGCCGTTGATGAAAGTAATGTTACATAGAAAAACAAATAATAAAAAAACTCACTATTGTAGTTCATGGAAATGGGCCCCATTTTATGTGGTACATTTGTTAAACCATACTATATTAACTTAATTCATACACCCGCATTAAATTAAAAAATAGAGAATTATATGATCGATTTTTAATAACTAGATTAGAAAATAGAGAATTATATGGTCGATTTTTAATAACTAATTTACTTTTTCTTTTTTTATTATATATTAAATAAATTAGTTTTTGATAAATTAAAAACAAACATTACAACACAATAAAAAACCAAATAAAAATATAAAATCATAGTGGAAACTAACATAAATATAAATATTAATCAAAATTTATAAAATAAATAATAATTTAATAAGTTTTTAGGCAACAGATAGACACTTTATTTTTTGGGAAAAATACGTTTAATGTACTTTACTATCTATTGTTAACGTTTTACATACTGGACTACCAAAACTAACAATTTAGGTACTGATCTACCAAAAATTTAATAATCGAGGTACTACCGTCAATTGCATTGGAGGGATGTTAGTTTACATTTTCAATTTAGTCCTATAAAGGTATATGTAGAAATTTAAACCCGATTTTACTGAATTTTCGCACTTTAGTATTTATATATATATATACATATGCTTTGTATATGTGTATGTAAATATATGCTTTGTGAGCCTGTAATGTTTTGTTCAAAATTAAAACAAAAGAATAACTAGCATAAATTTTAATATTTTACTGAAGCTCTTTGAGTCTCTGACTTATGTACATAAAAATTGTTTTGAAATTTATGTTCCCTGGCCTTCTTCATGAGGAAGTATGATCTTTTACATTAAAGTTTCTTTCCTCACCTTCTTGTTTTTCTTTCTTTTCCTTGTTGCATATATGCATATACACATATTTTTACATTTACATATACTATATATATATATTAAAGTGTAACATTTCAGTAAAATCGAGGTTAAATTTCTATATATACAAACTGAAGGACGAAATTGAAAATGTAAATTAACATACATCCAATGCAATTGACGGTAGTACCTCAATTATGAAGTTTTTGTTACATTAGTAGCTCAATTGTTAACTTTGTTAGTTCAGTACCTAAAATATTAACAACAAGTAATATAATATACTAAACGTATTTTATTTCCTTTATTTTTTCATGAAATCTTTTTTCTCATTTTAGAGCATTCCTATCAATCGCTCTTCATACTGAACACAAAAATCACACTTTATTAACTTTATTAGCTATAAGTTTACATATATATATATATATATATACTCATAATTGTAGGCTATTTATAAATATTCCTATGAAATTTATAGTGGGAGAGGGGAAAAGGAGAGAAAATATAGTTTTTTAAAATAAGCATACCCCTATATTTTACCACCTACTTTTGACTAGCCACTTTACCAAAAACCAAAACTAAATATAACTGGTTACTAGCATCTGATGGAGCAAATTTTTTAGGCTTGCATATTGTACCATAAGTTCAATAATTGATTTTGATTATAAGTTTGATTATCTTTTAATGATTTTACGATTTCTCTATTCGATGATATAATGTTCTGTCTTTTCCAAAAAAAGAAAATATAAATTTCAGCACGCCAGAAAGATAGAGTGATTAAATACGAAGCCAACAGTCCAAGCGGAACCAAAATCGGAGCTAAAACGAAGAAGTTACGAGCATTCGAAGTAAAGCGGAAATACTGAAAATTGCCAGAAAACGACCGATCGTCTGAACAAAAACGACCGATCGTTTTTGGTCCAATTTCTTCTAGTGAGGTCGTTATAAAAATGACCGGTCGATTGTAGGAAACGACCGATCATTTTTTGAAAACGACCGGTCGACTGCTGAAAACGACAGATCGTTTTTCAGCAGATTTCAGAAACAGCTTTTTAGCTATTCTTGAATAAGCAGCTTTAACTTTTGGATAAACCCTCTACCCATACCCAACGGTCATAATGCATAAAACAGACCTTTTTGGCCTATAAAACCCCCAATCCATCTCAAAACAATGATATCAATTATCAACCAATCAATTCTACAACCTCTCTCCATCCTAAACAGTTAAAATCATCATTGGTGATAAAAAACTCAAAAAGAGAGAAATTGAAGAGAAAGCGAATACAAGCTCAAACCAAGATCGAACAACATCAAATATCACAAATTAGCTTATTTAGAAGCAATCAAATTGTGAGAGTTGTTTTAATTTCAACAATTTTGTAAAGAGCGTTTTATAAGTTCATTTGTGAGTGAGTGTTTGGGTAGAAGCCTTTAAGCCAAAGTGTTGGTTAAAAGTTCTAGGTTAAACACTTAGGTACTCATAGAGTGAGGGGGAGTCGTTGACTCGTAGACGTGTTCGCTTGCACTTGTATCAAGAGTAGGAATCTCGGATAAAGGGTGAGCGAATCGATTGATGAGCTCGGTAGGATTTGTAAAATCGGAAAGAAGATTTTTAGTGAAATACTCGGTAGCTTGAATACCGAGGAGATGACGTAGGCCGCTTTGCCGAACCTCTATAAATCGCGGTGTCAATTTCTTTCCTTAACTTTTACTTTCCGCAACTTATATTTTTGTGATTGTGCGCATGTTTCAATTTATTCATACATTATTATCGCATATTTATTATCGCAAACATATATATATTGAGCTAGTTGGGTTGTTAGTTGCGCTTAGAATTTTAATTCCGCAAAAACGCTTAAAAACTTTATTCACCCCCTCTAAGGTTTAGCCACACGGGCCAACATATATGTATATAATGGGAGAGGTTTATATCGATTTATATATCAATTTGAATATTTTTTTACAAAAACGCTTCAAATCAATATTCGATTAATGCAAATCTCTACGGTTTCACGACGGAAACACAAATATGCGTCTTGTTTTTTTTTTCCGAGATGTATAATAACATGTTTTGAATTTTTAAATTTTACCATAATTTCCAAAACATGTCATTATACATTTCGGAAAAAAAAACAATACGCATATTTGTGTTCCCGTCGTGAAACCGTGAAGATTTGCATTAGTCAAATCTTGATTTGGAACTTTTTTACAAAAAAAAATATACAAGTTGATGTATAAGTTGATATCCATATATACCCCACTATATATATATAACATATACATTTATTATTATTATTGAGCCTGCTACACAAGTGCTCTCATAGTTTTAAGCTAAATTTAAACTCTAGAGAAATATTCAGTTTTTTAGGGGAATCACACTTTACAGAAGATATACAAGAAAATATTGTTGCCAACTCATGAACTCAATACCAAAAACGAGTTTTAGCCCTTTAAGACTTTCAAATATTCTACACTGATTAATCATGTCCTTCCTTATTAAGAAAAAAAAGGAATGCAAAATTTATCCTTTTTATTGGACACAAAAACTAAAGGCAAATGGGAAAAAAAGTATCCATTGGTATTGCACAGTTGTCTTTAGTCTTCACGGCCCTTGTTTAAAGATAGAAAATACTCCGTCTTTTCCATATTACTCGTTTATTACGAATTTACGTATATTTTTAATATTACTCGTTTATTACGAATTTACGTATATTTTTAGATGTATTATTTTCATAACTATATTATCGAAATGACAAATTTAAAAAAACTATTACATAGTCAAATTTAATTTGAGTGTATAAAAGTTTTTTCAAATTTGTCATTTTAACAATTTATATACGATTTTTTTTTCATTTTTTTTTCATTTCAAAATGCACGTTTTAGTATTGTGAACTTTCCAACATAAATACGTAAGGAGTAGTTAGTACTAAATTGATAGCAAAAGTGAATTATTTTAATGATTTCGATAGGCATTTATACAATTGTTTAGCTGGTTTTTTTTAACTCTGTTAATCACCACATGTATTTATTTGTCCACTCATGACGAACTTGTACGTATAGAAATAATACAATTTTTTTTTATTAAACAGGTAGTATTTCTTTTAAATTTTATTAAATATTCTCGAATAGACTTTACTTTCCTAAGGCTTTGTTAAAAATCACTTAACATACATGAGTCTATATGACAGATCCAATGGCTGTGGAAACCAGAGTAACCCTCACTCAGAGTTCAGTTACTCTGCTTCCCTGTATGAGCACTCACAGTCACAGGTGATGCCATTTTATTATTTTTTTCTTACTCTGTAATTTCTAAGTTGTTGTACAAGCAAGCCAAATGCCCGAGATAACAAAATTAAAACTTTTAGTTCAATAATCAAGAATGTTGTGATTGTTTGATTATCCGCAACTGAAAGAGCATCAACAGTTAGGGTGGAATCGGTACGAGATCCGATCCGAAAAGGTTAAACCCGTGTCTCGATCCAATAGTTTTCGCATGTCATTTAAAATTCTCGATTCCGACCCGAAAATGTCCAGGTCCCAATAATATGGATTCCTGATAATTCGGAATCCCGAAAGGTCGGGACGGGATTTCCCGATACTTCATACTTCTAAAAAGAAATTGTGAAAAAGTTATAACATAACTAACAATTTTATAAAAAAGTTCGTTAGATTTAAACAAAATAAAAAAGTGGGAATATTATGTTGATATTGTATTCGTTTATAAGATTGATTATCAAACAAGATAACTGATTATAATTATTTTTAAGAAAATATAAACAATAATATAATTCAAAATAAAAGCAGGAACCAAATGTTATAATTTTAGTTATTCAAGATTAAAATGAATACACAACATATGTAACAAGAAACTCACAAGGAAATAAAATCATGGTATTTTAGTAAATATATTAGATGTAAGAGTAAATTTATTTATTTTAATAAATATAAACCGATACGATTCATAATGAGTGTTTTTTTTAATGTATATTAATTCTATCGGGTCGGGTCGAAAAATCCATCGGTATTGGAAATAAAAATCCGATTCCGAACCGAATTACTTCGGGACGGGACAAAAATCCGATCTTTCGGACCGGGATAACAACGGGTCGGGAAAAAATCGGATCAAGACTGGATCGGACGTCCGATCGGGATTTGGGAAACTTTTCCCAGTCCTATCAGCAGTATTGTAATATGCAATTTACATGAAAAGACCAAATAGCCAAGGTTGTTTTCAACCGATCTTTGAGTTTTTATCAAGTTACCATTTTTCTATATAAATATTCTGAAAATATTATAAATGACTCGTCCCTTGATTTTGTAAGTAGGCAAGACTTTTTTTTATGAGTGAAGAAATATATTTTTCACTTTTCATGGTAGTTATGAATATCAGTGAATCAACCAACAAACTACTTGGCCCAAAAGAAAAGGTAAAACCTGAAGCAAAATGGTAATCTGCGAATTCACATCAATAAATTACCATTTCTAAACAAAGTGATGCCGATACAAAAAGCCATATTCTACCACAAATGGTTTAGATGCTACAATAAAAATTACAAATAAAACAGTAAAAATTGCTATTTTTTCTTTTATCCTGCTATTTACAAGACTATGACAAATGCATTGTAAGGCAGTCTTGCGTCTGCACCGACCCCAACTTTGCTACTGCTGTCGTTTACCTCCATCAAACCCATCAGTCGCAAAGTTTAAGCTCTTTTTCACCATGAGATTTCACAAATCACGGTCACTTGTCTTAGAAAAGAATTCATTGGTTGTTGCTATATGGGACTTGCTCTTGATACCTGACACCAAAAAGAAAAGGCCACAATCTTGAAACATATTTGGCACAAGCTAGAATACCAGTAGTAAATAAACTTTGTTCATTCAAAAATAATTTAAAAGTTTCCCAAGGAAGCCTTAAGGGTGTGTACAGTTTGTTCCTTAACTTCCGCATGTCATATAGTAGTATAATCCACAACTGCTTTTCCTTTTCACTTCACCTTCTAGCTCTAGGACAAATCAAACTAAAGCCTTGTGGAAAAGAAAATGCGTGGCACAAGTTATAATTCGTGCTTAACCCTTACCCAACAAGGAAAATAACAGAAGCAAACTTATAAAAACAGTGTCTTTTGGCAGAAAGGGGTTTAGCACATTAAGATATAGTTTAACCAAGAGGATCAGACCTACTGGACCAATGATTTAACCAGTTAGCAAAATCATATTCAAACGATTAAAAATTATAAATAGGCATAAATGAAAAAAGTGCAGTAGGAGTTTATGTTGTCCCAACTCTAGGAAGTAACTTAAGAGAGGTAAAAAAACTATACCGAACAAGTTTTCTAGCATGTAAAAGAGAGTAAATTCAAATTTAATGCAAAAGATCAGGGAAAATTAAGACAAGGTACTTATTTAGCAAAAATATTACCCCAACCATCTTAATTTCTAATCAGTCACCGCACGCTTTCTCTATCTCTCATGCCTATTTCTTCAGCGCGCGAAATCAAACCCACAAAGCAGTCGTTTTTTCCTTGTGATACAATACATGAATACAAAAAGAGCCTAAATCATTTGATGGTCTATTTTGTGCAATGTAAAAGACATCACTTTGTTTCATTACGAAATGGTTCAGATATTGTAATTTTTCAGTGTTTTTTTTAAAGCATGATGTGAATTTTTTCGGACAAAGTTAAAAAAGAGCCTAAAAAATTCTGCGGCTTAGGTGTAATAAGGCGCCTGACTGACCCTTCCACCGATCTCCTCTTTCGGTCTCTGGTGAGATATACGTGTGTATACATGTCGATATATGTGTGTATATACATGTCGATATATGTGTGTATATACATGTCCAATTATGCAGTGTATGTTACATAATTATGTAGTACTTAAGTTTATATCTATGTATATGTGTAATACAGTATGTGTGTGTGTGTGTGTGTGTGTGTGTGTGTGTGTTATGTAACCGTCCTGCCTGTATGTTTTATGTTTAGAATTCAACACTATTTCGGCAGTACGATACTCCGAAATTAATTTGACAGTATTTAGAAACAATCTGAGAGTATCGACCCAAGTGAAAGAAAGGTTTAAGGGTTTGTGCTTTTGCCAGATTGTACCTAGGTGAAATCTCTCCTACAGCTTCATAAATCTCTCCTATGTTATTTCATTTCCCATATGGTGTTCAAAAGAGGAAGAAAAGTGTTAGAATGCAGTACTAATTAAAAAAATTGCTAGGCTAGCTCACAAAATCGGAAAACCGTGATAAATCGCTATCAGTGTTTCAAAAGCAGCCGTCTAGGTGGCTATTAGGCACTACACGGGGACCAGACAACTGAAAATCAGGCAGACTTAGGTGGGGGGGAAATCGGACTACACCGAAAAAGTCACTTAGGTGGCAGCCACTTAGGCGCCAGGCGGACCCTTCCTGTGTAGACCCTGCCTAGCGCCTTCTGAAACCTTGGTCGGTGTACACAATTTAATTAAACCTGACATATCCCTTATAAGTACAAGTTTATAAATGACAATTGTTATTTAACTAGAAAACTTTAGTTTTTTACCTGATTTTGTGAGCTTGCAGCTGTCGTCCAGAGTTGAGGACGGATGTTCAAAGAACTATCATGGATGACAGCTATCGTTCTTGATTCTTCTGGCAAATTAATTACTGGAGGAGGTGGCAATTCTCTCATAACCCATAATACAAATATTGAGGGTACCGACATCCCTGTCCAAACCAATAGGAAGATCATTTCAGAGTTAATTCCTTACGATAGATCATAAAAGAACATGCAATTATCATAGTAGCATAAGGATGAAGAGTACCTATAAAGTAATATATAATTAGCATTAATGAAGTATATATGCCGTCGACACGTTTGTCATGCCAATGATATAACATCTGCATTAGGAAAGAAAAGGAGAGGAAAGTTAAAATCAAGTTATGCAAGCATGCATGAAGAGAAGTTGAAGAAAAAAATTACTAGCAGGTAGAGACAAATGCATACAGGTATATCCGTACAGAGAGCAACCAATGCGCTTGTAGTAAAACAAACAGCGGACATGATTGCCAATCCCACAACCTGCACAAAGCCCATATAAAAAGTGGAAATTAGTTACTAAAGCATAAACAGATAAATTTACTAAAATAAGATTGTACTCCTGGTAAAAAGAAGGAAAAAATGCAAATAACCAACATGTACAATGGGTGTATGGCAAATAAACCCCCTAGTACCATGTGCATTTTGCAAATAACTCCACAAACTCTGGTTCCTAGTATTAAAACCCTATGGAATATCAAGTATTAACCCCATCATCAATTTTAAAATGGCACACCTTCGTGTCCAATCGTTGGTTTTGGATAACCGTTGTTGTTTCTTTGTTAATATGCATACATGTAAGATGGCAGTCAACGCAGAAAAAGAGAGTCAGATAAAAGCAAATCTAAGCAAAAAGTCGTAGAAAAGCGGAAAAAACTGCACTTTTTTTACAAAATGGTGTCACCTCAATATGACTACTTGCTTTGCATAGATCTAATTTAAATTCATGAAATAGGAAAAAGAATTATCCAAACCAATAGACACTAGTTACTACAGCATATCTCATAACATGTACTTTTATTCCCTTTTTGGATCGTAAATGTACTCCTAACTTACTATGCAAATGAATGTTAGAAATTTATAATTCAGACATAAGCTTTTCTAACCAGATAGAGAATGGCTTCTATCAACCTGAAGTCTACCTGTGTCCAGACTTGACTCTTTTGATTCAAAAAAATGAGACCAAATATACTACCGTAATAAGTATCCAGATATCAAGGAGAAAACAGAATAGCTACTAATGGCAAAAGATTTGATACCTTTCTACTTTCTGAAGAAGCTCTTTCAGATCGGACCTTTCTCATTTTCACATACAACAGGAATCCTGAATATGAAACTAAGTTAATGGAAAATAATACAAGCAGAATATCATGAAGAGAGGGGGGAGACTATTGGGAAATATAATGTAGACGAACAATTAAACAGATATAAGAGACCAAGCCATGGTCAAGCCCATAGAAAATCATGTCCAGAATGGCAGATTTTGGATATGGAATGATGTAATACTATCATGATTTGCAATTTTTAATTACTGTACAGTTGACACCACATGCAAGAGTAACCCATTTACAGGAATCGTAATACAAGAATCGAAAATCAAAACTGTAGATACTCACCATAGCATGCTAAAGCTCCGCCTAAACAAAGAACTGCAATGGCGAAAACACTTACATATACCTGCAAATTCAATATATATCAGATTTCCCAAGACCGCCCATTATCTATATACTTAAATACGAAGGGGTTATGGACAGAATTGTTTTTTCAAAAATCACTAAAATATAACAGAAGTCAAATAAACAATGTTGGAATTGTAATATTGTATTTAATCAATAAATCTAACTAGAAGATAAATGAACATACCCGGGCAACCACTTGTGAATCAATAGGATTCATCCCCATTCCAATCCAGATAAGCACAGCCGTAACAATCATAAAAAGAAATATCAATGTAGTGACCTGGGCAGTGTGATAAAAAGCGCAATTTCATTTCACATTGAAAAAAAGTAGGGGTGACTTAAAGTAATGGTCCCCATACTTTGGGATAAATTTATTTGGTTCCTATACTTTTTGTTGCTACACTATTCCTGTTGTTCCTATACTTACGGACCCTGTTTATAATATGGGGGGCTATCAGTATTGCTAACTCAAACTAAGGGGACGAGTTGTGTTTCAATAAAATCTACGGGGACCAAATAGCAAGTCGACCGTTAGTATTCCAGACCATTATTGTTGAAATTAGGATTTGATCCAAAGTATTGGGACTAATGCTGTACTTCACCCTAATAATAGAAAAAAGAGAGTAAATTGCATATCTACAAAAACGGCCTTACGTACCAAGATAACAACTTTTTGGCGGCTACCAACATTGAAAAATGGGAAAGAGCAACACTTTCTGTGTCTGACAGCATGCGAATGTGGTTTACTCAAACTCTGCTCAAGTAATGGAACCCGGGGACTACACTCCTCCTCATCTTCATCTTCTTCATTTGCCTGATGGCAAATATCAACCCTATAAAACCATCCCCAAAAAGAGGCATTTTTGTGTATCTCATGATGAAATATAGAAAATCCAAAAATGAGATATTAACTTCAAGCAAAGCATAAATATATATAAGCCAAGGTAAGAAAAAGGCTTTCCATTCAAGTTTAGCATGAATTACCACATGAATTCTTATTGTCCAATCACATGAAAAGAGGAATACATAAGACAAAAATAATACTAAAGCTCAACAGTAGCAAAAAACGGCATAATGGAATTTGGAAGAAAGCGGCAGTACATACCAGAAAGACAAAAGTAGAAGAAATGCTCCAAGGAATGGAATTTTGGGGCAGGCTGCAAAAGAGGGTAACTAAATTTAATTTTATGAATTACAATGGAAATCTCATTAAAGAAAAAGAACAAGATCATACCCATAAAAATAAAGCCACAAGAGTGAGACCAGCATGACCAGCCTTTACAAGCAGCAACGAGAGTTAACACAAAATAAATAAAGTAACCTGCAATTACAGAGTAAAATTTGTCAGCTCCAAGCACATCTATAATGACTAACCATATCAATTAAGATTATGTTTATTCCCCAACTTAACGTAAAATTGATTAAAATAACCACATAGGTGGTCCTGCGCTATTATTTAGAATCAATTTCCCCTTCAGTCACAAACACTTTCATTCTACCCACTTTATTCCGGACTGTAACATCTACACAGAACACCCGTTTACAAACTAACGACTTTTATCTACCAAGTACCGATGTAAAGTAAGCAGTTAAGTAATTGTCCACTGACGAAATGTTCATAAAACATAATATTTAAGGGAATTTTGTTATTGTTCTTTTAGTGATATCAGGCAATCATCGTAATAGAAGGGCAAGTATGGATCAAGATATGGCTATCTATATGTAGCCAGAATATATTTACTTTATAACACACGATATTTCCAATAGGGGAGGAGCTAGGAGGGGGCTGACAGGGCTACAGCTCATCCCCCCCCCCTCCTCCTCCTCCTCTTAAATACCCTGCTCGATAATATAAAATTTGCATTTATATTATGAAAATAGCATTTTACACCCCCAACCCCCTAACTTTTGTTGTTAAAATCCATTGCCCCATTCTCCTATCCTAGCTCCACAACTGATTTCCAACATTTAACTTTTCTAAAATGATACGTAAAATGTCGAATTTACACATTCGAATAGGAGCAAGACAAAGTTCAAGTTAAACATACCCATATTTGAAGAGCCAATCATAAGATGAAAAACCTGAAATTGTAAAGTAAATATGTTAAGAGGAACTCAATCGGCAGATATGCTGAAAAATAAAAATAGAAACTGAGACAAAACAAGTGAGATAGTGAAAGCTAAAAAATAATAATCACTCGTAATCAAATTTAATGCTAGATAAAGAGAGATCGGAAATCATGCATATTTTCTAAGAAAACGAAAAACATAAAGCTAAAGAAGTTATTTCAAAGGCAATAATTCTTACTGATCCAAAATTTAGCTCTGGCAAATTTTCACCAATCATACACCGTATTATAGACAGGACCAAATTCGTATAAAATTTCACAAGTTTCTATCTCAAAAGAGACAGACTAATGTATGACAACCTGCATACAACTAGATGAAAGCAAAAATGGTTCAATGTAAAAGATGTAACAACCAAATATGATAGGTCCCAAGTCATAACAATGTCAGATACTCCATGACGTGCATTTTGTTGTATAAGTCTAGGAACGTCAATGATTGCAATGCTTTTTTATTAACTATACGATTTTGTCAATTTTGCAATCCTTATCGCATTATCTGTGGAAAATAAAAGGATAAGTTGGAAAATAGCAAACAGTGATTTAAATTATAGACAGATACCATTTGAATTCCCACAAATAAAGAATGACTCACAAAAAAATAAAATAACTGAGGGTGCACAATTTAGAAGTGAACTAAGCAAGATACATATGTAAAGTCTTGAATTACTTTTTATTAAGACTGATTACTTTATACTGATTAGGTATGCTATAACTTTCGTTTAACTTAAATGATCATACTTGATATGGAAGCTCTTACCTTTCTTGGTAAGAGATAGACCCTCTAAAATACTTCTTAGAAAACGTGTTGCTTTAACGTAAAATTTCCTGCTTACTTTAATTTGACATACTCGAGCAACAATGCCATTAAGCCTTATAGGATATCAAAAAGATACCGAAGAACGCATGCCGTTTTTCCCTAGACAAAATTACATACACTGCTTTAATCTGCTTGAAGATGGCAAACTATAAACGCCACAATGCATAAATCAATGAAACATTTATAATAGAACTAAAGAAGAGAAGTTCTCATCCTTGTTAACAAAGTGAGGGAAGGAAACCACATTCACAACCTCCGACTCAGAAGCTAGGAACCTCATTTAAATATATACTGCATTGAGGAAATTACTTTACTTAAATTTCCATGGTTCTGGACATTAAACCTATATATATTACCCCTATAATGCAGAAACAAATTGTCGCATACTTTCTATAACTCGTATACTTCGTAGAACATTCCATCACATAACAAATCTTCTGTCGACGTATTATTAGAAGTGGAAAATAAGAAAGAAAGAACAACTTTACTGAACATTAAGAAAGACTGAACAGCTATGAGAAACCAATATGCCATAGATGATGTATAGAACTCACTTTTTGGCGTGTCCAACGAAGATGTGAATTCCTTGCGTGAATTCTTATCAGCTGGTGACATTGATCAACCAATCAAAATGAGAGACAAAGGATAAAAAAAGTCTATAAAAAAAATATAGATTAACTTTGTTATTAAAAAGAGATGATGGTAGGGGACGAGGAACAAATCATATTATCACATCTCCTTAATGTAAAATAACCAAGCCTTAATCAAAATTTACGGTAAGATTCAAATGGTAGTTGAAACTGCATGATAGTTGACATACAAATTACCGATAAATAATGTGTGCTTGGTTAAAACTTAGCACTTAGCAGATATCCTGATAGTCTTAAATGGTACAGAATCTTGCCATCTCATAAATTGTCACCTGTGTAGCACGGATATGAATGTACTGATACAACCCGATTTGGTGTTTTTAAAAACTTCCAAAAATTTAGATCCGATACTTCATCGATTTGATCAATAGTATATTCAAATATAAGATCACTACTAGTATATGGAGTAAACAACTTATACCCATCATTTGACAGCTCAAATAAAAACCTCAATACAAGTTTTTCAACTAAAGAGTCACAGATGAATGTATCACATAAAACAGACATAGTTTGAAGCCATATGAAAGACAAATTCTATGCATAATTATTTCATTGTTTATCTAAGTGACTGTAATATTCTACTTAATCTGTAACTGTAACAAGTCATTACCAATGTGACCTGCACTATTATGATATTATCTATATACTTGGTGTAAAAACTGTCTCTGTATAATTCTTAAAGATCTAAAGGCCGATTTAGGGAAAGTTATTCAAATGGTATGATTCAACAATCGAATCGAGCACCTATCTCTAGCATGTTTAATAGCTAGATACAAATCCAAAAACTCGATGTGTATCCAAAGCGAATCCACGCAAGTTATGGCTGTTTTGGTATACGCTGCAGGATTCGCAAATATCTAAAAGAACCGTGCATCAGTCCATCAACTTTTTGTGGTAAATTATTGCACACGGAATAATCTAAAAAATCCATAACACCTTCCATATGCATTCCAGGACGAAAGCTACTAAAATTGGAGGTTATCGGTTAACAAATATTTAATATCACAAGTATCAAAACTTCTTCCTACCAGTTTAAATTTGTCCCTATCTCCATATACAATATCCAGCAATGAGTAAGACGCATACAACTGGCAAGCAATGACGTATAATGTTCAAATTTTCATAGTTATTTACTCCAAGCCCAATAACAACAAATTGGTTTAGGAACAAACCAAAGAATTGCCAGGCAAAATACCAATACTTTCTTAGATATAACTCATTAACTTAAGTAACAAGAATGCCCGTGTGTTTTCACAGCTCAACTCAGATTTTTTACGTAATTTTGTTTATAAGTTGCACCCTCATTAGGTTTGTCAGCTTAAACAATACTAGCGGTCGAGCTCACCTGATAGGTGTGAAAAAAAAATTGCAAATGAAAATACATGAAATAAAAATGCAAATAAATGGAGATAAAGGTGTTACCAGTCCCATTGAACATCAGTGGGCTTAATCATGATGATATAGGTTTGCCCTATTTTCAATGTTTTTGTAGTTTCTATTTTGTAGAGAATAACAGAGAGAGAGAGAAGAACCGAGTAATGGTTACAAAAGTACAGAGATATATATGTAGTGGGCTGTTTCTTTTTTAAGTTAAATGAACGGCAGTTTCTTATTTAGCTTTCTACTTATGTAATTTATGTTTTTACAGGGTTTTTTTTGGAAAAAAAGTTTGGCAGGCCTCATAAGGGGTCTTCACATAAACTAATAGTATAGATGTTTTCTCAACCCAAAAAAAAGCCGAAACTTATATGCTTAAACAATTTACCCAAACAAGCTCTACTATATCAAATTCCACAGACCCCACCGAACACAACCAAATTTTTGAACATCTATACACCACACACAGAACCAATTCTTTCGCAGTAATTAAATTCACTATATTCAAAACCCAATAAAAACGCCTGTTTGCTAGTATCTTTTAAACCAAATAAACTCAGGTTTTGCTTAAAAAATCCACCCAAACAATCCTTGCCCACTAAACCATCACTAATATTATCCCCAAACCCAAAACCCCACAAAACACAACCAACTCCTTAACAAACAAATACACAACATAAACAGATGCTTGTTTGTTAGTATCTTTTAAAACGAAAGAACTCGCCTTTTTCTCGTCTTGAAAAAACCCCGACACCTAAACACTACAAATTTCACCCAAACGAGCTCTACCCACTAAATCTTCACTAATATTATTCCCAAACCCAAAACCCTGCAAAACACAAATGCTTGTTTGTAGCATCTTTTGAAGCAAAAGAACTCGCCTTTTTCTCATCCTAAAACAACCCCTAAACCTATAAGCTTAAAAATTTCACGCAAACAAGCCCTACCCACTGAATCTTCACTGATATTATTCCCAAAACCCTACAAAACACAAACAAATTCCTAAACACCTATATAGGTCATATAGATACTTATCAATGTGAACAAACTAAAACAGAAAAACCACATACAGAACCAATTCTTTCAAAGTTATTAAATTCACTATATATCCCCAATATATAAGATTGTTTTCTAGTAGCTTGTAAACCAAATAAACTCGGGTTTTGCTTAAAAAAACTCCACCCAAACAATCCTAATATTATCCCTGCTCCAAATTCAAACCCCACAAAACACTACCAAATTCCTAAACACCTATACAAAACATATAGATAGATAAATATCAATGTGAACAAACTAAAACAGAAAAAAAAACAAAAAAAAAAACCTGATAAAAGGCTAAAGCTGCTATAAATCCATCAATAGAGGCTAAAGAGACATTAACGCCTGTGAGAATCTTTGGATAGCAATCTCCATCTCTCAGTTCCATCATCTCTCTCTCTCTCTCTCTCTCTCTCTCTATATATATATATATATATATATATATATATTTATATTTGTTGGTTTTGTGCGCTGGTTATTGGTTTTGTTATGGTGATATTTTTCTAAGCATAGAATTCTATTTTTAATTGGAAAAGCATTATTACATATATACTTAGTTGTGGTGTTAAAGTAGTTAATGTTACATTGGACTAGGAGTGTTGGTTTTTTTTTTTTTCAATTTTATCTATTGTAATATTTATTTTTTATGATTTTATATTATTTAATTAGTATATCGTATTATCATTTTTCGGTCATTTTATACACTTTCGTATAATAATTTACGCTCATAATATCAGTTGCATATACTGACCTTGAATTTTATCATTCTCATTTCATACTTACATATTAATTACGTACACGATAAAATTTTCAAGTCTAGCTCAAATTTTAGGGCAAATGATGAAGTATTTTCTTACCACACATTCTTTTTGCACGAAATTTTTAATATTATTAGACGAAATTGTATAAAATTATCAAAAAGGGGTAGTATTATGTACTAATTAAATAATTTGGTAGTAGGATATATAAAATCGTAAAAGGTCAATAGTATGATGTATAAAAGTGTAAATAAAACCCCAACTAAAGTTACAAGTTACATGTGGACACGAATGCATGAATTAGTTTCATAAAATTATATTATTTTCAAAACAATCATCAAGTTTGTTACGTTTTAAAAGTATATTTAATTTTTGTTTAGCTACCATGAAATAATTCACTTTCTTACATGATACAAAAGAAACGAGGTTAAAGTTGTAAGTTCCAAAAAGTATATTTAATTTTTGTCTTATTATTATGAGATAACTTACTTTCTTACAGGCTAGAAAAGAAACGAGATTAAAGTTGTATGTTCCAAAAATATACTTAATTTGTATCTTGTTAAAATGAAACAATTTACTTTACTATAGGCTACAAACGAAACGAGGTTAAGGTTGTACGTTTCAAAAGTATATTTAATTTTTGTTACCGTGAAAGAAACTTTATTACATGCTACAAAAGAAACGAGGTTAAAGTTATACGTTTCAAAAGTATATTTAATTTTTGTCTTGTTATCATGAAAGAATTTACTTTCTTACATGCTACAAAAGAAACGAGGTTAAAGTTGTATACGTTCTAAAAGTATATTTAATTTTTGTCTTGTTACTATGAAATAACTTACTTTCTTACGGGCTAAAAAAAAAAAACGAGATTAAAGTTGTATGTTCCAAAAGTATATTTAATTTTTGTCTTGTTACCATGAAAGAATTTACTTTCTTATAAAAGAAACGGAGGTTAAAGTTGTCGCCTTACGAACAAGTCATTAAAAAATATCTATAGTTTAAAGTCATGAAAACATTTATTTTCCGTTTTCGATATTAAATCAAACGATATAAGACATAGTTACATGTCTATATTTTTAGTTTCGTAAAATGTTCCTTTTGTCTTTTTCTTTTTGCCATTTTGGGTTTTAAACACCTCCCAAAAGACAATTAAAAACCAAATAATTATAAGGACGTAAAAGTTTTCAAAACTAAAATATAGCCCCATATATACCGGTCTGCACTTTAAAAAAGACGAAATCGGAAAGGCGGGTTGATTATATGTTGTGGTCATGTTTGATTAGAAAGAGTGCTAGTCCTTTTTCGTCATCGATTCTATTGGTGGAGGAAGACGATAGAATATGTAGGAAAAGAAAAAGAAAAAGAAAAAGTTTTCTTCATCAAAATAAACCATCTAAATTTGGTCTCTATCGTATTATTGATATTTATTATAAAACACTTTTTTTAACAAACAGATATTAAAAACACAACTACATATATAGGTCAAAGATGTTTCACAATATTCTATAATACCATTTACAAGGCAAACTATTTAATATTACATAATGAATTATAAAGTTGTTATCCATCAATTTTACATATCAGAAAAATGGACACCAATCTGAGATATATGCTAAATTTACCATCTGCCTCGTCCTCATCTTCAAAGGGGTCTTTATCATTTTATTTTTTTATCAAGATCAGTTCTTTGTGAGTGTAACAAGAAGACATCAATAAAAGTATCTTAAGTTCATTACTTTATTTGACTTCTATATGGCTCACACAATTACATTTACATTTACATGCACAAGAATAGAAAATATTGTATAAGAAAAGTAAACTATGGCACTGATAGATTATAAAAAAATTATCATTATAACTCATAAACATAATGTTACAAAGTCAACAAAATACAAAAAACGTGATACTCTCGGCTTCATATTAATTGATTCCTCAACTTTACTATCATCCGCTATAACACATAACAAACATTGGTAAAGAGAAACATGATGTCAAAAATCCAATCAATTCTTTTTAATTCAACATTAAAACTTAAAAGACTCCATTTTACTCATCATACTATTAATATAAATCAATTCAAGAGAAATGAAGCTGTCAAATTTTATTATTATTTTTCTAAAAATGCTCATATTCTAATTTACTAATTACTCATATATCATAATGCAATTCAAATATATAAATAACTAAATAAATATGCTACTTCGCCTCATACTTGTATAACAATAAAACATCATATTACTCTTTATATATAATTATTAATTTACTATATTCACTTCATCATTTTTTTTGAAAATTTTAAAGTCATTTACCCGGGATCATATTTATATACGTACCGCACACGTCATACTATTAATATAAGTCAACCCAAGAGAAATGAATCTGCCAAATTTTACCTTTTTTTCCCAAAAATGTCGCTATTCTAATTTATTAATTAATCATACACCATAATGTAATTCAAATACATAAATAACTAAATAAATATGTTACTTGTCATCGCCATCAATTCATCTCCCAAATTATAATTGTATAACAATAAAACACCGTATTACTCTTTATATACAATTATTAATTTACTATATTCACTTCATCATTTTTTATTATTTTTTTAAAATTTTAAATTTATTTGTCCGGAATCATATTTATATACGTATCGTATACATAACGACTGAGTTACCATAACTGGTATAAGTATAGGTAATGAATGCAATATCAATATGAGTCCAAATCTTCTACCCCATATTCTCTACCCCTTTCGTGCCCCCTTGCTTATTTTCACTCAATTTTTAAATTTTCACAACTTACACCGCAACTTTATAAACTTTTATATTGTATTGTATTAAAATTTTAAAACATTTGAACATAATATTGTTTTAGACAATTTTTTTAATATTCAATGTTTAATTTACACTAATTTATACATTTATTCCAAAATAAATTTTGTGTGGATTTTATTTTAAAAATAATTATTGGAATGTATTGATACATGTATTATAGTAATTGTATAATTTTTTTCAAGTTTTTTAGAATTTTTTTTTGGATAAAATAAGCAAGGGAGCACGGAAGGGGGTAGAGAAATAAGGTATAAGATTTGGACTCTATGAACATTAGTAATATGCACATTTAGGAAACATATGTACTATTCTAATATTCAATTGTTTTCAGAATCATAAACAAGTACTCATATTTAAAAAAAAAAAACACTTATATTTTGTTTTGCAAATGTGTGCTATAAATAAAGCTTGGTTTTATTGAATTAAAAAGTAATGAAAATTGTATGACTACCACGTGGTCACGTGTCAACACTCATGCTACACGAGTCTCATGAGAAAATTTATAAATGGAGTGAAATATTTGTTCAGTCCGTTTCTATTTAATTGTCCATTACGAAACTACATGTAATTTTGAACGAGCAAGAACTTGTATTAAAATTGTCGGAATTAAATTTTTTAAAACTTGATAATATAGTTCAAATATTAAATTTTATGATTAGATTTTAAAAAAATTTATTTCGACAATTTTAATATAAGTTATAAGCCGGTCAAAATTGCACGTAGTTTCGTAATAGACAATTAAATAAGAACGGAAGTAGTAATAAATATAGTGAATATATAAACCAAGAATATATGAGCTTAATGAAACCATAATGACATAAATAAACACACAAACCAAATTCTATTTTACTTAATTAATGACCATAATTACGAGTGAAAAGCAATATCACATGAAGGTCATGAGCAAATAGCACATTGTCAACAACAACAAAAAAATTAGCCCAAAAAGACGCTAAAAACCCCCAAGAAAAGAGAGAATTATTTGTCTTAATTTCCTTGTAAAATATTTTCCTTAGAAACAAACAGAGCCTAAGTGAGGATGAAAGAATATTATTTCATTTACCAAAAAAAAAAAAAGAATGTTGAATGCTTAAGCTTGGAAATTAATCTTTTAACACCGGACCGACCTTTCACTTTCGAACCAAAACTAACATAAACAAACAAATTCCCTTTTAAAAGAAAAACAATAATTAAGGATACTTATATAGCTCTATTGCCAACTAAACAAGAGTTACAAGACCATATGCACATGACCTAAAAAAACATATTTATTAAATACACTACAAAAAAATATCAAATAACGACGAAATTAGTGACGGTATTTTTTGTTACGAGCTTATTAGCGATGGTTTTTGTGACGGCTTTGTAACAGTTTAGTCAATTTACGACAGATTTGTGACAACTTTTTAAATTAGCGATATGATTGTGACAGATTTTGACTTTTACTAGATCAAATATTATTTTGTAGTGATATAGCGTTAACGTACAAAGTTGAAGACGGGAAATAGTTACTTAAAAGTCAATTTGATGTTATATAAACATGTCATAGTGGCAAGAGACTTTTGAGCATATTGTAGACTATTGGTATAATATTTGGATACAAAATTAAAACAGGGAGGCAATTTGATAGCTTTGTGATTCATTATAATTCATTTGTAATTTTTGTTGGAAAAGTTGGGAAAATATGTAGTTTAAACATATTTGTTCCAAGTGGTCTGGGACCACCTTTGAGTCAATTTTTAATGCGACTCCTCAGTTTTTCTGAGGCCATACTCTATGCGTTTAAGTAGCTCGTGCGACGAGTTTCGCAACGGTATATCGCATGACCAATTCGGAGGAATGGTGTGAATGATAATTGGACTCGAATGTTGGTACTCGAAAGAGGGAAAAACCGAAATCTGGAAAATGGAGTAGAGAGTGGGAATAAACCATGAGGGTTATCCCACATTGGAAAATCAAGGTTGGGGCAGGGGAAAGAGGAAAGCTCCAGCTCAGGCACATCTGGCCGAGTGAGGACGAGATGACGACCACTTTACTGATGTGGTCTCTGAGGTCAATCTCGTGGGGAGCAACCCCAAAGAGTGGTGGCTGGATACTGGCGCCACAAGCCACATCTGCTCAACTAGGTGGATGTTTAAGACCTACGAAGCGGTAGAGGGAGAAAGCTGCTTCATGGGAAATTCTGCTACTTCCAAGGTGGAAGGAAAAGGAATGGTCGTGATGAAGATGACCTCGGGAAAAGAGCTGAGGTTGACAAATGTGCTTCATGTTCCAGATATCCGCAAGAATCTGGTATCAGGATCGGTGATGGTGAAGAACGGGTTTAAACTAGTTTTAGAATCCGATAAAATTGTAATCACCAAAAATGGTGTCTATGTAGGCCGTGGCTATATGACCAACGACATGTTTAAGTTAAACGTAGGGACACCTGCTCCCAATAAAGGTGCTAAAGCTGAGGCTAGCACAAGTACTGTAATGACTGTTGCCCAAGAGGCCAATAAAAATTCCGAGTTTAATTATTTATTTGAGTCATTTCATTTGTGGCATGGTAGATTAGGTCACGTGAATTATAATTCTTTAAAGAAATTAATTTCACTAAAACTAATACCAAATTTCGTTTTTGATAAGCAACACAAATGTGAGATTTGTGTAGAAGCAAAATTAACGAAATCATCGTTTCAACATGTTGAACGAGAAAGTGAACCTCTCGGTCTAATACACACGGATGTATGCGACTTAAAGTTTATACAAACGCGAGGAGGGAAAAAGTACTTTATCACCTTTATAGATGATTGTACTAGATACTGTTACGTTTACTTAATGAGAAGTAAAGACGAAGCAGTAGAGAAATTCGCTCTTTATAAGACCGAAGTTGAAAATCAACTCAATAAGAAAATTAAAACATTGAGAAGTGATAGAGGCGGTGAATATGAATCACCGTTTGAACAGATATGCGCTGAAAGCGGCATTATACATCAAACCACAGCCCCATACACTCCCGAGCAAAATGGGGTTGCTGAGCGTAAAAATAGAACGCTAAAGGAAATGATGAATGCTATGCTAATCAGTTCTGGGTTACCCCAGAACATGTGGGGGGAAGCTGTACTTTCCGCTAACTATGTTTTAAACAAGTTACCACATAAGAAGCGAGAAAAGACTCCATATGAATTATGGAAAGGTCATCAACCCAGTTATAAGAACCTACGGGTTTGGGGTTGTCTCGCAAAGGTCCTAGTTCCCACTCCTAAGAGGATGAGAATTGGTCCTAAGACGGTGGACTGTGTGTTCATCGGATATGCACAGAATAGTAGTGCATATCGGTTTCTCGTGCACAAGTCGGACAATCCCGATGTGCATGTAGATACGTATGTGGAAAGCCGAGAGGCCTCTTTCTTTGAAGATATCTTTCCCCGAAAATTACCTACATCTGTACCAACTGAAGAGTTGAACAGTGAAGGAAATGTGGGGGCAAGTGAACCGACAGAGGAAGAGGAAGAGCCTCGGCGTAGCAAAAGGGCAAGGAAGGAAACTTCCTTTGGACCTGATTTCCTAACCTTCATGGTTGAAGGCGAACCGACGACATATAAACAAGCTATGTCAACACCGGATTCCCAATATTGGGAAGAAGCTATTCAAAATGAAATTGAATCAATCATGCAAAACCACACTTGGGAACTAGTGGATCTTCCGAAAGGATGCAAGCCCCTAGGTCACAAGTGGATCTTCAAGAGGAAGTTAAAGGTTGACGGCACGATTGAGAAATACAAGGCGAGACTTGTAGTCAAAGGATTCAGGCAAACGGAAGGTGTCGATTATTTTGACACGTATGCCCCGGTCTCCAGGAAAACGTCTATCCGAATCGTCATTGCTCTCGCAGCTTTGTTTGATATGGAAATACATCAAATGGATGTAAAGACGGCATTTCTGAATGGAGAACTGGAAGAAGAGATTTACATGGAACAACCGGAAGGGTTTGTAGTTCCTGGTAAAGAGCACCAAGTGTGCAAACTTGTAAAGTCTCTATATGGACTCAAACAAGCGCCGAAGCAATGGCACGAGAAGTTTGATAGAATTATGCTATCAAGCGGTTTTCACATTAATGAGTGTGATAAATGTGTCTACTCTAAAGGAAGTGGAAGAGACTGTGTTGTAGTCTGTCTCTATGTGGATGACATGATCATAATTGGGAGTAATGATACAATCAACTCCACAAAGAAAATGTTATCACAACACTTCGATATGAAGGACCTGGGTATAGCTGATGTAATACTTGGTATGAAGATTACCAAAACATCAGAAGGGTATGCCTTGTCCCAAAGTCACTATGTTAAACAAGTTTTAGACAAGTTTGACAAGGACAGTAAAACTATGTCAAGAACCCCAATTGAGTTCAACTGTAACCTGAAAAAGAATTTCGGTAAAAGTGTGAATCAATTGGAGTTCTCTCGAGTCATAGGCAGTCTCATGTATATAATGAATTGCACTAGACCAGACATAGCAAACTCGGTGAGTAGACTGAGCAGGTACACCAGTAATCCAAATGAGGAACACTGGATGGCCATAATGAAACTTCTCAGGTATATGAGGTTTTCAGCCGATTACGGGCTTCACTATACCAGATATCCAGCGGTACTGGAAGGGTATTCAGATGCCAACTAGATATCAGACTCCAATAGCACAAGATCCACGAGTGGATATGTGTTTATAATGGGAGGAGCTGCTGTGTCTTGGAGATCCTCCAAACAGACATGTATTGCAAGGTCAACTATGGAATCTGAATTCATAGTGTTGGACTTAGCAACCGAAGAGGCAGACTGGCTGAGAAGTCTATTGGAAGGAATTCCAATGTGGCCGAAACCTGTTCCCGCAATAAGCATGCATTGCGATAGTCAATCAGCTATTGAGCGGGCTCAGGATCATATGTATAATGGAAAGTCTCGACATATACGTCGGAGACATAAATCCGTAAGGGAATTGTTATCCAACGGTGTGGTATCTTTAGATTTTGTGAGATCAAAGGAAAACATAGCGGATCCATTAACAAAAGGCTTGACTCAAGTGGGAGTCGAGACGTCATCGAACGGAATGGGATTAAAGCCCATTAAATTGGTGGGCCCCCATAGGCAACCCAACCTAAACGGAATCATTCCTGATAGGTTTAAAGGGAAATTGAACTGTGGGGGCAACCGAACAAAGCACTCAGGAACCTGGAGTTGCCAGCCCATTTCCGCGATGACAGAGTGATAGACCTGTACCATTGTAAGGGTGAGCTTGAGGCTCTTAATGATCCAAGTAACTCGACGGTCGAGTAAAGTGAGTCAGGACACTTTCGACTTGGAACACCTATAACTAGTGTGTAAGGCCGGTACCATGTGATGAGCTTGGGCTAATTCACTAGAGCACTGAGTTGAAGTTGCCAAGGCAGTCCAGGCCAAATATGGACAACAACTAAAGGGCCTAGTACGTGGGTAGAGAGGGCACTGTGCGGGTGCGATTCTGGGATACACAAAGCTTGATGGTTCAAAGCTTTACAGCTACCTAATAGCAGTATTCCGGGTGGTACTCCGCTACGGCAGGTTCAAGGCGCGCGCTACCTGACCTTAGGCAGTGAACTTTTGCGGTTCTCTTGATTTGCATTTAGGACATGGGCTTTCGAGCCAATTGCATTCATGTGGGGGATTGTTGGAAAAGTTGGGAAAATATGTAGTTTAAACATATTTGTTCCAAGTGGTCTGGGACCACCTTTGAGTCAATTTTTAATGTGACTCCTCAGTTTTTCTGAGGCCATACTCTATGCGTTTGAGTAGCTCGTGCGACGAGCTTCGCAACGGTATATCGCATGACCAATTCGGAGGAATGGTGTGAATGATAATTGGACTCGAATGTTGGTACTCGAAAGAGGGAAAAACCGAAATCTGGAAAATGGAGTAGAGAGTGGGAATAACCATGAGGGTTATCCCACATTGGAAAATCAAGGTTGATTTTCACTCTATATATACAAACTCATCCCATGTAGTTGGTAAACTAATTAAGTCCACATACCCATGAGTGGGTTAGTGTGTACCACACACGCGCTCGCTCGCTCGGGTCTCGGGACTCGGGCCTCGGGCCGCAGGATTTGGGATTTGGGGAATGTCTCGGGTCTTGGGCCTTGGGTCTTGTACTAAATCTGAAAAGGGACTTTTGCATATTTGCAAGAGCAGTTCCTAGAGTTCCAGAAAGGTTGAAACTCCAGCAGTAATGGAGGCGGATTCTGGGAATGTAACTCCCAGAATTAAATGACCACATTCAATTATGCGGTTTCAGAATCCTCTATAAAGAGGCAGCCATCCCTTCACATTTCATACATTCAAAATCAGTATCTCCTTCTCTCTAAAAGCTGCATATAATTTTTTCCTTCATAGCATATTAGACCAGAGAGAACCACCCACTAAAAGCTCGACTTAGACTCGTCGCCAGTTTCCGACGAGTCTTCCGAGAGACGTTGTACCTTGGGATCGAAGCGCCAACGCAACCAGAAACCTTAAGGTGGTTGGGCGAATATCGGTTAAGGGCATACTGTTAACAGTAGCCTCGTCCGTTTATTTTTACATTCTGTCCGTCTATTTTTCGCACTTAAATTCAGTCTTTTACATTCTGGTTTTTCAATTCAGTATTTATATTTCAGTTTTTAATATTCTGTCCCTAGCTGTAGCTTTTCTATTCTGTTTGTACTATTCTGTAATTAGTTTAAAGTTCTGTTTCTGTTTTGTAATTTCAATTCTGTAATTTAATTATGTAATTAGATTAGTTTCAATTCAGTCCTGTAATTTAAATTCATAACAGAACAGTCCGGCTGTTAAGTCTATACTTTCCAGTCCGGCAGTTTCTTTTAATTGCAAATCAGTACATCAGATTATTAATTAATAATAATCTGATTACGTTTGTTTCTATTTACAATTCAGTACCTACATGTTGTAATCAGTTTATTGTATTTCATTTGGAAATTAATAAAGATTACACTGAGTTTATTTAATTATTGTTTAGTCCTTTATTTATTATTAATTGTTATTTCGTACACGGAAACCAACAATTTTTCCTATAGTTCTTAATTAGTTGTTAATTGTTATCATTAAATCTATTCGACATTGCCCTAGCCCAATCAGAGATGATTAGTGTTGGTTGTTGGTTCGTATATATATGATTACACAAACATGTAGTCATGAAAATACATATTTTTGGGAAAGACACGAGCAGTTTCTATCTCTAAGCTCTCATTGGCTCTGGCAAAAATTTCGATGTCCCATTTCTATTGGCGCCTTGTGCGCTCACACTGGCAACCGGCCCTAGCCACGACCGACCCTGTTAAACCCCATATAGCTTACCATTAAAAGTACTCGTAATAATAATGATGAATAACTCTTTATAAACCACAGACTCGATCGTTATCTAGTCGATGCGTATAATATACTCTAACACTCCCCCATTAAAAGCACTCGTAATGGTAAGGATGAATAACTTTTTATAAACCACAGACTCGATCGTTATCTAGTCGATATGGGATAATATACCCGAACACTCCTCTTGCTCGTGGCCCGACATTTCAAGGGTCCTACGAGCGTACATATTAAATGGGTGGATGTGAGCCCAACATTGCTAGACCCGCTCTGATACCATGCTAAACCTCATATAGCTTACCATTAAAAGACCTCGTAATGATAATGATGAGTAACTCTTTATAAAACACAGACTCGATCGTTATCTAGTCGATGTGGGATAATATACTCTAACAGACCGTGAGAGAGATGATACTGCTACAAAATGATGAAGGAAAGACTTGTTCGGAAAGGTTCCTACTAAACTGTTACGTAGCAAGCACAAACATGACGGGAGTTTGGAACGGTAGAAGCCTCTATCTAAATATTCATTTTTTTCTGAAAACTAAATTTTCATGCATCTCGTTTCTAATTTATTAGGAATGCCTTGATTACATGCAATTTTATCATTTTATGTATGTATCTATGTATGTATAATTGTATATGCAATTTAATTAGGGAAATGCTAGAAACGTGTCTGGGGAATTGGTTAAATTAAAGTGCTATCAACTACTAGTGTATATTGTTTTGAATGCACAATATCTACTAGTATATCATTACATTATTCGATAAGAAGAAAAAATATATTCGATAAACTAACCCGTTTTACATCGAATTCTAAAGGAGTACAGGTATCTAAAAGTTACGATTCCGTTGTTTTTATTGATTTGGGTTTGGTCCGTTTTTGTCTGGATTTATATTACGTAATTTTAAACAAAACCATTTAAAACGGATTAAATATTTTTTATTCCAAACGCAAACCATTTAACATTAATTAAAGCTGAACCAATTAGGTCCAAACCACCAAATTAGCTCGGATTTACGGATTATTGGATTATACTTGCGACCCTGGTTGGTGCATCAAAACAAATGCGTGATAGGTATCGCCAATGGGTCCAAGTGTATACAGGACCTATGAGCTAGCCGGATAGCGATCGAGAAATCATGATTTTGGTTTTTTTTTTTATCAAGCGAGGATATTAATAGACATGAGCTTAATTACTATTTACGAAAAAAAAAACCAAAAACATATTATGTCATTAGAATCTTGATGGAGCAACTACCAATCGTAATATTTTGTAAAATTACTATCGGTTCCGCTAAAATAGAACCCATCGTCTCTCACTTCCCAATAGCAATGATGCTGATTATCTGGAAGAAATTGCATTTCAAGGATAACTTGGCAGTATAAACATCTATATATATATAGTCTTAGCATGGGCACCCCACCAAAAACGACAGAAATAAAGAGTTCTTCCAAACGGTTTAGGTTCGAAACTCCAGTCGTATTGTTGTTGACAGCCGTATCAAGTGAGCGTATGGTACCCTTTGTCATCGTCCCCTGATTCGCAATATACCCCAACATCTTGGGGAACACCATTCACAACATTTTTCAGAAGAACCCGATGTTTCGCAAAAATACGAGATAGCGATATTGGACACATTACAAGGAGTGTCAAAAGCATAAAACAAAAATAGAACAAGACTTCATTATTTGGTGATTTGCTCTTTCGTTTGTTTCTCTCCTACAATTACTTGTATATTTTTTTTACAAAGTTAGTACGATGCAATTAAGATGTTGCCATTTGCCATTAATATATAAGAGATTCAATAAGAGATTCTCTTGATTATTACGATGCACAAAACATATAATTGATCAAACTTAATTATCAAAATATACAAACTTAAACTTTTCTTCCTAAAATGTACAACTAACTAATGGAGATGCGTTAAAATATACATTTACTAGTAATTATACCTCACGCGTTGCGTGTGCGGCGCGTAATGTAATAAAAATATAAAAAATATGTATAATTATGATATAAATACGTGGATACTACAAAAAAAAACATAATTTAAGATTTAAAAAAATGTTTGGTTGTTAAAGAATTATAAAATTTTATTAGTTTTTAATTTTTATGGGAGTATCATATTATTGTAATTAATATAAAGGTGTATAAGAATTTTTGAAAAAAAATAGTTAAATTGGACAGACCCATTTGACTTGCTTTGACTTATCATTCTATTATAATATGCCAACCCAAGTCAAATAAGTCTGCCCAATTTAGCCAATTTTTTTTCCAAAAATACCCCTACACCTTTATATTAATTACAATAATATCATACTCTCGTAAAAATATAAAAAATAAAAACTAATAAAACTATTTATCTTTCTTTAATAACCAAATATTCTTTTAAATCTTAAAATATGTTTTTTTTGTATTATTCACATATTTATATCATAAATATACATATTTTCTATATTTTTATTGCATTACGCGCCGCACACGCAACGCGTGAGGCTCGATTACTAGTTATAATAGAATGATTCGTTATCCCCGTTAGCGCCTTAATTAGTCACATGTTAGTTATATTAAGGAATCAATTGATCAATTCTATTGTAAATAACTCTCTATTATTTGTCACTAGTTTTTTCCATAATTGCACGTCTACATACGGTCTCCTATCTATTAACTACTCATTTCATAATTACAAAATTACAATTCACAGTCTGAAACAAGAGTACAAATCTTCTACCCCTATTCTCTACCCCCTTTCGTGTCCCCTTGCTTATTTTCACTCAAATTTTAAATTTTCACAACTTATTCCGCAAATTTATAAGCTTTTATATTATATTGTATTCAAATTTTAAAACATTTGGACATAATATTGCTTTAGACAATTTTTCTAAGATTTAATGTTTAATTTACACTAATTTATACATTTATTCCAAAATAAATTGCGTGTGGATTTTAAAAAAAAATTAATTATTGGAATGTATTGATACATGTATTATAGTAATTGTACAATTTTTTTCAAGTTTTTTAGAATTTTTTTTTTGATAAAATAAGTAAGAGGGCACGGAAAGGGGTAGAGAATAGGGGGTAGAAGATTTGGACTCCTGAAACAACAACTACAACAAAAGAAAAAAAGAAAAAAAATCCTTAATGAACGAGAGCTTCAAACTAACTGTTTCTTAATTATACTATATTGCAATGTTCCTCTGAGTCGGCATTATTTATGATGCAACTTTTTTTTATTGCAAAAACATTTTAGAATATTTATAGGAGGCGAGAAAATGATCGAAAGGGGAGATAGAGAGACTTGTAACGTGTTTAGTTGCGAGTTACATGCACGTGTGTTACGTATAATGTAAAACGTTAATAGTAAATGTCCTTTTATTTTACAAAAAAACAGTACATCCTAAAAACATTTTGTTTTTATTTAAGTTGTATAAGTACACATTGGGGGTATTTTTTTTTATTTTCTTACGAGTGTTTATTCTAATTGAGAGACCAATAATATTTGTAAATTACGGATCGTGCCAATTTATAATCCCAAACTATTACGATATATATTTTTTAGATGATCAAATAATACTATTTTTGTTTTGTTAGTGAATCATTAAATTATTATGGTGGAAATCATGATGCAATTAATGGTTTGTTTAATCGTGTTAATATAAAGTCTAATTAAACTATTCTCATTAGCACTTTTAAGTTACAACTTACAAGGTACAACTGAATGTGCCTATATTAAATCAACAAAATTTAGTTTATGAAACTATGTTATCGGTGGCGGAGCCAAGATCAGTAGATAGGGGGGGCTATATTTTAAAATTTCAATATATGAGAGGCTAAATAGCTATTTTTCGTTATGAACATTTTTTTTTATTGGAAAAAATTGTTTTTTGAAAATATGAAGGGCTGTAGACCACTGTCACCCCCACCTAGCGCATTCACTGCATGCCATGATTTTTGAAGATTTGATAAGAGATTTTGCTATGATCACTTGATCAGTCATTGGATTTCAGTTTAATGAATACACTCATCAAATGGAAACGGGAAAATAGTTTTCAATTTTCAAATATAGCTGAAATCATGGCCGACCCAAATATTAACAATGTCCTAATCGATTCAATTTGGATGCATTTTGAAAAGAGAAAAGTAAATATGATGGTTAAATAAATGTATTCAGGCGAACCCGTCATAAAATCATTTTACGTTCAATATGTTATCACTATAAACCCTACGGTCTCGCTTGGTTTCCTCTTTTGGATGTCTGAACTGGACTAGAACACAAATGAAGCTCATTTGGCTGTGTAAAATGTCGATGGATTGTTAGTACGGTATTCTTAAGAAAATAAAAATTTATTCTTAATCCGTCTCAATTTGTTAGTATTAAGACTAACATTTTCGCAACAAAACAGGTGAAGGGGTAATTATATTTTGGAGTTTAGACATTTATGTGTGGTTAAGGCTTCAAAAACCTTCCTTTAAAGTCTTGGATATATATTTTTTGCGTTCCCCAATTATATTTAAGTCCTTAAACATCGACAACAATGAATTTTCATGCGAATTAAAAATTCATTTGATAATGACCAAAGCACTGCCTAATCCATACTCTTCACACACAAAAATATCTACATAATTAGTATCCCGTTTGTCCCAAAATATTGGGCCTCTATGTATCTACGTACAACTTTGACCGATAAAATATTTCGTGTTTAAATTGTTGAAATATAAATTTGTAAAATTTGTTCATATATTTTAACAATTGAATTATGTGATAAACTTTTGAAAAATTCGATTTCGACAATTTATAATATATTTATCGATTAAAATTGCACGTAGATAGATAGAGTCTCAATATTTTAATACAGAGAGAATATACATTATAGTTAATCCAGCACAACTCCACAAAATTGGAAGGAGTAATAAATTTATCATATTAATTATTTTTAGAATGAAAATGTAGCATAATTGATGGCACCAGACTATAAATATGGTGTACTTTTATAAGTGATGGGACAAATTTTTTAAGTTGAATAATACTACCCCTGGTTCCCATCTTACTATAAGTACCAAATATTAAAAAAAATATCATCATTATATTGATTTTTGGTTTAAATTGATTTCTTTGCATTTTTTTTATTTGTTTCATTCTTTTTATGTTATGTTTGCAAAAGATTAAAATGATGAAAAGTAACAAAAATTTAGTTTATATTTTAGAAAAGTGTCTTAATAAATTAGAACATCTAAAAAATAATATTGTATCAATAAATTTACACGGACTAAGTATATAATATGAATAAGTGGAAGACTTTTGACTTTTGTGGTGGGTCATATTGTCATAATCATGAATGGAAACTGAATTTTTAAGTAACTTAAAATCAATATTGTTTTTATTAAGAATTAGGGCTGTCAAAAAAAATCCGCCACCCGAAAATCGTATCGTAAATATCCAAAAACCACAAGAATCGATCATTCATGGAACCTTTTTTGGGTCTACCCAATCCACCCCTGCTGGTTCTTAGGGTGGGTATGGTTCTCAACTTTATTATGCGAACCCGACTTGTAGAACCGACCCGTGGAACCGGCCCACAGATCCGAAATGTAGAACATCAATATATACAAATATTTTAAAAATATATAGATATATTATTATTAGAATTACTATATTAAGTTCATATATTATTAGATTCATAGAGAAATAGATGTTAATGAAGAGATTTTTGTAATATTTGACAATGATAATATTTGGCAAAATTTGTTATATAATTAAGTAAATAGATTAAAAAGACCTTTATGAGTATCAACATAATAAGTTAACAACTTTATTTTTGTTTCCTTTCTTCTAACATACCAATTTAAATTTAAATTAAGTATATATCTGTCTTCAGAATTATCTTTTGAGAATTATCTTTTGATTCTTTTGAATCTTTTCTAACGTTCACCAATTAAATATAGTTCTAAAAACATTGTTGATAGATATGAAGCAAAAAAATTGATAGACACCATTAGTTTGTTTATTTTTTACAAGTTAAGCAATTTCTTGAAAAAATATATTCATTATCAATATGTAAAAATACCATTTAGAAAATAATATCTAGAAAAGTAAAAATTAGAATAAATTTTATGAGTTTTGGGTATTTTCGGTAAGTACCCGCACCGAGAACCGTTATACCCATTACAAATACGGGTATGAGTCGGGTAAAATAAGTATAAAAAACCATATAGACCCGACCCGATCCGTAGATGGCAAAATAACCGGTAAAACCGATACCCGAATACCTAAAAACCGTCGGTTCGGGTAAAATTATCGCCCCTATTAAGAACCAACCCATAATGTACTAGAAACATGAAATAATATATAGTTGTTGTGTGCCAAACGCGGTTTTGTTGACTGTAATGCCTTATCTTAAACCGTATTTATCATCACTACGTTATGTAATTCTTAATGAGAACTAATTGGACATTAGTAAGGTTAAAGTTACCCATACAATATTTTGTAAATTCTTAGAAAGCAAAACTATACTAAATTTTAGATTCTATGTCAGAATTTTGGGTGGGTATATTACATGGTCGTCAGGTCACGTGGATTATTGTTAAAAATAATGTCTTAAGGTGTATCCATATATAAAATAAATAAATAAATATATAATTCATATCACATGAAGTGCACGAGTTGTGCACATGCGTATCTATCATTTGAGAAGTGCACGAGTGGTACATTGAAAAATGTTTGTTTTTTAAGAAAAACAACGTGATTGGTATTACAGTTTCATGTTAACATATATGAACTGTATTTAAATAACCTAGTTTATCAAATATATATATTTGGTTTTTGAAATTACAAATTTGCATTTTTTTTAAGTTGTTGGACCTAATTGAAAAGTGGTAAAGTATACTAAACTAGAAGATGAAAGAATTAAAGATGATTGAAGAATGAATGGTGATCATAAAACATGACATTCTTTTATTTTTAGTTACTACCATTATTGTAACATCCTAGAACTAAATATGATGTTACACGGCCGAATAACATGAGCCAAAAACTAAAAACTGATGGACCAACAATGTAATTCAAAACGATGAAATAATATAACTTAAAAGATAATATTCAATATCTGCGTATTTCAATAACAACCTATGAAATCCAAAATTCAACCTCAAACTTATTATTCTGAAATCTCGAAATGTAAAACAACGTTTCAAATTCAAAACTTGGTTTAAAACCTTATTAGCAGCGGAAAATAAAAGAAAATACTAGGAGGTCTGGCTGGTTCCCAACTATCTTAACTCTGACTTCTTAGAACCTGTAAACCTGAAAAGGTTATAAAAACGAGGGTTAAGCTAAACGAGCTTAGTGAATGGTATACCTTGCAATATATAACAGGGACAAAAATAGGTTTTGTTCTTTTTTGTTGAACCATGGGTTCAATAATTGATTTTGATTATAAGTTTTATTATGTTTTAATGATTTTACGATTTTTCTATTTCGATAATATAACGCTTTGTCTTTTCCAAAAATAGAAAATGTATATTTCAGGACTTCAAAATGATAAGAGTGCTCAAATACAAAGCCGAAGGTTCAAGCGGAACCATAATCGGAGCTAAAACGAAGAAGCTACGGACATTCAAAGTATAACGAGAAAACCGAGACATGGCCAGAAAAAACGACCGATCGTTTTGGACAAAACGACCGATCGTTTTTGGTCCAAAATGTTCCAGTGAGTCCATGATAAAAACGACTGATCGTTTTTCAAAAAACTACCGATCATTTTCTGCAGAATTCAAAAAACATCTTTTCGACTTATTCTGGAAAATTGGGAAATTGCTTAAAACCAATGGGTAAAGGCATAAACCATTATATAATGGTAACAAGACCATCTATCCTTAAAATACCCCCCAATTACCTCTTCAAAAATATACACCCTTACCACCCTTCAACCTCTATCTAGAAAATATACCTAAATTCTCCATTGTTGAGAAAAAGCTCGAAAAAGAGCGAAATTGAAGAGAAAGCAATACAAGCTCAAACATCATCAAATATCACAAATTAGCTTATTTAGAAGCAATCAAATTGTGAGAGTTGTTTTAATTTCGACAATTTTGTAAAGAGCAATTTATAAGTTCATTTGTGAGTGAGTGTTTGGGTAGAAGCTTTTAAGCCAAAGTGTTGGTTAAAAGTTCTAGGTTAAACACTTGGGTACTCATAGATTGAGGGAGAGTCGTTGACTCATAAACGTGTTCTCTTGCACTTGTATCAAGAGTAGAAAACTCGGGTAGAGGGTGAACAAATCGTTTGATTAGCTCGATAGGAATTGTAAAATTGGAAAGAAGATTTTAGTGAAACACTCGGTAGCGTAAATACCGAGGAGAGGACGTAGGCAAGTTTTCCAAACCTCTATATATCGTGGTGTCAATTTTTCCCCCTAATCTTTACTTTACGCATTCCTTATTATTGCTTATTTTCTTGCTAGCGTGTAGGATTTATAGCATTTCATTAACTTTAGTTAAACGCTTAAGCTTAGAATTGCATTAGGTGGGTTGTTAGTTGCACTAATTTTTAATTCCGTGAAAAACGCCTAAAACCTTATTCACCCCCTCTAAGGTTTAGCCGCATGGGCCAACATTTTTATTTCTCCTTCGAAAACAATGCTTTAAACTTTAATAAAAATTTCCCAAAGCATGTACTTGATAAAACTGTAAAAAGTGAATAAATAAATCATTTAGCGGTGTGATCAATACGATAATATAATGAGAAATTAAGCTGGATTCAGACTTCCTGAATCTCTTTATTCTGTTGGACCCAGACTTCCTGGTTTTCTTTATTATGTGGAATCACACTTCCTGATTCTCTTTATTCTGTGTACTTGGACTTCTCAAGTATCTTTCTATAGACTTAATTCACAAATATAATAAAGTAAAGATCACTAAAATAAAAATAAACTTTCTTTAAACTAATACGTTCATCGACGTATACTCATATCTTTCCTGTTTCGTAATATGCAACTTTGCGATACAAAATATACATATACTTTTGATACTTCGAAAATATAATTTCAGCCTGCAACATTTGTTAGAAAATGCAATGGGTTTTAATAATAGCAAAGGTAAAAACCACTCACACAAACACCGGATCGAAACAGTCCGTGACACCAAAACCTGGAAATGTAATTATCAACTACTTGTCAATATAGCGTACCGACCATTGACTATTTCACTTAGAACTCTAACTGCCATGCAACTATTTTTTTATCACCTAACAACATGAGGAGACTGACTATACAACTTACAATGTAAATTATGTCTTGATGTGATATAGGGGCGAATTACAAATCAACTACTAACTTAACAGAAACTTGAGGTTTAAACATGTCATGTAAAATTATAAACCAAATCGTCAAAGGACAATTAAAGCAAGTAATATATGAGAATACATAAGGACAAGCATATTACATACATACACACATACATGAACAAGTTTCTGGTGGTTCGTTTCTTTTCCTGAAACTCAAATGTCGCTTAGTTTACTGTAATATAAATTGTAGTTTATGTACAATGACCAAGACAGGTAAATTTCCAAACTACACAATCTAATCAATACTTTAAACCCGACTGTAATTTCGTAGACGTCTAACATCATGGACATTTCAAACTTACCAATAATTTAGTAGTTAAACATTTTTTTACAGATTTCTTTATATAACTGAACACATTAACATAATCAGAAGTTACTTTTAACTGACAAGGTCACCTCTGAGTTTTTAAGTTCTGTTACGTTAAACATACAAGTAAAGTTAAATCCAAACCTAAGGAAAACATATTAGCCAAACAGGAAACAAAAATAAGTATAACTGCCACATCGGGTTATCAAAGCTAAGTGAAACCAATTTCGTTACATGTTCCTGAGGTAACAATAATGTCGATCACCAGCAGATTTTAAACAAAAAGCACCTATACTTTTAAATAACTCATCCTAGTCAACCATCAAGAAAAACACCTTAATTGAGCTATACTATCAGTTAAACAAAAGTAAACCTATATCAGTATTAAGGGTAATTTGAAATATAACTACTTATCAAAGAATATAAGGACAATCCCTTTTTGTGTGTTTACATAAGTCAAGGTTACTGCTATTTCGAACACAATTCAATTCTATTTAGCTACACTATCTCTTATAGTTCAGTTACAATAATCATCAATAATCGTGCTGCCAAAATGTTATCAATTCACAATCCAAAACATGTATTTATCTATTATGTTATATCAATTTCCTTATTAATAGATTACTCAACCTGCAACTATTACGTATCGTGTCACTAACATATTTACATTTATTCTCTAATGTGTATAAGTCGGCCAATTATCATCAACATTAGCTAGCTAATTGAGAGGGAGATAGCAATCTAGATTTAGCCATGTATGATCACCTATTTTGTTATGCTCACATGTGCGCTTTCAATATTAAAACCCAATCTTAGTAAACCAAAGCATGAATGAAATAAAAAAAAAAAAAACAATTCCTATTAACAACAGCTTAATCTAATCATAGGTTTGACGACAAAATTCCCAATTATTAAACAATGATTCAGTAGCATGTTATGACAGTATAATTGCCTTGATGACGAGAGATAAGGCCGCGAATAAAACTGAGTTTTTGTTCTCTCTCTAGATGATCTATCTCTTTCTCTTTCTCTTTCTGTTCTGCTCACCTTCCTCTCATTTTCATATATATATATATTAGATGCTGTTAATACAAGCGTTTCAGACTACCTATTAATCGCTCTATTTTTCCTCATAAGTTTTTTTTTTACATTAAAAACCTGATTTATAACTTATTTTTAATCTATATGCTATGTAATGAATTCCCAAATCAATCCTCAAGTTTTCTAAAAATTAAACCACCTCCTCTAAGTTACTAGAATATTATTTATAACTACTAATTCAGACAAAATTAATCACGTATATGACCTGATAACATTGATAAACTAAAATTAAATATAAAAGAAAAATACGGGTTATAACAATTATACACAAAGCTAAACAATCCAATGTTTATACCTCTCGAAAAAATAGCCGATCGGGATAACCATTACCGTAGCGAATAGCTGACGGTTGGCGGTATGAACGTAGGGATCCATCCCGGATCCCATAGCCAATTTGGCTAATACGTTCATACCGGCGTATCCGTCCTGAACAAAAAGTATCAAAATGCAGGCCACTTCTTTTGTAGCAATTATTACTTACAAGTAAAAGAACCAAATTGTTAAAATAAAGGTCTAGCAACACATGAATATCTTGTTGCAATCGTTGGAAATACTATGAGTACAAAGTTTATGGCAATCGTCTTGACAATACAGTCTCACGTAATTTTCTTAAATTTATGTTTTTATGTTGTCATGCTCTGAAAGTCCTCAATACAATGTATATCAAACTTGTTTCTGAATAGATAATGAAAACATAGACCAAAAATGCAAGATATGAAATTGTCCAAGATACGAGAGGTACAGTCATTCAAAGTGACTAAACAAAAATTGAGAGATATCGGGTGCTTCATGAGAAATAAGTTGACATTAATTAATAAGGTTATAGTTATCGATACAATATTTGCTAAATTTCTTAGAAAGCAAAACTATCAATTTTAGATTCTATGTCAAAAGTTTCGGTGGTATGACATTACATGGTCATCAACCGTAAAAAATCGTTGTGAGCCAGTAGTATATCAATATGCATATCTGTCCACGAGTTAAAATCTTGGTGTAAATTATTTTGAGAAGGACGAGAGACTTTGAAAACCTAATGACCTGATCTTGAAAGTCGCAATCAAACATTCCTTTTCAGTCCAAACCAGTAACTAAAACGAAGCCGGTAAAAACTAAAATGAGTTCCAATTAACAAATTCCATTTTCAAGTTAAAACCTCAATCAAAAGCTAAAATCGTCTTCCAGTTTACTTAGCTTGGCCGAATCTCTGCTTTATCTCTAAATTAAGTTATCTATAACGGTCCCAAAAATCTTAGCCTGCCGAATCTCTGCTTCATCCAAACACATTCTTGCCTGTACGTATTAATACATATATTCAATTAACATAATTAATTAGACAGCCTAACGACAGTCGTAGCAGTCGTAACGGCAGTCGTAGCAGTCGCTCTGCATGTAAACATAGTTAATCATAAGTATATGTTTGAGAAAAAAAGTATATTCGGGCGTGAACTAAGCAGAAGTGAGAAAGAAATGGAAGGCAATTTTCGTACTCAATGGTTGACACTCTTAACTTTATGCATGTGACACAATTTAAAATAAATTAACAATGCTGAATTTTTTCCTTATCTAGATAACAAATTAACATAAAATATTACATAAAAAAAAATTAAGATGACAACAACTTATTTTTTTAAAAAAACTGTTGGTAAAATGAGTATCGCTAAATTTTAGCAACAAAAATTGTTGTTAAACTGTTGCTAAATTTAGCGACACCCATTTTCCCATACATGCATATAAAGTTGATAAAAACTTACCCAAACACTAAAGATAGGTCGAGGAGAATGGAGATATTTTTCGTCATTGCGGACCTTGCATTCCTGAATGAATACAATCGAAACGCATGCCAATACTACCCTTTGAAGCCATTATTACCTACGAATAAAAGACCAAAAAAGGTATATTTTTTGACAACTATTCATTTTACAATTATCTCATAATTAATAATGACAATTGTGAATATCACATAAAGTCTTATTAATATATAATCTAAGTCCAAATATACTTCTTCTCTCCCTAAATAAATATCCTTTACGAAACTACGTACAGTTTTAACCATCAAAATTTTCATTTCTAGATCGCGAAAATGAAAATTTCGAAAATTCCGCATATAGTTCTAATCATGAATTATGTAATTAGTTTTCGAAAGAATTTTTTTAAAGTTTTTACCGGTCAAAGTTTCATATATTTTTGTAATAAACTTTTATTTAGATACTAAGAGTATTAGATTGAACTCAAACTTATTGGTCAACCCAGTCAACTAGTATTATGATTAAAGTTGTTGAACTTTGAACTTACACACCAATGCATTAACATGCATACACACACATCATATTACATTGAAAAGGACATCCATTGCATTTACACATCATATTGACGTAAATTTACAAAAAACATGGCAACTTTTGCAAATTTCAAGTTTAATTAAAGAAAGTTTGTATCAACTTATACCTCAATTCGAAAATGAAGTTAGTCTGAAATTTCTTGGAGACTTGTTTTTCCTCATTATTTTTAATGCAAAACTAAGGCTAAATAAAGCAAAAAAAATATATATTATGATGAAGTTAGTCTGAAATTTCTTGGAGACTTGTTTTTCCTCATTATTTTTAATACAAAACTAATTATTTTTAGTGTGTAGTTTATACTTGGCCAAGAAAGAAGAAATTATATGTACTTGGCCCCGCTTCAAATTCACATGTAGGATATAAGCCAAAACCAATAGCTAAGTTTCAATAAACATTGACTACTTTTGAAAACAATCACTTATATATAACTTCACTCTAGTCTTTATTTATTTCATTCCACAAAAATGGTGATTTTATATCATCACAACCTGGTCCTTATTGCTTTTCTACTATGTTCAGGCATAGTTTCATTGACAAAACCAACTCCTAATATCGAAACCGAAGCAATAAAAGCCTTCAAAAACGCAATCATTAATGATCCTTTAGGGGCATTATCGGACTGGGATGATACAATTCATTACTGCAATTGGTCCGGAATTGAATGCGACAATGTTACAAATCATGTTATTACCATTTCTCTTCCTGAGAATCAGCTCGAAGGCAAAATCTCGCCCTTTCTTGGAAATATTTCCACTCTTGAAGTCCTCGACCTATCATCAAATTTGTTTTCCGGAAATATTCCATCCCAGCTAGGACTATGCTCACAGCTTCAAGAATTCTCATTTTACCAAAACGCCCTTTCCGGGGCTATCCCACCTGAGCTTGGGAAACTCCAAAACATCATATTTATAGATCTTGGAATCAATCTTTTCAATGGAAGTATACCCGAAAGTATAACCAACTGCACAACTTTGTTAGAACTCTACATCAACGACAACAACATCACCGGTTCGATCCCAATTGATATCGGTAATTTTATCAATATGCAAAATTTCAGAGTTAGTGGTAACTTCTTAACGGGTATTATACCAGCTTCTTTCGGTAAAATGGAAGCTCTCGTAGCATTCGACGTTAGCGCAAACCAGTTGTCTGGTCCTATCCCACCAGAGATAGGAAATCTGAAAAACTTGCAAATTATTCAACTTCTTTATAATTCTCTTTCCGGGACAATCCCATCCGAAATAGGCCGTTGCAAAAATCTTGTCCAGATAAGTATTTATCATAATGAATTAATCGGGAGTATACCTTCTGAGATCGTAAACTTGTCCAACTTAGAAGTTCTTCGATTATACGAAAATAGACTAAATTCGACAGTTCCAGTTTCTTTACTAAAAGCTAGAAAGTTAACTAATTTGGGTCTCTCGGGGAACAATTTAATCGGTGAAATACCCTTCGAAATTGGGTCCTTACGATCATTAAAAGTACTCACCCTCCATTTGAATAGGTTAAGTCGGACAATCCCCTTATCGATAACAAAAATGTTGAATTGACACAATTGACATTAAGCGAAAACTCCCTCACTGGGGCAATTCCTTCGAATATCGGTGTTTTACGTAATTTGAGAAACCTTACCCTCAACGACAACAAGCTTACTGGACCAATCCCAACAAGCATCGGTAATTGTACACAACTTGTCTTTATTGCTTTAGGTAATAACTCTTTAAGTGGGGTCGTTCCTAGAGGCTTGGGAAAGATGTCAAATCTGACGTTTTTATCTCTTGGTCCTAATGCATTATCTGGCGAAATCCCAGACGATATTTACAATTGCTCAAATCTCGATACTTTAAATTTGGCCGAGAATAATATTAGCGGGACTATAAAACCAGATATTGGTAGCCTCGTTAATCTCCGAAGATTACAACTTTCTTTCAATTCACTTGAGGGAGAAATCCCTTCCGAAATCAGTAATTTAACTCAGTTAAGGACTTTATGGCTTCATTATAATGAACTCTCAGGCAAAATTCCTCCTGAAATTTCAAAACTCTCACTTTTAGAAGGCCTTCTTCTTCATTACAATGAACTCGAAGGGAAATTTCCTGAGGAAATTTTCGATCTCAAACAACTCATTATTCTATTAATGCATAACAATAAGTTTACTGGTCCTATCCCTTCTTCTCTATCGAAACTTGAGTTGCTTACATGGTTAGACCTCAGTTGGAACATGTTTGATGGCCCTATACCGAAAAGTATGGCCAATCTTAGGCGATTAACGACCTTAGATCTCTCACATAATCTTTTAGAAGGAGATATTCATGTGTCGATGATAACAAGCATGAAAAATTTGCAGATTTATCTTAATCTGTCAAACAATTTATTTGTTGGTCCAGTTCCTAGTGAGCTTGGTATGTTAGAAATGGTACAAGAAATCGATTTGTCGCAAAATAATCTCTCGGGAGGTATCCCGGAAACGCTCAAGGGATGCAGAAATTTATTTTCCCTTTATTTGTCGGGAAATAAGCTTAATGGTTCAATACCCAGTATTATATTTCAGCAGACGAATAATCTCGAAAATTTGAATCTTTCCATGAACCAATTAGACGGTGTCATCCCTGAAGATTTAGTAAATCTTAAGTATCTCAACTCCATTGATCTCTCTCAAAACAATCTGAATGGTAGAATCCCTGAGAAATTCGGAAATTTGTCATCTTTAAAATACCTCAATCTCTCAAACAATCAACTCGAAGGTCCTGTTCCGAAAAATGGAGTTTTTAAGAATATAAGTTTGTCTTCTTTGGATGGTAATCTGGCTCTATGTGGTCCCAACTTTCTTAATCCGTGTGCAAATGCTGGTGCAAAAAGGTCGAATGCTATATCTAAAAAGACCGTTTTGATCCTAGCGGTGCTTGGATTTGTTGCCATTTTATTGTTTCTTATTTTGGCAATTATTATTTTCAAGCGACGAAGCAAAAAAACAGAAGAGGTTGAGAGTATGAATCCAGATTATGCTACAGCTTTGACCTTACAAAGATACGACCAAAAGGATTTAGAACAAGCCACCGATTTCTTTAGTGAAGATAACATCATAGGAGCTAGCAATTTGAGCACGGTTTACAAAGGTAAATCGGACGATGGGGAGATAATAGCAATAAAAATATTAAATTCACAACAATTTCCATCAGAATCTGATAAGAGTTTCCATAAAGAACTCAAGACACTGAGCCATTTGAGGCATAGGAATTTGGTTAAGGTACTTGGTTATGGATGGGAAAGCAAAAAGCTGAGGGCTTTGGTTCTCGAGTATATGGAAAATGGTAACTTGGATAAAATAGCAATAAAATAGCAAAAAGTTATGGATGGTAAATCGGACGATGGGGAGATAATAGCAATAAAAATATTAAATTCACAACAATTTCCATCAGAATCTGATAAGAGTTTCCATAAAGAACTCAAGACACTGAGCCATTTGAGGCATAGGAATTTGGTTAAGGTACTTGGTTATGGATGGGAAAGCAAAAAGCTGAGGGCTTTGGTTCTCGAGTATATGGAAAATGGTAACTTGGATAAAATAATCCATGGCGATAACGAGGAGGATACGAGATGGGGATTATCCGAAAGGGTAGAGATTTTAGTATCAATTGCACGTGGTTTAGTTTACTTGCATTCGGGTTATGATTTTCCCATTGTACATTGTGATTTAAAACCCTCGAATATTCTTTTGGACGGAAAATGGGATGCCCATGTCAGTGATTTTGGAACCGCTCGGATTTTGGGAGTTCATCTTGAGGATGGGAGTAGCATTGCCACATCATCGGCATTTCAGGGCACCATTGGCTACATGGCACCAGGTATAATATTGTTTCCCTTTCCATGATTAACCTAAAAAACATACAGATAGGATTATTTGAAAGCCAAAGAATATGAAATCTTCGATTTGTTTAGTAGGGTTTCAAAGATGCGTTTTACAAAAGACATTTTGAAAATCTTTAAGAAAAGAAATATCACCTTTTTGGTCGTACCGTACGCTTTGTCAGGAACGATTCATATTTCTCCCGAATTTTCAAATTAACAAACAAAACTCAAAATTAATACTTAAAAGAGGAGTGCACACTTTGTTTGTAATTATATTGCAACGGGATTTACAACGATTTTTTTTCCAGAGTTCGCTTACATGAGAAAGGTTACTCCAAAAGTAGATGTATTCAGCTTCGGTATAATAGTAATGGAACTATTAACAAAGGAAAGGCCAACAGGAGTTACAGAAGAGAACGGGGTATCCATCACTTTACCTCAAACTGTAGAAAAAGCGGTAGCTAACGGAAATAAAAGTCTTCTTGAAATTATTGATCCTCAGCTAATTCCACAGATCACCAAGAACCAAGACACCTTCGAAAACATCCTTAAACTGGCCTTGGCTTGTACCTGCACAACCCCCGAAGATCGGCCTGATATGAATACAATATTATCATCTCTTTTGAAGCTGAATAAATGTCTCGGTTTATCAACAAATAGTAACAATTACGGCCATGAAAGGTCTAGTATGAGATCACAAGGAAATAACTTGAGAGGGCTGCAAACTCGGGGGTCATCATCACATAAATAGACTGATTATTAAAATTATACTGCTAGGTAGAGTGCATTTAGGCTTTGGAACTTAAAGGTGATTGAAGTAAATGTATTCTGCTGCTTAAGGTGCTTTCCAGACCATTAAGCTGATGAACAGAAGGCACATCATTGTATATTGAGATCCTGATTGAGATGTTAATTAGTTTTATCATTTAATTCGATAACTACCGTATTATCTAATTTTTCTGTTATTAAGATATGTCAAGTAATTCTTATGAAATTAAATATTTTTCAGGACTTGCAACACTCTTTAAACAGAAGTAAGACGCTAGATTTGATAATGAAGCCAATGGAAAACATACAGAAACACCGAATAACTGTTATTACTTCTTGTTATGAATCATTAAACACTTGAGTCAATGGATTGAATTTGATTAAAATACTTAGCATCTACCAGCAATAAAATTCTTCAAACAAGAGTAATTACAACACGAGGTAAAGCCAGATAGTTGATTAACAACATTTTTACTAAAACATGAATGAACGATATCGAGGGAACCTTTGAAAAGTAACTTGTTATTATCATTAGAGTTTGTCATCAACATCTTTTTTTCCGAATGAGGATATATCTTCAGGGGGATCATTTTGCAAAAACTCTTCAATAGTTGAGGGGAACCCCAACTCTTCGAAATTATCACTACCTTGAGAAATGAACGCAAACTTGCCCAAAAGCAAATGAGCTAACCTCAAAGGCTCTCTGTTTATCTCTCCACCATTGCTCTCACTCATAAAGTGTTCAATCCATCCATCCATTCTTTCCACCTCCTTTCCGCTTTTTGGTCCTTTCATTCCCACAACCTTGGCATAAAATTCAGAGTCGTCGCCGCCATTTTTAAATCCTAAAACCACCCCATTTTGCCCTTCTTTTTGGTTTTTATCTTTACCACAATCGGACAGACCTAATAGCCGAATTAGCAAGTTAATCTCATCGACACTCCCAACTTCAAATCTATCGGCAGTTTGTTCTTTGAGAGCATCTTTTACATATGGATTCTCATCAGTTTGGGGAAAATCAAATGAAGTCGGTAGAAATTGGCTCGGTGGCTCACTATCTTGAAAGGCTGAGCTAGTGGCGGTGTTGGGTTGCTCAAAGTTGAGATATAAAGGGGAGGTTAAAGATTCTTTTGGTGGTATACCGCTACTTTCGCCAATTGGGCTGTCTAGTTTCAGTCTCTTCTCCATCTGTTCAAAATCAGTTTTAGAGATAAATGCTTACAGGCACCTACATTATAATAGATACATAGAGAGACGCAGAGAGTAAGGGGTGGATACCTGCTTGAGTGAGGAGAAGAAATTGGAATGGGGTCGCATAGTCAAGTCTGTCTTTCTCAGATTCAGGTTATTGATTCAACAAGTAGCTGAACCTGAGAAGCAAAGAACATGAAGATACTAAGTAGGTAGCTTCGTTTAACAAGGTGATACATTCGGAAAATAAAAGGTTTTAGTACAAATCTCCTGAGAAAATCACAACTGTGGTAAACCAGTACCAGGCTTAACCTCATTTCACTTGAAGTTCAGGAGCAGATCATGTATTGATAAACAAATAATGGTATTCCAGAAAACTCATCATTTCACTGTCGCATATATATTTTGTTAACCTTCCACCTGCACAACCACCTTTCATTTGACATAAACTATAATATTTACAACTAACTATAGGATTCACCATTATCATCCAAACCATCTTGTCCTCTCCTTCCAGTAACACACACTCACACTTTTAAATCTCTAAAATAACGCAGTGGGTGCAGGATTTAACCATTGGGGAACACGTGATAACACCCGTTGTAAAAGAAAACTTGAACCTTCATGTACAATCTATTTTCTTAGAGAACGAGAGGCATCACGTTCAAATTTATGCAATTAAAAGCCATCACAATAGATTGAGTACGACTAAAAAACTTGAGTAAGAAGACCCAAATATCCAAAACAACGAACTCATAAACAAGCCTTAGCAGCAGCCTAAATGTGTGCAAAACTCACACCAAATTGCCAATTTGAAATACGGCAGAATGAGGTGTATATCACATAAGGGATGCTTTTCACCGGACACTTATATTTTTATATCATAAACTACACCATAATGAGAAGGACTCGGACCAAACAAGTAATTTGTAGTCTAAAAAATTACGTTCTTCAAAACAAAGCACAAGAATAAAACATGCAAAATTCCTGGAAGCCACCATAAACTACTAATCCCGACATAATAATTTGAACCAAGCTATAATAAGTCTCATTAATTATAACCATGATTAAAATCGCTTTGAAGATTTAAGAACAGATGTTCAACAATGTTGCCTCTTTTTATCCCGTGTGTTTTAACTTTCTCATGCTACATTAATACATACTAAAATTCTTTAAAAAAAAACATAAATTTGAGTTTTGGATGATTAAATCTGAAAGTGAAAGTATGTACTGAACATCAAATTTCCCTATTTTCATTTAATGTTCTCGAACCCAATGCTTAATTTTGTTTCTCTTTCAAATACCTTGTTTTTTTAATCTTAAAGTTCATCATTGGCTTAAAAGATGGATTGTATATTTCCTTTTTTCCCTAATATAGCCTAAAAATCTATATTGTTTTGTTCTGTATCCTAAACAATCCAGTCTAATTGCTTAAAAGTTACGAACAAACAAGCTTATAAAATAAGAAGCTGCATAAATAATATCACACTAAGCATAGCAAAAAAAAATTGGTCCAAGTTAAGAGAGTAAATCAAAAAATTAATAGATAAATAAAATTAAAGATTTAAATAAAGTTTTAGCAATTTACTCACATTTATGATTTTCTCTTATGTCTCCTAAGTTTAGAGAGAGAAAATTGAAACAAAGTAAAAAAACTAAAAAATTGAGGTGTGGGGATTTATTTATAGTGTGTGGGGTAGATTCGTAATTTAAGTGTATTTATAAGGGTATGATGATAACTTCATTTTTAAAATCCTAGAAGTTTATAAAAATACTACGATTATGTCCCGTGTCCATTTATGAACTTGCTAAAATATGCAACTAGTATCCCGACACATTTTATTTGATAATACGGATTCTGGGCCACAAGGCTATTCTACGTTGAGTTTATAGTCTTTCTATGAACAAATTTCGTAGCGTTGAAGATTTGTCTGTCTAAATATTTTAATAATTAGTATATTCTATGTACATACTTATAAGTAAGGTTGAAAAGCATTTATGTCTATAATTGAGTATGCAAAGGTGATAGGACATTACTCTGTTGGATCTCATTACGAACGATACGGATCGGTCCGAATTGAATTATCACTTCGTACAATATATGGATTAGACTCTTTTTTTGAAATTGTTAAGAACAGATTGGATTCGGATTTGACTTAATAATAACAAGTTAAAAACATGTAGACCCGTAGTCACTAGTCATAACAAAAACAAAATATATACTCGCATTTATTGAAAAATTGTAGGATACATAACAAGTGACGCCTTTTAAACTATATTTCCAAAAAATATCACCCAAATATTTCTTTTATGAAATTACATATCATATTAGCGCAAATTAACAACAAAGATTGCCACTTTTGGAAATTACAAGTTGGAATAGAGAAAGTTTGTAACAACTAATTACCTAAATCGGAAATTGAAGCTAGTCTGAAATTTTTTGAAGGACATGTTTTACTTCTCATTATTTGTAAGACAAAGCTAAGACTAAATAAATAAAATTAAGTTAATATGAAATTTCCCAATTTCCATAAATGCAATTTTAGTTTTCTTACAACGTATAACATATATGCAATAACAAAAATTCTAGATGGAGCACTAAGTTGAAAATAGAGTCCTGGATTTGACTTACAAATAATTGCAAGTGTGAATTGTCGGAGGCAGAGTAGCTCATTCTGAGTCAGGATTATTTTGCTTCCCCAACCATTGGATATGTATTTTATTAATACTGTATTGATAAAATAACAGATCTAATCGTTAACAGAAACTGAATAACCCTGATTCAGAGTCAAGTACTCTGTCTCCTGAATTGTCCCCTTCATGAGCAAATTATATGGCTAACAAATGAACAAAGTTGAAAATATCCAATTGTCTTTTTATCTTTATTGTGTAGTAACATCTATACTTGGACCCGCTTCAAATTCACATGTATGATGTAGCCAAAACCAATAGAATTTCAATAAACATTGACTACTTTTGAAAACAATCATTTATATATAACTTCACTCTAGTCTTTATTTATTTCATTCCACAAAAATGGTGATTTTATATCATCACAACCTAGTCCTCATTGCTTTTCTACTATGTTCAGGCATAGTTTCATTGGCAAAACCAACTCCTAATATCGAAACCGAAGCACTAAAAGCCTTCAAAAACGCAACCATTAATGATCCTTTAGAGGCATTATCGGACTGGGATGATACAATTCATTACTGCAATTGGTCCGGAATTGAATGTGACAATGTTACAAATCATGTTATTACCATTTCTCTTCCCGAGAAACAGCTCGAAGGCAAAATCTCGCCCTTTCTTGGAAATATTTCCACTCTTGAAGTCCTCGACCTATCATCAAATTTGTTTTCCGGAAATATTCCATCCCAGCTAGGACTATGCTCACAGCTTCAAGAATTCTCATTTTACCAAAACGCCCTTTCGGGAGCTATCCCACCTGAGCTTGGGAAACTCCAAAACATCATATTTATAGATCTTGGAATCAATCTTTTCAATGGAAGTATACCCGAAAGTATAACCAACTGCACAACTTTGTTAGAACTCTACATCAACGACAACAACATCACCGGTTCGATCCCAATTGATATCGGTAATTTTATCAATATGCAAAATTTCAGAGCTAGTGGTAACTTCTTAACGGGTATTATACCAGCTTCTTTCGGTAAAATGGAAGCTCTCGTAGCATTCGACGTTAGCGCAAACCAGTTGTCTGGTCCTATCCCACCAGAGATAGGAAATCTGAAAAACTTGCAAATTATTCAACTTCTTTATAATTCTCTTTCCGGGACAATCCCATCCGAAATAGGCCGTTGCAAAAATCTTGTCCAGATAAGTATTTATCATAATGAATTAATCGGGAGTATACCTTCTGAGATCGTAAACTTGTCCAACTTAGAAGTTCTTCGATTATACGAAAATAGACTAAATTCGACAGTTCCAGTTTCTTTACTAAAAGCTAGAAAGTTAACTAATTTGGGTCTCTCGGGGAACAATTTAATCGGTGAAATACCCTTCGAAATTGGGTCCTTACGATCATTAAAAGTACTCACCCTCCATTTGAATAGGTTAAGTCGGACAATCCCCTTATCGATAACAAAAATGTTGAATTGACACAATTGACATTAAGCGAAAACTCCCTCACTGGGGCAATTCCTTCGAATATCGGTGTTTTACGTAATTTGAGAAACCTTACCCTCAACGACAACAAGCTTACTGGACCAATCCCAACAAGCATCGGTAATTGTACACAACTTGTCTTTATTGCTTTAGGTAATAACTCTTTAAGTGGGGTCGTTCCTAGAGGCTTGGGAAAGATGTCAAATCTGACGTTTTTATCTCTTGGTCCTAATGCATTATCTGGCGAAATCCCAGACGATATTTACAATTGCTCAAATCTCGATACTTTAAATTTGGCCGAGAATAATATTAGCGGGACTATAAAACCAGATATTGGTAGCCTCGTTAATCTCCGAAGATTACAACTTTCTTTCAATTCACTTGAGGGAGAAATCCCTTCCGAAATCAGTAATTTAACTCAGTTAAGGACTTTATGGCTTCATTATAATAGACTCTCAGGCAAAATTCCTCCTGAAATTTCAAAACTCTCACTTTTAGAAGGCCTTCTTTTTCATTACAATGCACTCGAAGGGAAATTTCCTGAGGAAATTTTCGATCTCAAACAACTCATTATTCTATTAATGCATAACAATAAGTTTACTGGTCCTATCCCATCTTCTATATCGAAACTTGAGTTGCTTACTGTTGGAAAAATTGTTTTGAATGCAATTAAGTTAGTGGTTACAAAACCATTCAGTATCCCCATATTGATGGCTTTCATGAGTTACAAAATTTGTATAAAGGAATGGTCTTGTTACATTTTTTAAAGACACATTTTCAAGACAAAAAAATACATGGCATATACACATATTCACACACAAACACACATGCATACATATAGAGAGAGAGTACCGCACCACCAACGGCTCGACCGTGGCTCGGTGCCGTTTTCGCCGAGTCACATGTGATATACGTTGTACCTTGGGAACGAAGTGCCCCATGTAGCCAGAAGCAGAGGTGGCGGGGCAAATATCGTTTAAGGGAAACTGCTTGCAGTTACCTCGTCTCGGACTTTAGTCCATTTCGGTATCATTTACATTATTTTATGTTAAATCTTGTAATTGATAATTATATATTTGAAGAAACCATTTTCTGTTTATTTGTCCATTTCTTTTTCTGTAGAAATTATTGTGTTTATTTATAACGTACCCAACAATCTTAAACGATATTTTGATGTTTCGTACGTTAATACAATAATTTTGGTGTTTGGATAAATAGAAAATTATTTCCGTGGCTAATACAATTCTTTGGAAAATCATTTTCTAACAAAACTTGGTTTTTAGAATTTGGTGTTTTCGGTTGAATTGTCGAAAGCGGTTTTCGTTGTTTGACCTTGTTTGGGGTTTTTGTGAAAATCCCTTTTTGTGCTTTTAAACCGTCCACATTTTGTGTACAAACATGCTTAGATATATTTTGTGTTATATATATGTATTGAGCTTGGCATGTTTATGTTGGTTGATTTTTATCGAACCTTGAAATTAGTTCTTCATTCATCTTGTTTTATTTATATAAGTTGAGATCATGATTTCACTGTAACCATCGGATAATTATATGTATCATGTACGTATAACTTGTGAGACATGCATGATTGGTTATACTATGGATCTTGGATTGAACTAATTGCATATTTGATAGGTAGTTTACTAAGTCTAGATTACGAGTATCTGGGCATTATTTTATTTCCAGTAACTATCCAGTGAATTTTGGACTTGTAGGTGAACGAGTAATTTACATATAACACTTAATGAATTTTATTTGCCATTTTTAGGAGTAACTGTTACTTGTATTTGCTTGTGGTAAATACTATTGTACAGGAGTTATGTTTAAAATTTTTATAACTTATTAATAGTTCTTGAGAATTTCGGTTATGGTAAGTACTTGTATTTGATACTATTTCAATTATTTGGTGTATAATTGTCATGGTTATGATCTTGTACTGTGCGCTTGCTTGCAATTTGTATATATAGTAATGAGTCCTACTTGTATAATTGGATGGATGTCAGAGAACATTTTTGTTTGCCTTTGACACCCTATATTCAATTGTGAGCTATGTTATTGAGATTAATTGGCTTACCATGACACCCTATATTCAATTGTGTTTGCAACTATGTATTATATTAAATGGGTAATTGGTATTAAGTTCCAGAGTATGTGATACTGAGTTTGTGTAACCGTTTAAGGTAAAGAAAATTAAAGTTTAATTTTTGGACTTAATTGCTGATTAATATTGGTAGTAAATGGGTTTCCATTACTATTGTCACATATATTTGGTGTGCTCATTTTATATGTATCTATTGAACCCATGTTGAGTTTTTCCTAAAAGGAAATCAGAAGTCAGTTGTTATAATTAATGCATGAGTTGCATGTTGTTAACAATTTTGTTAGTACTCTTCTGATTTAATTTAAAAGTTAGTTAATTGAGTTTATACTAATTTTTAATTTGTGATACCATTTGTATAAGTGGGCTAAACGAAACCTTACTACCATTTTATGGTGTGTCATGCTTTGTATAATTTTGGTTTGTGAAACCGGAAAAAATACTTTGAATAGTTCTTGTAAAACCATTTTCTGATTTTTCAGAATTTGGGGCTTACGACAGAACTGGTTAAATTCTGAGAATGTTCTGTGTAAAATCAGATTTATCTGGTGTTTACGGCTGAATAAATCTTTCAGAATTTGATAATCTTTTTCGGTAATGAACTAGAATACTCTTGCAAAATCAGTTTCTTGAAACCATGCGTGGTTATAGAAATTTGGTGTTTGCGAAGAGGAGTTTTAGTTTCATTTTTCGAAATTAGATTGTGCGTGTTTGTTATTTGAGATAACAAACAGTTTCCTGCGGGAAATGTCCGGAACACAGTGGGTGCTGGAACTGACCAGAACATTGTGGGTGCCGGTGTAACTCCTATTAATTTTGCATGAGTGCATATTAATGACGGATGTTACAAATTCGAAATCACCATTATTAAAAAACACTAATGTGGTGATATAATGGTTGATATCCTTATTAATTGTGATTTATTACAATTTAATTTGGAGGGTTATAAAATTTGTAACGGTAATCATTAATGAGATTAACGACGATTATTTATAACTTCTTATTAATTGTGATTAATCGCAATTTAATTTGGAGAGTTATAAATTATTGTAACGACAGTCGTTGTTGGCATTTATTGGAAGCTTTATTAGCTATCTACGAATTGCAATGACGAATCGGTTACATATTTGGATGAAAGCCTATTTAATAACCGACTTGATTCATCCAAGAGCAAATAATTTGATGATTAACAAATTATAAATGGTCGTTGAGTTTATTTTAATAATAAACAAATATCGGCTAATTTATTATTTGTTGAAATATTATCTTATTAATTTGCTGAAAAAACATTTAATAATTTGTTGAAATTAACATCTTATTTATTTGTTGGAAAAACATTTAATATTTTGTTGAAATAACATATTATTAATTTGTTAGTAAAACATATTGTGAATATGTTGAGCTTGCTATTATTGAAAATAATAATTTAGTAATATTATATTACTATTATTGGGGGAGAACCCCGAGGGTCCCACAAATGTGGGGGTAACCCATCGATCATGTAGATCGAGAATCTAAACGTACCCAAAAGCGCCTACGAGCGAGTGGGAGAAAACCTAACGGTTCAGTGGTATGGACTTAAAACGTCTGAAATAAATGATATCGTTTCATTTACCACATTGAAATCGATTAAGTTTCTCTATAACAGTGTGCATGTTCTGAGTGAGGACAAAGGGAATGCATGAACTGTGGGGGCGTTAATGTGTGAAAACGTTTTAAACGTTTGGAAATCCACTAACAAGTGCAAGCATACAAATCTGAATCATGACTAGTGGTTTTGAAACCTAAAGGCCAGTAGCCTTTCGGTAGCCAAAACACTAGGATCAAATTGTGATAAGTTTGCTTGTTTGTAGCAATACATAAGTGACTATTTGTTCAAAATGAGCATTTTAGTCGATACTCTTGTGGTCAATAATGACATGTTGAATTATTCAACCAAGTCACTGATTTGACATGCTATAGTAAGTGATGAAAATATTAAAGCTTAAATGTTTTAATTTTTCTAAATCTATTATTTAAATTGAAACACAAATATGATTTTGTGTTTGAAGTAATGTATTGCTAAGTCTTCAGTTCGAAGTTTTTGAACGGAGTACATAACCAAATGGTTCGATACATTTGAGATGAGTGCAAAACCAAGAAGGGTTTAAAAGATAATTCCTCAATTTATTGATGGATGTATTAAACACTTATATGTCTACTTAATGAGAAGTAAAGACAAATCAGTCGAGATATTCATTCAAGTAAGAATGAATACGTGAATTCTATTGTTGAGGATTAAGGTTTGTCAGAAAACATGTTTAATCATGTGTGTTCTGTTGTGTTAATCTACCAACTTTAATCCAATGATTAAGTGTTAATCATTAAATGATAGACTATTTTTGGAAGTGTTAGATATTGTTTAACTAGTTCCGAAATGGTATATTCACATGGATATGAATACATGATCAGTGTGATTAAAACGGTGAATATGAGACACCGTTCACATAATTGTGTTGATGGAATGACACCAATCGTTAAAAAACGACTTATTATGCTCTCGAGCAAAATGTAGTTCTTAAACGATGATTATCATGCTGATAAGTTCAGGATTAAACTCTGAATTTGTACGGGAAGTGAGCTTTCCGCAAGCTATGTGTTGAACAAACTATCGCTTAGGAAGTTGGACCAAACAGTCAGAATTATAGAAGGCATGGTGCCTGACTATAAGTTCATGAAAGTTTGGTGCTACCTAAGAAATGTCAAAGTACCCGAAGTTAGGCAATCAGCACGAATTCCTAAAAAAAAAAAAAAAAAGTGTCTCAATCTTGTTCCTTGAAGGATTTGGATAGGATCGAAAATGGTAGATTGTGTGTTCATCGGATAAGCACAAAATATAGTGCTGATCGGTTTCTAGTGCATAAGGCATATGGCTTTAAAGTGCATATAGAACATTGTTCTATGCCCGAGAAGCATACTTTGTAAAAGAGAAGTTTTCTGCAAAACTCTAACGCCTGGCGAGTGTGACCAATACGTTGAGGGTTCAAAGCATTACGCTACCCAAGACAAGTGAACACTCAAACGGTGCTGGAAAAATGTGGAAAGTGAATCTTTTAAGGAAGATGAATTGCATCGGCATAGTAAAAGGGTAAGTAATGAAACTTTCTTTGTCCTTTGACCTTCATGAGTGAAGGTGAATTGACGACATTGAAATAATCAATGTTTTCTATATAATGTGTATATGGGAAGATGCCATCAACAATGAGGTTGATAGGCACGTGAGAAATAAAGTCAATTACTTTAAGTAAACTGACGGTTTTGATAATTTTAATGTCTATACTCTAATCTCTATGAAAAGACGCATCATTAATTAATGAGAACATATCTTTTATAAATGGAGATCTTGAGAATTAGGAACAACCCGTTGGGTCGTGGTTCCGTGTAAAGTAAGCTAAAGTGCGAAAACTTGTTAAGTCGTTATATGGACTAAAACAAACACCTAACTTATCATAGGTAGTCTCTTGTGCGTCAAGAACTACACTAGACCAATTATAGCCAACTCAGTGAGCAGACTCAGTAGGTTTGCCAATGAGGCTTCTCAGATACATGAGTTATACTGCCAATCATGAACTGCATTATACGAGATGTCCAAAATGTTTGGAGGGTATTTAGATACCAAGTGTATCTCGAACTTTAAAGTACAAAGTCCATTAGTGAATATGTTTGTACTTAAAGAGGTTGCAGTCTTATGGAGGTCTGTAAAATAGACATGCATAATTGGAGAAACTGTAGAGTTCATAACGTTGAATCAAGCTACAGAAGAGGCAGATTGGCTGAGAAGTCTTGGGAGGTATTCCAAGTGGCCAAAATCTGTTCCCGCAATAAACATGTACTGCTGCAGTCAGTCAATTATTAAACGGGATCAGAATAATTTGTATAATGGAAAGTCCCGACAAAGTCATGACATATTCGTCGGAGACACAAATCCGTAAGAGGAATTGCTAGAAAAATTGTGGTATCCATAGACTTTGCAAGGTCTAAGGATAATAATGCAGATCCATATACAAAATGCTTGACTCGTGGAGGAGTCGGAGCATCATCGAGAGAAATGGGGGTTGAAGCCCAATAAATTGGAAACCTTCACATAAGCTACCCAACCTGTACTGGAAATTCCAGTCTCAGGTTCAATGGGAAAACTGAACTGTGCGGGTGACCGAACAAAGCACTCGAGAACATAAGTTCTCAGCCCATTTCTATGATGAAAGAGTGATAGACCTGTACCATTGTAAGGGTGAGCGTGAGGCTCTTAATGAATCAAGTATCTCGAAGATCGAGTGGGGTGAGTCAGGACACCCTTGACTTGAAAATCACCTATAACGAGTGTGTATGGCCGATACTATGTGATGAGCTAGGGCTAAATCGCTAGAGCACTCGGTTGAATTTGCCAAGGCAGTCCAGGGCCAAATATGGACAACAACCAAAGGGCTTAGTAAGTGGTGCAGAGAGGACACTGTGTGAGTATTACCCTGGTATGCACAAACGCTAAAGAGTTCAAGGCTTTAAGGCTACCCAATAGTAGCATATCAGATTTTACATCACTATGGCAGGTTCAAGGCGCGCGCTACCTGTCCTTATGCAGTGAATTCTCGTGGTTCTCTCGATTGCATTTAGTTGCACTATGCATGTTTAATGATTGCATTCATGTGGGGGATTGTTGGAAAAATTGTTTTGAATGCAATTAAGTTAGTGGTTACAAAACCATTCAGTCTCCCCCATATTGATGGCTTTCATGAGTTACAAACTTTGTATAAAGCAATGGTCTTGTTACATTTTTTAAAGACACATTTTCAAGACAAAAAAATACATGGCATATACACATATTCACACACAAACACACATGCATACATATAGAGAGAGAGTACCGCACCACCAACGGCCCGACCGTGCCTCGGTGCCGTTTCCGCCGAGTCACATGTGATAGACGTTGTACCTTGGGAACGAAGTGCCCCATGTAGCCAGAAGCAGAGGTGGCGGGGCAAATATCGTTTAAGGGAAACTGCTTGCAGTTACCTCGTCTCGGACTTTAGTCCATTTCGGTATCATTTACATTATTTTATGTTAAATCTTGTAATTGATAATTATATATTTGAGGAAACCATTTTCTGTTTATTTGTCCATTTCTTTTTCTGTAGAAATTATTGTGTTTATTTATAACGTACCCAACACTTACATGGTTAGACCTCAGTTGGAACATGTTTGATGGCCCTATACCGAAAAGTATGGCCAATCTTAGGCGATTAACGACCTTAGATCTCTCACATAATCTTCTAGAAGGAGATATTCATGTGTCGATGATAGCAAGCATGAAAAATTTGCAGATTTATCTTAATCTGTCAAACAATTTATTTGTTGGTCCAGTTCCTAGTGAGCTTGGTATGTTAGAAATGGTACAAGAAATCGATTTGTCGCAAAATAATCTCTCGGGAGGTATCCCGGAAACGCTCAAGGGATGCAGAAATTTATTTTCCCTTTATTTGTCGGGAAATAAGCTTAATGGTTCAATACCCAGTATTATATTTCAGCAGACGAATAATCTCGAAAATTTGAATCTTTCCATGAACCAATTAGACGGTGTCATCCCTGAAGATTTAGTAAATCTTAAGTATCTCAACTCCATTGATCTCTCTCAAAACAATCTGAATGGTAGAATCCCTGAGAAATTCGGAAATTTGTCATCTTTAAAATACCTCAATCTCTCAAACAATCAACTCGAAGGCCCTGTTCCGAAAAATGGAGTTTTTAAGAATATAAGTTTGTCTTCTTTGGATGGTAATCTGGCTCTATGTGGTCCCAACTTTCTTAGTCCGTGCGCAAATGCTGGTGCAAGATCAAAGACCATTTTGATTCTAGCGGTGCTAGGATTTGTTGCCATTATACTGTTTTTGATTTTGACAATTATTATTTTCAAGCGACGAAGCAAAAAAAAGGAACCAGAAGAGGTTGAGAGTATGAATCCAGATTATGCTACAGCGTTGACCTTACAAAGATATGAACAAAAAGATTTAGAACAAGCCACCGGTTTCTTTAGTGAAGAAAACATCATAGGAGCTAGCAATTTAAGCACGGTTTACAAAGGTAAGTCGGACGATGGCGAGGTCATAGCAATAAAAATATTAAATTTACAACAATTTCCATCAGAATCTGATGAGAGTTTCCATAAAGAACTTAAGACACTGAGTCATTTGAGGCATAGGAATTTGGTTAAGGTACTTGGTTATGGATGGGAAAGCAAAAAGCTGAGGGCTTTGGTTCTCGAGTATATGGAAAATGGGAACTTGGATAGAATAATCCATGGCGATAACGTGGAGGATACGAGATGGGGATTATCCGAAAGGGTAGACATTTTAGTATCAATTGCACGTGGTTTAGTTTACTTGCATTCGGGTTATGATTTTCCCATTGTACATTGTGATTTAAAACCCTCGAATATTCTTTTGGATGGAAAATGGGATGCCCATGTCAGTGATTTTGGAACCGCTCGGATTTTGGGAGTTCATCTTGAGGATGGGAGTAGCATTGCCACATCATCGGCATTTCAGGGCACCATTGGCTACATGGCACCAGGTATAATATTGTTTCCCTTTCCATGATTAACCTAAAAAACATACAAATAGGATTATTTGAAAGCCAAAGAATATGAAATCTTCGATTTGTTTAGTAGGGTTTCAAAGATGCGTTTTACAAAAGACATTTTGAAAATCTTTAAGAAAAGAAATATCACCTTTTTGGTTGTACCGTACGCTTTGTCAGGAACGATTCATATTTCTCCCGAATTTTCAAATTAACAAACAAAACTCAAAATTAATACTTAAAAGAGGAGTGCACACTTTGTTTGTAATTATATGGCAACGGGATTTACAACGATTTTTTTTCCAGAGTTCGCTTACATGAGAAAGGTTACCCCAAAAGTAGATGTATTCAGCTTCGGTATAATAGTAATGGAACTATTAACAAAGGAAAGGCCAACAGGAGTTACAGAAGAGAACGGGGTATCCATCACTTTACCTCAAACTGTAGAAAAAGCGGTAGCTAACGGAAATAAAAGTCTTCTTGAAATTATTGATCCTCAGCTAATTCCACAGATCTCCAAGAACCAAGACACCGTCGAAAACATCCTTAAACTGGCCTTAGCTTGTACCTGCACAACCCCCGAAGATCGGCCTGATATGAATACAATATTATCGTCTCTTTTGAAGCTGAATAAATGTCTCGGTTTATCAACAAATAGTAACAATTACGACCACGAAAGGTCTAGTATGAGATCACATGAAAAGAACTAGAGAGGGATGCAAACTCAGGGGTCATCATCACATAAATAGACTTATTATTAAAATTATATTGCTAGGTAGAGTTCATTCAGGCTTTGGAACTTAAAGATACCATCGAAAGTTTTTTAATTATAATAAATGTATTCTGCTTGATGAACAGAAGGCGCATCATTGTTTATTACCTTACCATTACTTATATTTTATGGATTTTTATTCCGAGAAACCAATATTTTACTATTTTTTTATCGCTCGTTAAGTTTCAGATGATTTTAAATTTTGTAAAATTTTAGTACATCATTTGCTTATACAACTGAATCCGAGGTCTTGTGTTTTGAAAATTCATAGTAATTATAATTACGTGGGTTTACAACTCATCGAAAGAAAATCCATTATGAGTTATAGAAAATTTATTTTCGTTTTTTTTCCTAGTTTATTTTACTTGTAGAATAATCCCTTGTAGGAGAATAAATTAAAACATATGAATATACTAGTTTTTTTATAACAGTAAAGTAAAATTAGAAAGTTTTTATCAAACAACATTTTTATTATTAAAAAGTATACTTTTATACTTTTTACCAAACAATAATTAAAAATAAAAACTAAAAGTATATTTTTCTATCTCTATCAAATAAATATAATTTTGTACTTATAAGATGCAACAAAGCGAGACCTATATATCAAAAGGTTAGTTTGTTACTCCATCCTTTACTAATTAATTGTATTTTATGAAATTACGTGTAATTTTAATCGGGTTATAACATGTATAAAAATTGTCGAAATGAAAAATTCAAAATTAAATCATATAATTTAATGTTTTAACTATATGATTAAATTTTTAAAAAAATCATTCCGACAATTTGGATACAAGTTGTTGCCTCGTAGGGCTGGGCGAAAACCCGAACGAACCGAACGAACCGAAAAAGACCGAAACCGAAAAACCGAAACTTTTTCGAGTCGGTTTCGGTTTACAATAAAACAGAACCGAAAAAAACCGAAAAACCAAAAAGAACCGAAAAAATCCGATCTGGTTCGGTCCAAAAATTTAAAAGATAGAAACCGAAAAAAACAAAGCAAAAAATCGGCTCGATTTCGGTTTTATCAAAAACCGAAATGAACTGTACCAAAGCCAACCCCACTCTTCCAGAATTTTCATACCAAGATTTAATAGTTTTGTCTCTCTATCTCTCTACAAGCTTAGAATCCCGGTAAAGAGGTAAACAAATCATTTCTCCATTTAAAAATGTCACTAATTTTATCAGTAGGATTTACCCAATTGCATTATTCTCTCTTTTTTTATCTCTTAGAATATATATATGTACTGTAGATATATGAAGTTTATATTTTGGTAGAGTTTGGGTTTAATGAGATATTTAAAGGGGTGTTCCATTTAGCTATAATTTGCTAAACCCAGATAATAAAAAGTCAAAAAGACTAATCTTTATCTTTATTTTAGTCACATTTATTAAAATGAGGTATTGTGAAATTTGACTTACTCCTAAAATGTGTGCCAAAAAGTATATATATATCTAAATATGTTCCGTTAATCGATTCATATAAGGGGAAATTCCTTTTTGTTACAATTTGCTGGACTTGGATAGGAAAAAAGTTAGATTTATTATTACTAAATTCTAAATATGCCAAAAAGAGCTAATATTTCTTTATTTTTTGTTAGTTACATATATTGCGAAATTGGCTTATTGTGATAATTAGTTACCTATGTTATTAATTGTCCGTAGGATTTACCCAATTGCATTGTTCTCTCTTAGAATATACGTATATATAAATGGATATAGAGTTTTAAATTTTGGTAGAGTTTTGGTTTAATGAGATATATAAAGGGGAGATACATTTAGCTACAATTTGCTAAACCCAGGTAGCAAAAGGTTAAAAAAACTAGTCTTTATCTTTATTTTAGTCACATATATTAAAATGAGGTGTTGTGAAATTTGAATTACTGCTAAAATGTGTGCCAAAAAGTATATATATATTCCTAAAACCGAGTCATATTAGGGGAAATTCCATTTTAAAATAGTGAAAAGGGATAATATTTCGTTCTTTTTTATCAGTTATGCAAATTGCGAAATTGGCTTATCGTGATACTTGTATTTCTGGGAAATGTACTGCCAAAGTATATGAGTAAACTGAAAGAAAGATCACCATTATTATTGCTAAATAAGTCTTTCTTAATTGTGTCTTTTGTTGAACATTTTCTGGTTTTTAACTAAAGTGACACACAAGTTTATGATAGATATCTACACAACTATGCAAGGTTTGTTATACGTTTATTACTTCTTCAGGTTACGAAACGATTTTTTTGGATCTTCTTTGGAATATTTCGAAATTTGTTAATGTTAAGTCCATGAACATTGTATGTGTTTGCTGGAATTTCATAAAAAAGGTGCTATCGTTTTATTTTAGATGAGTTTTATGCTATAAGATCCATTAAGTGATTACTATTTCTTAGTTTACACCATGAAAAGCTTTGGCCTTGTTAATGAAAGTTGGGTTTGGTTTTAGTCTTTTATTTTGTGAAGCCTTCTTTTAGCTAATGCTTAACGCTTTATCCCACCTCGTACCTTTGTGTTATGTTTATTCATAAAACGGAGCTTGTTTTCAGCTGAAAGTCTGAAATTCTTCATAGTCAGAAAGGAGAAAGCCATCAGCCATGATGCCGAACACATGCGTACTTATCATCACAACAATACTTGCCTTTATTACGACAAGGGTTTTGTATGTTATATATCGGAGTAGAAAACCACTTCGGAGGTCCTCTGTGCAGCCTCTAAGTACACTTGTCATTTTGGGTTCAGGTCAGATTATTGAACTTCCACTATCTCGGGTTGTTCACATTTTAGTTATCAACTGTATTTGATACTGTAACACCCTTGTCTAGGTGGTCATACTGCCGAGATGATAAATCTCTTGTCTGTTCTGAATATGGACAGATTTACACCGAGGTTTTATATAGCAGCTGCAACCGATAATATGAGTCTACAAAAGGCAAACTTGTTAGAGAGTTCGTTGGTTGATAAGGTATCCCCTAGCAACATAATCTTTCAGTTTTATTTTCTCATGTTATATAACTAATAAAATGCCTCTTTGTTTTTTAGTTAAGAAAACTTGGCATAGTCTGTTTCCTCAGTGCCATCTTCAACATGATATTACATTTATATACATGATTGTAATTATTTAATTCATGGTACTATGAGTCTTCATGATTCTGTCTTAAAAAATTTTGATGGTTTATCAATATGACGGCTTATTTGATTTTTTCCCGTCTATACTAGACAGGAATGGCGCAGAATGCTCAGTTTATGCAGATATATCGAAGTCGTGAAGTGGGTCAATCGTACTTGACCTCTGTTGGGACAACTATTATTGCTCTTTCCCACGCGGTTTGGCTGATGATTAAAATCAGACCTCAAGTGGTAATTAAAACAATTTCATACACTTTCGGAAAATTACATTATACATGCCATAACCATACCGTGCTTCTCGCAGCTTCAGAAAATTATGGTATGCTTTTATGATTTTTTTTCTTGGTTAAGTTTAGATCCTATTCTTTTTGCAGATTATTTGCAATGGACCTGGCACATGTATACCTCTTTGTGCAATTGCATTTCTTTTTAAGGTATCGTTTATTCTTTTCTTTCTCCCTGCATCTTTATAATTGATCCTTGATTGTTGTTTGGGGTAGCTTTTTTGCAACTGCTGTATATGTATGCAGGTTTTAGGAATAAAGTGGTCATCTATTTTTTACGTTGAAAGCATAGCAAGGGTGAAAAGGTTGTCGCTAAGTGGTTTGCTTCTCTACAAGTTACAAATCGCGGATCAAATGTTTGTACAGTGGCCACAGCTTCAGCAACAATATCATCGGGCTCACTATGTGGGTCGTCTCATGTAGTTTTCGTTTGATTTTGCTGTAGGTATTCCCTTTTTCTAGGTTATATTATCTTTAATAAATGAACTATTCTTCTTAAATTGCATTATTGTTGGCTTTCTATGATAGTACAAATGAATTTGATGCTGAATGGTAGTAATAACAATACAGATCTGGTTTCCAAACTGAGTACTAATTGAGAAATCTAAATGGGAATGATTATTTTACATAACAGGATTAGCATTATGAGACTAAGATTTGAAAGAAAAACTGTTTTATCAAGTGTTGTGAATTGCAAGTAGAATTTTAAGAATTGTTTGCCTTGTTATATTTGGAAAATACTTGGAAACTGTTATAACCGGTCTTCTGTCGTGGAATTTTAAGTTTCTCTGTAAAGAATGAGATTTGGAGATTATATAGTTTTTATGAATGTGTCTCAGTTTATCAAAAATTCATGTCTGACATTGTCGTGGCTGTTGGATCAAAGTTTTTTTTTCTTCCTGTTATATACCATTTCAACTTCATTGCCTGTTAAATTCATGTATGTGTTGGCGAATAGCAAGAGACACTAGCTTTCTTATCCCCCCTTCCTTTCCAGTTGTACATAGATTTTACAAAATAGATGCTACAAACGTACCATCTCTTATTGGTGGGTAAACTTATTTTTGTACCCAGTTGGAATATATCATTGGTAAATTATACACTTTTAACCTATTACCTCTTGAGAAGTAATTGTTTCAGAAACATTGCTGACCTTTTGTGTCTCAGTCTGGGACCGGGGTCTAATAAAATATTGCCCATAAATATACGAAACGAAACCTCAAAATGCTAATATCAACGAAATAATCTTCACCCCGTCCATTTTATCACGTAAAAAGGTAACAGCTAGAACTGGAGTTACCGGCAAACCTAACATTCCGATAACATTTTAAGACCCTGCTTCTACATTCTTAAATAATCTGTAGTAATAATCTGCACATGTTGCCACTCTAAATTTAAGGTTTACTTTTTCGTGTTTTCCGTCTTCACTTTAATCTCATCTTACTGATCTTTTATTTAAATGCTTAGATGATAATGAGGAGCTTACCTGTGGCATGATGATCCAGTTCCAGAGCATTTGCAGCTATGATGGAGAGAGATACAGGGCGACGGAAGGAGACACTGCAGTTATTTATTTGTCAGTGATGGTTTAGAGTCTTACTATTTACTTTTTTCCATGTGATATGCATGAGCCGGAAAAAAGGCTGTAAATTCGCAATATAATTGTTTATCTTCTTGACATGCATTTGCAAGTAGTTTAATATGGTAAACGAGGCAATAGGAGACACTGGTTCTAGAAATGAATGCGAATTATTTGTTCATTTTGATTCTATGAGAAAACCTACTTTCTGAGTCATGTTTATGTTTAAATTGCTACGTGGTTTGTTAGAAACAGTACTTCTCACTTTTGAAGAGTACAACAGTTTACCCAGAAAGATTTTCTAAGTTCTTTAGTACTACTCTCCTGTCCAATTTAACCAAACAGTTTCCATTCTGTGATTTCCCAATTTGAATGTGAAGTTTTCCAGGATAGAATATATAATGATAAAATTAATTTATTGCAATATTTCAGATTTTGTGTAAGAATAAATACCAGAACTGTATCATGATTTGAACAGTAGTGTTTTTACCTGTTAACCAAAATTTTGCAAACCATATTATGGCCATAATTACCGGAAAACTTTTTTTTAGGGTAGTCAATCCGTTTATGCAGTAACCCGTTTCCGGAAATGATAATCTTACTTTTTTAAAATTTTGGAGAACACTTTCCAAAACTAATTGAAACATCATAAAATTATACTAAAATCTTAGTAAAAGTTTAGAGAGTTTTATTACTACAGTACATTTTTAGAATGGTGGAGATTTTTCTTTTGTAGTTATGTGCTCCATGTGAAAAGATCATCAACAGCAAAAGAAGAATTTCCACCAGATAATAAAAATAAACCAAAAACATTACTGCAAACATGAAGTAAGCTACTGCAACTTTGCTGGCATGCACGAAGCTAGAATTCCAGAAGTACATCACGATTTTGGTGTATAGGAACCTCGCGATACATGTTAACTGTCACTAAGAAACTTCGACATCTACATAAATAGAAGTAATTGGAATACCACCCATACCGTCATTCTTCATGTACAAAGAGTATTTTCAATCAGTAAAAATGGATTGCTAGTTCCATACACTTTCCCCAGCTCTATTCTGCTCTTTTTTATGAACAAAACAAATAAATCTACCACAATGGTAATCCAATCACACCACCCTAACACTGGCTAAATGTACTCGTGCCTTTAACACCTCGATACAAATTAGGTTCTGCTTGAAGCAAACCTCCCCTTGCGTAAAATCGACCAATGTAAATTATATAACCAAAAACTCTAAAAATGTTATCAGCAAAACTCTCTACCTATCAAGAAGCAAGTCTTCCAAGTAAGATCCCACTAAAAACTATGGCACCAAACCATTTATTCGAAACAAATTTTCTATTACAGTCCCCTCGAGATGATAAATCGACTGTATATATCTGCCAAATCAAATGACTAGATGCTGCTCCCAAACATAAGTAAAATGGCCACCCAATTTCCGCGTTTAATCCACTAATAGAGAGACTACTGATGCAAGCTAAACCAAAACCAGAAACCCACTTTTTAGTAGAATCTCTAAACCTTAAAGCTGTCGATTTGACACCAACTTTTATATCGTCGTATTTATCTTGATCTGCGTATATCGTATCATATACAAGCGTCCAAAAAACCCCAGACACATAAAGAGGGAGAACAATAGCAGGATTTACACTTTCTTTAACCGCAGACCATCCCAACAACGCTCCCCAATTGAAGGTGAGGCTTAAAAAAGCTTGAGGCCAAAAAGTGATCCTTTTCATGAGAGGGTAAGAGAAGACTAGTAGCAACGAAGAAGCTCCCAAAACAATACTAAAGTTATTCAACTGTAAAAGAATTTCAAGCCCCAGAAATAATTGAAATCCAAGAAAAGAAAGACCTTGAAACGGCAATAAAGCGCCGGGTCTTAATCTAGTTTGTTCTACTTTTGTATCTATATCTTGGTCGAGTAAATCGTTAATGGTGCAACCTGCACCTCTCAGAAGCAAAGCCCCCGTACCAAACAATGATAACACTCTAATATCAGGAAAATTGCCAGGAGACGCTGCTAAAGTGATTGATCAAAAACACGGCCAAGCTAGTAACCAGGTTCCGATCGGCTTATCCAAACGAGAAAGATGGGCATATGGACGAATTTGCTTTGGAAGATGCGTATCTATCCACGAAACTTGGACTTTATTCGAGTCCTCTTTCTCATCTGGCTTGGAGAATGTAGATATATAGGCTTTTCTTATATGAACATTTAAATTTTTCCATGAAGATCTGAAGTTTGGGTTGCGATTGCAAATGGGGTTAAATGAGCTTAAAAGATCATGGTAGGTTGGATTTACCAAATCATTTAAAGGGATAATTGGATACAAAACCGAGTGGTTGATGGCTATGGATGAGGAGATCGATTGAAGAGAGAGTGCTGGCTGTTGTAACCTACGAAGTGATGCCCGGGAGATACGAAACAATGCCATGGCTATATTAGAACTACATGCTCAAATAATGGAAGTCTGTCAAAAGAAAACAAGGATCAAACATACGTAAGAGAACGGGGTTCGGAAGAAGGACTTGGATTAAAAAAGAAACTAGGGACTTAATCCATTTATATTCCTTGAATACTTGATCATGTAGCCTGGAACAACAATTTAGACTAAAAATTAATGAAGAACCAGACATCCAAATTAGACTAAGGCCTTGTTTGGCGGCAAATTTTTGGCTCATTTTTTCTTCCTTTTTTTTGCTTAAAGTTGGACTGCAATAGGATGATCAACTTAAGAGAGATAAGCTTTTATAAGAAGTTTTTTTCCTTGAAAAAAAGCTATAACTTTTGAGCAGGATAAACCAAATTTCCTAAACCAATCCAGCTTAATTGCTAAAAATCTGTAAGGAAACAAGCCCATATTAATTTCTCATTCCAGCTTGCTTATCTATTTTTTTTTTATCAAACACGAATTGCGAGTATAATCTGGATGAGCAATTGAAACATTATTATGACTGGAAGAACCCTTCGGAGCTTTTTAATTGCAGATTCTTGAAATAAAGTTCCTCTGAATATCTATTTATAACACTGTTTTAAAAAGCGCCCTTCGTAGTAAAAAAAGCTTGATTGAAACCTCGATAAAAAGCTTTACAAAAGCTTAAAAAGCTCGCTTTTCTGCTTTTTAGGCCACTAAAAACTTGTGCTTTTAGCACAGTTCTTGCAAAAACGCTTTAGCTAAGATGTGGCTTTTTTAAAAACACTGCTTTATAAGCTCTACTGTATCTTGTAAGCCAATATGAAAGAATATTTGCTTATTTTACCTCAAAAAGCTGGAACTTTCAATCTGAAAAGAACCAAACTTTTGGTTCTCAAACTCAAATAAACCATCTTATTTTCGTAAACTCGTAGCTGAGTCGAATTAAGAACGGTAAATTCAAAGAAAGAAAAAGGCAAAGATATATTAAATCTACATGAAAACTAAACAAAATTTAAAACATGCCCATCCTTTAAATTACCTAAACACATGGAAAATACTGGACTGCAATCGGCTCATCAACTTAAGAGAGATGAGCTTTTTACAAGAAGTTTTTTTTCTTGAAAACAAGCTAGAACTTTTGAACAGTATAAACCAAAATTTCCTAAACCAAAATAAAATAAAATAAAATTAATTGCTAAAAAAATGACTGGAAACAAGCCCATGTTACTTTTTTAATTACCGAGTCTTAAGATAAAGTTCCTCTGGATATGTGTTTATAACACTGTTTTAAAAAGCGCGCTTCATAGTAAAAAAAAGCTTGATTGAAAGCTCTTTGTTGTCAATTGGTTTGAGCAAAGTAATCTAAGTTAAATGATTATTTATAAAACAATTTTATGTTTACATGTGAAGTTGCAACCCGTCTAACTGCATATTATTCTTTTAATGATTATTATGTGATAATTATGTTTTAGATATGCAGGATATATTCTCATATAAGCACGAAATCAGTTTTATATATTGGAGAATATTTATGTGATAAAGAATGGAATGTTATATGGAGAATTATATGGAGATTAGTTTAAAAGATATTATTTTGTTCTTGTGCTAACAAGATTTTCTACTATTATGCAAGTCCATGTAGTTTGATATAGAGATTTATGATTCAAATAGATTGGATTTATATATGGAGTTATTTGATTGTATATGAAAATTTTATATGTTTCTTTCAAAACGAAATAATAACTCTTATATTCAAACAAGTTTATCTCGAATTGACCTATAAAGATTGTGTTCAAATCTGGAGCTATAAAGATTTCGTATGATAAGGAGATTTGGATCAATATGGAGATACAAGAATAAATCAAGAATATTCTGAAGATAAATATTATATGAATAAAATATTTGAAGATTTATTTTTCTTATATAAATAGATGATAGTTTTGCTTGTAAAAAGTGTGTGTTCTAAACTATAAAGAACTACCCTTAGAGAGACACACGAATGAACTTTTAAAAACAAAAAACAATGTGGGATGTATTGATCTTTTGAGTGATAGTTATAAGGTAGGAGCAATATAGAGAGGCAGAAAAACCTAGAGGGAGTATGAGAGTTTTTCATTAAGACTTGAATCCAGCTTTTATAATATCATTAGTCTGGCTGAGTGCCCCGGAGACGTAGCCTAGTTGGTGAACTCCGTTGTTAAATGTGCGTGTGATTTAATTCAAATACATTTAACTTTACAAGTTCTGTCTATCATTTGCATAACAGCAACTAGAACAACGGATAGGAATTTCAAAAACTCAATAAAAACCTTTACAAAAGGTTAAAAAGCTCGCTTTTCTGCTTTCTAGGCCAAAACTTGAACTTTTTATGCTTTTAGCATAGCTTTTGCAAAAACGCTTCAGCTAAGATTTGACCTTTTAAAATACTGGTTTATAAGCTCTACTATATCTTGTTAACCAGTATAAAAGCAGAATATCTTATTGTACCTCAAAAAGCTAAAATTTATAATCTGAAAAGAACCAAACCTTTTGTTCTCAAACTCAAATAAACCATCTTTGTTTTATTGAACACAAATAAACCATCTTAATTTATAAAACTCGTAGCTGAGTCGAATTAAAAACGGTAAATTCAAATCAAAATAAGAAAGGCAAAGTTATAATCAAATCTACATTAAAACTAAACAAAATTTAAAACATGCCCATCATTTAAATCACCCAAACACATGCAAAAAACTGCAAATTTTCAAATGAAAGTGATAAAAAAGAACACAATATTGAGAGAATAAATAGAGTTTATGAAAATACCTTGAGCTGAGACAAGAGTTGTTGGAATTAAGGTCAATAAAATTAAATTCGATTAATTAAGATTAATATTTCAGTCATTCATCTATTTATATTTCTCTCTCTAAAAGCAATGGAAATATATTTATGTATATAAAGTTCGGAGCTGAAACTACACAACTTTAAACATCAAAATTTTTAAAATTAAAAATTCAATAGTATTTAAAAATATTTTTTTCGATAACCTAAATTTGGACCTATTTTTATAGGGAAGTTTGTTTAGGGAGGGAGCTAGTATAATAAACAACGGAAATACGTGTAATTTTATAACATTAGTGCATTTTAAATGTCGGAATTACAAATTTTTAAAGTTATTCATATAATTTAGCATGTGAGCTATGTGACTAACTTTTAAAATTTTACAATTCCGACATTTAAAGAACATACAATTTACATTGTAAAATTGCATGTATACTTATTTTTTTTCATAACACTACAAAATAATGTTTGATTTAGTGATAGTCAAAAGCTGTCATAAACATGTCGCTAATTTAAAAAGTTGTCACAAATCTGTCGCAAATTGACTAAACTGTCACAAAACCGTCACAAAAACCGTCGCTAATAAGCTCGTAACAAAAAATACCGTCACTAATCCCGTAGCTATCTGGGTATTTTTTTGTAGTGTAAATTGGTACAGAGAAAGTAATATTTCAATTTCATTAAAGATTCGTTTTCGTTTATTAAATTTTTTGTTCATGTTCATTTGACCGATGATTGTGTACATGTATGATCAACGACAGAATATACGCATTTACAAATTATTTTTAAAATAAAATAAACCATATGTATGAACATTTTTAATGAGCTGATTTTGCTATATGCTTTTATTTTTTATTTTTATGGTTCCAAACTTAAATAGTTATTGACCATTTTTTTAGATTAATTAAAAGTTATTTGAGGTTCACGAATGAACAGAACACGGGCATTTTTTGTATTACACAAAGATCACGAACATGATTTCAGAATTTCGTCACGAACAGGAAACCGATTATGAGAGAACCTACTGAAAAAATGAACCGTACTCCATACACAAATAGAACTTTTTGTTCCGTCCATTAGGTTCATTTACAACCCTACCCACGTTTATCTTTGGATTACCAATCATAAACTAGGGAATAATATAAAAACTTGTCATGTCCGACACAACTTTTCGAATCCAAGTGAGTCTCGTTACTCAGTATCCATAGTCCGTGTAAGGATTTGACGTTTATGTGATAAAATTTGTGAAAATAGTTCGTAGTATAAAGAGTATTTCTTAATAAAAAAGGAAAACATCTTATTAAAAAAATTAAAGATGTAATAAATTTCCTAATCACAATTTGCATCCAATTTATATAAAGCTTAAAGTATTTTCGCAACAACGGATCCAGTATAATAGTTTTTTACTGTATTTATAGCAGCCGTATTTGTTGTGAACCTTTTTTTTAATAGTAAGTTGGAATAGCGTAATAGACTAAGTGATGGTTTGGCATAAACACTTACGTATAATAGTTTACTGTTTTCATATATATTAATCTGAAATTATAATTTGGGTTCATCAAGCTTATACCCATTTTAGCTTTTTAGTACTAAGAAAAAAAGAAACACAGATTTTAAGCTACTCATCTAAGTTAATTTATAAGCTTAACGGTCAAATTAGCCGAGTTTCATCAACTGCAGCAAATACTCATGTTTTTGTAATGATTACTGAATTGATATATACCAGCTGGAGAGTTGAGACATGTTGAGCTCTATTATTTGGACGCTCTCCAGTTTTGTACATAGGGATCTTTACATTAATTGAAATAATTGTACCCTCCTTTTATTGTTTAAATATGGAAAAAGAAACATGTATGATGGTACAAAGAGGAACGGTTGTCTTGTCAAGGTTGGGTTTGTATGTATAGTTGAGTTCTTACACTGAAAGTTGTTAAAATGACTTAGAATACAGGGAACACCCTCGATGTATTATCGTGTTTAAATAATTAGTTGTAGCTAATATACATATCTTATTGTGTCGGGTCTGTAATTTGTGAGTTGTAACGGTTGCTAGAGGAAGCCCTTTCTTTGATGAATGTGCTTTTGCATGACATTGATTTGTTAAAATGATATATTGATTGAGTTTTCTAGGCTTAATTTGATTAGCCTTTGATCGAACCTATATAAGAGTTTGATCAATGTAGGCTTGCAGTTTGTGCTGACATTCTGATTTGGGTAGGCTCAAGCAAGTTAGGTTGCATTACTTGTTTTAGTCCTCTAGCTTGCAGTAAATTTAGCACGACACCTTTCGTTCTTTTTGCTTGATAACCCATAATAGAAATTTCTATTTTCTTCGTTTCATTTTTAATTGCATGATGTGTAACGCTTTACGATTGATTCATTCTCTCAAGTTTTCAGTTATTAATTGCATAGAATTTGTGTTCTTTCTGATTGACCATATTCACTTGTGTTATATTGCAATACCTCTGTTGTAAATAACCATGTTTTGACATCTAACACTTACTGATTTGCAGATCTACCCAAATCAAAAGAACGGCAAAAGGTAATCTCAACATCGCCCTATACTGTACACGCTAAAATAACTTTTATTTCATTAAATAAAAGCTTAAAATCACACAGACGAGGAAGATAAGAGGCTGCAAAGAAATAGCAGGGAAAGAGAAAGATACGCCCGATTATCAAAACGAAAAAAAACTTCCCGGTCTGTTAGAGCAGAACAGAAAGGCATACGATGACCATTCAGGTCACTAGAAACTTGATTTCAATTTTCACTTATACTTAATACAATGGATACATATTTGTCAAGAAAAATGAAAGCTAAAAAATTGAGCTTCTAATTCTACTGGTTTTATATGTCGGAGGTTGAGAAACTGGAAAAAAAACAACATTTGCAGGGCCGGCTAAGTAGACATCCGAATGGAAGATCAATAGAACGAGGACGTCAAAACTTGCTCGCGGGTTATCGGTACCAATGAGTACTCGCCTGTTTCTCATTACGCCGAAGACGTCCTAGTACATATCCGCAAAAGGAACGAACACCGTCAATATCTCAAGATCACGCCAGCTCGTAAAAGGGTAAAAGGGAAAAGCTTTTAATATATATTTTTTCGATTAATGCAATTGTCTTATGAATTATTGCAACGGGTTTGTTTGTACATGCTGCTACACCAACATTACAAATTAAATCTTGCGAACCCTGGCAGTCCTACTGGTATTTATACAAAAAATTGATGTCTCCAAAACTAATGTAGTACTCCAAACATACCTATTTCATTTGCCTTCAAACAATTATACGGGACATATAAATAAAGGCCTTATAAGGCTGAACAAGAAAAAAAGTTTAGATATAATTAAGTTACAGATTTAAGCCACATTTAACCAATAGTTAACCTTCTTTTTCAACAAGGGAAATTTCAGATACCCCGTTTTTCTTTTCAACTTCCGTCTCCTTTTCGTCGAGATAATTCTGATAAATATACGAAATTACTCCCCAAATGGCCAACAACATCGCTATAACCTTCAAACCATTCATCTTGTCATGGAAAAGAAAAACGGCCAAAACCGGCACAAAAGGCAAACCAAAAGTACCAATAATGTTGGAAAATAGAGAGGAAAACTCGGTAATCAACCCTAATGTACCGATAGAAAAAACTTGCCACATGATAGGGATCCACGTTAGTGTCATTATATAAGACCATTTTCCGAGCTCAAAGTCATTCATTTCTTTAGTCAGGGTGTTCCACTCACCGCTAGCGAAAAGGCCTACTAGGATAGCAAGAGAGGATACAAACCCATCACATATTAACAATTCCAAAATAACGCGAAAATTTTGTTTTTTAAGTATTCTCACAAACGAGAGTTGTATGACTGATAGCACTAGTCCATATCCCGCGGATCCACCTATTGTGCAGATAAATCCGATCATGTATTTTCCTTTAGAGACTTTGTTGGAACTAGAAGAAGAGTCATCGTCGCTAAATACAAGCAGGGTTGAAGATATGGTGAGAAGGATCAAGGAATTTATTATATAAGGTGTGAACTTTTGAGCATTGAGAAAGTAAGAGAAGAAAGCATTGAAGGCTATTTGGGTAGCACAAATGAGAGAATAAGTGGAAACCGGAAGATATAACAAACCAATTGAGTATAGCATACAATCGGCCGCTATAAATAAACCGAGAGAGGTGTAGAGTGATGCAAGGACTAAACGTGACGGCTTCTTTTCATTTTCGTTTCCGATCTCGGCTTCCCTTATATTTTGGTTTTGGTTTCCATTTTTTTGCGCTTTTGTGTTTGACAATAACATTAAGGGAATCAGAATGGGAAATCCTATAAGTTGAGTAAAAGTTGCCATCCATTTACTTTTTCCACCCTTGTCATAGTACAATCTTCCCAATAGGGTTGCGACTGTTTGGCCAGATAGAACAAATATGGTGTACATAACTATTTTAAGCCACCACAAGTAACTTCTAGTTTTTGGGTTTTTGAGATGGTTATTGGCACTAGCATGTTCATATGAGTTTGCTTCCTTGGTTTCTCCAGCTTGTAAGAAAATATCACAAAATATTTTAGTAAAAAAAGTATTTGTATAAATAAAGTTGCATTTGGTAATATCATCTCATCAAGACACAAATAAGATAACCTCATTCTTAGTATCGTCACACCAATCTTTAAATTTTTTTTACGATAAGCTTCATTATAAAAAATAATGCTACATAAAATTATCATCCCATTTAGATTAGGTGACAAAATCAGCTATCTTTTTTACATAAAAACAGAAAGAGTGCCTCATATTTTAATGATATATATAACGTAGACAGCTCTACATCCCCTACTCATGCATGGCAAAAGACAAATGGAAAAAAAAAAAAACAGCACAAAAAGAAGTATTAGGTTGCTAGTTAGCATTTGGCGATTAAATCTCAAGTTTGTGGGTGACTAATCGATATAAATGCGTTTTTTGTTTTCGTTATAGTTCTATGCTTCTAGCCGTTTGGGCTGAGGATTTGCGATATACTGAAATATTGTCTTTTTACGTCACTTATTCTCAATTGTTTTTATTTTTTATTTTTTATTGTGACTACTACATGTTGCAAGAATCGTGGCCTTATCTCCTTGTCACTTGTCAGACTATTATTTAATTCCCATCGGATGTTTAGTACGATTATTTACAGTTTTTCCAACAAATTAACGCAAAAATTTCATGTTTTTTTAACTTTATCTACCCAGACAAAACGTTAGCTAGCTATTAAGATTAAGTATTATTTTTTATTCTTTTACTATTTATAAATATTTAAAATATTTAATAAGAGATATGAGGAAAAATAAAAGTATTAGGGAAAATTGGGCACAAAATAAGGTTGATAGCTACTCAACTTAACTTTTTACTCGCTCTGTCCCAAAATAAATGTCATTTTTCGAAAACCGTGTTATTTAAGTATTTGAAGCAATTTCAGTAAAAATTCAAAAAACAATTCAAAAATTAACATTTTCAAACAAAAACTACTTTTTAATTAAAACGTGAGGTTTGACTATAATTTTGTTATGTTTAAACTAACAAAATATTATTTTTAAAAAATAAAAAATAAAAAATTACTAAAAAAGAAAAGCATACACTTATTTTTGGACGTTTCAAAATAAAATACATCATACTTACGTACTAAAGATTATTTAGCTATCAAAATATTACATAATTTTAGCTATCATATAACTAGCCGAGGGAGCATGAATTTAAAATGAAATCTATAAAATTGATGAATAGACAGCTTATGTGGTTGCTCTAATAATTAGCTGAGGGAAGGTAGATCAATTATTGGTGTGTCATAAATATTTTGACATTGATACAAACCTAGCTTAATAATTACTTCTTCCCCCACGGGTCCTACTATTATTAATGTTAGTATTTGTTTTTTTAGTAGTGACGTACACAAGGTTAAAAATAAAAGCAAGTCTTATACAAACTTGAAGAAACTACTATGTAAATCTATAGCCTAAAAGAATTTACTATTAATATTACTCTTTTAATTAGATGTAAAAAAGTTCAGTTAATAATAAAAAACAAATGTAAAAAGAAACTTGGCTAGTAAAATCTTTAAGGAAGTAACGGATTCAAGTCCCAATCCTGGTAGAAACTAATCCAATTAAAGCCTAGTACAAAAATATGTATGCTGCTAGATTATGTAAAGCTTAATTAGACGATAAAATATAGGAGTATATTTTTATACTAAACTACTAAATTATATAAGGGAAAAGCTAACTAATGTCACTGGTTAAGAATGTTTGATTAATTGTGTTTTAAAATGTTTTGTATAGTAATGCATTAATAACATTTCATTTATTAGGCAGATTAAATACATAATGTTGGTAACGATACAATGATATGGTAGTATATATGGAGTAAAAATTAGATATGATATACAAGTATTTTTGAATACAAGAATTTTTGTATCGAATGCAACTCAATTTTGGTAATACTATAAATGTTGGAAAAATGTTGGAAAAACATGTTTTTAAACATGTTTGTTACAAGTGGTCAGGGACCATCTTTGAGTCAATTTTCAATGCGACTCCTCAGTTTTTCTGAGGCCATACTCAATGCGTTTGAGTAGCTCGTGTGACGAGCTTCGCAACGGTATATCGCATGACCCATTCGGAGGAAGGGTGTGAATGATAATTGGACTCGAAGGTTGGTACTCGAAAGAGGGAAAAAACGGAAATCTGAAAAATGAAGTAGAGAGTGTGAATAAACCATGAGTGTTATCCCACATTGGAAAATCAAGGTTGATTTTCACTCTATATATACAAGTCCATCCTATGTAGTTGGTAAACTAATAAAGTCCACATACCCATGAGTGGGTTAGTGTGTACCACACACGCGCGCGCTCTCCCGGGCCCCGGGCCCCGGGGAATGTCTTGGGTCTTGTACTAAATTTGAAAAGGGACTTTTGCATATTTGCAAGAGCAGTCCCTAGAGTTCCAGAAGGTTTAAAACTCCAGCAGTAATTGGAGGCAGATTCTGGGGAGCCATCCCCTCACAATTCATACATTCAAATCAGTCCATCTTCTCTCTAAAAACTGCATATATTTTTTATTCATAGCATCTTAGAACCAGAGAGAACCACCCACTAAAAGCTCGATTTAGACTCGTCGCCAGTTTCCGGCGAGTCTTCCGAGAGACGTTGTACCTTGGGATCGAAGCGCCAACGCAACCAGAAACCTTAAGGTGGTTGGGCGAATATCGGTTAATGGCATACTGTTAACAGTAGCCTCGTCGATTGTTTTTTACATTCTGTCCATTTATTTTCCGCACTTAAATTATGTCTTTTACATTATGTTTTTCCATTTCAGTATTTAAATTTCAGTTTTTTAATATTTTGTCCTTAGCTGTAGCCTTTTATTCAGTTTTGTACTATTCTGTAATTAGTTTAAAGTTCTGTTTTATTGCTCTAATTACATTTCTGTAATTTAATTCTGTAATTAGTATAGTTTCAATTCAGTCCTGTATTTTCAATTCATAACAGAACAGTCCGGCTGTTAAGTTTTTACTTTCCAGTCCGGCAGTTTCTTTTAATTACAAAACAGTACATCAGATTATTAATTGATAATAATCTGATAACGTTTGTTTTATTTACATTTCAGTACCTACATGTTGTAATCAATTTATTGTATTCCATTTGGAAATTAATAAAGATTACACTGGTTTTATTTAATTATTGTTTAGTCATTTAATTATTGTTAATTGTTATTTCGTACACGGAAACCAACAATCTTAACCGATATCCTGTTGTTTCTTTCGTGTATTGATTAATACAATTATTTATTTTATAAGGAATAATGCTTTCTTGTTTTCAATTCTAAATTATATTAGAAATTGGATTACAAAGGAAAAATTCCAAACAGTTTTAATTTAATTTTATTTTCTTGTTGATACCAACCGTATTGGTATTCAATAAGAATCGTTTCAATCCTTTTAATATCAACCGTATTGATATTTAAAGGGATAAGAGTTGATTTTAATTTTGTTTGGTAATTCTTTTACAAACCCAAATTTCAGTTTTGGTGTTTGTTTATAGAATTGATTGTACACGTATCTCATACGTTTTGTGTTGTCGTTTCAGATGACTAACACGTCGCCTATTGAGTTGCTTATCGGGGGTGAGCATGACCCAGTGGTTGGTGGGCCTGTCCATAACACTGGGGGTGATGCGAATGTGGTGGCTAACGCCGATGACGCAGTTGCAGCGGCTGAGGCCGCCGCGGCTGAGGCTATGGCGGATGCTGCGGCCAAAGTTGAGGCTGCGGCCGAAGTAGCGGCCACGGCTAAGGCCGCAGCTAAGGCTGCGGCAAGAGCCAAGGCTGCGGCCAAGGGCAAGGCACCGATGTATTCGGCTGTGCCTACTTTGCCGACTTCTCATCTGGAGAAACCGGAAAAATTCAGGGGAGACAACTTTAAACGTTGGCAGCAAAAGATGCTGTTTTATCTCACGACCCTGAATCTGACCAGGTTTCTCAAGGAGACTGCTCCCGTCCTAAGCGAGGACGATCTGGACGAGCAGTCGTTCTCTACGGTTGAGGCATGGAGACATGCCGACTACCTATGCAAGAACTATATCCTGTGTGCTCTAGATGCCACGCTGTTCAGTGTTTTTGAGCCCAAAGCTACTGCAAATGAGCTTTGGGAGACTCTCGAAAATAAGTACAAAGTGAATAACGCTGGCACAAAGAGATTTGTTGTCACGGACTTTCACGAGAACCGTATGACTGACAGCAGGGGTGTCATGGAGCAAGTTGAGGAGCTCCAACTCATTTACCATCGCCTTGAGGCTGAGGGGCTAGTGATAAACGAGCCTTTCTAGGTGGCACTCATGATTGAGAAATTGCCACCATCTTGGAAAGACTTTCAAAACTACCTTAAGCATAAGCGAAAGGAAATGAGGCTGGAGGGGCTCATTGAGAAGTTCAACATCGAGGTGAGCAACCGTCGCTCCGTGAGGAGAGTCGGTGGTGCTGTCATCCCGATGGCAAAGGCCAATGTGGTCGAAAGCTCCAACGTTAAACGGAAACGTCTTGACACCGGAGGCAGTGCTGTTGTCGCGAAGAAATTTGCGGGAACCTGCTTTGTGTGTAACAGGACCGGCCATCGTGCCGCGGACTGTTATGACAATAAAGGCGCTGTTAAGCCTAAGCCCCCCCCCCCCCCCCCGAGGAACTTTAAGGGCAAGGGAAAGAGGAAAGCTCCAGCTCAGGCACATCTGGCCGAGGGAGGACGAGATGACGACCACTTTACTGCTGTGGTCTCTGAGGTCAATCTCGTGGGGAGCAACCCCAAAGAGTGGTGGCTGGATACCGGCGCCACAAGCCACATCTGCTCAACAAGGTGGATGTTTAAGACCTACGAAGCGGTAGAGGGAGAAAGCTGCTTCATGGGAAATTCTGCTACTTTCAAGATGGAAGGAGAAGGAATGGTGGTGATGAAGATGACCTCGGGAAAAGAGCTGAGATTGACAAATGTGCTTCATGTTCCAGATATCCGCAAGAATCTGGTATCTAGTTCGGTGATGGTGAAGAACGGGTTCAAGCTAGTTTTAGAATCCGATAAAATTGTAATCACCAAAAATGGTGTCTATGTAGGCCGTGGCTATATGACCAACGGCATGTTTAAGTTGAACGTAGGGACACCTGCTCCCAATAAAGGTGCTAAAGCTGAGGCTAGCACAAGTACTGTAATGACTGTTGCCCAAGAGGCCAATAAAAATTCTGAGTTTAATTATTTATTTGAGTCAATTCATTTGTGGCATGGTAGATTAGGTCACGTGAATTATAATTCTTTAAAGAAATTAATTTCACTAAAACTAATACCAAATTTCGTTTTTGATAAGCAACACAAATGTGAGATTTGTGTAGAAGCAAAATTAACGAAATCATCGTTTCAACATGTTGAACGAGAAAGTGAACCTCTCGGTCTAATGCACACGGATGTATGCGAATTAAAGTTTATACAAACGCGAGGAGGGAAAAAGTACTTTATCACCTTTATAGATGATTGTACTAGATACTGTTACGTTTACTTAATGAGAAGTAAAGACGAAGCAGTAGAGAAATTCGCTCTTTATAAGACCGAAGTTGAAAATCAACTAAATAGAAAAATTAAAACATTGAGAAGTGACAGAGGCGGTGAATATGAATCACCGTTTGAATAGATATGCGCTGAAAGCGGCATTATACATCAAACAACAGCCTCATACACTCCCGAGCAAAATGGGGTTGCTGAGCGTAAAAATAGAACGCTAAAGGAAATGATGAATGCTATGCTAATCAGTTCTGGGTTACCCCAGAACATGTGGGGGGAAGCTGTACTTTCCGCTAACTATGTTTTAAACAAGTTACCACATAAGAAGCGAGAAAAGACTCCATATGAGTTATGGAAAGGTCATCAACCCAGTTATAAGAACCTGCGGGTTTGGGGTTGTCTCGCAAAGGTCCTAGTTCCCACTCCTAAAAGGATGAGAATTGGTCCTAAGACGGTGGACTGTGTGTTCATGGGATATGCACAGAACAGTAGTGCATATTGGTTTCTCGTGCACAAGTCGGACAATCCCGATGTGCACGTAGATACGTATATGGAAAGCCGAGAGGCCTCTTTCTTTGAAGATATCTTTCCCTGGAAATTACCTACATCTGTACCAACTGAAGAGTTGAACAGTGAAGGAAATGTGGGGGCAAGTGAACCGACAGAGGAAGAGGAAGAGGAAGAGCCTGGACGCAGCAAAAGGGCAAGGAAGGAAACTTCCTTTGGACCTGATTTTCTAACCTTCATGATTGAAGGTGAACCGGTGACATATAAACAAGCTATGTCAACACCGGATTCCCAATATTGGTAAGAAGCTATTCAAAATGAAATTGAATCAATCATGCAAAACCACATTTGGGAACTAGTGGATCTTCCAAAAGGATGCAAGCCCCTAGGTCACAAGTGGATCTTCAAGAGAAAGTTAAAGGTTGACGGCACGATTGAGAAATACAAGGCGAGACTTGTAGTGAAAGGCTTCAGGCAAACGGAAGGTGTCGATTATTTTGACACTTATGCTCATGTCTCCAGGAAAACGTCTATCCGAATCGTCATTGCTCTCGCAGCTTTGTTTGATATGGAAGTACATCAAATGGATGTAAAGACGGCATTTCTGAATGGAGAACTGGAAGAAGAGATTTACATGGAACAACCGGAAGGGTTTGTAGTTCCTGGTAAAGAGCACCAAGTGTGCAAACTTGTAAAGTCTCTATATGGACTCAAACAAGCGCCAAAGCAATGGCATGAGAAGTTTGATAGAATTATGCTATCAAACGGTTTTCACATTAATGAGTGTGATAAATGTGTCTACTCTAAAGGAAGTGGAAGAGACTGTGTTGTAGTCTGTCTCTATGTGGATGACATGATCATAATTGGGAGTAATGATAGAATCAGCTCCACAAAGAAAATGTTATCACAACACTTCGATATGAAGGACCTGGGTATAGCTGATGTAATACTTGGTATGAAGATTACCAAAACATCAGAAGGGTATGCCTTGTCCCAAAGTCACTATGTTAAACAAGTTTTAGACAAGTTTGACAAGGACAGTAAAGCTATGTCAAGAACCCCAATTGAGTTCAACTGTAACCTGAAAAAGAATTTCGGTAAAAGTGTGAATCAATTGGAGTTCTCTCGAGTCATAGGCAGTCTCATGTATATAATGAATTGCACTAGACCAGACATAGCAAACTCAGTGAGTAGACTGAGCAGGTACACCAGTAATCCAAATGAGGAACACTGGAAGGCCATAATGAAACTTCTCAGGTATATGAGGTTTTCAGCCGATTACGGGCTGCACTATACCAGATATCCAGCGGTACTGGAAGGGTATTCAGATGCCAACTGGATATCAGACTCCAATAGCACAAGGTCCATGAGTGGATATGTGTTTATAATGGGAGGAGCTGCTGTGTCTTGGAGATCCTCCAAACAGACATGTATTGCAAGGTCAACTATGGAATCAGAATTCATAGCGTTGGACTTAGCAACCGAAGAGGCAGACTAGCTGAGAAGTCTATTGGAAGGAATTCCAATGTGGCCGAAACCTGTTCCCGCAATAAGCATGCATTGCGATAGTCAATCAGCTATTGCGCGGGCTCAGGATCATATGTATAATAGAAAGTCTCGACATATACGTCGGAGACATAAATCCGTAAGGGAATTGTTATCCAATGGTGTGGTATCCTTAGATTTTGTAAGATCAAAGGAAAACATAGCGGATCCATTAACTAAAGGCTTGACTCAAGTGGGAGTCGAGACGTCATCGAACGGAATGGGGTTAAAGCCCATTAAATTGGTGCCCCCCCCCATAGGCAACCCAACCTAAACGGAATCTTTCCTGATAGGTTCAAAGGGAAATTGAACTGTGGGGGCAACTGAACAAAGCACTCGGGAACCTGGAGTTCCCAGCCCATTTCCGCGATGACCGAGTGATAGACCTGTACCATTGTAAGGGTGAGCTTGAGGCTCTTAATGATCCAAGTAACTCGACGGTCGAGTAAAGTGAGTCAGGACACTTTCGACTTGGAACACCTATAACTAGTGTGTAAGGCCGGTACCATGTGATGAGCTTGGGCTAATTCACTAGAGTACTGAGTTGAAGTTGCCAAGGCAGTCCAGGCCAAATATGGACACCAACTAAAGGGCCTAGTACGTGGGTAGAGAGGGCACTGTGCGGGTGCCATTCTGGGATACACAAAGCTTGATGGTTCAAAGCTTTACAGCTACCTAATAGCAGTATTCTGGGTGGTACTCCGCTACGGCAGGTTCAAGGCGCGCGCTACCTGACCTTATGCAGTGAACTTTTGCGGTTCTCTTGATTTGCATTCAGGTCATGGGCTTTCGAGCCAATTGCATTCATGTGGGGGATTGTTGGAAAAATGTTGGAAAAACATGTTTAAAGTTGTTCCAAGTGGTCAGGGACCATCTTTGAGTCAATTTTCAATGCGACTCCTCAGTTTTTTTGAGGCCATACTCTATGCGTTTGAGTAGCTCGTGTGACGAGCTTCGCAACGGTATATCGCATGACCCATTCGGAGGAAGGGTGTGAATGATAATTGGACTCGAAGGTTGGTACTCGAAAGAGGGAAAAAACCGAAATCTGGAAAATGAAGTAGAGAGTGGGAATAAACCATGAGGGTTATCCCACATTGGAAAATCAAGGTTGATTTTCACTCTATATATACAAGTCCATCCTATGTAGTTGGTAAACTAATAAAGTCCACATACCCATGAGTGGGTTAGTGTGTACCACACACGCGCGTGCTCGCTCGGGTCTCGGGACTCGGGCCTCGGGTCACGGGATGCGGGACGCGGGATGCGGGATTTGGGATTGGGGATTTGGGGATTGGGGATTGTCTCGGGTCTCGGGTCTTGTACTAAATCTGAAAAGGGACTTTTGCATATTTGCAAGAGCAGTCCCTAGAGTTCCAGAAGGTTTGAAACTCCAGCAGTAATTGGAGGCAGATTCTGGGGATGTAACTCCCAGAAGTAAATGACCACATTTAATTCTGCGGTTTCAGAATCTTCAATAAAGAGGCAGCCATCCCCTCACAATTCATACATTCAAATCAGTCCATCTTCTCTCTAAAAGCTGCATATATTTTTTATTCATAGCATCTTAGAACCAGAGAGAACCACCCACTAAAAGCTCGATTTAGACTCGTCGCCAGTTTCCGGCGAGTCTTCCGAGAGACGTTGTACCTTGGGATCGAAGCGCCAACGCAACCAGAAACCTTAAGGTGGTTGGGCGAATATCGGTTAAGGGCATACTGTTAACAGTAGCCTCGTCGATTGTTTTTTACATTCTGTCCATTTATTTTCCGCACTTAAATTATGTCTTTTACATTATGTTTTTCCATTTCAGTATTTAAATTTCAGTTTTTTAATATTTTGTCCTTAGCTGTAGCCTTTTATTCAGTTTTGTACTATTTTGTAATTAGTTTAAAGTTCTGTTTTATTGCTGTAATTACATTTCTGTAATTTAATTCTGTAATTAGTATAGTTTCAATTCAGTCCTGTATTTTCAATTCATAACAGAACAGTCCGGCTGTTAAGTTTTTACTTTCCAGTCCGGCAGTTTCTTTTAATTACAAAACAGTACATCAGATTATTAATTGATAATAATCTGATAACGTTTGTTTTATTTACATTTCAGTACCTACATGTTGTAATCAATTTATTGTATTCCATTTGGAAATTAATAAAGATTACACTGGTTTTATTTAATTATTGTTTAGTCCTTTAATTATTGTTAATTGTTATTTCGTATACGGAAACCAACAATAAATGTTTAAACAAGGCCCGGGGCACTCAGCCAAACCGATTATACAAAATGATTAAGTGTTGAATTAACTGCGGCGCTCATCAATTTCATCGCGGAATTGCTAGTCTTGAGAACAAATATTAATTCAGACAAGTTCTAAAGAAAAAGTAAATTTATGTGACTATTATTAGCTTGATTTGTCTAAATATATCTTTCTTCTTCTTGGTAAATGATCAGCTAGAAAATTAGAAATTAAGTAAGAGAAACTTAGAGTACACACACACACATATATATATATATAATAAATATCCTGCTTTCATATTTCACTTACTTAATAACTATAAAGAGCCTGATTTATTTAATTTAAATTATCAAGTTTTCATGATTGAATTGTGCAAGAAACAGTAACTAAAGAAAGGTTAAATGATACTTCAAATATAAAGGTAAAGATTGAAGTGACAAAAGTTGATTAATTACCTGAAATATTTTGACAAATTTCAAGTGATTCGATCATGGTGAAGTACAAGCTGGTTAGTGAGAGAAAATGATCAAATATTTTGTACATTCAAACGGGAACTAAAAAATATATATATACAGACGGAACGCTATAAAAATGAGTTCAATCCGGAACGGTCAAATCTGTCATAAATGTATCACGAAATAACAAAATCCGTCAATAAAATTAAAATTCGTCGCAAATCCATATGCGGTTAGAGAATAAATCTGTCATAAAATCCGTCAGATTCAAACTTTTTTTTTAAGCTGGAAATTAATGTGCATGTAAGAATGTGAGATTATAAAGATAATAAATGCATGTAGATAATATTACGAGTCATCAAATGAAGAATTGAGGTAATGCCACAACTCATGCCATCTAAGTGACACATGTCACCAAACGCATGTATCACATTTGCCTATAAATTGAGCATTTTGACTAACATCTCATAATAGCAATCGTAGTGTGGAAACAAAATAACAGTGTAAATATATATCGAGTATTATAATTTGTAATTTTCCACTTTCATATATATACAAAATTAATGATCTTTTTATGGAGTAAAATTCAAGCCAGAAGTGTTAAGACGCCGAACTACGTTATATCTCGTGTTCATTTTATATTTTCGATACTTATATTATTGAGCTATTAGTGCCGTTTTATAACACATTATCAGCACGAGTCTCTATTTAAGTATTGGTTTTGTTATGTTGAATCGGTATATATTTTTACACTAATATTTTGTAAAAGTGTATACTACAATTTCAACAATTTAATTATACTTTTCAAATTCCGAAATATCAATATTGAAGATTGACATATTTATCGTGAGTATAAATATGAATTGCCCCTTGTTTTTGTTAATTGCCCCTTGATTTATTTATTAGCTACTAATCATTCCTGAAAAATGATATTTGGTTAAAAAATTAAGATCTAATAAATTTCCTAATCACAATTTGCATCCAATTTATATAAGGATAAATTAACAAAAACATAGCTAAAAAAATTCTAATTAACAAAAAAATACCCAAAAATTGATAGCCTAATTTGTATATTTCATACCCTTATTCCAAAATTTCATACACTTATTTCAAAAATTTATACTCTAATTTATATATTTTCATACTCTTATTGCAAAAGTTCATACACTTATTTTAAAAGTTTGTACACTTATTTTAAAAGTTTATACCCTAATTCGTAAAGTTTATACCCCGATTTACAGAATTTATATAATTATTTACATAATTAATATCTATAATTTTGAACTCCATATCCTTAATTCACGGAGTTCATACACTTATTTTTCAAGTTTATACACTAGTTAACAAATTCAACCATTATCCGTCCTCCGATCTCGAACTTTGACTTCGTCGTCATGAGCGTTTCCTTCGACGAGCGCATCTCCGTCGGCATCAATCTCGAGTTTTCGACCTTACTCTATACCATCATCGTCCATTCCGACGGATGCCTCCGTCTCAATTTCTACCGAATAGAGAGATCGGAAAGAGAGAGTGAGTAGGAGATAAAGATCAAAAAAAAATAAGAAAAGAGAGATCGGAAAAAGAGATGAATGAGCAGAAATCAGAGAGAGAAAGGAGGATGAGGAGGGAGAAATCGAAAAGAGAAAGAAGGAGCAGGAGAGAAATCGGAGAGAAAAAGGGAGGAGGAGAGAGAGGAAAAAGAGTGAGAGGAGCATAGAGAGGGGGAAGAGAGTGAGAGGCAGAGGAAGAGATGAGAAATAAATAGGAGTAATGAATGATATTTTTTGTTTTTTATTAATTATTAATTGAATGTATGTTTTTGATAATATAACTTTTGATGGTATGTTTTTGTTAATATAATAGGTGTAAGTCATCTTTATGCTAATTGACCCCTTTATATTATATACTCCATCCGTTTCCATTTAATTGTCCACTACGAAAGTACATGCAATTTTGACCGGTTTATAACTTATATCAAAATTGTCAAAATGATTTTTTTTTAAAATCTAATCATAAAATTTAACATTTGAACTATATGATCAACTTTTGAAAATTTTCATTACGAGTAGTCTCAATATATACTAACTGGAAGTTTGACATGCCTGCTTTGGAGCTTTGGTTTTGGGTACTTTGGTCCGTTATTTATGAGTTTTGACATGCCTGGTTGAACTGCTGCCTGCTTGGTCTCATCTCTTCGTCTTCTGCTTTGTGACCATGTCTCTGCTTCATCACCGCACTAATAGATTAGTCACACTCCACCCCGCTTCTAATAAAATAAAATAGATAAACTTATATATACCCTACAGAGAGAGAGATATAGGTTTTACTCATATCATCGATCTTAATTATGTGCCCAATCGCATCCGACAAGCTGAACAAACTCACTCAGGCAAAGAGAGAGAGAACAAACAGGGATAGCTTAAAGCCAATTTAGAGTTCACTTAAACCTTCAGTTTATTACATCAAAGTAAAAGGTACAACTGTGCTCTTAATTATCTCAACACACTCATGCTGCTATTGATTTTTAATTATTTCCACAGATTTATTCTCTATTACTAATTATTTCGGCTATTTTTCATTTACGGATTTCTTAATTACGTTTGCCACTTGAGTTTAGATAGCTTTTTTGATAGTTAGGATGATTTTTTCTTTTGCTTCGTAAAGAATTAAAAATATACATGCACATATGCTATTTGGTCAAATGCTTCGTACTAATAGATGATTATACCTGAATTGGTGTTATAGTTTTCTAACTTTATATATATATATATATATATATATGAAAATTTACAATGTTTAGATGGGTATTAGGCAAATTACATGGTGTCATCATTTGCCACTCAAACCTATTAAGTTTTACATAAGGGTAATTCAATATGGTTACATAAACTATCCATAGTTTTTTACTGTATTTATAGCAGTCATATTTGTTATGAACCTTTTTTTTAATAGTAAGCTGGAATAGCGTAATAGACTACGTGATGGTTTGGCATAAATACTTAAGTATAATAGTTTACTGTTTTCATATATATTAATCTAAAATTATAATTTGGGTTCATCAGGCTTATACCCATTTTAGCTTTTTAGCACTGAAAAAAAAAAGGACATATTTTAAGCTACTCAGCTAAGTTAATTTATAAGCTTAACGGTCAAATTAGCCGAGTTTCATCAACTGGATCAAAGACTCGTGTTTTTGTAATAATTATTGAATTGATATATACCGGCTGGGGAGTTGAGACATGTTGAGTTATATTATTTGGACGCTTTCCAGTTTTGTACATAAGGATCTTTACATTAATTGAAATAATTGTACCCGGCTTTTATTGTTTAAATATAGAGAAAAAAACATGTATGATGGTCCAAAGAGGAACAGTTTTATTGTCAGGGTTGGGTTTGTATGTATAGTTAAGTTCTTACATTGAAAGTTGTTAAAATGACTTAGAATACAGGGAACACTATCGATGTATTACCGTGTTTAAATAATTAGTTGTAGCTAATATACATATCTTATGGTGTCGGGTCTGTAATTTGTGAGTTGTAATGGTTGCTAGAGAAAGCCCTTTCTTTGATGAATGTGCTTTTGCATGACATTGATTTGTTTAAATGATATATTGATGGAGCCTTCTAGGCTTAATTTGATTAGCCTTTGATTGAACCTATATATGAGTTTGATCAATGCAGGCTTGCAGTTTGTGCTGACATTCTGATTTGGGTAGGCTCAAGCAAGTTAGGTTGCATTACTTGTTTTAGTCCTCTAGCTCGTTTGCAGTAAATTTAGAACGACACTTTTCGTTCTTTTTTCTTGATAACCCAGAATAAAAATTTCCATTTTCTTCGTTTCATTTTTAGTTGCATGATGTGTAAAGCTTTACGATTGATTCATTCTCTCAAGTTTTCAGGTATTAATTGCAAAGAATTTGCGTTCTTTCTGATTGACCATATTCACTTGGGTTATATTGCAATACCTTTGTTGTGAATAACCATGTTTTGACATCTAACACTTATTGATTTGCAGATCTACCCAAATCAAAAGAACGACAAAAGGTAATCTCAACATCGCCCTATACTGTACACGCTAAAATAACTTTTATTTCATTAAATAAAAGCTTAAAATCACACAGACGAGGAAGATAAGAGGCTGCAAAGAAATAGCAGGGAAAGAGAAAGATACGCCCGATTATCAAAACGAAAAAAAACTTCCCGGTCTGTTAGAGCAGAACAGAAAGGCATACGATGACCATTCAGGTCACTAGAAACTTGATTTCAATTTTCACTTATACTTAATACAATGGATACATATTTGTCAAGAAAAATGAAAGCTAAAAAATTGAGCTTCTAATTCTACTGGTTTTATATGTCGGAGGTTGAGAAACTGGAAAAAAAACAGCATTTGCAGGGCCGGCTAAGTAGACATCCGAATGGAAGATCAATAGAACGAGGACGTCAAAACTTGCTCGCGGGTTATCGGTACCAATGAGTACTCGCCTGTTTCTCATTATGCCGAAGACGTCCTAGTACATATCCGCAAAAGGAACGAACACCGTCAATATCTCAAGATCACGCCAGCTCGTAAAAGGGTAAAAGGGAAAAGCTTTTAATATATATTTTTTCGATTAATGCAATTGTCTTATGAATTATTGCAACGGGTTTGTTTGTACATGCTGTTACACCAACATTACAAATTAAATCTTGCGAACCCTGGCAGTCCTACTCGTATTTATACAAAAAATTGATGTCTCCAAAACTAATGTAGTACTCCAAACATACCTATTTCATTTGCCTTCAAACAATTATACGGGACATATAAATAAAGGCATTATAAGGTTGAACAAGAAAAAAAGTTTAGATATAATTAAGTTACAGATTTAAGCCACATTTAACCAATAGTTAACCTTCTTTTTCAACAAGGGAAATTTCAGATACCCCGTTTTTCTTTTCAACTTCCGTCTCCTTTTCGTCGAGATAATTCTGATAAATATACGAAATTACTCCCCAAATGGCCAACAACATCGCTATAACCTTCAAACCATTCATCTTGTCATGGAAAAGAAAAACGGCCAAAACGGGCACAAAAGGCAAACCAAAAGTACCAATAATGTTGGAAAATAGAGAGGAAAACTCGGTAATCAACCCTAATGTACCGATAGAAAAAACTTGCCACATGATAGGGATCCACGTTAGTGTCATTATATAAGACCATTTTCCGAGCTCAAAGTCATTCATTTCTTTAGTCAGGGTGTTCCACTCACCGCTAGCGAAAAGGCCTACTAGGATAGCAAGAGAGGATACAACCCCTTCATATATTAACAATTCCAAAATAACGCGAAAATTTTGTTTTTTAAGTATTCTCACGAACGAGAGTTGTGTGACTGATAGCACTAGTCCATATCCCGCGGATGCACCTATTGTGGAGATGAATCCGATCATGTACTTTCCTTTAGAGACTTTGTTGGAACTAGAAGAAGAGTCATCGTCGCTAAATACAAGCAGGGTTGAAGATATGGTGAGAAGGATCAAGGAATTTATTATATAAGGTGTGAACTTTTGAGCATTGAGAAAGTAAGAGAAGAAGGCATTGAAGGCTATTTGGGTAGCACAAATGAGAGAATAAGTGGAAACCGGAAGATATAACAAACCAATTGAGTATAACATACAATCGGCCGCTATAAATAAACCGAGAGAGGTGTAGAGTGATGCAAGGACTAAACGTGACGGCTTCTTTTCATTTTCGTTTCCGATCTCGGCTTCCCTTATATTTTGGTTTTGGTTTACATTTTTTTTTGCCTTTGTGTTTGACAATAACATTAAGGGAATCAGAATGGGAAATCCTACAAGTTGAGTAAAAGTTGCCATCCATTTACTTTTTCCACCCTTGTCATAGTACAATCTTCCCAATAGGGTTGCGACTGTTTGGCCAGATAGAACAAATATGGTGTACATAACTATTTTAAGCCACCACAAGTAACTTCTAGTTTTTGGGTTTTTGAGATGGTTATTGGCACTAGCATGTTCATATGAGTTTGCTTCCTTGGTTTCTCCAGCTTGTAAGAAAATATCACAAAATATTTTAGTAAAAAAAGTATTTGTATAAATAAAGTTGCATTTGGTAATATCATCATCAAGACACAAATAAGATAACCTCATTCTTAGTATCGTCACACCAATCTTTTTTTCTTTTTTTAACGATAAGCTTCATTATAAAAATTAATGCTACATAAAATTATCATCCCATTTAGATTAGATGACAAAATCAGTTTTTTTTTTTTTACATAAAAACAGAAGGAGTGCCTCATATTTAATCTTTAAAAAAAAGTACGGTAAAACCTAAAGGAAAGGGAAAATAGAAACAAGAACACAAAAAGAACATTAGCAGGTCTGAAACTATACAGACCAGATTTATTTATTTATATTTATACATAAAAATAAAAGTCTGCTATATAATGTAGCAACAATCATCATTTTTCGGTTTCTCACAGTATTTTGTTCTTTTTTTCTTTAGTAATCTCACCGTTTTTTTTTTGTCATTAAAGGCTATTTAGTGTTTATATGTGTATTAGTCATTTTTTCTCTTTTATGTATCTTGATCTCGCATATATGTAGTTTTCAATAAGTGTTCGAAAAAAAAACATGGTAACCACAACTTCTGTCCCCACTCAATTATTTACTTTTTTTAGGCTTTTAGAAATGCATTTTTATTTATAATAATACTTCGTATATTATCTCTTTGACAAAAGCAAATGATTGGAAGTTGGAACCAATACTGAAATGTCTTTTTACGTTACTTATTCTCAATTTTATTTTATATTTTATTGTGACTACTACATGTTGCAAGAATCGAGGCCTTATCTCCTTGTCACTTGTCAGACGATCATTTAATTCCCATCGGATGTTTAGTACGACTATTTACTGTTTTTTCCGATTTGTTTTGACTGCACTGAAAAATTCAAGTTAGGCTGTCTTGATTTTTTAAGACAGTAAAAATCAATTCGTTTTGGTGTTAGCTTTTTAGTACGTGACACAACCAAAATAATAGTGTACTAGATTCACGATAGTGTTAATCGTTCGGTGTTCATTCCAAAATGCATTATTATTTAGGGTGTGTCAACTAATATTATTTTTAGTTTTAATTTTAAATTAATTTTAGGATGAATATTTGTGGGTTCATTAACATGTGTTAGGTTTTTATTATTTTTTAGTTTTAATTTTGAATTAATTTTAGGATAGATATTTTTGGGTTCATTAATATGTGTTAGGTTTTTAGTATGTGACACACCCTAAATAATAATGGACTATATTCACGATAGTTTTAATCGTTCGATTTTGATTTCAAAACATTAAAACAAAAATGTAACATACAAAATTACACATTTTTGTTGCCTGAAAAATTCAAAACAGGCTGCCTTAAATTTTTCAAGGCAGCGAAAATGGATCCGTTTTTCCAACCTCGCACAGTTGTGTAAGAGGAAGGAACGGGATCTATTTTTACTGCCTTGAATTTTTCAAGGCAGCCTGCCCTAATTTTAGGGCTGAGTTCGGTCCGATTCGGTTCGATTTTTGGTAAAACCAAAACCGAAACCGAACAAATTTTTTGGTTCGGTTTTTTCGGTTTTATTTTTCGAATGAACACCGAACGATTAACACTTCCGTGAATCTTATCCACTATTATTTAGGATGTGTTACATACTAAAAACCTAACACGTATTAATGAACCCAAAAATATCTACTCTAAAATTAATTCAAAATTAAAACTAAAAAAATACTAAAAACCTAACACGTATTAATGAACCCAAAAATATCTACCCAAAAATAAATTCAAAATTAAAACTAAAAAATACTAAAAATTTAACACATGTTAATAAACCCAAAAATATCTAACCAAAAATTAATTCAAAATTAAAACTAAAAAATACTATTGGTTGACATACCCTAAATAATAGTGTATGCGCTTCATATAATTGTTTTTCCATATGTAAAGATAATATAGAAATTTTTTCAAACTTTTTATTGATACTCGGATGAAATTGCATTTTATCTACTGGTTTAAAAAAACATGATAGGCTGCCCTGAAAAATTTAAGGCAAAAAAGACCGAAAAAACAAAATTAAATCGAAAAATAACCGAAAAAACCTGAAACCGGTCCGGTTCGGTCCAAAAAATAAAAAAACCGAAACCGAAAAAAAACAAACCGAAAAATCTGCTCGGTTTCGGTTTTGGTTTTGTCAAAAACCGTACCGGAACGAACCCAGCTCAGCAATTAGAGCAGGCTGCCTTGAAAAATTCAAGGCAACCAAAACCAATCCGAACGTATGTGCCACTCAACAAAATTAACGCAAAAATTTCATTTTTTTAACTTTATTTATCCATTTTGCATTTCGATAAAAAGGTAGGCTCCTTATCAAAATAGCTATTAAGATTAAATATTATTTTTTATTCTTTTACTATTTCTAAATATTTAATAAGAAATATGAGGAAAAATAAAAGTATTAGGAAAAATTGGGCACACAATAAAGTTGATAGCAAAACTAACTCTTATTATTTAGCTAGCAAAACTAACATATAATTTTAGCTAGTATATAACTAACCCGCAGCATGAATTTTAGACAAAATTTATAAAATTGAGCTAAAATGGATGAATAGGCAGCTTAGTGCTTCCTCTAATCATTACTTGAGGGAAGGTAGATCAATTATTGGTGTGTCATAAATATTTTGACATTTGATAGAAACCCTAATAATCACTTCTTCCCACGGGTCCTACTATTATTAATGTTTTTTGTTTTTTAGTAGTGACGTACACAAGGTTAAAAAGAAAAACAAGTCTTGTACAAACTTGAAGAAACTACGTAAATCTCATTTCAAAAAAAAAAAACTATTTAAATCTATAGCCTAAAAGAATTTACTATTAATATTACTCTTTTAATTAGATGTAAGAAAGTTCAGTTAATAACAAAAAACAAATGTAAAAAGAAACTTGGCTAGTAAAATCTTTAAGGAAGTAACGGATTCAAGTCCAATCCTGGTAGAAACTAATCCAATTATTGGATTTGCATCCACAATTGAAACTGAGATATAATAATTTCAAGATTAAAGCCTAGTATAAAAATATGTATATGCTAGCTTATGTAAAGCTTAATTAGACGATAAAATATAGGAGTATATTTTTATACTAAACGACTAAATTATATAATGGAAAAGCTAACTAATGTCACTGGTTAAGAATGTTTGATTAATTGTGTTTTAAAATATTTTGTATAGTAATGCATTAATAACATTTCATTTATTAGGCAGATTAAATACATAATGTTGGTAATGATATGGTAATATATACGGAGTAAAAATTAGATATGATAAAAATACAAGTATTTTTGTATCGAATGCAACTCGATTTTGGTACGATGCCCCGGGGGCACTCAGCCAAACCGATTATACAAAATCATGAAGTGTTGAATTAACTGCCGCGCTCATCAATTTCATCGCGGAATTGCTAGTCTTGAGAACAAATATTAATTCAGACAAGTTCTAAAGAAAAAGTAAATTTATGTGACTATTATTAGCTTGATTTGTCTAAATATATCTTTCTTCTTCTTGGTAAATGATCAGCTAGAAAATTACAAATTAAGTAAGAGAAACTTAGAGTACACACACACACACATATATATATATAATAAATATCCTGCTTTCATATTTCACTTACTTAATAACTATAAAGAGCCTGATTTATTTAATTTAAATTATCAAGTTTTCATGATTGAATTGTGCAAGAAACAGTAACTAAAGAAAGGTTAAATGATACTCCAAATATAAAGGTGAAGATTGAAGTGACAAAAGTTGATTAATTACCTGAAATATTTTGACGAATTTCAAGTGATTCGATCATGGTGAAGTACAAGTTGGTTAGTGAGAGAAAATGATCAAATATTTTGTATAGTCAAACGGGGAACTAAAAAAATACATATATAGACGGCAATTAATGTGCAAGATAGTAAGAATATGTGGAGATTATTGGCCAACTTGGTCAAGGATAATAAATGTAAATAACAATTTATGTCCGCATACAGTGCTTCTCACAATAAATGATAAATTTTTGTACAACTTTTTAAAAATAATTATTTCACCGTAAAGAAATGATCAGAAATAGAAAAAAGTATATGAAATTATTTTAAAAACCAAACAGAAAGATATTTAATCAATAACTTTTGCTACTGAAAGAGAGTATATATATATATATGATAACTAAAGGATAAATTAAAATACAATATGAAACATATGATCACATCTTTGCCATGATTAAAATATAGATATATAAAAGGGTGAGTTTTGTTTTAATTATTGTAAAATAGTATTTATTTCAACAAATAGCTTGTCTTAATTAAGGCATAATACATATATGAACCGACTAATTAGCATAATATCAAAATTAATAGAAGACAAATCAATTCTTGTTAATATATAATAACCGGGTTTAATTTGTTGGATGCGTTAAAGGTTGCCGGACTCCAACATCGACAACTTTGGGTCTATTTGGCAACTGGAAGAAGAGGAGGCAGGGAACCAAAGTTTTTATTAATCTTTTCATGATAAAAGAAACATCTAAAAATATATATAAATTTCTAATTTATGCTTAATAATTAAGCACAAGTTATTTTTGTACACACAAGCCTACAAAAAGAGACTTTTGCTGTATAATTACCCTAGAATCTTCATGTCTTATCATCAAAATATAGGATTCTTTACAATATAGGATATGGTTAGATGTTAAATAAAAGTTTTGTAGTTATAAACCTAATTATAAAACATAATTCTCTCCCTAATTATAAAATCTACTTGTGTGCGAAATCCTTAATGATAAAACTCCATGTCTGTTATAAATCTACGTGCGAATGTTACAAAAATGTCACATACGCACGTATAGATTTAACAACAAGCATCAACATACGTACTACTGTTTATTATTTATGATACTTTAAATACGTAATCTATGATACCATCAATCTAGGAATGGAAGTATAATTAGTTGAAAGTACGTACGTAGTATTCAGAAAATGGAATAATATAATATTTGGTTAAGATAAATTTCTTTTTTAAAATTCCATGATTTGTCTCGTAGATTGACATAAGACTTGTTCGAGGACAGTTACAAAATGGTGAAAAGAGATTAAGAACTGTGCCAAACTTTCTTAAACTTTTTAGAATTAATGTACATAATGTAAACATCAATGACGTTTTATATTCTATATTTTTCTACTACTATCCAAAAGGCCAGTCAAATAAACACCAACGACGATAAGACCATACAATAAATATCACGATATATATTTTTTTCAATGAAGTGACTTTTTGTTCGGCCACCTTTTATATATATGCTTGTTAAGGTACCATATTGCCTATTGGTGGCAAATTAATATTTTAATAAAAAATTTGTTGATATATTACTACTCTCAAAAAAAAAATATTTGTATGTTACCTTCTAAGTGATAAAAAAATATTATTTTCGTAATTTTTTGTTATTTTTTTTATTTAATAATTCAAATAAACACTAAAAAAAAGCTTTTTATTTGTTTTTTTACACTTTGATATCTTTCTCGTGTAGATTATAATATATATTTTTAAATTAACCTCTTTTTTACATTTTAATATCTTTCCGGTATAGATTATAAGTTGTTTTTTAAACTTAAAAACAAATTTTAATCTCTTTTTTATTGGGCCGGGTGACTGAAACTTAAAAAAAAATCGATTGAGAACCTCAATTTAAAAAAGATGACATACGACTAATATTATCGTCTTGTTAATTAAATAAAGCATATAAATATATTTAACCGGTTACCACTTCTGCATGTTTTTTTTATAAACTATCTAGTTCTTTTACTTCCAAATTAAATGAAAATAGTCTCAATTTTTCAAGAAACTAACAGAATAGGTCCGTACTAATGTATGAATGGTCACCCTAAATCATATCGATCACTTAGGTTAATCGCAGAAAGTCTCTGTACACTTGCACTTTAATTAATATCCAAAAATTATTGTGGAACAAAACTAATCTGTATATATAACAGTGATGTACTACTAAATCTAAGAATCAATTTCATCATCTTTAAATTTCAGAGATCTCGGATCGATCCATCAATATTCCAATGTTTGGGAGCTACTAGATTGTTTCCAATGCCATTTTGACAACTAAATACAACTTTTGTCAAAACCATCATTGACAATTATCATAATTCACCCGAAAATGGATATCCTTGTAGAAGCTGTCCGTTGAACAATCGTTTAATCAAAGATCAAGCATGTTTTCTTTAATCAATGCGACTAGTTAAGTAGTGAATCCGGTAATTCCAAATCGTCGCAATAGAGACAGAAATAATGTTTCATCCAAATTATGCACTAATTGCCAGATTCCACAATGAAAGAGACGTGTAAATCTTCTTTCTATTCATTAATTACCAAAGCGATATTTTTTTCATAAAAAAATTTATGCACTGATGAGTGTATAAATTGTATGAGCAGCAAAACTATATTACAAATTTCCAGGACTAAATAGAATATAATAACACTTTTTAGTCATTGTGCAAGTGGAATAAAAATAAAATAAAAAAATAGGTAAGTGGTAACCATCAAGATTTGATAAAAGAATATCATCTTAGGTATATAATGAAGTAAGTTTGGGATTGTACTTTTATGTATTCTAGCACATGTTGAGTCATATATGTCAATTTCGAGTACCATAATAGATGTGATCATAATATCGTACTATGTCATAAGGACCAAAATTCTACATTTTGCTACATTCAGTAACATGTCTGATTTTAATCGCTTATTTTGTTAAAATTTCTTAATTAAGTAGACCTCAAGAGGGAGTCCGAATCCTCTAGTTCCCAAAATGGGTTGCGATGTAGACTTAATTGCTAATGTATGAAAAAATCAGCATCAAACAAATGTAAAAGTTAAGAGGAAAAAAACATACTCCTAACTGAGAAGTTGAGAGACTTTTTGTTGTTGTTGAAAGCAGTAAAAAGAGAAATTGATCATTGTGTTTAGCACTTTCCCAGTTCGCTAATAATAAGTTGCTTTTGTGACACAGGGTGGCCCTGATCCCAACTATATCACCCTTTTAGCTTAGGTATCAACGGAATGACAAGTGATCAATAAGTAAATTTTAATTTCTTAGCTTTTTTAAGGTAAGAAAATAGGTGACGAAATACTAATAGGGATGAGGTGATAAAATCTTAGGGCCGTCCCAGATGACATCTTTGTGAATCTTCATTCGAAAAGATCTTGGCAAGTAAGACAACCGATAATTGAACCATCTTTTTTTATGGCATGATGCGGAATCAAATCTTTTATGTTAAGTTTATAAGTAAATAGTCTATCTTTAATCATTAATTAGCTAGCAATTTGTCGCTTTCAAATATATAATCGTATCACTTGCGTCAAAGGCAAACTCCAATCAAGTTTTCAAGAAAAAGCATAAGTTTGACTGTTATCGATCGCGACACATAACCCATGACCCATACGAAAAATGAAGTCATTACTCATTAGCCCAAAAATGAGAATAAGGAACAAGGTATACATTTTTATCGAGATCAGTATATTGGCCATCACATTTGGATTTTTGGTAACTTATAATTTTAAAAGGACGACAACCAAAACATCGTTGGCATTGGTACATTTTCGGACTGCGAGTGTATGTATGCTTGTGTATCTGCCGAATATATATTATGCTTGTCAACGTCAAGGAGATGTTATTTACAAATTTATAATTCATACAACCTTTTCTTTATACTTTTAGAAATTATGAAAATGTTTAGTCCTGTTATACCCAGGCATTCCACATGTATGGGATTCCAGTCGAAACAGTTTAAAAGAGATTATTACTTTCCGATATGAAAAACAAAGAATGTAGATAACAACTCCACATTGCATCATCGTTTTACCAACAATAATCGATTTGCTGAATATACTACAAAAGCAAAATAAAAAGACCAACTTTATTTCTATATGAACTCTTATACATCACCACGGTAGGATTTTCTAAATGAACTCTTATACAGCAACATGATGAAATCCGGAGGTTTCGTAGAAATATAGGAGAGAAAGAAAAATCAATCTCACGCCAAGAGGCACAATCAACCGAAAGAGATAAGAAAACAGAGATAATATTAGGGTTCAACCCTTCTCACCAATCCAATAGTCAAATAACATAATAATAATGTAGTAGAATTTTGTGGGTATTAATAATACCCACAACTAATAAAATAACGGATTGGTCTTCAAAGTAGAATAAAATAACAATTAAGCCACTTTCAAAAGTGAAGTAGCAAACAATAAATAAGTCCGAATAGCTCCAAATACGCATACTCATCAGCGTGTTCATCACAACACAGTACGATTTTCCTCGTAATTGACGACAATATAGCTTCATAAATAAGCTGCACTTCCCTTATCAAAATTATACTCCGCGAATGACACTAGAACCTGCAGAATCGAATTTTGAATGAAATACTTTACACGACATTATACTTGATAACCATGCTAATTTATCCTCCACTTTAAGTCTCCGTGGTAATTCTTACAATCGTATGTTGTTTTCAGTAGTCCGTAAACAGCTGTGAATGCTTCTTTGATTATAGCTTTACTGTACTGGCGAATGGTATCACCATATAAGAGGGTAAGGGGATGAGTTCGCCACTTGCTCGGTGAAATAAAAGTAAGGTGCTATAAGGAGTAATTAAGAAAGAGTTTGCCGTAAAAATATACTTATGTTGGATTTGTAAAAGAATGAATGCCACGAAATATACAGACTAAAATCGCAACCCCAGAGGAGGCAAGTTAGCCACATTTTTTTAATAGATATTTCTCCTTTTACATTTGAATTTATTGTTTGTACTTTTAAGTATTATGAAAGAATAACAGAATAATGTTGGATACCATGCTCGGTACGAAGAATGGTAACCATGGCTCTCTGATGGAGGTATATGTGTAAATCGTAAACAGAAATTGTATTTGTTAATTGCCTTTATGGTTTTCCAGAAATATTTGTAATTGAAAAAAACAGTAAAAGTAGAGAAATACTCCAGAAGACCGGCATATAAAATTCGTCCACAAAACTGATAATTGGATTACATAGAAAGAGGTGCAAATGTTACGAATTAGTTAAGCTTAACCAACAAAATTAAACACATAATCTAACGAATACCAACTACCAAGTACAATAATATATGGTAACATAACACACCCATAACAATTAGCATCACTTTTGCCCATAAAGGAATGCGCAGCTTCGGGTAATTCGACAACACGTCATCCCAAGTTAGGACACCACTGGTAATTTCTCTCACCACATTTTCCACCTCATCTACGTGAAGACGGACCTGTTGCTTGCTATCTCTATCTCGAAGGGTCACCGAAGTCTTTGAATCCACTGTGATAGCAAAGGGAACGTCAAGCTCGTCTGTCCTGGCATACTTGTTGCCTATGGGTGTACCTGTAACCCCACAAACACAACCAGATATCAGTATAAGAGATGCTTTTGCCCACCATATTTAATACCCAAAAGTCTTGAAGAGTAGCATGGTTTCGTATGTGGACCAATCCTGTACTTTAGCGTTTTCATTTCAAAAGATAGTAACTGCAAGACAATGGTAATTGCAGGATTTATACACATATGGAACTATCATTGGGTTAGGTTTTGGGTACATGATATTCTTCTTCTCGGGTTCGTGGAGGACTAATCTGTCAGTAACAATGTGTAACAATCCCGATTCGGGAGATAGAGAGATGTAACAATGAGCTGATTGACACTAATTGAGGACAAAGGACGGTTAAGTGCAAGATTTTGAAATATTAGCAGTAACTATTGCAGTTTTCGAGCAAAAATGTGACTTCAAGCACAATACCTTCCTCGTGGCCTCGCCTCTCAGTATAACTCATGTTAGGGTAATTTCAGAGGCAAGGAACAAAAAAAAAACGATGAAAGCAACCTATTTCCTTGGAATAAACTTTCTTCTTTATTTCCTGTTGTAGTTTCATTACAATCAGTTAACCAAAAAGGCTCTCCAAAACATTTTGTTTTTCATTAGTTCATTAAATCATTTTTCCGAGAGATTATTCGAAATTTTATTTCGGGTTTGTCATACGATCGATGATAAATACAATAATCAATAGAGGTAAAGAGAATGCTTTAATTAAAAGCGAGTAATATAAATATATAAACAAAATACCGGTTGCGTCAAGTTTAGATATGATCCGAGCAGCAGTTAGCGATTTGGCAATGTGTTTGGCAACCTCTTCATACTCTTCCTTCTGAACAAGTGGGAAAACTGAGCATTTAATAGGAGCTACAAGGGGAGGGAACCGGAATACATTCAACTGTTCATCCCCGCCTTTACTCACACGTGTATAAAAGCAGTGCTCATATAGGCAGTAGATTATTCTTCCAATACCAAAGGATGGTTCAATTACCGACGGTGTAAAAACCCTTTGGTGTTCCAGCGTTATCTCCTTAGAAATTTCCACCCTATTTTTCTTGATAGTGACATCTTTTTCTAGTGTACAAACAGTAAATTCTACCTCTCCATGAGAGTCCAAATTGAACTTCATTTCCAAAGCTTCTTTTTCCTCCATTACCTGAAGAAAAGTTAGCAGCAGATGTTTTAGTTTGGTAAAAACAAGACAAAATTTGAGTCTCGGCTACGAAGACAGAAAAACCCCTAAACTTTTACTATACCTCCAACGCTTCACAAATCTTCTTATGGTTACCCTTGAAGGCCAGCTCCTTCTTGTTCGGCGTTATAACAAGCTTCTAAGTCAAAACAACAACTTTATTAGACAATCTTCCAACCAACTACCAAATTTGTACACAGAAAAAAATGAGATTTATGGTCAAATGTTGTTTTCTGTAGGAAACTATCCTTAAACTAAGATTTTGTAGCACCTATTACCAAATTTTTAGAAGGATCCAGACTAGCACAATCCAATGGTTCGTCACTTTTATTGGTTTTTATTTATTTCACTTTACTCTAATACAATTCTAGAATTGGTAAAAGCAAATCATCTATAATTGTATTTGTACGCATAGATATTTCTAATAGAATTCTAACCCAGGTCTCCCTGGACAGTAACGGCAGTTATTTCGTACCATTATGCTACCAAACCCTTTGTAAAAAATTCTGAAATTATTAAATTTCTAAACTTCCTTCTCTCTCTTTGTAGCTCAACCCATACTAACACCAAGTAAAATTCCTTCCATTGCCACCTCTCGTCTACCCACCACCATAGTCGTGTCTGAAAAAGTATGAAACCAATGGATTACGCTAGTTTGGTTCTTTCCTACTAATTTTGGTAACAAGGGATACAAACTTGCAGTTTATGGTAAGTATAGTGCATTTAAAACAACCAATAACCATAACAATTACCTCTACTTTTCTTGGTTCTGCAAACTTCTCAACCGCCACCAGAGGACAACCGCTTTTGTCCTAAATTTACCAGCAGATAAAACTGTCAGTGTCATCATACCAAACTCTCTAATTTTGACATTGCTATCGCAACAACTTATTTTCTTACAATTCTCTTTAAAATAAGATTTGTACATAGCACAGTTATTCTAACAAGTAACGCAATGAAAAACAAACTTGGATTCTTCAGTATTTTGGACCAGTGTTTTAAATAGCGTTATCGTTATCGTTACCGTAGCGTTTTTTCGAGAGAAACGCTAAAAGCGCAAATAGCGTTGCTACATAGTGCTTTGCGGTGTATTTTTTTTTTCCTAAATACATATAAATATAGCATTAAATTCAAAACATCTAATAAAATTAACAAAATATATATAAAAAATTGTAACTAATAATCAAAAAATGATTATACTTGAGATGCCAGGGTATTTACTTTGTTTGCAAGAGTTTTAGGGTTTGATTCTCTTTAAGCTCCAATAATTTTATTAAAATTTTGACCAAAAATATAAAAAAATTTTTTTTTTTTTTTTTGGGACTGCACCCGCTATAGGGTAAATAGCGTTCCTATAGCGCGAATTTAGCGTTTTTCCATCCAAATAGCGTTTTTAGCATTGCGTTTTTCTTTCAAAAACCACTATATCGCACAACGTTACGAGCTTTTTAAAACAGTGTTTTGGACCAAAGAATTTCCACAATTTTACATATAGAGACTTACTGAATGAGCACGCAAATCATATGCAGATCTATCAGCAATGCCAACACACTCGAGCCAAAAGAGCATTCAATCTCTGCATCCCAGCAATCCGAAGCATAGTGTGCCATCTCCTTAGCAAGATGTTGCCTGAAGCGTAGCCGCTTTTTATCAATACCAAGATGTGTCAAGAGCGTTTCGCTGTTCACGGTTCCCTGGGGGGGGAAATACAGGATACTACATGAGTTTTTTGCCAGATATACAAGTCTGTATTTCTATAACCAACACAAGGTTCCAATTCAAGTATATATACAACTCTTTGGGACTAAGTTGATATGGAGAAGGGTAATGTAACATGAACATTATTGTCTTTCTTCCCAGATGTTAAATACCATAACTTCTTGAAAAAGGCATAGTGTTAGTGATTCACGGAACATGTATATACAAATTTGCATATGCACGTGGGTGTATGTGTGTGTATGTGCACGCACGTGTGTGTATATTGTTATGTGCATGCGCGCGCGCCTATGACGGTGAAAGGAGAAAGCTGGGAGTAAAATGCTCAGAGAGATCAGCAATGAACACAAACCTTAGAAACGGCTTCACCAATGCGAATTAGCTTTGCCGATTGATTAGAAACTTGGTCTTCCCTCGGAAACATCAAGACTTCCAGTTTTGCAACTTCGTTAAATTTTGGGTGAGTTTTGTCCTCGGGATCCACAAAATGCTCGATTTCAGTTACTGTGAACTCACGGAGTCTAATCAGGCTTTGGCGAGGAGATATCTACAAGTGAATGGTGAAATTATATATAAATTGAGCAGTACAGCTTACAAAAATAATTCACACCATTCTCAGTTATAATTGCATGGGATGAAATTGATAGCTCACCCCCACTTTAATTAGAAAAGAAGTCATACAGGTGCTATAATTCAATGAAGTCTTATAATTTGAAAAGCCATTGCTTCAAGATTGTACTCGTTATTGTATTAAAGGATTCACAATTAAAAATATTACTTGGTCATTATGCAAAACGCTACAAGCTCCCAAACATAATAGATCAATTGTTTTGAGCAATTGGTTATCCACACAGCATGGCTGGGAAAGTTTACAAACCTCATTCCTGAAAACTTGACCAATCTGAGCACTCGCAAACGGAAGTTTGTTTCCATTATAGGAATACATTTCGTTGAAGTCTAGAAAAATGCCTTGAGCTGCTTCAGGGCACATGTATCTGAAGATATTGCACAAGAAACCAAATTCATTAAAATTACAACAATCGGCCAGGAATCAAATAGAAGGAAAAAAAACACATGTTAAAAAAAATTTATTTAAAAACAAAACACCATGCCTACCCAGGAGTCAAACCAGACGGACCTATCGAGGTCGGAAACATTAAGTTGAAAGGAAAGGGATCAGATAAGGGGTTATTAGTATCAGGAGCAGTGATGCCAAATTCTTTAATTTTTTTACCCAAGTCTTCACCAGAAAGACCTTCCAATGTAGCCAGAACATGCTCAAACTCCGCCTTCTTCTCTTCTGTCAGCTTAAGGTCTTTCTCAAGCTTATCAGTACAAAATTGCTTGACCACATGATCCGCACGGTAGCATTGGTCACTTTTCTGATCCTTGACCATGAAGTCAGCAAATTTATCCACATGACCTGACGCTTGAAGCACAACTTCGGGTGTCAAAGACGGGCAACAAACAACCAAGATGTCTTCTTCCGCCCCACATGGATAGAAGTAATAAACAGGAATTAACACTAATTCCCACATAGATGAAAAACAGTAAAAGATCTTGTGAATAAAATAATCCTATATAGATTTACATAGTAAAAGATCTTCGTTTTACTATGTAAGCCAATATAGAATTGCAAGCTACTTAAGTATTAAGGCGTGTTTTCAGAGTATTGGCGTGAAATATCTTAGAACGCCCTGAAAACAAATTTTTTGGGCTTTTCCCTGAAACTCAATAATTTTTCTCTACGCCTTGAGCTAAAGCGAGCTCTAAGGCGCCTCAAGGCGGGTTTTTTAAAACATTGATTTTTTTATCACTACATGGGCTGTTGTAGTCCCTTTTAGACCGCTACTTAGTTACTTTCCTGAGTATATAAATAATAAACTATATATATATTATAGTATATATATACTTTGCGACACAAGTCGAGGACGTTATGCATAACGGATTCACCGGGCGGGACATAGTCGTAAAGTCCAGCACAACCACCGTATATTTTAAACGCTTGCTGATAGAAGAATCGCCTTTTCAAGGCGTTCGTAACCCTTTTTCCGGAATATTAACTTCGATTCTTTTTTTTGCAAGTAGTCGTTCATTGACCTTGCTACAGCTAGCTGATAGAACCTTAGGTTATTTTAGATATTATATGTATATATATAGAGTTCTTTTGGTTATATTTTTTTGTATTAATATTTATTGTCAGGATATATATTTACATATATATATATACAGAGAGACTGTGATACCTTGAGGAGCAAGGAAGTTCGATAAAGTCAAAATAATAATATATATTATTGGTTAATAAAATAAATTTTATTTACTAGCTTGTTAAATTTTCTATTTTCGTGTGTATTTCTATTTTATTTTTGTATTATATATTATTGGTTAAATTTTATTTCCTAGCTGGTCTTCTTTCATTCCTTTTTTAGACTGGATTTTTCGACTAAAAAAATCTGTTTCACGTCAAAACCGTAATTTAAAAGTAAAAACCCTAATTAAGAATTACGGTTTACCTTTTTTAAAAAAATAAAAAATTGTGAAAAATAAAAAGGTAAACCGTAAATCAGAATTACGGATTGTAATTACGATCTACGATTTTGACGTGAAAACAGATTTTTTACAGTCGAAAAATCCAGCCTCTTTTCTTTAACAAACTTATTGTATGAATTAGGAAATGATTTTTTATGGCAGTTCTGGACCTTCCTGTACCGCAATAAAATTTCTTTATAAACTTTTTTTAGGAATTAGGCAAGACTACTATTTTTTTTATAAATCACTACAAAAAAATATCTAAAAAGACTATAAAAGTTGTGGCTAAATTGGTAAAGGAAACATTAACATAACCCGTTGTTATTTTGTTGCGAATTTAGTCATACTATAACCCCTATTATTTTCTTTTTTACTTTTGTGTGGAGTCAAAAAGCTGTTTTTTATGGGTTTTTTTAATGTTTTTTTTATGTTTTTTAAATGTTTATAAAAAGATAAGCAGCAAGCGTTCTGGCCGGAGAATATTGCAGCGGAGGCGTGGCACTAGCGCAACCTCACCCCCGTCCAATAAAGTTGGATGTGCCGAACTCGCGCGCCTCTGCCAACAGCAACCACAAAACTTGCTCTAAAAGAGGTCAGTCATCACTCATCAGTGTTGAAATGTAAACTGCGTTTAGACTAACTAATCCAATTATTCAAGTATCATAGCGCATTATCTGAACAAAGAATGTATCAATCGTTGAATCCAGGCAACAAATCCACATTTCATCATCCCCGTTTACAAATAATGATCACTTTCCGTGTACAATAGAAAAAATGTTTTAAAAGCTCGACATGTGGAACTATTGACAACAATACTACAGGAGGGACAAAGAAAACAAATATAAGCTTTTGTTTCTATAACCATCAGCCTTCGGCTCTCAGAGGGAAACTTCACATTCTATCATGAATTCTCATACAGCAGCACGATGCGATTCTCCTCATGATTGACACTAATAGCTTCATAAGATATACTGCAACCCTGGTCTTATAATGGTTTTTACTCTATCAAAATCAGCTACATTTTGCGTCTGAAAAAATATGCATGACACCATATCCTGACAAAATAAAAATAAGAATACAGTCATACGAACAATTTATAAGATGTGATGCAACTGTGCAATTAATGCTAATTAAAATGGATTAAAATCATTTAAAAAGCCAGCACATGTTTTTTTTCTGGAATGTTTTACAATTATAACATAGACTGCTATTAAAAATAAACAAAAAATTTAAGACCAGATGTCGGTATTTCTCATTCAAGGTGTCATAGAGAAAACTTACGGTACTAATGTGGGATCTGTAAAAGAATGAACGCTGCGAAATATACACAGACTGAAATTGCAGCTCCAGCAAGAAAATTGTGAAGCAATTTCTTGTTGTCTCTTGTTGGTATGAAAGTGGACTTTAACGAATTTGTTAAATCAAAAAGACGATGAGAAATCTGCAGAGATAAGGTAAAAAAGATGAAAATTGATACATTAGGATAGCAACCACACAGTATATATATATATAATTATATATACATACATTTGTTTGGTTGATAAGAAAAAGTGCAGGTTTTCATAAGTAAAAGTAAAAATAAGTGTATGTCTATAAAAGTATAATGCTTCTTACTTTTTGAGAAAAGAAGATTAAAATTAACAAAATAAGCTAAACTAGGTAAATTTTTGCACCCAATGCCAATAGAGTATTTTGCCTATACCACATCCAGTGTAGTATATTTTTAAAGAATAATCAAGTCAAGTTTCCCAAACATACCATTTTTTAGCTGGTATATGATCCTCTTAATTTTATGGTATATGACCCTCTTCTGGTTAGTTGTTTCGGAGCTTAATTTCATCGTCATATGTTTTGTTTGCAAGCTAAGCCAATTGCCTTTTTATGACAGCCAAAACTAAAAGAAGAAAATTCATTATGCATAAATTTTCTCATCATTTGATAAATAATTAGTTTCTAGTTAATTTGCAAATTGTTAAATGATGGGGTTATTATTCGTTTAATTTCATTTAACTTACAAAGTAAAGTACAATACACTTCTTACCAATTAGCTATATATTTAACTTAAAAGTACACTCTACCAACTATACTAAAACATATTCTTTTGTATTCACAAGATATTTACCAAACAAGCCTAAATTAAATGAAGGGTATAGCTAAGACTCACCAAGACATAAAGTGTCGTAGTGAGCATAAAATTAAGCATAGGATATTCTGGAATGAAGGAGAGAAGCCACTTAGGTTGTCCATTTGGCATGTTGGATCTGTACAATCACATATTTAGACAAGTTATAAATTAGTAGAGGGTAAATTATACATTGGTTGATGACCTCAGAAAAGTATAAATTAAAGGTAAGGCAACGAAAGTCACTCGCCTTAGCCAGATGTGGAACTGAGATATATAAGTCTCCAAGGTAATTTTTCCCATCCACCTGCAAGTGCATAAAACCATGATTAGTTGATTACCAATAGTCAAAACTATTCTCAAAACTCTCATAGAAACTGTAGAGAAAAGCTTCACTCTAGAATGAAATATTTGAGAAAGACAAAGGAAATACTTACGCAAAAAGAGTCAAGGAGAAATTCCGGAGCTCTTGAGTGAAGTTTCGTAAGCAAATGTAAACACTGTAATCATTTTAAGAAAACTAATTTATCAAATATGCTAGTAAAAGCAAGAACGAGAAAAGAAAAAAGTGAATCAAGTAATCACGAAGTCATAAAGAATTAAACATATTAAAATTGAAGGATTATATAAACATACGTTATTGGGATCCATGAGGTGTAAGGGTGGAATTTGTTGTATGTAACCTTCTCCATCTTGTATATATATTCATACCAAAGATAGCCCACCTAGAGATAATTGCATATAAATATATAATCAGAACAAGAATCATTAAAATTTATCTCATTACAGAACCAGGACAATAGTAAAAAAATTTAGTCAGAGGAAAATCCAACTCACAGCAACAGAAACTGTAACTATGCACGTTTTGATTGTGCGCCTCCTCTTGCTTTCAGATTCCTCAAGTTTCTCCATCAATTTCTCAACCTAATATTAGAACTTTAAAATGAAAAAATTGCACAAAAGTGGCTACAATTGCAGGAGAAAACTTTTCAAAACTTACATTGGGGTGAAGATGGGCATATATCATGCCAACGATCCAAATGTACCGATCAAGCCCAGATCTAAAATGCCATTCATGCAACCTAGAAAGATCTGGTTTGGCAGGATCACTATAACCTGCAACGGGATTTTTTTTTAGCTAGGCCAGTTTATTATTAACTAATCGGGATTCAAAGGTCAAGCATTATCCCGCTGAAAAGTACTTTTTTGCAAAAAAACACAATTCCAAGCCTACCAGCCTGAGTCTTTCTCGTATTTCCCAGTAAAACGAATATTAAAGTTTAGTATTTTTACCTAAAAGGAAGGCGAGTGGGCTCCAAAAGATCTCAAACACTCCTGGAATTTCCCAAATTACAATAACCACAAGAAAGCAAGAGAGGATCTTCAATACCATGACTGATTTTATTTCATTGTATTTGTTGAATATACCAAGAGCTCCATACACCATGAGAGTAAAAAGAGTGTGCATAGGGCAAATGTAATAAAGCATATAGTCATTGTTAAGAACAATGCAGCAAAATGCCACAAAGAAATTTAGCCTCCACATCATCTGCAAGTAATAGTTCCAAATTATAGAATGCATCAACTATCGAGAGAGATATTGTAGTTATTAGCTCAATAAATTGAAACCTAGGTAGAAATCAAAACTAACAGGATAAAAAATCCCTTACCTGAGTAAATCTTGCAAGGCTAAAATCCTTCCGGATATAATAATATGAGAAGTTGCCAAATCCAGTCATCCAAACATATGCAGCAATAAAGACACGTATTGCATTGTATATTTCAGTTGCAGCAAAATAATGATACATAAGAAAAAGGACCTGCAAGAGACATGGAAAAATGAAAACATATTGCAACTCTATTTGTTCACAGCCTTTTCTCATTGGTTAAGAAAAAATATTTGGCAACAAAAAGAAGAAAACCTTGAGTTAAATCCCGAAATAGTTATCAAGCAACAAAATGATCTTAAGTTTGACATGAAACTAGTACTTGCCTGCATCCACCCTTTCCACTCTTCTGTTTGATGACGATTAAGATACAGAAATGATTTTCCTGAAAATGCTGACTTGTCGTTGTGTTTCTTAAAAGAGGTCATTGCAGAGACTATAAGGAGAAGGATAAACAGGAATATAAAAAGATCCCGATTGTAATTCTGCTCAAGTAAAAAAGGAAAACATGTCAGAGAGCAGTTGCTCAATCCCATTACATAAGTAAAGGTGAATCAGCACACAATATCAATATTGTGAATACAAAACTTAAAAATGCTTTACATCTTATACTTCGAAACTTTTTGCGTTTTCCTTCTCTCTTCCACTGGGATCGTAAAGAGGTTCTTTTTTCAGTTAAGTATGACACGGTTACATGGTCTAATACTGCCTTCCACGAAGCGAATCAAAAAACATTTTCCCCTCTACTGAAAGCATCAAGACACGTTTTTAAATGGAACAATGGATTACATATTTGCACTAAACATGAACATGTATAACGACTTTAGATGTTTTCTAAAATAAGTTTAGTCTAAAAATGCCAAAATAAGAAAAACTGTCTATTTTCTGAAAAGCCAGTTGAGTATTATAGTACAAGTATTAATAATATAAGACTATTGATAAAAAGCACCTTGGTAGATGCTCCCAGCAAATCTGTGCGGTCACAAACAAAGAAATAGACCAGGATCACTCCCAATTCAGACCTATAAATGCAAAATATTCATTTGGTATCACACGGAGGGAAGAAAAACAACCGAATATTTATTTCCTGTCTAAAAAGAACAAAGCAAGACAAACTCACACAGCTCTTAAAGTCATTCGATTTTCCAGCAAAAAAGAATCTTCCATGGTCAAAAACCTACAAAAGCAAATGATGCATTACATATTTATATAAAAGAAATTAGTAGAAGTCTGGAAGAGGTTAACTTCATCAAATTACCTAATTATATTTGTTTTAATGGAGGAAGCATTAAACTTCATGGAAGCTGATTTTGTAAGGCCTCCTTCAAGCAGAGCAGCTTGGTCATCATCCTTTATTGATATGTTATCTAATTCAACCAAATTACTGTCTGAGTGACTGCAGTCAATATTTCAAGAAACCAGTATTAAGAGTTTTAACCATTATATTACACATGATACGATTAAATACTATTTGTCGGTAATTAATGATCTAAATATGGTTCATTTATTTCATAACAAGAAAAAACGACCACTTATCTTTGCACAACAAAACATTCATTGGTGACATAACAATCTTGTTAAAGAAGAACCTTACACTTTAGTGGAAAGTGGAGACTTCTTGTACTCCAAGAACTCAGAATAAATCCATGCGACAAAAACAGGGATAAATCCAAGCAGAAAGGATACCTAAAAAAAGATAAGAAGAAAATTATTAGAAACATCAAAAAAAGTTAACTAAAAGGAAGGAACAGTGATATTTGTAAAGGCAAAATTAATCAAGAATTAAGGATGCCACTTAATTAGCTATTATAAGACAGACATGTGCTTAATCTGAAACTGATTCTTCGAGAAAATTCCAATAAAGAAAACTAGTACAGAGGATAAACACAGGTCACTCATAAAATACTTTGTAAGGCTTCTGCAAAGTTATAAAAATCTCCACAGAAAGAAAACATGTTATTCCTCAATAAATTTACACAGTATAGTTCCCTTAACAAGCTACATGTAAGACGAGAATTGGGTTTGTAGAAACACAACCTGTTTTGTAGGCTTCTACAACTTACCAAAGACTACTAAGAAGCTATTCCAAGTTTTACTTTGCTTTACATCTCTTTTAAAGATTTTTACCACAAATTAAACGGTACCAAATGGACCAAAGCCAATAGAAGCGCTAGTTCTAGTTCTAATAGTATGACCATTGAACTTATTCCCAAGTGACGGCAATATTGACTTGGGTCGATGCAGCAGAGTACACATCTGGTGAATACCCAGTCACTCCCTTTCACAATATCTACTTTGGACCTTTGGTGCATAGATGTTATACAGAGGCACCTTTAACAGAAAAATTGAGAACTACAGTCTAATGACTTCACTGAAGCAAATCATGGCGCTATTAGGACCAAGATTAAATAAAGCTGAATAAAATGTAAAGAGAGAACGGGATCTAAGAATAGCAACAAAAAAAATGATCCAATTGAAAATAAGCTAAATATCTTCCCCCTCGGGTATGGCAGGATTCATTTAGTATTTATGACCAGACATGTGTTTTAACTAGAGAAAGTTGCCTAACAAAAAAAATCGAATGTCAAAAGTATATGACCGAACAAAAATGAGTTCGTCACTCTTTTTCACATACACCGGGAGAAAAGGTTACACGTGCTGCATGAACTACGATTAGAACACCGAAGTGAAATGTTGAATCTTGTAAAAAAAAAAATCCTCCTATCCATAAAAAAAAAGTGAGTCTCGCAGGCCTAGCTCATGAAACTATGTCCTAAACCCACTCAATTACTAATATAAAACCATATTAAGATAGTAAGATTTGATCAAATAGCAAACACATGTAATGATGTACATAGATAGGACTAATACACTCCACCATACAATACTTCATATTAAATCATAATTTGCATATATCCAAACACATCCAGTACAAAGATTATATTACTGACATTCACTACAACACTCCTCGTTGATCATAATCTCCAAAACAATCTAAATCATAAAACGCACATGAATTAGCGGCTAATTTTTAATGTGTTTTATCATAAAAAACCATTTGATAACTAAATTATGGCACATAACTTTCTAAATGAGCTTCGTAATTCTAGCTCAGAATCATGTTTTAAAAAACTTAGATACAAGTTACGGAAAAAAAAATTAAATTAGCCAATTTTAAAATACATACTTTCGATACATCTTTTATACCAACATTTGCTACTACGTTCTTTATTGATCATATTCCAAAACTACTGTAAATCTCAAAACACACATGAAGTAGCAGCTACTTGCTTCGACTAAAGTACATTCTGAATCACTATTTTTTTAAGTTTCTTCTGTAATCATAAATCACTCCATTATTAATAATATAAAAGCTGATTGAGATTTGATCGCATAACCAAAGACGTGTTTGATACATGGATAGGACTAGTTCATACTGACTACCATACACTGCTACATTTAAAATCAATATTTCTGTATTGCCATCCACATACTTCAACATAAAATAAAAATTCACCACCACTACTCATCAGTGATCATAATCTACAAAGCAATGTATATCTCGACACACGCATAAATTAGCAGCTACTAGCTCTTATCAACAGGTTCCACATAGGCTGCTAATATAGAGCAGGAAATCTTCGAAATTTGAAATGAGCTTACTAAGTTTAGCTAACTAAATCATGTTTTAAACAGTGCAGATACAAATTACGACAAAACCAAAATTAGCAAACATCCAAACACTTATTTTCTATCCACCATTTATACCAACATTCACTACTATTTTCCTGATTGATCATAATCTAAAAGTCATCGTAAATCTCAACACAGATGAATTATCAACTATTTGCTCTCACAAACGCGTTCATCATAAATCACCATTAGATTACTAAATTCGAGCATATAATCACCAAAATCAGCTTCGCTAAGTTTAGATAACTAAATAAATACTTTAAATAACTCAAATACAAGTTTTGAAAATAAAATAAAATTACCCAATAACCAGAGTACCAAACACATATTCTTTATACATTGATTATACCAACATTCACTACTCCAGTTCTCATGGATCATAATCGAAAAATCAAAGTTAATCGCAAAACACAGCTATAAGCTCTTATTGATGAGTTCGTCATAATTCACCAATAGACTACTTAAGTAGAGCATAAAATCTCCAAAATGAGCTAACCAAGTTTAGCTAACTAAATCATGTTTTAAATAATAAAAAGAAAAGAGTTCAATACATCAACTACACCATCATTCACTAAAGCATTCAATACAGAAACAAGATCTACTCAAGATAAAGAACCGGTTAACGATCACAGGATCTCACAAAGACACATTATACCCACAAAAATCCACAATTACAAGAGTTATATAAAGCTATGATTTATTACTCAAACCCATTACCTGATCTTTCATACTACATATCTGAAAGACACAGATTAACATTTTTGCAGAAAAAAAAATGATATTCGTTGATTTATAATTAAATCCCGTCAAACAAAGCACCACGAAAACTCGAAAAACAGAAATGTTACCTACCCCAGTGCAACTGGCCCACACACCACCATGACTATCAAAACTAGACTCATGTTGATCATAAGCTACAAATCAATGTAGATCTCAACACACACGTGAATTAGCAGGTACTAACTCTTATCAGTGGGTTCGTCATAACTCACCAAGAGACTGCTAAAGCTGAGTATACAAAATCCGAAATAAGCTCACTAATATTAGTTAACTAAATCATTACTTCTTTTAAAAAACTCAAATACAAGTTACGAATAACCCAAATAAGCCAATATCCAAACACGCACTCTCAATGCATCAATTATATACCAACATTCACTACTACATTCTTTATTGATCATAATCTAAAAACCAATAGAAATCTCGACACATACAGGTAGCAGCAGCTACTAGTTCTTCTCAATGTGTTCCTCATAAGTAGCCATTTAATTACCAAAGTAAAACATAGAAACCGTATGAGCTTACTAAGTATAGCTACGTAAATTAAAATTTTAATCAAATCATATGTGCAAGTTAAATAAACAAACAAAAAACATAATCAGCCTATACCAAAATACAAACTTTCAATGCATCAATTTTACAAACATTCCTTACTATATCCCTCACGAATCACCGTTATTAGCTAAATTTCAGAAATGAGTTTACCAAGTTTAGCTCACTAAATCATGTTAAATAGCCAATATCCAAATACATACTCTCGATAGATCACCTACACCAACATTCACGAAAACCTTCCTCATTGAGCATAAGCCACAAACCATTAAAAAAAACTCAATAAAAACAAAGATCAAATACCCATTAAAAAAAAAACACGAGTCAAAAAGATACGATCTTTACTCAAACCCATCACCGGATCTTCCATACTACACATCTTAAAACCATCACATTCACAAGAAAGCCACTAAAATTCATCGATTCACAATTAAACCCCACCGAACAAAAACTCGACAAAAAAACAAAAAAGAAAACATTACCTGCCCCGGTGTAATGGGCCCATACACCGCCATTATCGAAGCAGAATCCGATTCCGAAACTGATCAAATTTAACAAACAATTAGAAACTGAGCACAAACAGAGATACATATATACATACATACATACATATATATAATGAGAATAAAGTAGTAATAAAAAAAAGAACCTTAAAGATAGAAAAGATCTGAAGAAACAGGACAAAGGTCGTATTCTTGGGTTTGCTTCAAGATTCAATTACAACCAAATATATATATATTATAATTATATTATATATATATATATATATATATATATATATATATATATATATTGTGATATTACGTATATGTGTATGTATAGGTTTTTTTTGTGTGTTTTTTGGGGGGTAATTTTCTCTGGGAGTTTCATAAACCAACCGTTAGTTGAGAATAAATATTTACTTACAACTAAATAATAAATAAATATTACTAGTAGCAACTACTTATTTATTATTTGGGTATATTTAATTTATTTAAGTAGTACTCAAAAAATGGTGTATTATATAGAATCAAGGGTACCCTGTGAAACTATCAAACTATTCCAATTAGACCCTAAGATCATCTTGAAAATGACATAGATTTTTATTTTATTCATTTTACAAAATTATTTATTTGATTTACGTAGTTTGTCAATACACACGGGGTAAGATAGCAATTATCGTAAAAAAGGTCATCAGAAGCGGTTTAACGTAAAAAAACAATCTTTTTTGAGAAAAACTACTTGGCATGCATAGATATCAAATAACGGATTATAATAAATGAAAAATCAACCAAAACAAATCATCGAGCATAGAGTTATATCATTTAAAATATGGCATTGGGGGTTAATTGTAAAAAATAGATAGTTTATGGGGCTAATTGCAAGAAGTAATATTTTATGGGGGTTATTTGCACTTTACCCTAGAATTAACTCAATTATGTACATAGATCTACTATGAGTTTGTATTTATGGGTTTTAATTAATTAGGTGTAACTATATTAGGGGTGATTTAGTATTACTAACTAACTATAAATTGCCATCAGTTTCTTTAAGTAAAATAACGCTTATCTCAAGTTCTTTTTTAAATGCTTAACTAAAGTGTTTATTTTAAAAAAATAACTAACTCTTTTTTAGAAAATAGTAATTATTCTTTTTCGAGATAAAAAAAAAACGAGACCTCCTTTTTTAGCACGTTATTTTAACCACGTCGGGTAGTCTAGTTTGATTTTGGTTAGATCAGAAATTTGGATATTCTGCTATCATTCAAATTCCAAAACACAACGGCCTCGTTTGTTTGCGGGATTACTAATCCCGTTATTAATAATCCGATAGTATTATGAATTAGATTTGAAAAGAAGCTCGGAGAAGTAATATATCCGAGATTATATTATTTCTAATACCACCACCCTTATAGTATTGGAAATGTATGTTTTGTCATCATTTCTAGTTCGGACCAGATAACTAGTTTGGGGTTTAATATTTTGCCAAACATAACATTTGTGGGTCGATACGATTAGTAGTACAATCTCGAAATACTAATGATACAACCAAACGAGGCCAACGTATCATGTATCATAGCTGATTGAGAGTTCTCACTACAAAATAATGTTTGATTTAGTGAGAGTCAAAAACTGTCACAAGCATGTCACTAATTTAAAAAGTTGTCACAAATCTGTCGCAAATTAACTAAACTGTCACAAAGCCGTCACAATAACCGTCGCTAATAAGCTCGTAACAAAAAATACCGTCACTAATCTCGTTGTTATTGAGGTATTTTTTTTATAGTGTCTAATTAAATGAACATTTAAAACATTTATTATAAAGTCATGAATTTCTACCAAATAATAGTAACTAATTAATATTTTGATCAAAGATAATTGTTTATTTCCTTGTTTTCATTTCTTATTTTGTTCTTGTGTGTGAGTGGCCTTGATTATGTAAATTTATTTATTGTGTCTTCTCATAGCTTCACAATTCTACGATGATCATATTTTGTATACATCAAATTCCTAACACATGATATGACATGAACATTATAGCTTTTCACACGAAAATCATAGTTTTTATATGAAGTTCACACGAAAATCATAGTTTTTATAAGACTTGACTTCAAATACAAATTTCAATAGTTGGTAGATCTGTTTCAACTTTAAAATATTACTTAAACATATGGTGACAAAGACAACAAATCTTCTTTTTCTTCTTTTTTAGGTCAAAACAAACAAATATTTTTTAAAGCCTTTGTATTGGGAATTTTTATTTTTCATCAATATTAGTTATGGCAGTTGTAAGACACAAAGCCCACATCAATTGGTTGAGCTCTTAATGTTTTTTTTAAGCAAATGCTTCTATCATGTTTTTAAAAAAAAATAAAAAATTAATGCTTCTATCATGCAACATTTTGATTGTTGAACATTTCAAAGAGATTTTTTTTTGTTTTTCTACTTTTTCCATTTCATCACTTATCTATTCTTTGGTATAAAACTCTCCATCTCTAAAGTAAATAAGTAAGCAAAATAATATTTTACGTTCTTAATTCGGCTTCATATTAGAAAAATCAAAATCAAAGTCAATCTGAATGTAACTACATGTATTTTGGGGGCAAATTCGGTTTAGTGTACTGTACTACCAGTGATTAACGATTTAGGTACAGAACTACTAGTTTTGGAGGGAGTGAACAGCCTTTTTAAGCGTTTTTCGCTCGGTGAAACTAACAAACAATTAACTTACTTTCTACCTTACCAATGAAAATTATCTGATGAATAAATAAGTGTTCACGAAATCATAACATTATAAGTTGTCTAAGAGTACAAATTGTGAACGGAAAATGACACCGCGACATATAGATTTTCAACTTAAACGCTAGTCCTATCCTAGGAATTATTTAACCGAATATTATCATTACAACTCTTCCAAAACGAGTTAGTCTAAACGATTTGTTCCCCATCAATCCGAGATTTCTCGTCTCAATACAAGTGAAAGATAATAAGATGTCTATATAGTCTAAAAAAAGTATTTTGACCGTTTAAATTAGCTTAACCTTTTGATAGAAAAATTTCACCGATCTCTTAATATTGCGGTTTTTTGGCTTTTTTTAAGTGCTCGCAAATTGCTTGTCCGGACTCCGAATCGACTTTTGTTTGAACCATTGACTTTGTTATTGAACACTCCATCATTTTAAGATCTGAAAGATACATTTTATATTTTTGAAAAATACTCAAAGAAATTGTAAAGGTATTAAAACATTTATAATCAAAATCAATTATTTAACCCATGATTTAAGATATTACAAAAATAAACGTGATATACAACACTAAACACCAATTTATTACATAGTAAACATAAATATAACATAAATATAAACATATTGTATTATTTGCAATCTTCCATCCCATGTTAGTAATACTTTTTTCTATTTTTTGTTATTTGGTTTCATCTCCAAATTCGGTTTCACCAATAAATACATATACATGTATGTCTTTTCGATCATTGTGTTTGATAATTAGTCTTTTTTCAACCAAATATATAAAAAAGAAGCATTCACAATTTATTCACTATCTTTGAACGCAACATGTTCTTCACCTGTAGTTATATCAATTATCGATAGTACGCCAATAATCGCTCTACTTTTGATGGTGCAAACTTTTATTGATTTCAAATATTTACCAACTTATTTAGTGACCTCTTAGCGAGATTATTAATAAACGGGATCTCAATATTTTTTGGGTTATGTGAGGGTTTATTGACATAATTAATTGAATATATGAGGAAAACATATATGTGCTTGTGTTAGTTTGTGAATATAAAGATAAATATATTGATATTGGATATTAAATTATTATTTCGCAACCAAAAATCAGTTGGTAATATACTAACTAAAAAAGCAAACATTGGTAATATACTAACTAAAAGAGCAAACATTGTTAACCCGGTTGATATTTACCAACTAACAATTGTTTGTTAGTAATCAATTAGTATTTAGCAACTGAAAATTGTTAGTTAGTGATCGGTTAGTATTTACCAACTGAAAATTGTAAGTTAGTATTCAGTTACTATATAGCAACTGAAATTATTTTAGTTACAAATTAGTTAGTAAATATTAAAAATATGAAATTTAGTTATTAAATCAATTGGTATTTACTAACTACCAAATAAGTTAGAGTTTTTAGTCATTATATGGTCATTTTCTTATAGTGAATTGAGCTATCGAACTATGAAATTTCATCTAACTAAAGACTAATAGCATAAATCGACGAAATTGCAGTCGCTATATCTCACATTTGAGTATCTATTTTTTACGGATATCGACAGAATTGCATTCACCATGTGATAGGCAAGAGAACGTGAGTGTCATTTGATCATTTTGTTCACAAATTTCGTAAATTATTACCTCAATTGTTAAAATTTGTATTACACTCGGATTCAAGACTTAAAGCCGTGAAGAAACTATAAACTGCATGCATGTAGCTTGAACTGAAAAATCATTGTTGGTCATGAGAAAGAAATGGTTGGGAAATGAACACGATCGTCTGACCAAATTAATCAGAGGCCGGTTAACAGTACAATTTTATGTTAAACAGTACTCTAATTTTAGGAGGTTAGAGGTGGACCACCATACAAATGTCATAAAATGATATTTATATGCCTCTCGATCGTTTTACCTAGAAAAAAAATTGCTTCAGAAAGATAACCCTCTTGGCGCCTCTTGCAAGGTATGATTTTCGTACATGATGATCGACAAGTTCGAATCACTCTTGAATTTATATTTTAAAACTTGTAAGGTGGAAAAACACGTATTTTTTTACAAACGCATGAGAAATGAGAAAATTGCAACACAATCTACACGTAGAATATAATTGATAAAGAAACCATAAACATAAAGTAGGAATGGAACTTAATTACTGTGGGAAGTAAACATATAGTCGCAGTTTTTATTTTTTCCCAACCAATATATATGGTCATTTATAGGTTTACTTGACATCCATGTGACCAGATAAAAATAAGAATTTATATACAATGTCCCTTTCGAAAACTAGCCAAAACCAACAACACTAGCTAGTCGATCACATTCTCTTAATATTATGAACATAGGATATAAGAGCTCCATAAGTATAAGCTCAATAGCAAGTGTACACAATGACTAGCTTACTGTTACAGATATATATATATATATATATATATAGAACATACATAACAAATAGCAAATACGTACCCTAATGAAACCGCTCATAAGTTAAAATGGAGAGTCATACATATATAGATAGCTCTCATTGCTCTTTTTTAAAAAACATAGATGAGGGTACCATATCTTGCAAAAGCCCATAATCATTAAGTTGAAGTTGTTGTAATGGGGTAAGGGTATTATATTGAGGGTAATAAGAGCTCATCATCATATTCATGCCACCATTGTTGTTGTAGCTATTGTATGTCGAAATCTGAGGTGGTGGTGTCAACATACCTACGTGTCCTCTGATCGTGGAGGGTATAAAGTGGTTGTGTTGGCCCTCGTACGTAGTTATCACTGTTGAAGGGTCCTCGTACGACCTCTCCACTCGTTTCTTCACCATACATTTTTGAGTTGTGCAACGGTAGTAGCTCCTACAAACAAACAAACAAAAATGAGAGAAAAAAAAATTGTAGGTAAATACGGAATGTGGAAAAGAAGAAATATAGACGTCGATATGAAGAATGCTTGCAATAAGAAAAAAATAAAGTTTTATTGAACCTTCGAGTGTAAACCCAAAGATTGTAACTGGAATTTGACAGTAGGTTTTATAATCAGAGAATTCATCGACATGCAATACAATTAAAGTGGCTTTAGTAATTAGCACAACATAGAAGAGCGTGTCACTAAAGATTCAATACAAGGGTATCAATATGTGACATAAATTGTATTATATGCAAAATTATCTCCTTGAAATTCAGTACGTTACAGCTAATGCAAGTCTGAAAAGACAGCGTCTGTATGGAGCTAGTATAATTTGAATCCAGTCTAAAATTTATATTTTGAAAAACATAGTCGTATTTCCGAAATCAAACTCGTAGTTCTGAACTCAATCTCATACTTCAGAACTAGAAGTACGAGATTTGGCTTTTCTCAAAATGTTGACTTTTCTCGATTTGGTGATTCTGTCTCGTTACTTTTATTAACGAATATGTTTTGCAAATTACGCATCTGCTTTGCAGAACCTTGTATGCATTTAACCTAGGTGATAATCCCGAAACAAAAATAAAACTTTTTTTAATTAAGTGCTTAATCATAGTTGTAGTAACCGGTTTCAGAAGTTACTTTTTATGTAGGCACTTTACATACAAGGTTCTGTAAGGCAGAAGCATAATTTGCAAAACATATTCGTTAATACAAGTAACAAGACAGCATCAACAAATCTAGAAAAGTCAATATTTTGAGAAAAGTCAAGCTTCGTACTTCAGAAGTACGAGATTGAGTTCGGAACTACGAGTTTGATTTCGGAAATATGAGTATGTTTTTCAAAGTACGAATCTTAAATTGTATTCAGATTATGATAACCGTATAAAAACGCTACCGTCCGGAAACAATCTAAAGATAAGAACTGATTTGACATTAAACAAATTAGGTGATCTCTCTCCCTTGTTGTTCTTTAATATGAAAATTGAAAAAAGTAGTTTTCATTGTTTGCTGGAGTACTGACCAGAAACTCTTCTTGAAGTTGTTTTTTCAAACTAAATTAGAAAATTGTGAGATTTTACTATTGAATTAAAAAAAAAAAGGTGTAATTTGAAGACTAGTCGATCAAGATTCATATATGGTGGGGTAACATAAATGTCATCGAAGAAAAAAAATTCTTTCAAAATTAAGGGGATTTATTCTTTTAGGCTTATGGCATTTTTCCTTGTTTCAGCAATTTTTAGGCTTTGCTGTATGTATAATGTCGTTATTGGAATGAAATGCTAGTATTTCTCTGAACTTATTGATTCGGTAGCTATTATGGGGGTTTAACCCATAACGTACAATGTTTTACTTATCAATAAAATTGATCGGTTACTAAAAAAAAAACGTTTTCCAAGAGTATATTTCAAGAAATTTCAGCACGGTTTTCAGACTTTAAGCTGAGTGTTTTATTTTTCTTTGTATACTTGTTTGTAGGTAGGTATCATTCCATTAATAACTTTCTAGAGGTAAGTGTGATCACAATATTTCACACGTAACAAGTTCTTGCTTGAATACTCTCACATTCACACATGGACATTTTGTTTGCTTAAATTATCTAAAAACTGTAACAAGATAATAACAAGTCCAGAAAAGCCATTATTGCTATTTCGTAGCTAGGCTTTGTTTTCTAGTTAGTCTATCCCTTATTTTGGCAAATCAATAAGATATGAATGAATTCACAATCATAATAAGGTCAACTTCTAAAATAATAGAAATATATAATTTATAAATATACCTTGGAAAAGGGCTATTTTTGACCGCCTTTTGTCCGTATTTTCTCCATCTATATCCATCTTCTAGGTGATCAACTTCACTTTTGGTCATGAATGCAAACCGTGGCTCCTTCTCCTTCTTCTCACCCTTCTTCTTTGATTTATTTCTGTCCATTTATATTATGTAAGTCAATCTTTATCAACTGAATATTTGATTGTTTTTTTTGTGTGAAGAACTCAATATTTGATACCAAACTAGATTAGCAAAACTCATATTTCCATATCAACATTTTAAATTTGTTATTTCTTCTTCATGTTTTGATTATGAGGTTTAGTTCAATGAAATAATGCAAGAATATGAGTGGGCATTTAATATTACAAAATAAAAAAAGTGAACAGTATGTGAGTATCTAAACCTAGGAAGTACAACTGATCATCAGAATCTAAGTACATGATCAATCTGTATGAGAATCTCTTTTTTTCTGGATGTATTGGAAATAACAAAATATATTATGTACTATTATCATAAATAAGAACCCAATCAACGCAGTTGTATAAATTTATGAACCCATAGGTTATCGTAAATTGAAAAAAACAGTTCATATTCCAAACATATACCAATAAAAATTTGCTATGAAAGCTTAACCACAAATATATCAGCGTTATAGTCATTTTCTTAGTTAAATAATATACATTTGATTAGGGCTTTTATTAGCATAAAATCTTTAACAGTTCTGGTAAGAGTGCTTAAAGTAAAAAAGTAAAAGTTGATTCAATCTTTACGAGTAGTAACGAACCTTAACTTATGAATCGAAGAACAACAAAATATATTCAAACTAATTAGAGTTAAACTAAGTAAAATATACTAATGTTTAGATACCAAAATTCCCAGTGTTAGATTACTGTAAGAACTTACGCTTTCTTCGAACTATCTTCTCCATCATCCGACTCTTTTGGCGAAACATCCCTTTTACACTTATCAGACTCCTCATCACCGGCTTCACTTGACGAAGAATTGGGCGTAAACGAAACTCCACCACTACCGGTTCGGTTTTCCTCGTTTTTAACTTGTAAAAGCGCTTCCGAACAAGGAGGTAAGGGTCCAAAATCTCTTTCAAAAGCATTATAATCCGAAGAAGATCCTTGCAAACACTCGGTGAAGCTCATGTATGAGCTATTGGGGTTAAAATCTTGAATTTGTGAGTTGCTAGGAAATGAGAAACCACTTAGGTTGTTTCCATATTGATGATCTTGATAAAAATTATGAGAATAAGAATGGCCTTGTTCATCAGACATTGAAATATGATTAAGAGGAAAAATAAAGTAAGAGAGATGAAATAAAGAGAGGTGAGAGTTTGACTAGAATTTAGGGTGAGGTCCCTTGATATAGCTTTGAGGGGAAGATATGGTTAAGGTCTACTTGTCTTTTTTTTTCCTTTTTTCTTTTTTTGTAATCAAGGTCTATTTGTCTTGTTTCATGAGAGTTTGTATTTATAATTTTGAGTGGAATTTGCTTACCCCACTTCATAAAAGAAGGTTTGACAATTCATCAAATGGTAAACTCATGACATAGTATTTTAGTACGATTGTTGGCGATTGGAAATGGTATATTTAGAAAATACAAGAGTACAATTATTTGTTGAAATTTTCTTTTACAAAAAGGTACAACATGTGCAGCTTAATCAACGGGGCATACTGTAGAATAATCGTGTCTTTTGATTCCTGAAATATCATTGTCATACGCAACTTATTATCAATAATCTTTGTCACGTTCAACTTGTTAAAAAGTTTAGTTTAATATTTGTATTAGAGATTCAACTTAGTAGAAGAATAATTCATTGATTTCTAACATCAGTATAACATGCTAGTAACTATCAAGGAACCAATTTGTTGTTTATACTTTATATTTAGTCACTCAAACTGAAAAATTGGTATACTGTTACTTCTTTTATGTTGACTAAATTAAGCTCCTTTTGTTTCTCTTAGATTTATAAAAAAAAAAAATATTCTTTTAGAACTTGTATTTAAATATTATAAGTTTAGAAGTTGATCATGAGACTTTTTTCAGACTCTATCATGTCAAGAGTAAAAAATGTCGAGTCTATTTATTCAACTATTAGATATGTTAGTAATGTGGACTCGTACCTAATACGAAAGACGTTTTCTGGGAGGGTGAAAATGGTTTTTAAAAAAAGGAAGATGATATAACGAGAATTACATAATGATTAAAGATTAGTCAGGGTGACAGTGATGATAATGTTGTTTGTAACGAGATATTACTCGCCCGTGCTAAATTGTTGAGACTATATAAAACTACGTGCAATTTTGACCGATAAATAATTCATATCTAAGTTGTCGAATTCGATTTTTTTAAAATTTAATAGCATAGTTCAAATAATAAACTATATGAATAAATTTTAAAAATTTACAATTCAATAATTTAAATACGAGATATTTACTAATCAAATTTGTGACCATATTTGGAGAGAGTGATGAGTATATATCACTCCCTTTCATGTATTGATATTACTGACTGATCCCAATAGCCACATGTTTTTTTTAAAAAAATAATCAGTGGGAAGACCCATAATTTTATTAAATAAATAAACAAAGTGAAAAATTATAATAATTACAATCTAACCCAGCAAACTGCAAACCGATAGAAACTTGAGTACTGAAAAATAGAAACTAAAACTTTGAACATGCATCCCAGTACCAACTAGAGTGATCCCTTCGTCTACTGTAGACTCGTCACTTCCTTCTTTAGTGAGAGACTGTCTCCCTTCTTCTTTCAAAAACTTTCAAAACTCATTTGATTCGTAAATAAAGGAATTTCCAGAGTTTCAGTAATGATTACACCCTTGAAATAATATGAGAAGCCTTCTAAGCAATTCGAAATTATTGGGTCTTCTTCACACCCTAAATTCGTCAGGTGATTTGCTCCTTTGTTACCTTCTCTTTCTATATGCATAATTTTTAATTCACGTATTTTGAATTGCTGCCTTATTAGATCCATAAGATATATTAAGTCCCAAGGGCAATTACTCTTTCCTCGTATAATATTCACCAATTGTAAGCAATCTGATTCAAAAACTATATTGGAATCCCCAACAATTTGAACACTCAATAATAGTGCTTTCATCTCAGATTAAAGTCCAGAGTTGCTGTTGATTAAAGTATAAAACCCTAAAAGAAACTTACCTTGATCATTTTGCATAAGACCCCCAACACCACTTTTATTAGTGATCCTTCTAAAACTCCCATCAATATTAATTTTTCTATATCATTTAGGAGGACATAACCATCTTACCACTTTCATCTTTTTATTATTTTTTACCATTGCATTAATCCTATCTTTGATATCAAAATTTGAAGAAAAACACTTATCCTTACTGGAATAATTTTTAATCAAATTGTTGACATTCTCACATATGATTGCTCCATTCAATAGCCACATGTTACTAAGAAAACAAACTAGCTGATATTTTGATAGCATTAAATGAAAATTTAATTTATTTGTAGTTAGTTTTTTTGTTTTTTTTTTAAGTTGCTATGTTTCTAACTCCTCCCATATTATAGAAAAGAACTCGTAAAGAAAAGTTAAGTTATGCACGCTTTGTTGCTATTCTGACGCTAAACTATTTGGGACTAATTTAGCGAGTGTCATATCAAAATCTTTCTCATTTAAAATATCTGGGTTTGTGGCACCAATATTAACTAAACATGTTCATCAATCACGGTACTATTGAAATCAAATTTTCTAGAAAAGTAACACTGCTTATTAACACAAAAAAATAGGTAATAGAAGGAGTATTATATAGTTACCAGCAGAATTAGTGCACAATTATTTTTGCCTAGTCTCGTAAATGATAGATCAATGGCACGAAATCATGGGGATGTAACTTGTACGAAACTACAAAAGAAGCTGTAAATATAATTGAAGAGAATATAGCTAAGAGAAGTTTTATGTTATGCAAAATAGAATTTAAGGTATAAAGTGCGAGCCAAGCCGAGATTAGTTGTGTTTAAACTCGACTCGTTTACTAAATGAGCCCTAAAGTCTTGCTCAAACTCGGCTCGTTTACAAACGAGATGTTCACGAGTTTTTTCATGAGTTTTTTCTCAACACGTTTTATAACAAATTAAATATCATTTTGCTTTAAAAAAAAATTATCTAGCTAAAATAAATGTTAAAATAAACAATAAATTATCTAGTTATTGTGATTTCAGTTTTAATTAGATTTAGTTTTAAAAAATAAATTTATTGCATGAATTGAAGATTATTTATTGACCTTCAACATTATATCAGATAAAATTTACATATATAAGCAGAAATATATACGAAAAATATATATTAAAAATAATTAAACGAGATTTCAAACAAGCGTAACATGCACTACAAAAAAATAGCCAAATAGCTAAGCAATTAGTGACGGTATTTTTTGTTACGAGGTTATTAGCTACGGTTTTTATGACGGATTTGTGACAGTTTAGTCAATTTATAACAGCTTTGTGACGGTTTTTTAAATTAGTGACGGTCTTATGACAGTTTTTGACTCTAATTAAATCAAAAATTATTTTGTAACGATGTTCACGAGTTGGAATTGAGTTTTTAACGAACCGAACACGGTCATATTGATGAACGACTCGATTCATTAGCGGATCTAACCGCGAGCGGTATGTAATACATAATAATAATTACTTTTAAAAAGTCAGCGATGAGAAAAAGGGGAGAACAGTGGTCCTAATTCAGTGTATTAAATGATGAAAAAACCAGTCAAATGTTCTTAAAGAATAAAAAAAAACAAGTGTGACACGTGTTTCCACTTGGCACCGCCATTTGACCGGAATCAACACGTGACTGGCACGTGAAGACTCTTTGGCTAGTTTTTTCTCCCCCACACCTGTACAATTTGCTGCATTTTGGGCTTATGTGGGTCCACTCACTTCCCTTGAAGTTGCTGATTTTATGGTGTGAAGGCGGTGATATACGTAGATACTTTTTGATATATGATTTATAACTGCCTGTCATTGATTTACTCGTTCAGAATTAATCAAAACGCTTTCATCGAGTCTCTACATGAGTGTGAGTCAAAAGTCTCACGAGAAACATTCGAGAAGATTGTATGATATATGATTTATAACTGGGTGTCATTGATTTACTCGTTCATAATTAATCAAAACGCTTTCATCGAGTCTTTACATGAGTGTGGGTCAAAAGTCTCACGAGAAACATTCGAGAAGATTGTATGATTATATCCGTTACTAATTTACTTCTAATTATTTCATAAAGTCGTTTTTTTAGTATTATTTGAGTACATTTTCAAATGGGATTTGACGCGGTGGTGTTGAATGGGCCGATCCTACAAATTTGAACTTCTCGATCGATAAATTTCATCGTACATTTTGTTATTATTGATAAATCGGTATAATATTCTCATTTTCCTTGGATGATCAAGATTCTACTATAAAGGAAAGCTCAAAGGGGGTAAATTAGAATAAATGACATAATTAATAGAACCATATCATTATATTATAATAAGTCAAACCAACATAAATGAGTCCGTACAATTTTACCTAATTTTTTCAAAAATACTCTCACTATGTTTTTATAATTACCAATATACCTAATCTAATTAATTAATAATTTGTCCTCATTATATTTTCCTAATTACGGATAAATTAATTAGCGCTTCGTTTTAACATGCATGACTAAAATAAATGATATCAAATCTGAATATTATGATCAAAATAAAATATATTACGAAATTTATGTCATTACGCGTCTTACACGCAAGGATAAATTTTACTAGTATTTAGGATATTGTATGATAATAAGTCACCAAAGCTAACCAATGTATATGGAATTCAGCCAACCTAATTGTTAGCAACGTCCCACTCGACGATATATGAGTCCAATAATTTGACACTCGGCTATAATAAGAGTTTTATTTATTTATTTATTTTAACCGGATTGTATAATAATTATTATTGTTACAAAATGTTTTCATCAAAGTTGAAGTCAACAAACACGATAATTTTGTTTCAATAATACTTATTTTATACATATATAATAAAGTAGTTACATACAAAATAAGGCAGCTATTTTTTATTTATTTTTTTATAAAGATAACCTGCTCGACAGGACCACACTGTATACGCACCAAAAGTGTCGACCACCCTTGAAGGAAAGCACGTTAAGAGTAGCGGATATTACATTTTCTTTGTCATGAATTTGAGTCATATTTTCAATTCCACACAATTAGTCTATACTATGTCAAAACATACAACTTTTCAAGTCTAATTAACAAAAACTTCAAACCAAAACTTTTATTACCAAAATATAGAACTCTAATAAATATATGTAATTTTATATTTGTATGTTTTGTTATGAAACTTTTAGGTATTATATATTTTGATAATATATTTTAATTAATCATATCTTTTGACCATCCCATCTTAATAATTTGACCAATTATTACCTTACAAAGAAAAAGAAACTTCGTGAGAATGTGACGTGAATTAACTAGTCACGTATATTGTTTGATTTGTTTCATATCAAGATCACTGGGAAAAAATATCATTCACATGAAAATTCTAACAACTTTTTTGATTTACTGTTCACTAAAAAATAAAAAAATAAAAAAGTTTATTTATCATCATTTTGTTTTTTGAAAACTGATGGTAAAGTGAATGTCGCTAAATTTTATCAACAGAATAACAACTAACTTTATTGCCAAACTGTTGCTAAAATTTAACGACATTCAGTTTACCAACGATTTTAAAAAAGTAAACCGTTAAAAAATGAAAATTTTATTATAGTGATTAAAGCCACTACTATTGTCTAAATTAAAAAGTGATTTAATTAATACTATGCGCTCATTGGCACATCCGGTCAAACTTTACGAATTAATGTTATAAACTCAAACCTTAATTTTGTCACGGTAATGACTATAACCTATTGTCTTTAGGAAATATATATATATATATATAGTGAGAGATTGATAGGCCTCATTGGTATCACTTAATTTGACAAGAACCAAATTTAAAATCACACATTGATACAAAGAATACATTTTTTTTCTTCTGTAAATTGGTAATACTTCAGTCAATAGTATGTTTGTTGGAAATAAAATATATTCTATTATAATAAGCGAGTCCATAAAAATACGGTTACTTTTGATGCTGCTAAAGTCATCCCATTTTATTTTTTAAAAACCCCCCAAACCTTTTTAATAATTGTCTGCATAATACCCTTACCACTTTTCTTAAATTTTGAAAATACTTATAATATCTTTTTTTAAATACTGCTAAAAACTAACTGTTTAATTTTTATTTAAAAATAAAAAGAAAACCCAACACCTGTGCAGGTGTGCCTCACTGCCTGTATTTACTAGTGTTTTAACAGAGCGTTGTTCACCTCCATACCTTACCCTCTGTAATCATCCATACATTAAATAATGTGATGACACATGTCTCATTGAAGATCCAATGATGGATATAAATTTTATTTATTTATTTTTTATTTCCCATGTTGCATACTTAGTTATCTACAAAACTACAAAGAGAAAAAAAAAACAATAAATAAATATAAAAAAAATTGTTTTTAAGAGAGAATAAAAAAATTTGTAATCTTAACTAAACTAAGCAAGTATACAGTAACATGAACGTATAAAATTATTGTTGTGTAAAAAGTTAATAAATAAATATACAAATGTATTTTACCTTTGTGTGTTGAGTGTAAGGAAATTAGAGAGAATTAGTGCATAATAAGGTGAGTAAAAAAACGTTTGATCTCCATAAAAAATGGCGGTATGTGAAGTATATTTTTGCCGCTATAAATAAGTGGATTTTTATCATTTATGAATAAAACTAATTTTGTAACATGAGTAATAAATAATAAATGAATAAAATAGATCTCGATCATTAGATATTTGATGAGACACGTGTTATCATACTATTTAATGTAGGAAGGATTATGAAGAGTAAATGTACAGAGGTGAGCAACCCTCTATTAGAAGGAAGCAGAGTACCTGACTTTGAGTCAGGGTTACTCTGATTTCCACAGTCATTAGATCTGTTGTTTTATTAATACTGTAACAGATCCAATGGCTGCGAAAAACAGAGTAATCCTGACTCAGAGTCAGGTACTCTGCTTTCCTATTGGAATAAGCTATCCAGTTATTGAGGTTTAAGAAACAAGAGCCAAATAATCTGTATATAAAAGTGGGTAAAATAATTCACATCTAAATGAGACATTTAGTTTGCATTTCGAGTTTCATTCAAACTGAGGTATCTTTTTTCTACAAGAGTTTCTTTTGACTAAAAATGCAGTTAAGAGTGGAAAGTGGACTATAGGAAATATGTACGTACGTACTATTTGATTGCAAAAAAGTTGTAATTCAATTGTTGGAATTTATCTTAACAAAATCTTCTTTTCACCTCAAAAGATCAAACACATTCTTATCTTTCACACGATTACTTCTGTTGATATAAACATGAATAGCAATTAATACTACACAACAACAAGAAAGCAAAACAATTTAGAATCTATATATATATATATCTCACTACAAAATAATGTTTGATTTAGTGAGAATAAAAAACTGTCACAAGTTTATCGCTAATTTAAAAAATTGTCACAAATCTATCACAAATTGACTAAATTGTTACAAAATCGTCATAAAAACCGTCGCTAATAAGCTCGTAACAAAAAATACAGTCACTAATCCCGTCGCTATTTGTGTATTTTTTTGTAGTGTCTAAGGGAAATATGGTACAATACACCATTATGTTTGAATACTATCTAGGTAATTATGGATGTTAAGACTTGATTAATTGCAGAAATATCATTGAATACATAAATTTTCTTCAAAACCACACTAACAGCAACGCAGTGTTGATCGTAATTAGTCGACGTTTGATATAGCCAAACAAATTAGCAAAACTATTACTTAATAGTTCTAAAGTGGTAATTAATTGTATGGGTCACACCTTAGCTAGACTAGACATACTTATTTCGTTACTATTTAATTGTCCATTATGAAACTAAGTGTAATTTTGACCGGTAAATAAGCTGTATTTGTTGTAAGATATTATTGGACTATTGGACCTTACTCATAGTGGGCCTAAGTTGGGTTTTCTATCTTGTATAACTCTAACCTCTAGTATATAAAGAAGGTTAGAGTCTCTTGTATTCATACATTCTGATTAATAAAGACCTACTGTTCCCTCTCTCTCTATATCTATACATATCTCTATATACATCTATAACGAGCTAATATGTCACACAACAGTATTAAAATTGTAGGAATAAAAAATTTTAAAAGTTTGATTATATAGTTCAAATGTTAATTTTTATGAGGGAAAAACTGCATTTATTACCCCAACCTATCTGCGGTTAACGATTTGGGTACTCATCTTTCAAATTTACCAATTTAGGTACCACACTAAATAAATTTCCAATTTAGGTAGCACCGTCTTAATAAATCACGAAATCATGTCACGTGATATTTGACAAACATTAATTTGAAAGGTTAATTTGACAATTTTGCACAAAAATATGTCATTCTAGAAAAACTTTTACCCCAATTTCACACATAAAAAAATTTAGCATATAATCCAATTTTTTGTTATGTGTGAAATTAGGAAAAATATTTTTATAGGATGACGTATTTTTATGCAAAATTGTCAAATTAGCCTTTCAAATTAATGTTTGTCAAATGTCACGTGATTTCGTGATTTATTAAGACGGTGGTACCTAAATTGGAAATTTATTATATAGTGTGGTAACTAAATTGGAAAATTTGAAAGGTGGGTACCCAAATCGTTAAAAACAGATAGGTTGGTGTACTAAACCTATAAAACCCCATTTTTATGATTATAATTTTAAAAAAATTATTTTGATAATTTTGATACAAGTTATAAAACGATTAAAATTACATATAGTTTTTTAGTGAAAAATTAAATAGAAACCGAGAGATAAATAAACATAACTGCTATTGCATGATGCAAAAACAAGATTACTAATTGATAATATAAACAACATTATATATCTACCAAATATGAGTAACCTTATTAAAATCGTAAGTCATACTTGTAGGGTGAATCATTGATGGACCTATAAAGTATCAACAAGAATAGCTTCAATAATTGGCCATAACTGATCATACATATGATTGAAGATTATAACTTCATTTCTCTTACGTGGTAGTATGAAATTAACTTGCTACTACAAACGTAACCTAACTAATTAATGACACCGTCTTATAGTTTATGTGTCAAAATCTGGTTAGACGAATTAATATTGTCGAATGAAAGATTCAAATAGTAGATATCCCGTCACCTTAGATAGATCATAGACCCAAGTCCAAAATAAATTTACCAAATAACTAGTAGATTTTATATAAATATTAGGAATAGGTTAGGGGATAGAGACATGCTATCTACAATTGTGACATCCCATTTATGAGTGGTGTACACTAAAGGGTGACATGAAACAAATGCATTTATGGAATGTGTACATATTGTTAGGGAGATTATTGGATTGTGTGGAATATAAATAGCCTATCCCATATGGGGGTGGTTGCTTATTAGGGAAGACTTTTATTTCAAATGTGATCTAATTTGAAAACAGCATGATATTGTTGACCCCATTTTTGTGTGTCAATTATACATAGAGGTAACTTAAACAAATGGTTCCCATAGTTTTTGAATAATTATCTTTGGTATAGTTAGTTAATAGGATTACACAAATGCTCTCTAGTTAGTTTCTCTGACCACCAAGGCCGAGACTCAAAAAATTGTGTCCGAGTTACACTTGAGCGGGTTTTTATCTGAAATGGACTATGTTTCATCCCCATAATCCCGATAGCCTATGAGAAAGATCTATTTGGTCTCATAGGAAAAAATCAAGTTTCTCTTAGTGTTAGAGAACCGAATCATTATCCACAGCTTAGTAACTAGTGGTGTCACTACAAGAAAATATCAAATGAGATCAAAGCCGTCAAGTCGTCGTTAGCTTGGAAACCTGTCCTAATGACGTCAATTACAAAAAACATCACTAAACAAGATCCATGGAAAAAATAATGCCACTATATTAATGTCCGTAGCTATTGTAACACTTTCCCTGCGCAAGTTTAATAACTATGTAAGAGATAATGAGGTCCGTGTTTGGGAATACAAATTTTGAATTTATATGCGGATAATCTCTTTTGAATTTTTGTGTGTATGCATATGCTACATGGATATACACTTTAGTAGTTTATTATAGCGACATGCAAACAACATCACCATAAAAACTTTAATAGCGAAACCAAACAAGTTCTCCCAATAGCATTCTCAAACATGCCTATCTACGATTAAGATTTTGTACGGAATAGTAACTTTTGAGACCAGATCACACATGATATATGTGGAGAAAAGTAACCATTATAATCAATTGTGGGGATCAAAACGGTTACTTTGTTGAAACTATGGTGACTGTATTGTCAATACACATTACGTTGTGTCTTATAGTAAATTAGTATGGTAATGCAAGTCTCAATCAGTATAGAAGAGGAGCAGGTTTTTTGTTAGGTGGGTTCTCTAGGGAAAAAAATAAAAAGAATCTTTTTGATGTTGATGCAACTAAAGAAGCAAACCAAAGCAAAACTTTTAGCTTAAAGTAAATAATGTGTCTCACATTGGTTCATAAATTTATGGATGCAATGTTGTGACATTTTCTTTTGATAATAATGTTTTTCATTGAAGATCGAAAATATACCTTCTAACCAGTTGAATTCTTACATTTTAAAAGGTTATAACTATTGAGAATAATGTGAGAAAATTGCATGTATATGGAGTAAATATTTAGCCAAACATTTGCGAAAACTAACAGAAAACGGGCTCATGAGCTAGCCAAACAAGAACCTTGAAGCATGCACCGATAACCTAGCCGCGCCTTGCGGTTGATGTGAACTACACAAATGTAGCTTGGGTAAACCAAAATTATCATTAGACGAACTTATTAACGACAAAAAAAGTGTTCTTAGACATAGACGTATATAGTAACCAAAACCATTAGTTATCAAAAAATAAAAAAGGCGTGGAAAAGCATGACACAGGGAGATTAATTGGAAAAAAATCATTCAGTGTAGAAAGGTGGATGCACCTTTCCAAGTTCATAATAAAGTTACCCAAAAGGAGTTTGATAATAAAGCCAATTGACTCCAAAAAGGTATGCATGAGCCATTTCTTAGCTAGCCATAAGACCAATTCAAAGTTTGAATATGAATGGTGATTCAACATATACTTTTCACTTCCTTAAAAGCAACAAAAAGCAAGCTTTTAAAGAGAAAATTCGAACTCACTTTTGAATCAGTAAAATCATTCACGGTTAAATCAGAGATAGTACTAAAACTTGTTATGTAGTTATATATTTATGTTTACAGTTTTTGATCGAAATCATCACTGTTGTTCGAAATTTAAGAGAGTGATATATTTTCTATTGTTAGAGTAGTTATCCCACATCGTCTAGATAATAATCGAGTCTGTGGTTTATAAAGAGATATCCATCCTTACCATTTTGAGGCCTTTTAATGGTAAGAAATATGGATTCTAATATGGTATCAGAGCGGGTCTAGCGATGTTGGGCTCACCTCTACCCATTTAATATGTCCGCTCGTAGGACCCTTGAAATGTCGGGCCACGAGCGAGAGAGAGTGTTAGAGTAATTATCTCACATCGTCTAGATAATAATCGAGTCTGTGGTTTATAAATAGATATTCATCCTTACCATTTAGTCATAAAATGGTGTTTTTTTGCCTTTTATCCATGATAACTGGGGTACATTAAAGGAAGATTAATCATCCTGTATATTTGACTTAATTTAGTTAACATGAATTTTGATTTAGCGACCCCAATTTTAACAAATTTAATTTAGTGAACTCATTTATCGATGTTATTGATTTGGTGACCTCCGTCGGTTTTTTGGATGAAAACTATATATTAAAATGAACTTCAGACCTTTAAACCATTATATTCGAGCCTCCATAATTTGGAAATTATCAAAACAACCACTAACGTAATAAAAATGAGAAAATTGATCCTTTTCAAAAAACAATCTCAAGTTATACGGACTAAATTACGAAATATAAATTTCTCGGTCAAAAATATTGTCGGGAGGTCACTAAATCAGTTGATAAACTGAGGTTCTTAAACTATTTTTTTTTTTTAAACTATAGTCACTAAGTCAAAGATGCAGTAAAATTTACCTTATGTATATATATTCAGTTCTTTAGCTTAAGAAACCGAAAACAACCTAGCTAGCTAGTTTTATTAGCTATACAATTTTTTCTTATTCTCCGTTACAGTAACATACATTATGCTAAATTCAGTCTAGTTGAAGTAAGCAATAGTAAGCTAGCTTTGACTTTAAACGAATTATAAACCTAGATTAATTACGTGGACTACATATGTTTATGCTCATTGACAAGAACAATAACAACCCCAATACCATAACCTTTGTATAATAGATTGAGTACATCACTAGGCAATCTTGTTGCCTAACAATAATTAATATGCCCATTTGTATATATACTATTTACGTATAGGTGGTCATTCATAGCTAGTATATAAAAAACCGGAAAAACCGAACCGAATCGAACCGATAACCGAATCGAAAAAAACCGAAACAGAAAACCGGAAAAAAAATCGGGTCGGTTTCGGTTTTCAGTAAAACCGAACCGAAAAAGATCGGAAAAAACCGAAAAAAACCGAAACTGGACTGAAAAAACCGGTCTAGTTCGGTCAAAAAAAAAAAAAAAAAACCGAACCGAAAAATATGCTCGGTTTCGGTTTTGCCAAAAACCGAACCGGACGGAACCGAACCCGACCCTAATAATTAATATGCCCATTTGTATATATACTATTTAGACATAGGTGGTCATTCTTTACTGAGGGAAACTAATTGCAGATTATTGAGGTGGCAGCGCCTTTTATAATTCTGATTATTGTTATATATATATTTTTAAATTAACCATGTATTTTTGCTAAAATATGTTAAAAACGATGATTTGATATCACTCATTTTTTATTTCATCTAATTTAATAGTTGATGTAAATTTTAATACCATGTACTTATTCCCCTATTCTTTTCGTACACCACAAGTTCATAATAAGTGAGTCCTTACCAAATGTTTTTTCAACTTGGATATAAATATAAAAATACTAAGATGTGGCTTCATAATTGAGAAAAAGGGAGTAAAAATGTCAGAGCTAGTTTTCAAAATTTGATATTTTAAAAACTTCACTAGCAAAGGTTATGATCAGCATGATTTCGTTCTTTTAATATTATGGACTCTATAGGTTGGCATTATACATTATACAGTAGCAAATATATACATGCTACGTAGACATTTTTGTATTAAAGTAAAATTCTATAAAGATTGCACCGTAATTAACTACTTTGATACGTTCAATCACTAATACGATTTTTTTTTGAATACTGACCGAAAGTATGTAACTATTATGACGTTATAATGATTGTGTCTAAATTCGCAACATAAAAGCAACAATTTATGTATAGTGTCTGTCTTGTAGTTAATGAGTTTTATGTGGGAAAATTACTAAGTATTAATTATGATCCTAGTTAATTATATAAGTTTATATAATTACTCCCCGTAAGACAAATGCAATCAAAGAATACACCATGTTACACGAACCCCTTGTACAATCGATAAATCGACATGGCTAGCTAGTAGCTAGCCACGACTAGATATGTCATCCTTAGGGTTAAATATGGCTCTATCAAATATTATGAAGTTTTAATCAAAGTTCTAATTGTTTATTAAATATTATCAATTAGTACATCCTCAGACCTCAATCAAATGTTCACTAAAAAAAATTATTCAAATAGCGATGGAATAGTTACGGTATTTTTTGTTACGAGCTTATTAGCGACGGTTTTTGTGACGGCTTTGTGACAGTTTAGTCAATTTGCGACAGATTTGTGATAACTTTTTAAATTAATGACAGACTTGTGACATTTTTACTCTCAATAAATCAAGCATTATTTTGTACCGGTTGAGACAGGCTAATTTTATATCCAAATATAAATATAATTAATCTCAACCGTATTAATCAAGAGTCAAAGTACCCAATCAAAGCAATCATTGTGTGCCATCAAGTCCACTTTTATTGTTCTTATGAGTCAATATTTCAACTAATCCATAATGGATCCTCACGTAGTATATAAATTTTTTGATTAATTAAGCAACTAATAGTCTAATTATGTTAAATTAAGGGCTACGTGAGAATAATTTGTAAGCATTGCGATATCCAAATCTTTGCTTGTCAAGTGTGAAAATAGGCCTTTGGTTCATAGATTCCCACTAATGAACTATAGGTTTGACCACTTCTAACCACCAAAGCATTTAATTATTTAGTTTAATAACATAGTTTACCATTTCTTCGTTTTGTACAACATAGTTATACAAAATAACATCCTAATATCTTTTATGCTAACTTTTTATTAATAGAGACCTTTAGTAATCACACAAGCTAGTCACTGTGACTAAGGCATGTCGTCATGTTAGAATTAAAACGGTTGCAAATTTAAGCTTATTTCATGGATAGCCGGTCACCGTGTAATTATAAGTTGGGATAATTATAGTTTACTACACATATTAATGGTTAATAATTTGCATACCTATCTTACAATATTAACAATTTACATACTCACCTATAAGAGATCCATCAATCAACACGTTTTAGTTGATTTATATTAACTTTTTAGCCGGTTTTTGGTCATATGCGATGTTAGTTTTACTTTTAAATCATAATTGAAAGCGATAACGTGATCACACGTGACCAAACTTCTCTTAAAAATTTAAAATAAATCAACTAAAGTGTGTTGATCGATAGATGTCTTATAGGTGAGTATGTAAATTGTTAATCTTAGAAGACGTGTATGCAAATTCTTAACCATCAATAGTTTTGTATAGTTAATAATAATTTTCCCTTATAAGTTCAAATTATTTGCTTAAAAAATGACTTTCCGATAGGGCATTGACACGCCTGTCAAAGAATGTACACCGCGTCGTCGACATTTTTGCCATAGTTGGTCTCTGCATTTGCTCAGATCCGTCAGTAAATTCTCTAAAATGAACGTTTTTTTTTTTTCTGTTTCAATATATGCATGAATCTAACTATGTGCATTTTTTTTTTCATAAGCTATATCTCTATTACCTCAAGGCTCAGACCCTTAATTAATCTCATTATTTCAAATTCAGACCACTCCTATTTTGGTCCCTTTTCAACCAATATATTAATCAGAAAAAAGGTCGTGGTCACAATGCAATATTTGATTGTTTACTATTAATTTACTAAAAGAAAATATGGTATATGAAAATGAAAAGCTATTCTGTTTGAATTGGTCACAATGTATATATGCAATCGAGACAAGGGTCAAGAACTCCCGGATGAAAATAATTACATCGCCTGAATGGTTAGTGGTACGACCCGTTACACCAAGGGAACAAAGTAGGTGGAGACAGACGTTACATTTATAAATTAATCCGAATACGTTGTCAAACAGTTTAATAACAGTTCTGTATACCAGTTCTTTTATTCGAAGATTTACACTGCTTGAGCCTGGCATGTTGTCAGCTTAATAGTATTGTATATATATTTGGCCATTAATGTAGCAAATTTCTCAAGTATCTGCATGATAGACCTATTGAAAATACAAATGTAAAAGAGTTAAATAATTTCTTTTGCTTTCTCGAAAGCGGACTACACCACAATGGAACTATTCTTAACCGAGGTTGGATTTTTATACTACACTTTTTCTGAAAAAACGCACAAACCGTAAAAAAAATCTACGGTTTACAGAAATTACATGCAAACCGTACATTTAATGTACGGTTTGCAAAAATACATGCAAACTGTACATTTAATGTACGTTAATGTTTGGTATAAGATTATAATTGTTTTGAAAATATAATGATTTTTGTGTGTTCTTTATATTTTGAATTGAATAAATATAAATAATTAATTAGTAAAAAAGAGTTGAAGCATTTTTGAAAAAAATAGCCAAAATTTGACAGGTTTACTTTTTATTGGATTGACTTATATATATAGTATATTTGTGAAATGTTTCGATGAACCACCTTCAACTCAGTATGATGCTAAGGTTGTCGGGCCGCTTCATTTTTAACCTGAAAATAAATATAAAATCAGAATCTTTAGAGTCCTTTTATAGTGGGGGGAAACAATAATACGATGAAAAAAAAATAACGGAAACAACATACTTCTTTTCTCAAGGTTGTTACTTGTTAATGCTTCTTCGGAACAAATTTTCGCACTTTATCAATATCTTCAACTGTTATAAGGGGATAAAATATGATAGGGTCCTTCCCTTTTACAATGTCTAAATGTAAATTAATTCCTGGTAGAGGGTTAATATTTCTGAGAACAATGTCACTTGTCACATTTATCAACATAAGTAGTATCAACAAGTTGAAAATTAGGGAAATGTGAGCATGACAATGCAAGTTATAAGGTTTGGGAGAAGTCTTTCTTGAAATGTTGTGCTAACTCCATCAGGTTTAAAGACTTTCGAAGGATGTAATTAAGAGATCTCGACAACAAGATCGACGTTTACAGATTTTTCCTGAAAATAAGGATACTTTTCACCAATGAGTTGATGACTCTTGCAAGGGATGAAAGTGCAATATGAGATTCATCCTCTTCAATTACACCAAGCATAAAGAGATGAAATGTAAGGCAGAGTACAAAAGATAACCATTCCAAAAACCGAAAAGAAAGTGCAATATTTCTTCTTGTAGATGCAATCAAACCGCTTAGAAACTATTGAGAATGAATTTTCACTCTAAAACTCAACGATATAAGCTCTCGAAAAACGTCAAGAAAAGAAGTAACATGAAAAAAAGACTTAATTAAGAAGAAACATGAAAAGATAGACCGGAATATTTAGGTTGGCTTGCCTTTTTATAACCTTTGATATCTGTACGTTTCCGAGCCTTTAGGTAAACCAATAACTTATCAACTGAAGTATTTTGCAACACATAACCACGTCTTTAACTTTTAGTCTTCAAAAGCATATAGATTTATTCCTAAGCTGCAACAGACGATCCCTAAGTAACCTCAGAAGCATGTAATTTCACACTGCATTTTTAGGCTTTCAACTATAATTTGAGCTAATTGGAAGACCGATAACTTAAATACTAAGAAGAAACGGAAAAAGATGGACCAGAAAAATTCAGTTGACTGCCCTTATATAGGTATCACTATATAAGCTTTTAGGTAAACAGTAACTGACAAACTGAAGAATTTACGACTTATAAGCACGCATTTTAACTTTTAGTACTTCAAAAGCATATAACTTTCTTTTATAAGATGCAATCAAACGATCCCTCAGCAACTCAGAAGCATGTCTTTGACTCTATATTTTAAGGCTTTTAAGTTCTCAAAACAGATAAAAATAAAAATGATTACAAATTGAAAACAAGGACTTAATCAGAAGAAACAGAAAATGATATTTAAAAAAAAGGGATGAACCTGCACTTCGTAGAGAATCCTAGGCGTATAAAGAGGTAGGATCTGAGAGAGCGGAGAAAGAAGCCATTTTTGAACTGCGTATCATATTAGACTGTTCATTTACGTATGATTCATACTCAGTAACAAGAGCTTGAATGTCAAAAATGATGTGGAAATGTGCGGCTTAGTGAGACCTGACTCGGCCGACCATCTCGGATAAAATCGCAGAGAACTCCTACTCGGGTTTGGCCTAAAATTGTAAACCATTCAAGTTTCAAGCAAGGTAGAAAAAATAGAAATTTATTGGAAAAGCAAAATTTCATAACACCCGGATCGTGATTTGTGACTATATAGCTTATAACATCGAATTATTGCACTCATCTGAAAGATGTATCATTTGATTGGATCGTTATTCCTTCAAACCAGATTTGGCAGATTCCGTCACATAATCAAATTGTTGATAAAACTCCAAAATGACAATTTTCTTTTGACCATTTTTTTTAAGTCCTCATCCTTCAGAAAACAAACAAAATTCAGAGATAGTAATCATTTTCTAGAATTTCAAGGGTTATCCGACAGGTTCTTAATCTAGTCAATTGTGCGCAACTTTGTATTTTGGGTATAGTGATGATAGCATTGATGATGAGTTCATGCTTTGACACATTCTTAGATAGACAAACCAAGCAGCTAATTTTATGTTACATTGGCGACATGTCGAAAATATCTTCCATGCATCTATGGGAGACTAGAGTTGGATTATAGCCGTTGATACTATTTCAGTATTTCGCTATGGGCAAGAATCAAGATCTATAACCAACCCCGTATGCTTATGTGCGTGTTTAGTCAAGACTCGAGAGCCAATTAGGTATAGATTTTCCTGCTCACCCATCATATGATAGTACCCATTTTAACTGATAGTTTGACAAAAACTTGAACAAATAGGGTTTCTAATAGAAAGCATTCATTTAATAAGTGAAACTCGGTAAAGCTTACTTTTAACAAATAAAAGCACATATTTGGTTTTGTTTCTTCCTTAGAGCAACTTGCCTTCAGAAACGAAAGCATTAATGCAATAAAATTTACTATCATTTTTTGGGCAACTGTGGGGGATTAACATCGAGGTCAGGCAAACTAGGGGTGTTCGCGGTTCGGCTCGGCTCAGTTTTTTTAGTAAAATACGAACTAAACCAATAAAAAACCATCGGTTCAGTTCAGTTCGGTTTTTGACACAAAAAATTATTGGATCCGAACCAAACCAAATCAATTATAATCGGTTTGGTTCGGTCGGTTTGAACTTAAACAAATAAAAAACACAATATTCAAAATTATACTAGTTTTGTAAAGTTTCCGCTTATATTTCATTTCAAATTTTAAACCAAAAGTCTAAATTTACAAATGATTTAACAAAATATATTATTGATAAATACAAATAACAAACAAAACATTATATATCAACTTATTGAAATATATATATAGGGGGAGTATATATGGACACCATGAAAAACACCCAAATGGACACTTTTTTTCAAAAACGCTCTAAATCAATATTTGATCAATGTAATTCTTCACGGTTTAACAACAGAAACACAAATATGCGTCTTGTTTTTTTTCTTCTGAGATGTATAATGAGATGCTTTGAATTTTTAAATTTTACCATAATTTCGAAAACATGTCATTATACATCTCGAAAAAAAAAACAATACGCATATTTTTGTTCCCGTCGTGAAACCGTGGAGATTTACATTAGCCAAATCTTGATTTGAAACGTTTTTACAAAAAAGTGTCTAAGTTGATGTTCATAATATAGGGAAAGGTTATATGAACATCAACTTGACACTTTTTTCGTAAAAACGCTCCAAATCAAGATTTGGTTAATGCAAATCTTCATGGTTTCACGACGGGAACACAAATATGCGTCTTGTTTTTTTTCCCGAGAAATTATATATATGAATAAAAATAATCGGTTTAGTTCGGTTTGAAAACCACTAAAACCGCAAACCGGACCGATTAAATCGGTATATAAAATTTCAAACCGAACTGGTTTATGTACACCCCTGAGGCAAATTATATAGACGAAGTGCTGCTCTTTGTAAACAATTCCTCTCTTTTCACATAGTAATAATTCAAAAATATCAACACTGAAAATAAAAAAAGGAAAAACAAAATCAGAAGTTCCTTAATATCAAAACTTCATAATTCACATCATTCTAATAATACAAAAGAACAAAGATCAAAATTTTATGAATGAGAATACAAAAAAAGTTTCCTAGATAAGCTAACAATGAAAATAGAAAGGAAAATTCCATGTTACCCACCCTTTTGGAAAGCTTCAATCCGGAAAAAGTTGAAGAAAAGAAGTATGAGCAGGTTTTATCATGCCGGTTCCCTTTTCTTTCTTATGTACATAGATTTACAAACCTACAAATTAAATCACCAAATTGCATGGTAACTAGGAGGCAGTGAGCCGAGGCAGCGGATTGAAATGCCAAAAAATTAAGTAAAAAAGTGTTTGAAGAAGAAAATAAAATCATCTCTTCGCCTGGCTGGTGCATGATAATTAGGTTTTTGCAGGGAGACTTTGGTAATATACTTTACCTCTTCGCCTCATTTTTCTCTGCTTGCAATGACAGCATATTGGTGTGCCTATATATATAAATATATATATACTATACATGATAAGTTTCCATGAGATCTCCAAGAGTAATCTTGCCGCAGTTGCCAGTATCTACCCGTTCAAACTTTTTGCAGATCTGGGCTATGTCCTTTTCTGATACCTTTCCCATCTCCTTGAGCTTATATATCACAAACTCAGATTTACTGCATAAATTCAACATTTTGACATAAGATGATAGCATATACGGGGACAAAAAGTTAAAAAGGCTGAAACGGGAAAAATGCAAAGGACTTTAACAATTCAACGTGTCAAAGCCTGCCTAAAACATAAGGTATTCAACCAGATAACAATGTAATGAGCAAGTTGATGAGTATTCAAAAGATAACACTCTAGAAATCATCATACTGAAGCTTTAACAAATGGAAAAACTATAATGATATAAAATTAAGACCTGTTTGGTTACGGTTTTAACTTTTAAAGGCAATTAAATTAAAATCTTTGGAGTTATAAAAAGGCTGGGTTCATCCGGCTTAAAAGCTTTCTACCATTTCAGGCCAAAATCCCACAAAAGCTTACCATTTAAGCTGATCTAATTGAAGTCCAGGTCTTCAGAAAAAAGCTAAAAACTGAGCTAGCTGCAAACCGATAAGGCTTTAAGGGATCATGTCATACACGTCGTACTAAAAAAATAAAATTCTAAGTACAGAAACATTTTCATTATTTCAATACTCAGAGAATATCTAACAGCAAGCCAACCCAAAAAAGAAAAGTAAGAAAGGAAAGCAACTCAAAGGGCAACATATGAAGTGAAAGTGGTAGAAATTTCAAGACAGAACAACAATGCAATGGATAGGTATGTATGTATAAATGTTAACTTTTTATTGGTTTCACTTATCGAGGCCAACAACAGGTGAAGTTCAATAGATATATTACCTTAATAATGCATATTTCATCCTCAAAAGATTTAAGTTAGCAGAAAATACCATGTTATCAAACGTGTATTCAAAGCATTATTTTTGAACTCAATCCAGTATTCCTTCTGGAACTCAAAAGTGACTTGAAGTTCCTATTTCCAATTGTAACATAAGATAGCATAAAGAAAAACATATCCACATCCAGAAGCAGAACGTATAATTATAATGCACCATATCAGATACACCAATATTAATTGTTCAGATACCGAACTTTTATTAAGTATCCTCAAAAGAACTCTTCAAGATGGAGGCCAATATGCCATTATTTATGCTGATTGGAAAAATAGATGAAATGAATGCTAAAAAGTAAAAAAACATATGAGAAGAAATGGTTCTTCTCATTCTCATTACATGAATAAACTACATCTGATGAAAATGAAATAAGATCATTCGGACAATTCTTCCAGTCATTCAAGCAAAGATTATTAAAACCAAAGTCGTCGGTGTTAAAGGGGTGTCCTTCCTAAAATAAAGTGGGGAAATAGAAAGAAGGAAGAAAACTTAATGTGCCTAAAACAATCCAAGCAAATATGGAACCAAGTAGAGGGAAGTATAGTAGCACCAATGCATTTCAGGATATGGCAGCATACTAAAACCAATTTCTTTTCCCAAGTGAATAAAGCACTAGAAACAGAAGGTTAGAAATCCTGCATTACTTCTTTATGAGAATACAGAACATGTAATGGTGAACAAAGTAAAGAATCTTTTAAAGAATAACCTGGTAAATATGGTATCTGTCTTTATAGGCAAAACCCTATCATAGAAGTCATGAACCATCATAAACTAGATGACTAGTAACAAATCCAACAACTTGACCATAAAACCATATGATTAGGGTGGATAATTTGTCTAGCTATCTTATACTCGTTTACTGAAAGTTGAACAGGAAAATTACAACAGAGAAGAAAGTACCACTTCTTCAAAAGAAGATAGATGAGAAAAAAGAAGGCTGGCCAAAGTATTGCTTATATGCTGACAGCTCTTATTCGCATACTAAAAAGTTCTACGATCGAGAACTATTCAACCCTACTTCCAAGAAAGCATTATATACACGTTTTCTAAAATGAATAGTAACAAAATAACATTTCCATAAGCAAAACCCTGCTACAAAATACAATCATATTCATAGACCAGAATAAGTCAATTACAAACAACAAATTATTCAGCTTCAAATCCAATCACACAAGCATCCATAAAACCATATCAACAACGCATAATTTGTGTCAAATTATCACACATAAATGGATGTGAAGCCAAATATGGAAATAAACCAGAAACAGTAAATTATTAAAATTGCAAGAAATAAAATAAAAAGAACTTACGTCACAAAGCCATGGTTGTCAATATCAGCAGCAAGAAACTGAGAAATAGTCATATCTTGACCAAGCACCCATTTAGCCATTCTTCTATGTCTCTTGTCAACCCTAGCCTCGGCCAAATACAAAAAAGCTCTAGCAACCGCAAGCGTCGACACAAGCAACCAAATAGACGCAAATATACGACCTGGCATAGTCGTAAAGGCCCTGTCACCGTACCCAACTGTGGTAACAGACATAACCGATAGATAAAACGAATCTATCCAAGCAAGTCTCTCAATCAAATGCATAAAAATTGCCCCAATAGCAATACAAAGTACCACAACACCCAAAGCTAACCCCACTTTCATTCGAATTCTCATTCTCCCTTTTTCGAAATCAATTATATACGAACTCGGATTATCTTTTTGTCTCCCCTCCTTCACAGCTCTCAAGAGATAATTCTCTTGCAAATCGAGCATATAACTTACCATACCCGATAACAAAATATCAATAAAACCAAAACCAACTAAAACGAATAGTATAGAGAACATTTTTGTAGCAGTGCTATTAGGGGTTATATCGCCATATCCAATTGTACACATCGTGACGATACAAAAGTATAAAGCATCAACTACAGGGTTCGTCTCTATAGCACGAAAATCTTCCACGTTCCACCAATATATGATCACACCACACGTTAAATAAACTACCAACAAAAGAAAAGCCTGTCTTATGATCGAAGATGAAGAGAACTGAGGGGGTTTGGTAACCTCCGGGTGGAACAAATCATTTATATTTGACATTGCAGGGGCAGTTTTTGACCTGTACAACATTTTTTTGGAGAAATCAATATTAGGAGCGGTTCCTATTAAGTGAATATTTTGAACTTATTTCTCTTTAAGTGCTAAAGGTTAAAATTTCATTCTCTTTTAGCAGAACTGCATACTAGGTTGTATGAATATGCGAAACCAGTTTATTCAAGTGTATGACCATCAAATATGCATAAAAAAACAGTTCATTGAAATGTATGTCCATCAAAACTGAAATCACCTTATTAGGCAATCTGTCAATCATAAGTACCACTAAATGGGAATTAAGTGTTCCATTAGTCATATAATGGTAACTTTCTAAAAAAAAGAACTCAATTTATTCCTATACTGTTTATTGTTTAAGTGTCTAATATGAAATTACGCGGAACTTTTGACTTGCAAATCTAATGACCCTACCCAAAACAATAAAATATCAAAACTGAAATCACCTCACAAGGCACTCTGTCAATCATAAGTACCACTAAATGGGAATTAAGTGTTCCATTAGTCATATAATGGTAATTTTCTTAAAAAATATACACAATTCATTCCTATCCTATTTTAGTGTCTAATAAGAAACTACATGGAACTTTTGACTTGCAAATCTAACATTCCTATCCAAGTTACAATAAAATATCAAAACACAAACAAATGAAGATTAAAACACACACAAAACTAAAACTAAAAAAAACCTAACCTGTGCAAATTCCCTTTTTTTCAAGCATAATTAGGATCAATCAACCAAAACTAAGTCTTTTCTTATTCTTGAACATATAATTAGTCACATAATGGTAATCTTCTAAAAAACTTAATTCATTCCTACCCTGTTTCAGTTTCTGATACTAAATTACGCGCAACTTTTGACTCGCAAATCTAACTGTCCTACCCAAGTTACAATAAAACGTCAAAACACAAAAATAAAATATCAAAAAACTAAAAAACCGAAATAACCGAAACAACCTAACCTGTACAAATTCCTTTTTTTCCAAGCATAGTTAGGATCAATCAACCAAGACTGAGTCTTTTCCTGTTCTTGAGCATATAATTAGTCATATAATGATAATTTTCTAAAAAAAATACTCAATTCATTCCTACACTATTTAAGCCTCTGCTAAGGAACTACGCGCAACTTTTGACTTGCAAATCTAACAGTCTACTAAAATATCAAAAACACAAACAAAAATAAAAAACACATAAGAATAGTACTAAAGCTGAAATAGCCTAACCTATGCAAATTCCCTTTTTTCCAAGCATAGTTAGGATCAATCAACCAAGACTGCGCCTTTTCCTGTTCTTGAGCATTCGCAGCCTCAAACGAAGACGACGTGGATGGAAGGGACCCTCTCGGCGTCAAGCTCACATTTTCACTAAAAAACGAAGACTGAGGGTCCAAAGAAGAAGGCGAATAAGGGCCGAAAATGAGCCTGTCTTTGATCTCGGTCGGGGTTAGAGAGAAAGGGAGAGATATTTCATTTTCTTCGGGCAAAGGGCAGAGTGGTGATGGCAATGGTATCGGTAACGAACGCCTCGGGCTCAGGTATGGAAGCAGCGGCTCTTTGTCCATGCCGGAAAACCGCTTTTTATGTGCCGAAAAACCGGTTTGGGTTCATATGGTGGTTTTGCTATGTGGGTCAGTTTTTTTTTTAAGAATAAATGGAATTTTTTTTAAACTAAGAAATTTATAGCTATTTCTCTCTTGTGGGTCAATTTTTTTAAAATTAAAAGGAAAATTTATAAGACTAAGAATTTTTAGAGCTTTTCGCTATGTGGGTATGCCGAAAAACCGCTTTTTATCTGCCGAAAAAATGGTTTTGAGGCAGGTTTGGGTTCATATGGTGTTAAAAAAAATTGAGAAAAAGGAAAATAAAACAGAGTAAGATTGGAATTTTGGATATATATAAGAAAAGGATTAGTTTTTAGGGCTAAAAATCGCTTTTTTTGATGTGGGTTTGGGTTCATATGGTGTTTATTTATGTGAGTTAAAAAATTGAGAAAAAGGGAAATAAAACAGAGTTGGATTACATATTTGGATATATAATATATAAATATTATAAGAAAAAGATTAGTTTTTAGCCCAATTAATTTATGTGGGTTCGCCGGAAAACCGCTTTATATCTGCCAAATAACCGGATTTGAGGTGGGTTTGGGATCATAAGGTGGTTTTGTTTGTTATGTTGGGTCAATTTTAGAGAGAATATATATATAAGAAAAACAGAGTAGTAATTAATTAATATTAAATGAAATGAGATTCTTTTTATAGCTCTTTTTTATGCCAGAAAACCGGATTTTTTATGTGGGTCAGTTTTTTTATATCAGAATAATGAAAATAGGGATTTAATATATATAAATATATATATAGAGAGAGAGAGATATTGAAAAAAAAAGAATTTTAAATTATTTCGGTACGTGGGTATGCCGGAAAACCGATTTTTATCTGTCTGAAAACCGGACTCGTGGCGGGTTTGGGTCAGTTTTGTTTTATATTTTAGAAAGGGAAATGAAAGATAATAAAGTTAAATAAAAGATGGGATTTTTGGGATGATTTTGGAATTTATATTTGGGATTTGTAAAGTAGCAAAAATGTGGAAAGGAAACGTTACGTACTCTTTTATAGTCTTTAATAATAAATGCATTTGTATTTTGTTGTTTTTTTTTAATTTGTGAGAAGAGATAAAAGGTTGATTGGGAAGTGACAAACAATGAGGTGGGGAATATTTATGATACAAGGAATAAATGAAGCAAAAGGGGATACATGTTTGATTAATTAATGACTTTTTAGTGTTATCATGTGATACTATTAATATAAGTCAATCCAAATATTTTGAGTCTGTCCAATTTTGCTTAAATTTTCTAAAAATACCCTTACTCTAATATTGTAATTATTCTTAAATGTCATCACTCAATTCAAATACATAAATAACTTAAAAAATGTTATTTTTCACACATTTATATTCCAAACAAAATCGTTGTGTATTTTTTATAAGAGTAAAACATTATGTTACTTTTTATATACGATTGTTGATTAATTACATTTAATCATTTGATATTTAAATTTTAAAAAAAATATTAAGTTTATTTGTCGGGATCATATCTATGTCACAAATGTTATTTTTCACACATTTATATTCCAAACAAAATCGTTGTGTATTTTTTATAAGAATAAACGTGGGCAACGATTACCCGTGTTTAATTAAGATAAGGTGACTTTAGAGAAACTAATGTTCATGTGTTTTGTTAGTGTAGTTGGGTGAAGCATCTATGACACTATGTCGAAGCTTGTAAATTTTTAAAGCCTCCTATACGTGATGATATAAGGTCAACTGTTATAGCTATTCACAGGGAAGTTAAGTGGGGACGATCGGGTGCCACGGCACCTCCCATAATTTTAGAAATTCCAAGTGACGCAATTTTTTTTAGTACAATTTATTTTTAGGTGTAGATTTGGCACCCCCATAAAAATATGTTACTTGTACATATATTTTGGCACCACCCATTTACACATCCTGGCTTCGCCCTATTCATCAAGGTTATGTTATGGATGTAATCGTGTGAAGAAATAATATTTATCATGGGAGTGGAGTTAATAAGCTCGGAGCTAACGGGAGTTGCGGCAATTGAACAAAACCTACAAGACTGGTCTAAAATACTCCAATATATTGGGTGACCTATAAGACTTAAAATGTCACCATCGAATATTTATTCATGATACACATTATTGAAACAAAAAGGCACCTTTCATTAGGAGTTTGACATGTGGTTTTAGTATTTGTTTTACAATTTGGTCCATTAAATCGACCAAGTCTATCATGTACCATACAATTTGATTAAAAAGTGAGATCACGTGACAACATATTAACAAGTTGTAAGTGGTACTAACAGGTTTTTTTAATACATATATTGGTCTAGTTTTCTTGAGAAAATGGAACTAATTAAATTATTAATTTTACTTAGTTGAGTACTCCATAGCTAACGTAATTTAGCGCCCATTATATTTTATAGTTGCTTGTTGCTAACATATTATTTTTGACAGCGACATATATATATTCATTATTCAAGCAATTCATGTAATGGCATAGACTTGAAATCAGACAAAGTAATTGATTTGTCACGTACTGCCGAGGCCGAGAATGTTCTATTATAATAACAGTGAATCCAAATCAAATGAGTCTGACCAATTTAGATTTTTTTTTTTTTAAAATATCTCTATATTTTTTTTTATTAATTACCATATTAACTACTACTTTCATAAAAAATAAAAACTAATTACACTATTTCTCTACTTTTAACCACACAAAATTTCATATATCGTATATTTTTTTCTCTAAATATTTGTATCATCATCACAATTTATATCATAATTTTTTTTTCTTATATTCTATAGTTTTTTTTACTTTACATTTGTATCATCATCATAATTTATAACGTTCAATACGCAACGCGTGGATATCATTTACTGGTATAATAATACTCTTAGGATTCTTTTAGAGTAACGACAAAATGTACTCATATACTGATATAAAAAAATCAAGGTATCAAGTTGTATTACTCTTGAATACAAGTAGGTTACAAGATCCTCATAATAAAAGGTCGATATTTTACTACATATTTTAGTTCATGTTTACCAACTATAGCATTGTATTGTCTTTATACAAACCACCATGCTTTGGTAAAGAAAAATACTTAATTTTCATGATCAAAATTTCTTAGACAAGCTGATATATTGCATAGTTTGTTATTTATAGGAAGAGGCTTGTATATTTATAGTGCTACATTAGCTTAATATGTAATGAGGATTCGATTACACCTCATCGAACTCAATACTTCGCCCAAATAGCTTACTGTTACAGAAATGTTTAGTTACAACACAGTAGTTCCTTTGCTACATTGTCATCATGTCATGTGCATATATATACTTATACCAAGTAACCCCCTAAAATGGTACAAATATTCCGTTGTTCGAGTAGAGCACTCGTTACATAAGATATTTATCATTACTTCGATAGTACAGTATTGTGCCAATACTAGAAATAGAACTGGCTATTGGTAAAGAATTTGCAAACTCGAAAAGTATGTCGTTTGTTCAAATATATCTTTTTCCCCACTGTTGTACGATTTCTCGTATTTCCACTGCATCTGCTTAAGTTTGAGAAAGTGTAACAGGTGGTGACTTTGGATCTTCTTTTTTATGAGATGCCAACAAACTGGTGTCCTATATAAAGTGTTGAAACCCATGGGAATTACTTTAGTAAGAGGAGCTTAATGATGTATAAAAAAGTGTGAATTTCAACAAGATATTGTTAAATATTAAAAGCAACTCCACTCCATCCAGAAGTAAGTCCATGTCATGGATTTACTTCCATTTAATGTTTCCTAAGACTCCTGCAATAAGAATCAACATTTTCTTTGCTCGAGTTGAACAACTGCAAATGGAGTTTTGATGAATAGATCAAAAGATCTAGCTTAAGCCGACTTCCTTGGTCTTTACTTCTATTTTAGTAGCTGCTAGCATTCAATTTCTTCGAAGTCTAACCAAGAAAAGTAATGGTACACACAGATTTTGTGCTTTCTGCACAATAGCCAGGACCGGTGCTTGGTTGCAACTTTTCAGCTCAATTTTTTTCTTGCTTTTTGCTTGAACATCGATTTGTATTGGGCCGACCGGCATAAAAGCAGAGATTTTCTGGTTTTTGGTCGAGAAAAAGCTATTTAAGCTGGCTGGATGCAATTTGTTTGAATAGGAAAGTTCAAAAAAACAGCATGCCTCAGAATCTAAAAAAACCTGGCTAAACTGCTTAAAAGCAACAACCAAACAATCCCACATATATCAACTTCTACGGAATTTCCGAAACACTGCAACTACTGGAGCCAATATGTTGATGTTGGAATTTATCAGATTGATTGCAATTAGTAGATTATTAACGCGACTTACTCTTAAAGACTAGAGCTCAGAAACATGGAATTATAAATTCCTATCTGCAATAAATTCCGCCCAACGGCATACCAAACTACAAAGAAGATAACACTTTCTTAAAGCTACTTTTTTACAGAGAACATGCAATAATAACGCGAGAGTAACCTTTTTAAACTTCCTAGACCCACGAAAACTTGTTCAGCTATGAAACTAAAAGTGCCATCCACAGCCAAACAAAGTTTTTGACAAAAAAACACTCAAGTCAGTCATTTGAACATATTATGTTAGGGGATGAGAATATAATCGGCGTCGGTTAAAAAGTTATCAGCAGCAGTAGGTGGCAAGTTATGTTGAGAAACTTTCTTGCTAACCTGTGCATGTGTCTCAGCCTCGTGTTGAAACAACTTCACCAGCTGTTGCAACTCAAGCTTGCGAACCTCGACTTGTTCCTCTGACACAGGTGGTTTCAATCCTAGGTAGAGCAAACCAACTGCGATTAGGATCAGTGCAAGTACGACGAGGATGGATGAGAATATAGCGAACGCGTATGGCGTGTTTTCAGCGCCTGGGATACCATCTACATTTATGCCGAACAGGCCAGCGATGATGGATAAAACAAGGCCACAACCGCCAAATACAGCCAAGTTGTGGGTCACTCGAAGGCTTTTATCCTAATATTCGCAAAACAGAAGAATATATTCAGAACAAATTAATCAAATGAATGTGCTCAAAGTAGTATCCCGCAAGGAAGGGATAGATAAAGAGGACAAAAACAAGCAGACGTTATCACAAATAGCACATTGGCAATGTAAAAATATGGGTAGTTCACTCAAAGACCCTAACCTATGTCCTATGTCCCACTTTTGTCCATATACTTCCTGTGTTATGCAGATTTAATCCATGTACTAAACAATGTGTGCATCTTTAACTTCTGCAAAGTTATGCATACTTAACCTATAAAGCGAAGAAAAATGGATAACTGACTTTGGTTCGATTCAATCTACAACTACATTTTAATCAAAGATATGCATAGACAAATAGCACGAATACTAAAACAATGGATACAGACTTCTTCTGTTGGAACTCAATTTGTATATACACATTCAACAGAACAATGCATAGTTAAACCAAATGTTAAGGAAAATGGGTAGACTTTGATTCAGGCCCGATTTACCTGCCTTGTCACACATTCAACTACTGCAAAGTTATTCATAAACCATTACATTCAAACCATAGACAAGTTAACTTGGAAGCTAGAAAAGGAATAAAACTGGGTCTGGAACCTATGTTACTAGCATAAACATAATAAAAAGATAAAAGGGGAGTATTAATAAAGAGTATATAACCAGAAGAACAAAAAGAAAACAAATGGCGCAGGGACTAAAAACGAAAACCTGATATTGGGAGTTGAAAACCTCAGTTCAAAATATAGACAAACAATACAAAAGGCTCAAAGGACGGATAAAATATCAACGGGAACTCAAAATACTTGCATAAACATATACTCCTATGTAGTACAGAGGCATGTGAGCAAAAGTGAGACAAAGACCATATTATAAGGACTGAGAACAAAATTTAACCAGATACCTATGTCAATGTGTAAGAAATAGCTACGCACCTACACAATAAATCAACATACAACTAACCTGCAGCCATGCTCGTACTGTGCTTTGCATAACATCCTGAATGGTAAACAAACGGCCACGAACTGCTTCTTGTTCATCAATCATGTCTCTAGTACTCTTTTTAATCCCCTCCAACATACTTCTTGCAGGAAGCCCCCTCAAATGTTGGAGAAGCTCAAAAACTATTTCTTCCCGCGCGTGAAGGGACCATTTCACTCTAATTACCTAATGCGAGACAATTGATACTCCTAAGTTTATTCGAATAACAATTAGACAGAAGTAGCATAAAAAATTCAATAGTTAAGTAGAAGCAAGAGAGAAGCAAGATGAAAGTTATATTAAACTGATGCAGCATTACAGATCAATATTCTACCTGTCTTGATAATTTTGTAATTTCTTGGTTCAGGATTATGCTGAAAAGGTTTGTATCTTCATGGTTCCTCCTGTATATCAGAAAAACACATTTGTCGAATCAACTAATCGATAAAAACCATTTTTCATCTTTTGCTTGTATCTCTACTAATGGTCTAAGGAGCTTCTAAAACTCTTCTTTCTTTGCCAAAAATTTCTTGCAAAAGGATTCCGAAAGTAATCATAATCACACAAGAGACGTAATTATTCTATTTCATTGCAAGTACCTATTCACAAACTTCAGCTCGATTTCATCAGCAGCTCCAAATATGGTCTTGCGGAATAATCTGGACGTAAAACAAAAACAACAAACAGAAACATTTAGTTATCAACCGTATAATCTAATGGACTAATTTGGAAATATGAATAGTCGAACACTTTTACATCTGAGCAAAAGTCAAATTTAAGATTTCAGAAATGAAATTCAGTGTAAAGTAAATATTTCTTTGGGGTAATTTTTCTGGGTAAATATAAAGGAAGTATGGAAATAAACAAACAAAAGTATAGGATTTATGCTATAAATCTAACCAGCTAATGAAAAGAAATACATACAACAATAAGGTCAGCTTTCTCACATAACCCTCATACCTAGGTAACAATTCTACGTATAGCAGGGTGCAGTCTACATTTCTACAAATTGCAACGGTGAACACAAATTTGCACAACACAGCACTAAACTCCGAAGCCATCTGATTGTTGACAATAATATCCAGAAATCTTTTCTCAGCGTTTACTTTCCTGTTCCTTTCTCCCTCTTTTGTCTCCTTAATAGGGTTCATTACAGGTAACTTTCTCTTGGATTTTTTGTTAAGGATGCCTTTAGCACTTAAACTAATATGAATCATAGGTTATCCCAACTTTTTCAGGAATTACCTTTGCTCTATAACGTGCATTATATATTTTTGACTAACCACAACTCTCCTTAAATGTGTGTATACACACAAAATCACAAGTGAGAATGATAGCATCTTTATACTACTTAGTATATTTTCATCCATTTGTCCAAAATCAGGTGTAATTGGGGTACATTAAATCATTGACGAGTTTCATACCTGTCATCCCAACGAGCAAGACGAGTGGCAAGATGTGCAATGACTTCATGTACTGTCCTAGGCGTATTGCTACCACCAGCAAACAAAAGTTCCTAGATAAAGGCCAGACCTATTAGCAACCAAAGATCAAATGTAAATTTGTACAAATTAGCAATGTAAAAAACTCTTTTGAAATCGCCTTAAAGCTCCCTCTTCTCCATAGAGGTAAATCTCAAAAAATCTCTCGGAATACATTCATTACATTACGCTGAAAATTTACAAACTTATACGTTGTAATACGTGTATGTTGCGCTCAAGCATAAAAGCTTAAGATTTGCTTATTTTTAAAAGGCATAACCATAAATCTATTAGTTTCTGTTATAAATGACTAAACCATGAGATCATAAAAGGCTTTCTTTTGATATTATATAATTGCACTTCTTGTTCTAATTTCAATTAATAAAGCTAAAATTTACTTTTTACCGGCAAAAATTTATGGAGCTATGTGTTGATTGCATAAAGTTTGGAACTTGCTGAATATGAATTACTATTATCAATATCATTTTAGCTATGGAGTTGTTTTTATGGATAAAAAAATGCTCCCTCCGTTATTCCGTCTTGGGATGTCACATAATAGACGGGACTTTCCTTAATTAGTTAGAAAGCTACCTTTTTAGACCTTCATTTTGAAGTTATTTTTAAATACAAATATAAATAAGAACAAAATATGAAATTTCCAAAAGAAAGTCAGAGGGGCTTTTTTAGTTATATAGTTGAAATATATATAAATACTAAAAATGCTGGATTTTCAAAATTTTCCGAGTTTCAATAAATTGGGTATTGAAAAAGGGAATGCTAATTTTATTCAAAACTCAAGTATTATGTATTGATACTAATGTTTTAGGAACACAAGTGCAACAACACATGTCTTTTCAAAAAAAAATTGCTTGTACTAAATAAAAAAACACACCTCAACTTCTGCAATACCCAACACGTTTATCCGCGCAGCAGTTCCTTTAACATGCAGTGCTGTAATAAGGAAGTTTTGAGCTTGCCAAGAACGAACCACAACAGGAATGTCATCCTCGTTCACAAAAGGATCACCAGCTGATTGGCCCAATAGTTCAAATAACAGACCCCCAGCGACCCTTACCGGAACCTAACATGATATAGGAACCATCATAAACCAGAAAATTTTTTATATACAGACATTAAATAAGTTCTGGAGATTGACTTTTTTCACTACTCTCATACTAATAAAAAAGTGAAATCACGCTGTCATATATCAACGTATCATTAGATGTTTTTGACATTGTAAACCAGCTATCAGAAATTGATCAGTATGCTAAATAGGAAAACGACCATAGATCGAAATTTATATAAGAAAAAAGCATAGATTGGTGACTAAAGTAGTAAAAGTGTGATAGAATAGCGACATGATGTAAAATATGATAGAATGCCGATAAAGTTTTTGTTTCCCAAAATAATCCAACCTGTGATAGTTTCCATGGCGGTAAACTAAGTGTGATAAAATCGTCGAGAAAAGCAATTTTACAGTACATGATGCTAATTTCTGTCGATTAGGGTAAAACAATAATAATCTGGTGTTACACAAAACTGTAAGCAAACCTAAGGGTCCGTCAGGAATGACTAATGATCAAGAAAATCCAGCTTAAAAGTTTGGAGTCTGATGACTTGTTAGATATGCAACACGAAGCGACTTATCTTCAGAAGAACCATATGTTATAATCTAAACTATGAGGTACATAAAGATCAAAGAGATGGGGATTAAGATCGACACTAACACGGAATTATTATGACATACACGAAGAAACGAACTATGATAAGCAAAAAATACATCTATGAGATATGAATGAAATAATGAAAGCATGCAATCATGACAATTTATCACTCCTTTCTTACCAATTAAGTGGACTCGTTAGGAAAGAACAAGAAAAAATCAGCCTGAAATTTTTGGAGTTTGATGAGATGCTAGATATGCAAAATGAAGCAACAAATTTTCTTAAGAACTAGTATTAGCTCCTATGTAAACTGTGAGGTATTGAAAAGATCAACGGAAGATTAACACCTAAAAGTAAACCGTAAACCAAATTTAAGAGGGTTGATTGTAAATTTGTACACATACGTTTAATCAGATTTCGATTTTCTACACTAACCTACAAAAATGAGCATTTCTCAGAACTTTGTACACTTAAGTGTACAAAACAAAAAAAAACAAAAAGAAACCATAGGTGGGAGTAATAAATAGTCACTAGAATCAAATATTTTTATACACTATTTTATCATGTTTAATACTTGTACCGCTTTCTTCTTTGTTGGTTCCTGTGTAGTGTGCAGAAGGAGAAAAGAACGTTCTTTTTTAATATTAAGCTTTATTACCCAAACAGAAACAAAAGACACATTTGACACAGGCCGCCAGGAGAAAACCATGTTAGTATAATAAAATAAAATAAAAACGTGATAGCTATGATTCACAAAAATATAATTAACCAAAAATTATACATGTAAGAAAGCAATACCTCATAGAGTAAATGTTTCATCCTTTCGCTAATTAGTCGACTTTCATCTCTCAAAGCAATACTAACAGCAGGATGCAACCACTGTGCCTTTCCTAACCACGCGTCTATAGCCGGGTGACCTGCCGCCACGTGGCACCACCATATTGGCCCACCTAGCCTCTCCCAATAGGGTGCTGCCAGCTCAGCCACGGTCAAGCCATCTTCATCATCCATTTCGATTTGCTGTGAAGCCCAGTTCGCATCAATGTTCACTGTTTGAATAAGCTCACCAATCCTAGCCCACCCTATTGGGACCCAACGACTTCCCACGTGACTTTCCACAGCTGTGATACGGTCTGACTGAGATATACGCGTATCTATATGTATATTATCCGAAGGGCCAGCAGCTTCCAACTCCATCATAGAAGTGGCGTGAACAAGATTGTTCCCCTTTGCTTTTGCTGAAGTTTTTATTGTCTTGTCACCATCTAATTTGTCTTGCTTATGAGTTTTCGAGTGAGTCCTCGGCTTATTAACTGATTTTCCATGGCATCGAACGTACTCAAAAGCACAGATTAAACCATTTGTCCACAGCTCACTCCCAGGCATCGCGCCCCTAATATGATAATCTTTGTGGTTCACCTCAATTTTCTCTGCATTCTTAACTGAGGAAGAGTTTCCCTTGCCCATGCCACTTAAACTTTTGTCACATATATAGGGTACAACTGATCAACCAGACCCAAAGTTTCGGAACAAATTCAGACTTGATAAATACTTAGCAGATTGTCGTGACCTGCATTCGAGTTTCATCAGAAATTTTAGTAATATATTATCAGGCAAAGAATATGCATGAAACATTTTAGACTCGAACAATCAAACAAGTAGTGGAAAGCTTCCGTATCACTTTATATATATATATATGTGTGTTTGGGATGTTTACTATGTTTATCATTCTATAAATATGGAAAAGACAATGCTACTTTCCAGTCTTTTTATGTTCTAGCACATCAAGATGCAGTATATGATGCTCTACTACTCATCGAGAGGAACATTTGGAGAGTTAAGAAACAATGGGGCAATGACTGATCTCTTCTAGTAAGATAGACTATGATATGGAACGAAATCACTACTTGAGAAGCTGTCCAATTGTTCCATTACTTGAGCAATAGAAGTGAACTACTATATGCTATAAATACTCCATTTTTCCCACTATACAACCAAAGAGTATGCTAAAATTATCAATCAGAAAGAGTCAACGAGTACTGGAAAGCTACTCTACTTGTTCCGTATTAGTAGCATATTTCTGTTTTATAACATTTACCCCACTCTATACCAATTAAAAAGATTTATGTACTTGCACGTTCTGTTTCTCTGTTCTAATACATCAATGACTGCAGTAACGATGTGATGTTCAGCTACTTATTTAGGGAAAGATTTGGAAACTTAAGAAAGAAACGGCAAACTAAATGATCTCTTCTACTACGATGGACTAAAAAATAGATCAAAACCACTACTTGATAAGTTTTTCAATTGTTCCAATATTTCAGGATTTCAAAAATGTATTATAAGCTGTTAATACAATTAAAACCCAATTGAATGAAACTAGTTGCTGGTAACTGAAAAGCCCCTTTGAGGCTTTATAACACACTTCAATATATATATACATAAGAATACACGTATATCTAAATACGTGTATATATATCAAGGGGAGGAGCTAGTAGTAGTAGACTCAAACGGACTGCAACACCCCCATATTACGGAAAAACCTATTTTCACCATGTATTTTTAACAAAAGAATGTACACAATTCAAACAGTCGAAGAACTACTAATAGGCTAAAAGAGACTCAGAAACCCCCAATCTTGAGAAAAAAAATGATCTTTTACCAATTTTTTTTTATCGATTTTAGACTTTCAGCACCCCATAATTACGGAAAAAAAATAGTTCTTAGTTCCGCCACTGAATTTAGCCTTTCACCAATCACCACCCTCATACAAAGGAAACAAAATCCATATGAATTCCCGATTCAAAGATTATATACATAATATACATAATTATATATATACATCACTGTTTGAAAAAGCACGCTTCGTAATGAAAAAGCCCGATTCAAAGATTAAAAAGTTCGCTTTTCTGCTTTTTAGGCCGCTAAAAGCTTACGCTTCTACGATTTTAGCATATCTCGTACAATAACGCTTTAGCTAAGATTTCAATAATTATACTATTTTAAAGTGTTTGAGAGTTATCAAAAGTGAAATAACTATAAAATTAAGCAACAAATTTATAAAGAAACACAGAATTAACAACCAAACAGTGAAAAGGACTATAAAGAATAGTACTACAATATTATGAAGATAGTCATTTCATACAATTGCAAATTGTGTAAACAATGTAGAAACAATATTATATATATTATGTAAATATATAATATATAAATATATAAAAGCCAGAGAGAGAGAAAAGAAAGTACCAGAGAGAAGACTCACAGTTAGCTGCTTTCAAATACTTATATGTAATTTAATGCAAATCTTTGCCTTTTTTTTTCCATATGTTTTGGAATAATGTATCAAACTTTATAAAATTTAAAAATTCAAAACATGTCAAACAACAAAACGTATATTTGTGTTTTCGTTGTAAAACCGTAAAAATTTGCATTAATCGAATCTTTATTTGGAGATTTTTTTCAAAAAATGTCAAATATCCGTATATGTACTTTATTTATGTCAATTATATTTTAACAAAAATGTAGGTCTCTATGTGTAGGTGTGAGAAAAAAATACCGAAATCCCGATCCGATCCGTATTCTGATCCGAAATTTTTCGATCCGAAAATGACAGGTTTTGTCCCGACCCGACAAACTTCGGGATCAGGATCAGGTGACAATTTTGATTTCGTCGGATGTCCCGACCCGACCCGACCCGATTTTTTAATTAATTTATATTTTATATAAAAATATAAATTAATTTATATTAAATGGAAGTGATGATAATCAAACATTGTACTCGCGTACAAGGTAATCAATCTACCGTAGGACCTACGGTACGTTTTGTTTTATATATTAGTTATAATTATATAAGTATAATATATATTTGTAGTTTTGAATAAATGAAACTATTAAAATAAAAAATTATATTGTTATTTTTAAAAAAGATAAATGATTATTATTTTTTTATTATAAAAATTATAATGATAATGTATCTCATTTAGTATGATAATTGTTCCTTATGTGAATAAAACTAAATACTAAAAGAATCTAATAAAAAACGTATTAATTTTTTTATCTACTCCATTATTTGTAATTTCACACTATTTTTTCTACTATTGTACATGTTAATTTATTTTTTAATTTATTAGTAATGTTATTTTTAAACCAGGAGTATGTTTCGTGTTAATAACATGTTTAGACTTCTCAAATGAAAATTGTTAATAAAAAATGACGTCATCGTAAAATAAAAAAATATGTCGACAGATTCGGGATAAACCTATCCCGACCCTACGGAATCCCGAAAAATTCGGATCCCGACTTTTATCGGGTCAGTTTTTTTTTTTACTTTTAAAAGTAATCGGATCGGGATACGGCTTGACGATGGAGTGCCGATCATAAGTCACCCCTATTTGTGTGTGGAGGGGCACGTGTTGAAAACTAAAGTAATAAGAACAAAAAATAATAACCGAAAGTAGTTAATACGATCAAATATAATACTTAGTCACAATCTAATTGATAGTGTCTCTGTTTATTTTTGGTGGAAAATATTATTATTGTTGTGTGACATATTAGCTCACATATATATGTATATAGATATAGAGAGAGAATATAGAGAGAGACAACAGCATGGTCTTTATTAATCAGAATGTATATGAATGAATGTAAAATACAAGACCTCTAACCCTCTTTATATAGATAGAGGGGTAGGGTTATAAGCCCACTTGGACCCATAAAAGTACAAGCCCAATAGTCCAATAATATACTACAACACTCCCCTTTTGGACGTCTTGAATTCTTCGTCTTCATGCAGTCGATCTGAGTCGAGTTCATTCGCAATGCTAAACACATAAAAACCTTAGGGACGGAAAACCCAATGTGGGACAAAACCGGTACCTAGGAGAAACTGTATAGCCGAATGATATAGGCCGAAATTCTATGTAATTAACTAACCAAAAAACAGTGTGCCTCATCAAAACCTTGCCGGAGCAAACCCAATGGGAAAATCTCTGATCGAAGGAAAAAGAGTGCAACAGTGGTAGTAGTAGGGAATCAACCACAAAACAGGTGCCTCATCAAAACCTTACTAGAGTAAACCCAGTGGGAAAAAATCTCTAGTCGAAGGACAAAAGAGTACACAGTGGTAAGAAGTATACAACAGGATACTCCCCCTAATTTCGGCAATCTTAAGTGAGATAAGATGGGAACGTGTCTCGCTAAAAACCTTGCCAAGGAAAACCCAGTGGGAAAAAACTTTGGTCTAAGGACAAAAAGAGTACACGAGCATGCGACTGGATGCTCCCACTCACTTGCACACGACAGGATGCGAGAATTTCGACTAAGTAGTAATTAGTGCAATAAGCATTCACCTGGATGCTCCTCCTCACTTGCACACGACTGGGTGCAATGATTCCATATTCGAATAAAGAGTACGAGCATTCGACTGGATGCCTCATTTACTTGCACACGACTGTATGCAAGAAAATATAACGTGGAATAAACCGAGCATTCGACAGGATGCTCTTTAACTTCATATGTGAAGATTCATTTCGGCAAGAAATGCTAAATAGCATAATCTAATCATGTATCTCTTGATCGATAACAACAAGTTGTCCTCAAATAAGACAAGTGTTTTATCTGGATCGTGAGACAGAGCATATGTAATTCAAATATGGCTAATACGAGCTCGAAGCCATATACACTCTCTAGTCGTCTCATAGAGCACGAGTAGATTAGAGTGATTCGTTTGGAGTCATTCCAAGACCTCCAAGATATTACCTTATTCCTAATGGTAAAGACAGACCATGTTAGGAATATCTCTTATGCGGGTCTGATAAGTAACTGCCATCGGTATAACCGAAAAAAGGTTGCGTTAATTCGAGTACTGAAGGGGGTAGGTACACTCGATGACGCAAAGTGGGATAAGACAAGCCCTCATCCACAGTTACCTTAAGGTAATGGGAAAATGTCTTTTATGCCATTTCGATGGCAGCGTGTTAGCGCGATGCTGTGTCGAGCTATACCATTCACAGCAGACAAGATGTTCGTCCTAGTACATTAGACCAAGTACAATGATGCTCTTATTGTACTTAGATATGAACATGATGGTTCAATATCTCTTAATCGTCTCATCAGGGACGGACTGGGTCTATATCAATGTCTAGTGATCGAACGATCATGGGAGAATCTGATGACTTAGCATCATGATGACTAAAACGTCATAACACCTTCTGGGTGTAGTCTGAATCATGGACTTAGATTCAATCTTTACGGGACTCAATCATCAGGCCGAGTCACTACCGTGTCTTCCCAAGATCCTTCATCTCGAAGGCAAATCCAAAAATGGATCACATAATAAAACACGCAACGGCATAATACTTGTTCAAGTATCCCAAGCTGATCAAGTACTCACTTAGGCGGGTATACCACATCCGCTTGGATTATATTAATCCATATAGTGAACGTCTCAGTCAATTGAGATTGTGTTCCGTGGTCAGGAACTACTTGATTCAAGCACATAAAGTCACACAGGGACCTTCATCTATATCTCTTTGTCTAAATCCCCATAGAGATAAAACCGTGACCACAATCGCATGCTGCATAATCAGTTTTTCGGAAACTACTAAACTGATAAAGTAGGGGACCGTTATAACGTCCATTACGAGGAAATCAACCATCTCGTAATCAATTCCAAGATGTGAGAGAAGCCTTGCGCTACTAGGTGAGCATTCTACAATCTCATTATTCTCATCACTCTTCCTTACGAATAACCAAATAAACGAACTCGTTTAACATTGGTGGTGTTAGAGCTACAGGTCCGAACACACTTTCGCTAAGGAGTCTACTTGGATTGCAAGTTTCCATTAGTCCAGTCTATTCTACGCTGACTTCAGGCAACGGTACATGGTTCCCTGTCATAATTTGCTCATATTATCAGTCGTCACCGAATATATGAACAAGTAATCAATGACAGTCTCGTTTCGCTTCAATATCGTCTAAGATATCATGATCGACAGATATTTCGAGATTCTTAGGATGAGGAGGAAATCATACATCTCCCTGCTCCTTTATAATCTCGTGCGACAGGCGAGTTTCAGTTCACCACCTCTGGGGCTGAACGAATTAAGAACCGGTCAACTTCCTTATATCTTAGGAAGGACGACAGACTGATGGCCGATGGCAGCGTCCTTTGCTTGGCGGGTTCGGCCAAAGCAACGTGTTACGATAGGAACACGGCGTCCGACAGGGACGTCTATCCTTGCAAGCATTTTGCAGCAGATATAAATGATCTCATGACATCTCATAAAGTCATTAAATGCGTCTGGCATTTAGTTAGACTTGAGGGAGTCTATGCACTTACTTATCACTAAGTGCAGTTTTGGGGATCAAGCTAAGACTGAGTGGGTTATGCCACGTTACTTCACGTCGTTCCTTATCAACGGTAACGTGCAAATCTCCCCCTAACGACGGGGAGAACAGTCTTAGCGATGTCACTTTCGCATATCATGCGGTAAAGAGATCGCTTGCCAAGGTTACTCTATCAAATGATAGGTAGGGGATTCATAATCGACTTATGTCCCCTTCAGAGGTCCATATTTTGAACGCTATAGCGGCTCAATCAAAATATTAAGCACTCAAACATGCGTTCATATGAGGCGTCTGGCTCATAACCAGTAACCAACTGGTACGTATATGGTGTTTGAGTGTCTATGGGCCTCATGACAGACCAATGCAGCAAAATAGCATAACCCCACACGGAAATATAAATCTTGGTGCGCAAGACCAAGAAATCTGTGCAATCATTTGCAGTCGCATCATCAAACTTTCCGTGAGTCCATTTGGGTCTGAACATAATCGACAGGATGTTCAATTTCAATTTCCAAACTCAAGTAATTCAAATCGAAATTTCGATTCTTACTCTTCGGAATTATCAAGTCGACTAGACTTTTCAGGATAATCCGGATCATGAGCCATCAACTTAATGATAGGGCTAAAAGTTTGAGAAGTGCTGCATTTATGTGGACAACAGTAAAATGTGACCATATTGTCGATGCATTAACCATAACCATTTATATTTATGGTCCGTCTTATGGTTGGATAAGTCCACAATAACTCCTTCAATTCTTTACAAGAATTCTACGAGTTCATTTCGTGATCTTTACACATTACTAGTCTTTCAAAATGAGCATTAGTGGCATTAATTTCGGATTAATCACGAAATATATCCTCAAAGAGAATCCAAATGCGATGCGATAATAAATCAAGCATCGTCTTTTGACCCGGGAATATCTCATCCGGTCAATGCCACAATATTAAAATGCTCTAATCAATCGACGACAGGCGAATGATAGTATAGACAATCATGTCTTAGCATCTAAATCATTTATCATTTCGACGACAGGCGAAATGATAAGCTAACTTTAAATGCTTTAAAGAATGTGGTAGCAACCACTTGAAAGACATTTCAACTCCTCTAAAATACGCTTTTGGTCGTATTGAATGGAGGCTATGTAAAGAAATTTTAATTCTTTCATGAGCTATTACCAGATAACACTGGTTTTCTCGAATATTTTATAACTCAACAAGGTACGGCAGGACCTACATGAGTATAAGACCTCATATTTGACAAATCAATTTGGTTTTACCAAAGATTTTGATTTGGAACGACAGGTCCAGAATCGTTGTCACTGGGTACTCTTTTAGGCAAATAGTTGGTGAAATTATGTGGTACACTGTTACCTACTATTTCCAAAAAAAAAATCAATTACCCCACAAGTATTGCCTAAAATTTCATAATTTAAAGTTTGGTCACATTTGTCAAAGGAATTTGCTCAAAACACTTTAAATTATTTCGAGAAATTTTGTAAACAGACAAACCATAATCCAAAAGTATGGTCCAAATGGAAAAATAATAATCCAAATGGAAAACATAATCCAGATGAGCGAAAAAATAGCTCAATGATTTATCAAAATCAATAAAGAAAGGTATCAAACTCATTTGATCCACAAAATCGGGGGTCTCAAGAGTTTCCTTTCAATTAACTTTAACCACATTAGCATCGGTTTTTCCACCTTTATAATAGTTGTGAACTATTTAAGGAGTAACCGTGCATGACCTTTGTCTTTATATCATAAAGTTGGCTCCTTGAGCATTATCTCTTGCTTTGTGACAATGGCCCATATTGTTCCTTTCAATTACTGTCTTGGAGCCACAGGTTTTCGATTTTGACGATTGTCTAAAATCTCGCTTGGCTAGGCGATTCATCGGGATCGCGACAGTTCGAGACAAATAACACTTGTCTCGGTTCTCGATTCGTGGAAAAAAATGTACACGAAGAGAATTAATATCAGGCAGACAATTCGCCATTGACCCAATAGGATTAAAACTACTCAACGGGGTAATTTTCTTATCCAATAACAGATGGGTGATAAAGGAACATGGTGAATATAAATTCACGATACTGCTTATGGAATACAATTTCCAAGCTAGTATTTTGGTGAAGGATTGCTCCAATATGTCAATTTCAGACATTTGTTCAACATAGACGTCATCACGTCTCAAATGTGGCGGCGGAATAAAATCAACGCCTTAGCATTCATCATGATGGTAACAACAAACTTGTGTTATACTCATTAAAGATGGCATCCAAAAAAAAAATTAGGCATCACATTTTTCACACATCAGGGTGAGTAACATGTGGTGACGGATTAAAATCAACGTTTAAACAGTCATTTCGCAAGTATGTTTTACGATTTTTTTTCATCATAGATGGCATCCAACATGTGTTGGGAGTTCTGGATTATTTATCATATAAAACGACTGGTTTATATGTTTATGGTTTGAATAAGCACAAACGTTTTTTCGAAACGACAGGTTCGAAAACATTAGTTTTGCTTCTCATGTGAATCGGTTCTCATTGATCGAACGACGGGTCGATACTGAAACACAAATTCGGCGAAACATACATCACTATATAAACACACTCGGGGAAATTATTAGGGTGGAGAGCACGAATGCCACTTAAAACCCGACCTCATTAGGATATCGACTTCCGCCTATATCTTTCCTAGACATCGTATCCAAATAGGTGAGCCTATTTAGGGAAGGTTCATAATTTTTCCAACTTAAATGTGAAAATATATGATTTCGCAAATTACTGTATTTTACACATGTGTACATGGTAGTAAATAAATACATAGATCGTATCTGCTTGCGTGATTAAATAATATAGCAGTAGCATGGTAGTACATATTAGCACAATCTAAATTTACCAATTTACACTAAGCAAGATATTACTCAATATTTAATTATTCTATTGCTATATGTGTAAGTTCTATACATGGTAACTAAATCATTCATGTACGTAATATATTTTATTTACCAATTTACAATATACACGCAAGTTACATACATGGTAATTTACAAGATTCATTATATCATGAAAGGGATCAAATATTAACTCATGGTAATTGACTAATTACATTAACAAGTTCCAATTTCGCATGTATTGACCAAATATTAACAGATTCGAGGATATATACTGTTGAATAGGGAGGAAATAAACTACAAGGACTACACATGTAATTTTAAGTTTAAGGGAGTATGCTGTTCTAGCGATATTACAAGTCAGTCCATTAGTTTCAGTGGATTTCATACTAGTCCAATAGTTTCTGGTAGTTACATATTCAGTCCATCAGATTAAAACATATGGTTTTTTTTTTCCAATTTTCAAGCATGTTTAAGAACTTTCATACGTAGTGAATTCTTACAGTGTTAAGTCTTACCAATTTGAGATTTATCAAAGAATTATTTTCATATATTGCATGTACATATATTTTTGATAATAATTACAGTGACAATTTTAAACATGTGATACTATATCAATTCAATCACCATCAACATACATGGCTGTACATTATTTACGGTTAGTATATTATAAAACACAAGTTCTATTTTATTTGTTGCAAGCATATTTTCAATAGAATCATACAATCTTATCATGCTGCTTATATACATATCTACCGAAACAATTAATTGTACAGTTGTTTTTCTTTTCTTCATACAACAGTGATTGAAATATGGTGATATAAGGATGCAGTTATTTGAGAAAACTTATACCGTACACCTCGTATTTTGTAGAAGGTCGAAACGAACCCAATAAAACCCGAATAAACCTCAAGGTTTATTGATACCCGGAATCCGTGCGTTTACTCAAAATATTCAATATCAGTGAGCGTATATCCTACTCTCTGCGAGCAAAGTGCTGATAACGTGTTGTCTCTCTCTATATTCTCTCTCTATATCTATATACATGTATATGTGAGCTAATATGTCACACAACAATTATTTTGAAAATTGTTTTTACTCTATTCCTTTATCAAATGTTTGATGATATTTGAAATTTCCATGAAGTTTTTTTTTACTAACAGCGCACTTTTATGGTCAAAAAATCTGTTTTACTATGGGAAAAAAAAACTTGCTAAAACAAATTGCTTTTAGAAAATAATTAGAAAAAAACTTGGTTAAATTAAGTCACTTATAGCTTTTTTACCTATAAATGACTTGTAACTTATTTTTGTTAATAAGTCATTCTTCACTTATTTTAACTTTTATTGGTGACTTGGAAATATACAAAATACTTTAGGGAATTTCCAATCTAAATGAAAATTTTCTAAAATAGAAACTCAAAACTCGGTCGATAAATATATTTTACTAGGCCGTTTTGGATTTTGCGAAAAAACGAAATATCTTGATTTCACTAAAAGAAGGCATGATGTGAACAAATACAAATATTTGATTTTTCAATGCATCCCTATAATTTGGGACGGGTGAATACGTATTAACAATTTTGTTTTATAAAATACGTCCGATTAAATAACTCTTTGACAATAGAAAACACCCACTTCCTCAAAATAAGAGCACATTAAGCTTTTAATTAAGCAGAGTAGACTAACTTTTAATTAAATTCACTTTGTTGATGAATATGTAATGTAGAATAGCCCGAGTTTGTATCATAAAAGTTATCAATTTTTTTTAGCTTTTATAGATCGAGTATGCATGAATTTGTAAATAGACTAATGTCGAAAACCACACGGAGAAGAAATTCCTCAGCTTTAGCCTTTATGCAATCACAAATGAAAATAAGAAAAGAAAAGCAGAGCAAAAAGAAGAAAAACTAAAGGTTAAATTTTTTTCTTTGAAATCCAAAAGTTAGGACTGAATTCCCTAGGTTAAAATACAGCCTCTCAAGAGGCACAGGGCAACAGCAGCCAATTCATGCTTAGTTCAAAAAATAAAAGGAAATTTTAATACGTTTGGCTACATTCAAACTCATTACAAGATACCCTGCAGAGACCGAGAGGGGATGAAAATGAGATTAGTAGCTGTTCTGCCATTTCTGTTGGGACTGCTGCTTATTGGCTTGGACTTGAGTGCCGATAAGTGATCCATCGCGAAGGTTTTGTTGCTCCTGCTGTAGCTGATGGTTTAATAATTGTGCATGGTAGAAATTAGAATTTGCAAGGGCAGATCCGTAATTTTCCTGTGATGGATGTTGTTGACTTTGACGAAACTCTGAAGGAGGTTGCTGCTGTTCTCGATGGTTCTGTGCATGGTAGTTGTAATATGCATTGGCCGGTATACCCGACATCGTTCTTGAACCATGTCCTTGGGCCCACATCGCTTGTTGGTTTTCATTCTGCAAAAAGAAGAGCGGATAAATAACCACATACAACGAAAAAAGAAGAGTTTATAACCTACCGACCGAAAAGAAAGAAAGGATAGAGAGAGCGTGAGAATTCAAGTTCTCTTGGGTGGTACAAACATACAAAGAGAAAAAATCACATCTGCAACAAATCGGAAGTTAAAACACTTTGGTGGTACAAACATACAAAGGGAAAAAATTACATCTGCAACAAATCGGAAGTTATAACGCTTAGGTGGTACAAACATACAAAGGGAAAAATCATCAATTTAAAGCTTAATTCAATGGAAAGAGAAGAGACCCCCCTAACGTAAGCAGATAAGACAAATGAGGACCAAAAAGAATTTTAACAGTTGGCCCCTTATAGTTTCACTAAATTACACGATTAATTTCTTCATATGGGGCCCACAAGTGTTACTCATGGGGAATCACTAATGTTACTAGATCAAAGTAGAGACTATTAGTGCAACTTGCTCAAATAATAGGGTCAATTAATATTTCAACTGAAACAATGAGGACCAACACTTCTACCTAAAATACTGGGACCAGCAGTAATACAACTAAAACTATAGGATCAAATGGAAGTCTGGTCTGAATTTTGGGGACTAATATTGTGCATAGTTGACCAATTCATTACTTCTACTAAAAAGATGTATATGTACCTGTTGCTGGTAAAGGGACAACAAATGACTGGTGTCCTTGTATTGAGATCCCAGGACATCTTCGTAACCAACAGGTGGGGCAGAAGGTTGGTTACCAGAGAATTTTCCACCAGGTAAGCTGGTTGGGATTCCAAAACTGCCACCATAACCAGAAGCAACAGCATTAGACTGTTGAGGGAGACTACTAATAGATACACTCTTCTTGTATTGCGCGGGCAAAGACTGATGATGTGCGTTATTGCTATTGGCAAGGGTTTGCTGGTAAGTATCAGGCAAGTAATAGCTTTGAGTTGGCAAATATGAATAGCCAGCCATATTTGCAAACGGTGCCACTTGGGCATATTGCTGCAGTAGATGCTGGGGAATAGCGGCTCCTGCTGCTATATCACTGCCACTCAAGTTTTGGGAAGTTTGTAGCGTTGATGAGGAGAAGCCAGCAGCCTTCAAAACCTAACGAAGTCCGAACAAAAGTATTATCAGTAAACTACATTTCATGGAAAAACAGTCTATAAAGCAACTCAAAACTAGGAACATTTTGAATTATCTTTGCCAGTTTACCATTGTTGCAGACAAATAACCTATATTTTTTTTCAGATTTGGACAAGTTGTTCAGACTACACTATATTTTTTGAAATCTCTCTACATCAGTTCAAAAAAAATTAAAAGATAAATGACTCGTAATCATCTATCTAAGCAAATGAAAACAAATTTTCAAGAAATGAGCAGCAACAAAAACTGCATCATAACTCCTATAATAATAGTTTGAAGCATCTTTATCAATTCTCACCTATCCCTGAAACATATCAGCAGAGTTCAACTCAAGTTTTTTTTGTAATATTACTGCTTTTATATTATAAAGTTCCGTATAAAAAAGTAATCCTACAAGAATACCTCTGGCATGGAAGCAGTTGCACTGCTGACAGAAGATATCGTGTTGGCATACTTTGCAGGAATTGACTGACTACCCATGTCGAAAGGTGCATACGAATAATCAGACTCTCGAACAGACTGAGTACTTGGTCCCAATAAAGAGTTTGGTGAACTATTTGCATATGCCTGCTGTTATAGGATGAAGAGAATCACATGAGACTGGACATGCAAAATAATGAAAAGCTTAACTGTACCAAAACAAAGTACTCCCTCCTTTCTTATTTAAGTGTCTACAATGAAAGTAGGTACAACTTTGACTCTCAATACACTCGTATCTAACTTGCCGAAATGGAAGTTTTCAAAAGCTAATCACAATATTCTGCATTTTAACTATAAAAAAATAATTATAATTTCTTTTTGGCCAAATGCACTTGCCGATAATCCTCAAAGGTAAACTTTTCCAGTTTCACCAAAATTTACTTATGTACTTACAAAGTGCAACCAGAAGAGGTGAAGTGTAGTTTTAAAAAACACTCACAAGATATTAAAAGGTGAATATATGAGTAGAAAATTGGCCAGTAACATGCAAGTTGAGGAAGCTGAAGAACAAAAAATTTAAGCAATAAAAAATTTAAGCTATAAATAATAATTGATAATTACATTTGAGAAGGTCTGCGTTTCGGCGCTATTCTGAGAAGGTGCATATGAAGCATTCAATTGTTGGACGTTTTCATAGCTATAATTAGTTGAAGCAGGAAAAGTGTATTGATTTTCATGATTCAAAACTTCGGACCGAGACACAGATTGTGAGTCATAAGCTGAAGCACCAGTTCTATGGATCAAGTTTCCATCTGAGCCAGCTCTAAGAGAATCTTCACTGAAAAATTCAGAATTTCTGCAAGAAGAAGCATTCATGATATATATGCAAACATCCACTAATAAAAGCTAGAAAGCAAGGGTATAATTTGAGTTTATTATTGAAGACATAGTGGTGAAGTTATCATGTCATGATAGGTGTTTAACATGAAAGATGAAACATATGTTTTTCTTTAAATAGGTACAACCAAATTCCGGTATACATGCCAGTTCATCCGCCTTCACAAATAACATACAGGAATGAAGGAATAATAGGTAAAAGACAATAGTTACCAAGAAAAGCAAATGAGTATCCACACTCGCCCTGTTCCTTGTTTTACATACACAACTACTGGAAAAAGGAAATGGATATCATAGTTTCTTTTCACAACCTCAATAATACAGTTCTAAAAAGAAGATTAAGCAACCCTTTCATGCAATTCAAAACTCAGTTTCAATTATAGCGATATTTTCTATATAGTTTACTCCCCATTTCATCCAAAAAAGTTGAAGTGTACAGATTTGAAAAAAGAACCTGTTTGGACCAATAGCAACGCGCATATGTTTAGGGGTAAATATGAGTGAGAAAATCATTTTCTTTCACCCATTGACGTATACTTTAAAGATCACCAAGCTGTAAGCGATCCGATAATGGTTATAATTGGTGGTGAATTTTGTGGTAACACTTGAAAAGTGAACAAAGGATTATCAACTCCCACATAAAGTTAGATATACCTTGTGTCCAAGTGTCCAACCGAGGGAGTATCGCCATCTACAGGGGCATCTTGAGGGTTATCAAGTGCATGACTTGAAGAAAAGGGGGGAGAAGAAGCAGGCACCGCACTACGAGCTCCGAAAGTACCAAAGCTCAGGTGCAAGCAGTTTGGATTTTGAACTTGCAAGTGATCCGGAATTATTACAGTAGCTTTCTCTTCTTCATATAGATCCCGTCTCTCATCTCCTATGTTTAGTTGCTGCATGTTCGATGTCACTGATGACACTGAGACGCCAATATCTTCAACTGAAAAAACATGATAGAGATACCAATCGCGAGTTAAAACTTACAGAGAGAGAAATTTAAAAGCACTTCGGAATTTGACACGAAACGGATAACTGTGTCACGAGAAAAACTGATGAAGTTTAGAATCTTTAGATGCTTGAATTCAAAGCTTTGATAACAAAAATATGAGCTTTTAGAAATAATTATACGAGAGTATATAATCAACTGTGATGCAAACTGCTGTATTTTGAATCTTTGATAATTATACCCTTTCTAATGACAAAATATCACTCTTTAAACGAAGCAGGTAGATCAAATGCATCACTCAAGTATAAAAAGTTAGAAAACCAAAAACCAAAAACCAACATTAACACATTCTGAATTATGATAATATATCATGATAACTTGAAAAAATAGATAAGTTCAACCTAGAGTTAGAGCAATCTTTTACAAGCAAATTCAGCCAAGAACCAAAATTTAAATGTTAAACAAAATAGGCCCCGTTTGTGTTCTAAGGCAATTTCATGTTTGTTCTAGCTTTAATTAGTACAAGGATATGCTTCAGGCATCTATGGCAGACCAAATTATAATGATAAAAACTAGATAAAATATAAAGCATCTTACCTTCGCGATGCTCAAAAGTGTTTGCATGAGGCTGGTAAGACTCCATGTTTTCATATACCTCATGTTCAAAATGTGAAGCACCTTCTGAGTTATTATTCTGCATTCCCCTGTATCTATCATGGTAATCACTAATGTTTTTGACAGAAGCGTACCCATCGTGGGTTGCACTAATGTTTTCGGCATAAACATCTTGTACATAGGGCACTTGGTCTTGTTCGGGCTCCAGATGCTGATCAACTGTATCCCAGTCCGAAGCTTGTTGAGTAGATGGTTCAGCTACTGACCACCCAACATCAGAGGAACTAACATCATGCTTTTGCTTTTGTTGTGGCCTACCCATTTTTACAACGTCGGCCATTGATAGAGATCCCACAGTTTGATTCCAAGAACAAGGTTGAGGGTACTCAGAAGATGGTTCAGATACCCCCCAACCACCATCAACTGTGTCTGTAATTGAAATATTATTTTCGACCGTAACAGAATCACTGCAAAAAGTCACAGGCAAAAAAAATTTAAAGGTTGTGTGGATAAAAGAAGAAAGCAAACATAGAGGACTAAAAAACTAGAGCATGTATTTCAGTTCATATGTAAAATGAGTGTGCAATTTATCCTTGTCTGGATTGGGGTCAATGACTCACAAAATTATTTGATGTTTAGCCTATGTGAAAGTATTAAGATTGAATCTGATAAAACATAAGATTGAGATCACAATATAACTTGTATACTCGTTTAATAATTATTATTTAGCGACTTGTTTTCCTTTATTAAATACTTGTGTTTAGAAAGTATAAAGATTGTCTTTTTCATGTGGATATTGACAAAATATAAAAGGTAAATTGAGATTAATTTGTTTGGCTGCAGTTTGTAACCAGAACCACTAGTGTCACAGAATGTGTAAAACAAACAGGAAAAGAAAACCGATCACGCCAACATTCCAGTGTTAGTCTTTGTCTAAAACTAGTTTAAGAGCATCATTTTAAACATCTAACGGAATCTAGTTATGTCAGAAAAGAAAAGCACTATATCTTTACTATCTCATATGGAGGTAGCCCTAATTGATATGACATTACGACATATATCAGTTTTGAAAACCATGGAACCAAAAAGACAAAAGCAACGGTGTTTTAGATTGCAATGTTTTAAACCTGTGTACTGAAGGTCGATATACTTTATTTCCTATTGTTCCAGATGACACTGACGGGTAACTTCCATAACCGGTACTTCCATTTTCCTTCTTGTATGGAGGCTTCCCAGATTCTGAAATCGATATACAATTCCAAAAAATAAAATATAAAGAAACAATAACGAACTTATGCAAAACTAGCATATATATTTTGCTCCTTACCCGAAGAACTATACAGTGTGCCACTACGTCCGGCATATTGATCGGAACCACCCCTAGCCCCACGGCTTGATTGGTTATTATTTGTTCCACGGGACTTTGGTTCAGTAGTATTCTTACTCTGAGACAATAAATAGACAGAAGGATCAAAAACAGCATGAAGGACCATTTTAACATTTTAAAATACATTAGAAGTGTTACAGTTGGAGGACTAACTTCTGGTAAAATTTAGGTTTTCGCATAAAAGCTAACAGGGGAAAAGAATAACTACTCCCTCCGTTCCCATATCATTGTCCTGCTTTGGGAATAACCCATATTAAGAGGACAAAATGATGACATATCTTCTAAATGTTTCTTCCAAGGTTTAGCCTAATTAAATAAACATTTACTTATTAAGAGATGTTTAGAATCAAGGGTGCAATTGTAATTATAAAAGATTATACTTACTAAATATGGAAAGTGGACAATTAATTGGGAACTTCGTAAAAAGGAATAATGAATATCCCAAAAAACAAAGTAATGGTGGTAGGAACAGCAAGAAATAAAAAGTTTCCAATAAAAGATAGATAGAGCAGACGAGTGGTATGTAGACTAAATACACACAAATAAGCCGATAATTCATGAGGTAAGTCCTGAAATTTATATTAAACTAGGTTTGATATAAGAGCCAACCATAGCCACTTAGGGAAAAAAATACAAACTTAAAGAAAGAAAAAATAAAATTAACAATTAAAAACGAAGACTTGATACATTTGTTACCAGAACGTACCTCTTTTTTCTTTTCTCGCTTGCTCTTCACCTCATGAAAAGGATCTAAATCATTAACAGACCTCAAATTAGAATAATAAATGAGCAGCGACAAAATCTCAACCAATTAAATATAGAATAAAATATTTGTTAACTAAAACTGTAATCATTAGCAGTTAGCACAGCTTAGAGTCCAAATGAGTACAAAATCTGAGATCATTCTCGAATTAAGCAATCAATTACTGAAACAGAAAAATAATAACAAAGATCACTTGCAGCCCAGAGAAGTGTCTCTGGTAACATTACTACAACCTTTTTTTACCTTTTCAGAATTTGGCTATGCGAATAACGGGGAGTAATTCGAAGTTTCAGGTACAGCATACTATACTGACACATAATTCATAATACTATGAAATCAAAATTCCGAATCTAGATATGAACTTGGTTGTCGCAACAAAGAACAAGAAAAACAATAACCCAATTGAACAAACCACCATCAACCTAACTGCATCATAGGCAGTAATATACAGATCGTCATACAAGCTAGGTAGATAGTTAAACTCGTTTGTGACAGAAAAAATAAAAAGTAATGAGATCCTAATCAGTCATAACTTTTGAGCTCCTCCTATACCATAAGCTAAAAACTGCTCAAAAATGATCCTCACAGTTATCTTATCTTTTACCTTCGAACCCCTCAGATTTAAGTCAAGGCACCATACAATTTCAGAAACCAGACTTTGATGACAATGTACAAAGCAAAAGCAACAAAATACCTTCTATCATAACCAAACAAAACACCATCTATCATAATCAATAAGTAAATTCATCACATAAGTTCAGGATCAAATCAATAATCGATCACAGTGCAAACCACAATCATTTTATACTTCGTTATCATCAAAAGGAAATAAAACCGTGTTATCATCACAAGGAAATAAAAATTTAGCCAAAAGAACACTTGCTTTAATTAAAAATACTACTAAAAAGGTTTTCTTTAATGGCACAAGTAGCAATTCCCACATTTTAAGACCAAGAACTGAACTTTGATATTCCAAACCCAAAACAAAGAAGAACCAATTGCCCTTAGTATGCACTGCGCATACAAGAAAAAACTCTTCTATTTCCACACTCAACTCAATTACGAAACATCAAACAGCCAAAACAAACAAGAGATGACCAAATCAACAAAATTAAATTAAATAATAAGCAGACCAAACAAAAACCTGTCGTATACCAACCCCAAAAGACAAAAACTTTTACCTCTAAAACCTTCAACTGCCGTGTCCACATTCATCATCACTCACAATCCTGATGCTACCATTCTCGGAAAGTTTCTCTTACACAAACTTAAATAAAGATAAGAATTATGTAATTGCCAAAAACAGCAGAATGGTCGCGTCAACAAAAAAATTATCAATCTGAATACAACTCCCTAAATCTTACCATAAAATATAATCAATTAATTACAATTCCCAAGCAACAAATTGTGAAACCGTCAGTCAAACAGGCAGCAGAACCTAAATCAACCAACCCAATTCAAAAATGACAACCTTATACGTTTTTTTCTGCCCAACCCTAATTTCATCAAGATTAATAAAAACCGTATCAATCAAACCCAAAAGGATAAATATTTTACTACCAAAACCATAAACTATCCAGTAAAATAGGTAACCAATGAAACAAATCTTACTAGCACGAAACGGGAGTCAAATGGGAGCATGAAACAGGAGTCAAATGGGAGCACGGGTCCAAGCGGAGCGTGGAAACGGATAATAATATAAGTATGGGAGCACCATTGGGAATGTAAAAGTTAAATTTTAGCCTTTTAGAAAAAGTTGTAGGCTATTCCTAAAGTGACATTTAAAATATATAATTGTAACTTGGTGTATTGAGTCACGTAGGTGTGGGTATATTTTAAGTTAAATATAAATGTTACCAATAGGCTAATGCTAAGTTTTTATAACGCATAGTACATAGGCCAACATTAAGCATCTTGTAATGTTCCAGATATGTATGTAGTACCCAGTATAAATGTGAAAAAAGAGCTTAATCATATTCTTTTGACTCTTTAGAAGTTTGGGTAGTTTTGGTAATTATATAACTTTCTAAACCTAATAGGCTACTGTTTTGATGGGAACGCGTTCCCAAGGACGGGAGCGCCGATACGCGTTCCCGGCTGAGAAACGCCTAAGGTATAGGAGTTTCCTGCAACTAAGAAATAAATAGCAAACATTTACAATAACAAGGTACAATAACCCAAATTAAATTAAACCCTCAAATATAACCTTTTAACTACCTAACGCCAAATTGCACCAAGCTTAATAAAACCCTCCATAAATATAACCATAAAGGATAAATCTTTTACTCCCAAAACCCTAAACTACCAAAAAGATCACCACTGATACAAATTGGGAAACTTTCAGTTAACAAGGCAGCATAACGCAAATCAACCAAACTACAGTATGACCTTTTTAACTACCTAAAACTTAATTCACCAAGCTCAATAAAACCCTCTATGCATACAACAATAAAGAATCAATCGTTTAACTCATCAGAACATTAGGCACACGCAGACATGTATACAAAATTCATTGAAAACTTTAATAGATAACCAACAAAGACTAAATCTTTTAACTCGCAAAACCCTGAACAACCCACTAAATAAGACCATCAGTCAAACAAAGAATCAGAACATTACGTACAAATAAACATACATCAATAAACATATACATCAATAAATAATAATAAAAAGACCTCGTGATAGAAGACAACTAACAGCCTCATCAGGGTCCATATTACACTCCTTAAAGACGACATCTCAATTTTTTTAAACCCTAATTTCACCAAGCTCGAATAGAACCCTAAACTAAGAACTAAAGAAGATCATTGATAAAACAGAGAATCAGAACGTTAGGTACAAAGCAGATATGTTTATATATATATATATATATATAAAGAAAAAAAGAAAAAACAAGCTCAATAAAACCCTTTACAAAAGCAACAATAAGGATTAAATCTTTTAACTCACAAAACCCAGAACAATCCTGCCAAAAACATTATCAATTAAACAAAGAAACAAA